>OZ030010.1:121894217-122494217 GCA_964023405.1 Apodemus agrarius | reverse complement strand
ACAGAGGAATGCATATAAAAAATGTGGTATATATACACAATGGTGTACTATTCAGCCATTAGAAACAATTAATTCATGAAATTCTTAGAGAAATGGATGGATCTGTAGAACATCATACCAAGTGAGGTAACCTAGTCTCAAAAGAATACCCATGGTATGCAGTCACTGATAAGTGGATATTAGCCTAGAATCTTGGAACGCCAAAGACACAATTCACATACCAAATAATGTCTGACAAGAAGAATGGAGTGGACACTGGTGCTGGAAATGATCAAAGCATCAGTGTAGGGGAATACAAGAACAGGGAAGAGGGAAGGGGTGGAAGAGGGAGCAGGGGGAGGGAAAAGGGCATGTGGGACCTTTGGGGGGTTGGGAACCAGAAAAAGGGAAATGAATTGTAAATATATAATATATCCAATAAAAAATATTATTTTGAACTAAAAAAAAGGTCTTTGATTTCTTTATTTCTTCCTTGACCAAGATATCTTTGAATAGAATATTGTTCAGTTTCCATGTGTATGTAGGCTTTCTGTTGTTTTTGTTGCTAATGAAGACCATTTTATTCCATAGTGATCTGATAGGAGGCATGGGTTTAGTTTGATCTTCTAATATTTGTTGAGGTCTGTCTTGTGACCAATTATATGGTTGATTTTGCAGAAGGTACCCTGAGATGCTTAGAAAAAGGTATATTCTTTTGTTTTAGGGTGAAATGTTTTATAAATATCTGTTAAATCCAATTGGTCCAAATCTTCAGTTATTTTCACTGTGTCCCTGTTTAGTTTCTGTTTTCTTGATTGGTCCATTGAGGATAGTGGAGTATTGAAATCACACACAATTATTGTGTTAGGTGAAATATGTGCTTTGAACTTTAGTAAAGTTTCTTTTATGAATGAGGGTTCCCTTGCATTTGGAGTGCAGATGTTCGGAATTGAGAGTTCTTTGTGGATTTTTCCTTTGACTAGCAAGAAGTGTCCTTCCGTGTCTCTTTTGATGACTTTAGGTTGAAAGTCAATTTTATCTGATATTAGAGTGGCTACTCCAGCTTGTTTCCTGAGACTATTTGCTTGTAAAATTGTCTACCAGCCTTTTACTCTAAGGTAGTGTTTGTCTTTGATACTGAGGTGTATTTCCTGTATACAGCAAAATGTAGCATCTTGTTTCCATATGCAGTCTGTTAGTCTATATCTTTTTATTGGGGAATTGACTCCATTGATTTTAAGAGATATTAAAGAATAGTGATTGTTGCTTCCTGTCATTCTTGATGTTATTTTTTTATATCTGATAGATTTTCTTCTTTTGGGATTGATTAAATAAGGTTTCTATCTTGCTTTTTCAAGGGTGTAGTTTCCCTCCTTATTGCATAAATTTGGTTTTGTCATGGAATATCCTGGTTCCTCCATCTATGGTGATTGAGAGTTTTGCTGGGTATAGTACTTTTGCTGGCATTTGTGTTCTCTTAGAGTCTGCATGAGATCTGCCCAGGAAATTCTAGCTTTCATTGTCTTGGGTGAGAAGTCTGGGGTAATTCTTATAGGTCTTCCTTTATATGTTACTTGGCCTTTTTCTCTTACTGCCTTAATATTCATTCTTTGTTTAGTACATTTTTGGTTTTGATTATTATGTGACAGGAGGCATTTCTGTTCTGGTCCAGTCTGTTTAGCATTCTGTAGGCATCTTGTATATTCATGGGCATCTCTCTCTTTAGGTTAGGAAAGTTTTCTTCCATAATTTTGTAGAAGATATTTGCTGGCCCTTTAAGTTGGAAATCTTCACTCTCTTCTATACCTATAATCCTTAGGTTTGGTCTTCTTATTGTGTCCTGGATTTCCTGGATGTTTTGGGTTACAAGCTTTTTGCATTTTGCGTTTTCTTTGACTGTTGTGTCAATGGTTTCTATGGTATCTTCAGCATCTGAGATTCTCACTTCTATCTCTTGTATTCTGTTGTTGATATTTGTATCTATGACCCCTGATTTCTTCCCAAGGTTTTCTATCTCCAAATTCGTCTCCCTTTGTGATTTCTTAGACGTTTCTACTTCTAGATCCTGTAGGTTTTGCTCATATCCTTCACTTGCTTTTTTTGTGTTTTCCTGTAATTCTTTAAGAGATTTTTTGTTTCCTCTTTCATGATTTCTGCCTGTTGACCCAAGTTCTCCTGCATTTTTAAGTGATTTTTGCATTTCCTTCTTATTGGCATCTATTTTTTGTTTGTTAGTTTGTTTGTTTGTTTGTTTGTTTTCGAGACAGAGTTTCTCTGTGTAGTCCTGGGCTGTCCTGGAACTCACTCTGTAGACCAGGCCGGCCTCGAACTCAGAAATCCACCTGCCTCTGCCTCCCAAGTGCTGGAATTAAAGGCGTGCACCACCACTGCCCGGCTGGCATCTATCTTTTGACACATGTTCTCCTGAATTTCTTTAAATGATTTTTGTGTTTCCCTTGTAAGGGCTTCTAGCTTTTGATCCATTTTCTCCAGTATTTATTTGAGATTTATTTACATCCTTCTTGTGTTCCTCTAACAGCATCATGACCAGTGATTTTAAATCCAAATCTTGATTTTCTGCTGTTTTGGTGTACCCAGGACTTCCTGTTGTTGGAGAATTGGGTTCAGATGCTGCCATATTGCCTTGATTTCTCTTAGTAACATTCCTACATTTGCCTTTTGCCATCTAGTTATCTCTGGCAGTAGTTGGTCTTGTTGTCATTGGCTGGTGTTTGAACCTCAGGTGAGAATGTAAGGCTAATTCTGCACCTGTGGATGTCTGGGTTTCCCCTGGCTCATATTGCTGATGTGCTACCTTCTGCTTGGTTGCCCTTGGAGCCCTAATGTGTCCTGCCCCAAGCAATGCTACACTTGGGTTGTCTCTGTGAACCTGGTGCTGCCTATCTGCTCCTTCAGAGAGTGCAGATGGTGGATGCTGCAGGGACCTGATCCAAGTGCTGATCACTCTGTAGGGCAAATAACCCCCCCCCGACTGGGTTGGTACAAACCGGGTTGGTGTATAGATGGTCCGCCAAACTGCCCAGACCCTGGGTGTGGGCAAAATTATGGTAGGCTTAGACTCAAGTGATGTTAGCCTCGGGCTATGACTGCATACCAGGCAGTGTCTGTTAGATCTCTATAGTGTCCTGGAGGCAAGATGGCGAGCCCCCTGCAATTGCCAGTCATTCCACAGGGCAAACGGCCCCCGACTGGATTAGTACATGGCCGTGTTGGTGTACAGATGGCCTGCAGAGCTTCCCAGGCCCTGGCTGCAGGCAAAAGCTTGACATGTTTAGACCCGAGCAATGTTAGTTTCAGATTATGTCAGCATACATGGCATTGCCTGTTAGTTCTCTATGGTGTCCCAGAGGCAAGATGGCAACCGCCCCTACAAGTGCTAGGCAGTCCGCACACCTTTTGAATAAATTAATTTTTGAAACAGATGGAGGCCACTATAGAAAAGGCTATTCACAATATAGAATCATTGAGCCTATTATGAATGCATATATCTACAAAGCACTCTTGCACCCAATGCTAAGGTAACTTTGCAGAAGAGGAATCAGAAAAATTTTAAGAGCCAGAAGTTCTTGAAATTTGTTCTGAATTTTTATCTCCTAGTGACACCAGAAACTATAACTTAAAATTCTCATAAATGTAACTGCCTAAACATGATTTGAATAAAGATGATACCAATGACATGCAAAGTGGATAGGATAAAGCTGAAATTCCGTGAACCCTATATAAAGAACAACAGGTAACAAAAATGCTGGAAGCAGAGAAAATATTCTTCCCCAGCAGCATTTAGGAGATTACCAGGACAGAGAAGTGGGAGAGGGTTGATTGGGGAACAGATGGAGGAAAGAGGGCTTATGGGACATATGGAGAGGGGGGAACCAGGAAAGGGAAAATATTTGGAATGTAAACAAAAAGTATAGAAAATAAAAAAAGGAACAGGGACAAAAAAAAGAAGAACACACCAAATAGTTGTTGAGTGCCAAATGATTGGTAATGAAAACATGCAATTAATATTAAGGAGTAAACTTGTTATGTTTAGAAATACACACACACACACACACACACACACACACACACACATATATATATATATATATATATACATACATATATGCATGCCATAACAATGAGTCAAAATGGTGTCCATGAATTATAAAAGGGTGGAAAGAGTTTTATGGAAGACTTTGAAGGGAAATAAATCTTGTAATTAAATTATAATCTGAAAAAGTAGCAATTATAAATAGTAGAAAGAATTGAAGCTCCCATTTGTCCAGTTCCAAATTTTACATAATCATTGCTATATTTTGCTTTTAGAAAATATATAATTAGCTTTCTGGAATGGATTATTGGGCATGTAATTATTTCAGAAAATACCAGTCATTAAAACCAGTAATGACAATGTAGGCCAATAGAGAGATCAAGTTACATTTACTTTTATCTGAATATTTTTTACACAATTGAAAATGAGGACCAAAGAAAGTCCTGATCATTTTTTTTTGCCAACTTGACACAAGCTGTACTCATCTAAGAAGAGGAACCTTAGTTGGGAAATGTTGCTATTAGATTAGTTTAGGAAATTATGTAGGGACATGTTTTTGCATAATAATTGATGTGGGAGTGCCCAGATCACTGTGAGTTGTGCATCCTTGCCAGGTGGTCCTGTGCTGTATAAGAAAATAGTTTGGGTAAGTCATGAGGAGCAAGGCAGGAAGCAATACCCCCACATTTTCTTTATAGTTTCTGCCTCCATATGCCTGTCCTGTAGAAATTCCTGCCTTTGCTTCCACCAGTGATTAACTGTGATTAGAAAATCTTTTACGTGTACATTATGTTCTTTAAGTACTCATAAATGAAATCATAAAATGGAAGAAAATCTCAAATTAGTAAGATTTCCAAATTTCCATGATAGACACCAGCACCGAAAGAAACTTGTACAGGAAAGGATACTTTTATATGTCTAATGAAAATCATTTGCAATTATCTTAATAAAACAAAGAAATCACCACAAATAATTTTCTGCTCAGTTAAAAATGAATAGTAATGTCATTAATAATTCTATTATTAGTATTACTTATAATTATCAAAAAATAATATGCATATCTATTATCATATAGTTTTTTATCTATGAGGAAAAACCTCTGGTATTTTACAGCTGAACACAGTAATTTTATGTATTCTAAATCTCAGAAACTAGACAGGATCATTTTGAGGGTATTTACCAGAATTTAATGATTTTAAATATTTAACAAATTTTATCATCACACAATCAAAATGTAGACTAACTCTCTGTCATTCCTGGAAGCACTTTGCCAGATTTTACATTTATTGGAACTTCTGTATAAACACAAGGTGGATGAAAATTAATCCTATGCATTCCCATATGTGCATAAAAATTCAAAGCAGAAAGAATAGATTGCAAAACAAGTTGGGCACAAAAAAAGAAAAGAACAAATGAACTATAGATTACAGATGAAAATAATACAAATTTAACATTGACACACAACTAAAACAATGAGAGTATAGGGCATTTTGCATGAGTAACTTCTGAGATAAAACAAAGCATATACTGCCAATCAATACTGAGAACCACTCCCCTTTTTACTAGAAAGCTATCATCATGAACAATGTCAACTTTTCTTGAAAATCAAGGGGCAACACAGCAAACTTATGTGCATATTTGCTTAAATAGAACAATCTGAGCACATTTTCTCCAGTTATGACTGATTTTGCCAGAAAAGTATTTTTTCAAGCTTAAAATAGATGTCCAAAATCAAACTTCAGACTGTATCTTCTTAAATTCAATGCAAGAAAATCTTGCTGTATTTACATATTATTCACTTATTCTTATATTAAAAAAACTTTTAAATTCCTTTTCACTTTCTCAAGCACACTGTAAAATTACATTCTTAAATGTAAAAAACAATTAAGACAATCTCCCATTTGTTTTCTAAGGCTATTCTCTTTGTGCAATCCAGAATAGCAAGAAATAGTGATGTATTCCACATTATCCTGGAATTTATCTTTTTTGCTTCAAGCCCCATCATACTGAGATTCTAGGCAGCAATCACCATATCCTGTTAGCATAGAAACCATCTTTATATAAAGTATATACACATTCTTAAACAAGTACTTTTTTTTGTTCTCAAACACACAAATCCCATGTTAGCTATTTCTTTTATCAATTCAATTAGAAATGCCAAGATAACTGGTATAGAAGTAGAAGGCATTAACTGTTTCTGAAACTTTGAAAATAATGTGCAGAATTCTAATCCAAATTGTTCAATCCCCTTTAATTCTTTTCAAAAAGTACCGAGAGAAACAGTTATCAAAATTTGATGAAATTTGATGGAGAATTACTGCTTATTTCAATGTATTTGAACTGAAATTATTTCATTTTGTATTATGTTCTGAATAAAGGATTCTTTTTAGTGTATAGAATTGTTCCTCCACTCTGATCAATTTAATTTTCCTTCAATCGGATTCAATTATGATTTTTATCTGCTTCATCCCTCTAAATGTTAAAAACACTCTCTTGAAATACTTTAGGTTATTGAGTTTCCAAGTCATATTTAAGATCCTATACCTCATAAAACACTTTGAAAAGATCTCATTTTTAATTTTAGGGTTGACAGAATATATTAAAGCTGATTAGTTGATGATTCTTAAGAAGTAGATATTGTTTTAATGTACTGCTTCAGTGACAATTGAGAAGAGAAACCTACTTTGTTTGCCTTCACATTTAATATTCATAAAAAGATTCCTATGTCTACTTTGCAGCTTTGTGTAGTAAAATGAGCTTAATAGAATGTTGGTCTGAATATTCTATAGTAATGTCAGGGTCACTGGCCTGTACAGCTATTTGTAGTGTGCTAAGGCTCAGGTATTAAGATTACAGAAACAAAGCTACTTGTGACCAAAACCAAGAGGACCTTCTGAAATCACCTATGAGTTACATTTTGCTCCAAATATTACATACCTACTTTTAGGTTTTAAATGGAGTGAAATGTCAAAAATACTGATTATTTCAAAATTCTAGTGAATTTTATTCTAGTTAACATTTTAGTGATAAACATTCCCAATGAATCTTGAATCCATCATCAACCAGCATCAAACCTGGAATATATAAAGCACTATTTTACATAGAGCAATGTACTAATTATGGACACCCTTGAAGAGATTTGTTTATGTCTTTATTGTGTTCCTCTAGCAGCATCATTACCAGTGCTTTTATATCCAACTCTTGTTTTTCTGGTGTGTTGGGGTACCCAGGACGTGCTGTGGTTGGTGAATTGGGTTCAGATGGTGCCATATTGCCTTGATTTCTGTTAGTAACGTTTCTACATTTGCCTTTTGCCATCTGTTTATCTCTGGAGTTAGTTGGTCTTATTGTTACTGGTTGGAATTTGAAGCTGCTGTGAGCTTGGCCTTTGGCACTGCTGTAGTAGAGGGCGTCTGTGCTCCTGACCCAGCCACCTGTTGTCCACAGTGACCTGTGGCAACATGATGGCCTCGCTGCAAGCCCAGAGAGCTGGACCCCAGTGGTCAGCAACAGCCGTGTTGAGCTGTAGGTGCCCAGATCTCCTGCAGAGCTCCTCTGGCTTTGTGCACAGGCAAGAGCCTGATGGGGTAGTCTATGCTAGGCTAGGTCTCAGTCCACCCACTTGAGCCCAGCCGCCAGCCATCCTCAGTGACCTGAGGCAAGATGGTGGCCTCCCTGTAAGCACAGTGAACTGGTCTCCAATGGTCAGCCACAGCCGCTGAGCTGTAGCTCCTTTGGCTCTGGGTGCCAGCAAGAGCCTGATGGGGTAGTCTATGCTAAGCTCGGTCTCTGTCCACGCACCTGACCCCAGCCTCCAGCAGTCCATGGTGTCAGGAGGCAAGATGGCAGCCTTGCTGCAAGCCCGGTGAGCCGTCCCCAGAGGCCAGCAACTGCCCTGAGCTGTAGGTGCACAGATCTCCTGCTGAACTCCTCTGAATCTGGGCACCAGCAAGAGCCTGATGGGTAGTCTATGCTATGCTAAGCTAGGTCTCTGTCCACGCACCTGACCCAAGCCGCCAGCAGTCCACAGTGTCCCGAGGCAATATGGCAGCCTCTCTGTTGGTCTTCTAAATATGTGTATTTGATATCTTTTTTTAATTTGTTAAAGCCAGAGGATTAAAGACATGAAACAAAGCAAGGAGCATAATTGCTCTATGGGGATGTAGAAGTGTAAAATGGCAGGAAAAACTGAATAAATAAAAGAGGTGACTATTTTTGAAGTATATGGTTTGTATATTTAGAAATATCATAATGAAACTTATTACTTTATTAAATATATACTACAAATGAAAAAGGACTAGAAGGCAACTATAAACTCCATGATAACAGTTTCAGAGACCAGGTACCAGTATTTGCTACAGGCAGTGGAAGAATGGAGATCAATGTGTTTATGGTGTTTGAATTAGTCAAGTTTACATTGCTTTACCAGGTTACTTAAGACTACATAGTTTATAAAAATATGTATAAGCATTAGATATTTAATGGATGAAAATTTAAAGTTTGGCCTGTCTAATCAGCAGAAATGTGGATAAATTAATATAATTTGTGCCACTATTACACTGCTGTACACACAAGGCTGGTCATTAATTTAGCAGGCAAGTTTCATAACTATATAACATTACTATCTCAGAAGGTTGCAAAGCAACTTATAGTTCTATGAAAGCTTGATGGCAGAAAAGAATTTTCCAGAAAAATTGAGCTGAATTTTTCAATGTCCTCTGAGCAAAATGTGTTATGTCTTCAGCAAGAAGGCTATATTTTGAAGTTCTGGTAGAAAACCAAGAGCAATATTAATAGCCTTCAATGTTGTGTGGGAATCCAAGTCATCTCTAGCCAACAACTTAGTGAGATATATTCTGCACATGGGACTCTAGCACTGGACTTTTTCTTATTTGGCAACCCATGATATGCATTTTAAATAAAATGTCCCCCATAGGCTCCTAGGGAGTGGCAATATTATGAGGCATGATTTTGTTGGAGTAAGTGTGACTATGTTAGAGCAGGTCTAACCTTGTTGGAGAATGTTTTTCACTGGAGGTGGGCTTTAAGTTTTCAAATGCTCAAACAAGTCCCAGCATTATTCTCTGTCCTGTTGCCAGCTGACCTGGATGTAGAATTCTCAGCTACCTCTCCAGAACCTCGTTTGCCTCTGTGCTGCTATGCTTCCCACTATAGACTAAAACCCCTAAACTGTATGCCAGTCCTAATTAAACACTTTTCTTTATAAGAGTTTCCATGGACATGGTATCTCTTCACAGGTATAGTAACCCTAACAAGAGACATGTGGCTTCTGGTAGAAACATTATCATCTGTGTAGGTACCTGCCATTTATGTCTTTCTATGAAATTCTCAAAGAATGAATAGATACACACATGTTAAGCTTGTGAAATATTGGATTTGCATATGGATATTTTAAATGTCCTTACTGTTAATTACCAGTCTTTCCACTTCCTACTCTGTCCAACTCTTCTCTCTCCCCACTTACAACTCTACCCCACCCTTTTCCCCCTTTCTACTTCATATTATCTGTGTTTTACTATTTCTCTCTCCATTTCTTTTACCCTCTCTTTCAGTGGTCCCATCATGCCAGGTACTGAATATATGGCCAAAATATGCAAAATACATTAACCAATAAAACAAAATCAAAAAAACTTTCTGACAGTCAATTTTCCCTATACAAAACAAAAGGCTGATAAACTTCTCCAATAATCATAATAGGTCATATTTTATTAAAATGTGGCAATCTTAATGGGTAGTACAAATTACCATTGAGAATAAGATATTTGTGAAACAGTCTCAAAGGCAGAATTATATACTGTATTAGTGATGGTTTTTATTCCTACACAAAACACCATGACCAAGGAGCAAATTAAGGAGGAAAGGGTTTATTCAGCTTACACTGCAGTATTGCTGTTCATCACCAAAGCAAGTCAGGAGAGGAACTCACACAGGGCAGGAACTTGTAGGCAGGAAGAGATGCAGAGGCCATGGAAGGGTGCTGCTTACTGGCTTGCTTCCTAAGCCTTGCTCACCTTGCTTTTTTACAGAACCTAGGACTTCCACCTCAGTGACAGCAGCACCCACCATGAACTGGGCCATCATTAACTTGATCACTGATTGAGAACATACCTTACAGCTGGATCTCATGGAGGCATTTTCTCAAGTGTGACTCCTTTCTCTGTGATAACTCCAGCTTGTATCAAGTTGAAACACAAAACCAGCCAGCACTTATACTAATTAGAGAAAATATTTTATTCCCAACTAAAGGACAAATCACTGCTTTCAGGACCATGCATGTGCTAGGCCATCCTCTGACAATGAACTCCATGCCCATTCCTTTAATTACTTATTGATAATAGACTATTGAATGTTTTATAGGTTAATGTTTTATAGGTTAAAGTTTTATAGGGTGGAATTTCAATACCTTTCATGCCAACCTGGGTGAAGTTAATTTAATAGAAAGGATCTAACATGTCTCACTGTAAAGAAAAATATCTTTGGCTATAAGGTAAATTGACTTTAGCTTTGAAACCCCAATTGAAAAAATTCTGTAGTTTTCTACTGACAATTGTTCAAGAGGAAGAGATATATGTACCTATACAAAAAGCATCCTTGGGAAACTTTGAAAACATAAACACATATACTAAGCAAATGTCTAGTATACTTATCCTAATCTATAAGCTATAGCCAAGGAGAACATATGGTTGGGCTAATGTATTGCGATAGGTGAGAACAAACTGAACAATCAAAGAATAGTGGAAAAATAAAACCATTTTGTAATAATATGTAACCCCCCCCCCGAATTTAACATCATCAATTTATCGTGTAACATTATCTTGGAATTTCAGTCTATTGTTTTATAAGTATCTAAAAAATATCTTGTTTGTGCAATTAACAGTTGTATGGCAGAATACGCCCCAAAAGACACAATTATTTTCTCAAAAGGTAAACTGGATTTGAGAATCCAAGTGATTGGGTTATATTTAAAAATGATTTGTGATTATTAGTAGATGTCTATCTAGACCCTTCACCACTACTGATTAGGATTTAAGGTAGTCAAGAATATTCTGCATGCTACCAGAGGAGAAAAGTAACCACCAAACCAGTGACAAGCCCATGATTTACAACAGTGAACTGCTTGCAAGATAATGCTGGTAATGATTATTTCTAAGATAAATTACAACCCTAACAAAGATGCTATTACCAATGGAAAAATTGCTTTCAAAGGGAAAATTATTCTCCAATGGTGTCTTTACTGAGCATATTAACCACATTGTCTTAGTTAGGGTTTTACTGCTGTGACAGACACCATGACCAATGCAAGTTTTATAAAAGAAAACATTAAATTGGGGTTGACTTACAGGCTCAGAGATTCAGTCCATTGTCATCATGGCAGAAACATGGCAGCATCCAGGCAGGCATGGCACAGGAGGAGCTGAGAGTTCTACATCTTCATCTGAAGGCTGCTAGTAGAAGACTGACTTCCAGGCAACTAGGGTGAAGGTCTTAAGCCCACTCCCAAAATGACACACCTACTCCAACAAGGTCACACCTCCTAATAGTGCCACTCCCTGGATAAAGCATATACAAACCATCACATTCCACTCCCTGGCCCCCATAGGCTTGTTCAAATATGAGTCTATGGGGGCCATACTTAAACATAGCATAATGCAAAATGTCCAACTTCAAAAGTCCCTGTAGACTATAGCAGTCTCAACAGTGTTAAAAGTCCAAAGTTCAAGGTCTCTTCTGAGATTCATTCAATCACTTAACTGTAATCCTCCAAGTAAGATGAGAAACCAGCTGGGCAAAGTCCAAACTCTGCATCACCATGTCTGACGGCAAAGCAGTCTTCAGATATCCAACTCCTTTTTCATCCTTTTAGACTGCAATTAGATTATTTCTCCTGGGCTTGTTCCACTCCCTGTTAGCAGCTTTCCTTAGCAGGCATCCTGTAGATCTGGCATCATTAACATCTTGGGTACCCCAAGTCAATTTCAGCTTCACAGATTCTTGTTCCAATGTCTGAGATCCACACATGATCTTCTGTGTATCTCCAAAGAGCTGGTGTCACTTCTCCAGCTCTGCCCTTCGTAGCACTCTAAGTTCAGATTCATCCACTCCACTCCCTCTGCTATTCTTGGTGGTCATCTCATGATACTGGCATCTCTAATATGCTAGGGTCTTCCCCAGTTTCTTTACTATTAGTTTCAATGTGTCTGGCTTTATGTGGAGGTCCTTGATCCACTTGGAGTTGATCTTAGTACAAGGAGAGAAGAGTGGGTCAATTCACATTCTTCTGCATGTTGACCTCCAGTTGAACCAGCACCATTTGTTGAAAAGGCTATCTTTTTTCCACTGGATGGTTATAGCTCCTTTATCAAAGATCAAGTGACCAGACTTGGGTTAATTGGATGAATCTTGTCCCCAAGTCACCACTCCTTTAATTCAATTTAATATCCTTGAATTCAGCTCCATTTCACTTCCTGGAGTCCCTTTAATACTCAAACTATATATTTTGTACTTTTCCTTTCTCAGCTTGCTATGTTTGTTCAAAATTCTCTTCATCAGACTTAACCAGAGAACAAAGTGTTTGTTGGGCTTTTTTGAGACTTCCTTTGCAGATGCAATTAATATAAATCTCTTTACCTTAGTCCTAGGCAGTCTCTTCAGACAATCGCAAAAAGTAGCCATGGTCTTTACCAAAACATCACAAAAGCAATCTCTCAGCCACATATTAAAGTTCTTCTCCACTGAAACCTCTTGGGCCCTCTGGCCTACACAGTTAAAATGACCCTCAGCACCACTGTCTTCCATATTCCTACTAGTCTGGCCCATTAAGCCCCACTTAAAGAATTTCATGGCTTTCCAAATCCAAAGTCCCAAAATCCACATTCTTCCGAACAGAAGCATGGTCAGGCCTATCACAGCAATACCCCAGTCCCTGGTACCAACTTTTGTCTTAGTTAGGGTTTTACTGCTGTGAACAGACACCATGACCAATGCAAGTTTTATAAAAGAGAATATTTAATTGGGGTTGACTTACAGGCTCAGAGGCTCAGTCCATTGTCATCAAGGCAGAAACATGGCAGCATCCAGGCAGGAATGGTACAGGAGGAGCTGAGAGTACTACATCTTCATCTGAAGGCTGCTAGTAGAAGACTGACTTCCAGGCAACTAGGGTGAAGGTTTTAAGCCCACACCCACAATGACACACCTACTCCAACAAGGTCATACCTCCTAATAGTGCCACTCCCTGGCAAAAGCATATACAAACCATCACACACATATGATAGTGAACCCCATGGCCATCAATAGATGATCAGTACAAAATTAACGCAGTGGTATCTTTGTAAGGTTGTTTTTTTTTTGTCTCATATTGCTTTGTGTGGGCATAATTTTTTATACTACTTTAACTTTGCTTTACAAATTCATATGGCTCCCAATTTTGTGTTTTATCTGTTTCATTCTTTTTAGTGTGTGTGTGTGTGTGTGTGTGTGTGTGTGTGTGTGCATGATTCATGTTTTATATTTGACTTTTAATTCTGGTTTTTATTTTGGGTTGTGTATTTCTTTTTTCTAAACAGAGAAAGAAAGTGCATGATAGTAACTGGTTAAGTACTTGAAAACATCTGATGTCCTGATGTCTAGGAACTTTTAATATTAAATAACACATACTTGTTCATTAGTTAAACACTATTAAGTAAATAATATTAAAATCACTTACATTTTCTACCATTTCTCAGTATAGATATTAAATCCTGTAGGAAGGATAAGTTCTTAAAGAAGGAATCAACCCAGACATATATTCTCAAACTACTAATACAAATTTGTTCATCTTTTTACACATTCCTTAAATTTCATTTTAGTACTTTGAGTATTTATATCACATATTTGAAAATCAAAATATGTGAAGTATTATGTTAAACTTATTATGCACATCCTTACCCATTTTCTCCATTCTGATTATCCACATGGCTAGGTTATTTTGTATGCTTCCAGTGCACCTTATTAAAGTACAAGGGAATTTTTTTACTTATACATTTATAATTAATTTCTTATATTACATAAAAGACTATGTAGACATGAATTAAACATAGGTACAGATATAAAAAGAGAGACAAAGAGATGTCTATCATAGTTATATATAAATTTATCATAAATTTAACACATTAGAATGTAGTACGTTTTATCTAATTGGATAATAATACATTGAATTGATGCCTCATTACTTACATATTTACTAAATTAGATAAAAATATCTAATACTTTATTACCACATATGTCATAATTATTAAAATTGTTTGCCTGTATCTTTTTAGAAATGTTAACAAATCCATAAAAATAGTTCACAAATTTGTAGATATTGGAGTAAATATGTGAGTTTTTTTTTTTAAATATTGCCAACTTGTTACTCAATCTTTAGGAATTTTCTCATCGCAGTGGCAGAAAGGTGTCCCCAAGCTTCAAATTTTGCTCATTTTTTATAGTTATACAATACAAGCTACTTATTATGACTGAATTTAAGCAACCATTTCAAAACTATTGCTTGTTTTGGGTGAAATATAAATTAACATGCTCTCCTTGTTTACTGTCCGATTTTTAAAGAATATTTTAAATTAAGTATAATTATATCACATCCCTCTCTAACTCTCCTCCCTAAAGCCCCTACTAGGAACAGCCTCTTAAACACTACCTATGCTTCCCCTACTTTTAAGTTACTGGCCTCTTTTATCTTTGATTAATATTTTTATGTACACATATATAGATTTGTAGGTATACAAATATACAAATAAAACTCTGGTGAGCCCACTTTTGTTGTTTGTGTGTATATGGTTTCAGGGCTGACTATTCTTTACTGAAACGCCAACAAAGAGCCTCATCCATGGGACTAGTTAACTTCTCATTTTAACAGTCATTAATTTTTCTAGTTAGCCTTACTGTTTTTTTAGAGGTGAGACCCCATGAAAACTTTCAGCATTCTTGTTAAGATGATCTTCATTATTGCCCTTGTTCTAGTCTTGTTTATGCAGACATTTCTGTGGGAGAGTGTTCAGTTTAATAGCAGAATTCTTGCTATTCTGGTCCTTACACTATTTATCCACCTTTATCTGATGCTCTCCAAGCCATAGACATAGGACCTATGATATAAATATGCCTGAAGGGGCTGTGCTCTACACTATGATTTGATATCTGCATTGCATCTAATTTTAGTTTTCTATGGTGGTCTTCATTTTCAGTAAAGAGAGGCTTGTTTGATGTGGGGTGATACCTACATTTATCTGTGGGTATAAGGATAAGGTTTTTAGCGTATTAACCAGGAGTGTGTAACAGAGGGGCTTTAGAGGGGAAAATAACAGATCACAGGTGATATAAAGTGAAGAAAATGGGGGGAGGTTTGGTTTTTTGTTTTGTTATTCCCCTGGCCCTTCAAGGCTTGATCCAGCATTGTAGGGGAGTGCCAGGACAGAGAAATGGGAGGGGGTGATTGGGGAATGGGCAGAGGAAGAGGGCTTATGGGACTTATGGGTAAGGGGGAACCGGGAAAAGGAAAAGCTTTTGGAATGTAAACAAAAAATATAGAAAATAAAAGAAAATGGGGGGAGCTCTATCTGGGTGTAAAGAATGGAGGTCAATACAGAAGAAGGAAGAACAAGGGAAAAGGAACATTATGGTTGTTTGATAAGGCCTCAATGAATAATATTTTATGTGTACCTGAAATTACACATAACATATATTCATGTTTATGCCCCTGCTCACACACACTTAAGGTATTTATGTGTATGAATACATGCGCATGTGAGTGTGTACACACACACACACACACACACACACACACACACACACACAGAGACACACACACACACACACACACACACAATTAAAGGGAAGTTAAGACACTTGGAGCAACAGTGTTCCCCACAAGTACCACAGACTATAAAAAAAAATCAGTGGCATAAAGAAACAATATCCTTTCACAATGGGTTGTTCATCCCTCAGTGGTTGAGAGTGGATACCTATTGCTGAAGCTACCACACAGTACACACAACTCATGATTTGAGATAAATGTAAACTGTGAGCCTGTTTTCTGCAATCTAGCTTTCACGTTACCAGAAAAATATCTGCAAGCTTCCAAGGGAGAGATACATTTCGTCCTACCAAGATGCAATATTTATCAATCATGACAATTAACATTATGACAAGATATCCATATATGTGGAATAAATGGCAATGATATTTCAGTGGTAAGTAGGAATTGTCTAATTGAAATTAAGGAACACTCAATAAGATGGGCATCACACCTGGTTCTGGTAAGCTAGCCAGTTTCCTGCAACTAGTGAAGTTGCTGACATTATAAATGAATCTACTATTTTCATTTAGGTAGACTAGAAGGATTTTTTATTAGTAAAATAAGCATTTTGTGTTTTATATAAACTGTAATTATCCTTCCTGTTTGTCATTTATCTTCTTACTTTGCTCTTGTCAATTTTTTCCATATCTAAACTATTATTTGTATACTCAGAACTGTGTAATGTCAAAGGCACGGTTTTATGCCATAATATGTTCCTGGCAAATGAGGTAAAAATGTAAATACCTAAAAATTTGTGTGTTTTTGAGCCATGGCCTTTAAAAAGGAAATTAAATTTTATTGATATCATTAACATGAACTTTAATCCAATGATTGATCTTCTCATCTGACATTTAGTACACACACATACAGAGAGGCACTATATGAAGATATGCAAGGAACCATGACCCAAAAGCCAAGAGAAAAGTCATTAATATAAGTAAATCATGGCATTATCTTTATTTCAGATTTATATTCCCAAGAACAATGAGTAATTAAATTTTTGCTATATGAGCAACACAGTTGATGCTACATCCCTCTAGATATCCAATGAAACATTATACCACAAGAAAAATATGCACTATGTAATATTTAGTGATTATACATGAAGAGCCAATATTTATAAAACAGAATAGTGAAAAAATACCTAAACATTTTAAAGATATAGGTGGTTTTGACTTTTATAGTTTAATAAATATACTGTGATGAATTAACTATATGTGAAATTGATAAACTTAGAATTATCTGAGAGATGAAATGTCCTTGATAGACCTGAGTGTGGTATTACAAGTCTTTAATCCTAGATATGGGAAGTCTGAGGTGAGAGTATTGAGGCCACTAAGAAACATAGGAAGATTCTGTGTAGCTACAACAGATCTCAAAAGTGACAAATGATCAAAGCTGCATAGAAAAATATTTTCCATAATGCATAATAAAATATGTGACCTTTCTAAAATAGTTGCAGAGAGTGAGTTTAGCATTTCCACATAGCATATTCAACTCAACCTCTGCATTGCTAGGTATGGTATTTACCTCTATAGTCATGAAAATTTCATTATGGCAAATATCATTTACTCGCCTGGAAACATATCCATCTTTGCTTTGACTATTTTCTTCATTGTGATTTCATAACATTTTACATATGAAAAATCAGTGAAAAAGTTTCAATATACGATTTTAATTAGTCCTTTGATATTTCATGCATGAATATTCATACCCACTTCCTTCTGCTAAGTCTTCTAAATCTACCACTTACCCAGTCTTAAAAACCACATTTTTTCCTTAATAATCCAATGTGTATAGATTGTACTATGTATATAACCATGGATGATGTAAGGCTATTTATTGGAACATGGACAATTTATCAGAGACTATTTATTAACACTAAAAAAAAAAAAAAAATTCGGAGGACTCCCCACCATCACCATCCATAAAACATACATAGGTACCCAGTTAGGGAGGAGACTATTGAGCTTTTCTACTCTTCATACTGAAATAGTGACTGGCTTCTTCTTGTTCAGGTCCTGAGTAGGCAACTATGGCTATTGTGAGATTGTGAAAATAATGTCTCTGTCATGATGAGAATACACTGTTTTGCTCTAGTCCTTCGAGACCACTGGCTCTCATAAACCTCATGTCTCCTATTTAATGATTGTCCCTGAGCATTGAGGGGAGTGTGATATTTGTGATATGCAAACCAGTTATTTTAAGAAGCAATTCTGTCAGTTGGAGCCATTTCAATTTATTTATTGAAAATCTATTCTTCTTTCATATAATACGTCATGACCACAAAGTCCCCTATCTCCACTCTCTCCAGTTCCTCCACCTTTCCTCTGATCATGTAGATCCACTCCCTCATCTCTCTCTTGTGAGCATGTATGATCCCAGAACAGTTGATTCAGTGGGCCATGTTCTCTTAGTGCTCTCCATTCCCTTGGACTTCCTTACCATATCCATGGGGTTTCCAGAACTCTGAGGGCAGGGAAATGATGGAGACCACTAATTTATAATCTCTTTTCTCATAATGTCTGACTTTGAGTTTTGTCTGCTAGCTAAAGAACCTTTTCTAGTGAGAACTGAACAAGGCACCAATCCTAGGTTTCTGAGCTATCTAGTAGTCTCTTTTTCATGCCCATCAAGGCAGTATAGGTCATGGACCCTCTGTCCTTGTGTGGGTCTCAAGTTCTACCAAACATTGGCAGGCCACTCCCACATGGTCTATGCCACCATTGCCCCAGCCTATCTTGAAATCAGGACAGAGTGTAAGTGGAAAGCTTTGGGCCTGGGCTGGTGTCCAGGTTTTTCTTTCCTTAAACTGAAAAGTACCATTTTTCACAAAGGAGACTAGAACATAGTGGTAAAGGCTCCATGCAGGCACCAGCTAGATCTCGCTGTGTTTAAGAGCTGAGTAGATAATATCCTCAGCAAAAGTGTCCTGGTGTCAGTTTATGGAGAGCAGTAGTCTGTCCCAGCATCAACCTGGGTTGATTGATGACCTCTAAAGTACTCCCACAGCATACAGCTCAATAAAATGCAATACTGACTTACCAATGGAAGCCTGGCCTGGTAATTAATTAATTAAGGATGGCCAGTAGAGACCCTGTAATCTCTATTACCAGGAACCCACACAAGGGACACTCTCATAGATTCAAGGATACATTCATTAAAGTAGGTTTATGCACCCACAAATACCCCATAATTCTAGATTTCCCTCCCTACACTTCACATGGGATCACTCCTACTCCTAACCCAAACACCCCCATCCACCTGCAAGATTTCTTCTATATCCCCTGTACATAGAGATCCACATGCTCACCTCAGAGCTTTCCTCTTTACCTAACTTTCTTGGGTCTATGTATTATAATTTGATGATCATTTACTTAACAGCCAATATCTACTTCTTAGTAAATATATGCATATTTGCCTTGCTGTGTCAAAGTAGCTTTACTCAGGATGAATTTTTCTAGTTCTATTTGGCTGCAAATTTCTTGATGTCATTTTCTTAACAGCTGAGTAATAGTTCTATAAAGGTACCACATTTTCTTTATCCATTCATCAGTTGAGGAATATCCAGGCTGTTTCTACTTTCTGGTTATTATGAAAAAAACCACAATGAATGTAATTGAGCAAGTGTACTTTTGGTAAGATGGACTGTCCTTTGAGTATATGCCTAATAGTGATATAGCTGGGTCTTAAGGTAGATTGATTCCCAACTTTCTGAGGAACCACCATATTGATTTCTACGGTGGCTGCACAAGTTTCCACTCCCACCATAAAAAGAGAATTATGTCCTTGCTCTACATCCTTGCCAGCATGAACTGCCACTTTTGTTATTGATATTAGCCATTCTGACATGTGTAAAGTGGAATCTCAGGCACATTTTGATTTGCATTCCCCTGATATCTAGGGATGTTCAACATATCTTTAAGTGTTTCTCTGCATTTGTGATTCCTCTATTGAAGATTGTCTGCTTGAATCTGCACCCTATATTTTAAGTTTTTTTATTTTGTAAGATATCTACTTTCTTGAGTTCTTTATGTTTTGTGGATGTTAGTCTTCTATGGAACATGGTGTTGGTAAAGTAAGTCTTTTCCCATTCTGTAGGCTGTTGTCAAATCCTGTTGATGATATCCTTTGCCTTATAGAAGCTTTTCAGTTTCATGAGGCTCCATTCTGTAATTGTTAGTTTTAATGTAGTTCTATTGGTGTTCAGTTCAGAAAGTTGTCTCCTATGCCAATGTGTTCAACATTATTCTGTATTTTCTCTATCCAGTTCAGTGTATTTGGTATTACTTCAAGGTTTAGATCAACTCAGGCTTGCATTTAGTGCAGGGTGATAAGTAAGGTGATAAGGATTTGTATGCATACCTACAAACCAGACTGAGCAGCACCATTTGTCAATCTATTTTTTCCAGTGTATATTTCTGACATCTTTATAAAATATTGAGTAGCCACAGGTGCATGGATTTGTCTTAAGTTTTTATCCATTGAATAAGGATTCTAATTTTTATGCCAATAGCATACATTTTTATAGCTATGTAGTACAACTTCCAATCAGAGATCATGATGCTTCCAGCAGTTCTTTCATTTTTCAGAATTATTTTTAGCCATCCTGTTTTATTTGTTCATTTGCTTTGTTTGATTTCCATATTAATTTGAGAATTCTCCTTTTAAGATCTATAAAGAAGTATATTGGAGTTTTGATGGGAATTGTGTTGAATCTTTGGATTGCTTTTGGTAATTTTTACTATGTTAATCCTGTTTCTCCATGAATATGGCTGATCTTTCCATTTCCGGATGTCTTCTTCAACTTCTTTCTTCAAATACTTGAAGTTTTATTATGTAGGTCTTTTACTTGCTTTGTTAGGGTCAATCCAAAATATTTTATATTATTTGAGGCTATTGTGAAGGATGTTGTTTTCTAATTTCTTTCTCAGTTTCTTTGCCAATTATATATAGGAGGCGTAGTGATTTTTCTTTTTTTCTTTTCTTTCTTCCTTTCTTTCTTCCTTCCTTCCTTCCTTCCTTCCATCCTCCCTCCCTCCCTCTCTCTCTCTGTCTCTCTCTCTCTCTCTCTCTCTCTCTCTCTCTTTCTTTCTTTCTTCCTTTCTTTCTTTTTACTGGATGTCATGGTTTCCCCTTGGGAAACCCCCTATACCATCCGCCCTCCCACTGCAAGCCTGTCTCAACATGAGTGGTTGACCAGCTCTCCCCTGGAACAGAGTGCTGTCATGCTGCCAAGTTCCTGGGTACAGGAGGGGCCCTGGTGTACCATGTTCCGAGTGATCTTACACTTGTGTGTTCCTTGAGTTCGGGGCTGTAACAGCCCTTTCAGTCTCAGGTGGGAAGATGGTGACCTCACTACTAACTGTGGGACTGCCTGCAGAGCAGAAGTACCCTGGCAGGATCAGTGCACTGACAGCTATGTCACTGCCCAGCTCCTGGGTGCAGGTGGGGCCCTGATGGACCGTGTCCCAACTGATCTTACACTTGGGTGTTCCCTGCATTCCTGGATGCACCAGTCTGCTCAGTCACAGGAGAAAAGATGGTGGCCCCTTTTCAGCTATATTAATTACCCCGAAGACATCCCTTGCCCACCTCCATACTGTTATCTTAATAAAAATAAAAGTCTTTGGATTGTAATTTAAGAAAAACTTATTCTCCACCAATGGAAGGTCTTGGAATGCTGTGAGATAGCATCTGTGGCCTATATTTGATATTTATCTTTCTGATGCAAATGCTCACTTAATAATTTCAACAGCTGATTTTGAAAAGGTCTTGATTTATAACATTCCTTTTCTGTTATTATAAAAAAAAAAGCCATGGAAACAATTTCACATCAGAACATGGAGCCTAGGGTAATCCTACCTCCATCTTCCCAGGGCTCAACCACTCATATTTGGCTCTAAAATAAATTCTTATCTATTTGGAGGGGGAGCTAGGTTTTTCTTCCTAAATATATTTCAGTATGAGTGGGCATTGAATTTTTATTACCTCATTAAGTAGTTTCATTTATCTTATCCTAGTGTGTTGATCTGCCTTCTGCTTTGACTTCCTGCTGCCAGGAAATCCCAGGAATTTTGGACTCTGATCCTCTGGAACCATAGTACAAAGAAATTTCTTCTTCTATAAGTTGTTTCTTGTCATGGTAAGTTCTAATAGCAACAACAAGTAATGAATAGAGAATCTAGTACCAGCAAGTTGGGTATTGTGATGAACTTGATAATATTTCTTTTCATTTGTTTTTGTTTGTTTTATGTTCTTAGGTTTTGTTTTTGTTGTTATTGTTGCATTTAGAATGTTGGAAAGTTTGGAACATTAGGCCAGACTAGAAAAAGAGTTAATACTGTAAAATAGAGCTTAATTATTGGGACATTCTACAGGAAGCTTTTAAGACAAAAGTGCTGAAAATAATGCATATATAATAGAGATCTCGTACAAAAGGTTTCCAAGGGGATCATTATTAGCAACCAGGATAGAAGCCATATGTGTAATATGACAACAGAAACAACAAATACAAACAAACAAACAACCCCAAAATCTGCTTCCTGTTTGTGACCTAAAAATTTACATAAGACTAATTAAATAGTACACTAATGTTTTTGATGTAGGAAATTTCAAGGCAACATAAAGTTGAGACTGTGACATAGTTATTGCCTATATTGTTTAGGTCTAAAATAAAGAAAGACAAGTTTGGCAGTTAGAAATGCAAACTATAATTTTTGAAGAGAAAAGAAACACTATGAAGTTACTGCCAAGGAATGTACTTAAAGAAAGGCTGTACTTATTAAAGACATACATGCCATTAGGACATGTCTCTTTTTCTGCATTGGAACAATGGAAAAGTACCTTCAGGAAAAGGCCCCATATAGATATGGTTCTAAACTATGGTGGGAGAAAGCCAAAGGGCTTGCTAGCTCCTAAATGAAGCATGTGATTCACATACAAAAGCAATTGCTAATGTAAAGGGAGTGAGGGTCTATCCCAAACTTGCTGCTAAACTTGAAAGTGCCATATGTCCCATACTGATATGGGAGGCCTGAAAGATGCAATAGTGTCAGGATCATGGCTTTCTTTCTTTGTGTGGATTCAGAGAAATGAGGACAGGCAACTGGTGGCAATCTTTGAATGAAAAATAGCTAATAATCTAGACTCAGATGTGTGGATGGTATAAAATTGTGTTTGTTTTTGTTAATACAATTAATTTTGATATAAAGTATAATTATACCTCATCTTATTTTCTCATTTAGCATGAAAAGTATTTGTACATGTTACCTCTCTGATCCAACTGTGAAGCAAGCATATTAATGTTATCTATAATAGGATTTTGGATTTAAAAACAGGTAAATTACTTACTTAAGGTCACTGAATTATTTTTATTACATTTCAACTATAAATGCAAAGGAGATATGCAGAACAACTTTTAAGACTTCATTTAGTTGTTTCATGTTTTGTGTCAAGTTAAGTATTATATTATATAATAAATAAAAACTATTAAATGTTATATAAGTATGATTTTACTTTAATTTTTTTCCTCTTCAATGTTTTAAATAAGATGAAAAGTTAACCCTTATTGGGTATTACAGAGACCTTTCATTTTCACATGGTTCTTTTATTCTGAATTGGGTTAATGTATGAAATGAAACTAAATATGCAATGCACAAACTCAAGTGCCTAAGACTAGAAGCATTTGCAAATTGACAGTTACAAATTCAGTAATACAAAGAAATAATTGATGAGATTATAATTAATTTCTTAAAAAATATTTTGTTGATCTTTGCTACTGTGACTGAGCAGACAGGTGCAGCCAGATACACAGGGAACACCCTAGTGTAAAATTGCTTGGGAAACAGTCTGCCAAGGCACCACCTGCACACAGGAGCTGGGCAGTACCATCACAGCTGTCTGTGCATCTATCCTGCTAGGAGACATCTGCTCTGTAGGGTGTCACACAGAGATGAGGCCACCAACTTCACTCCTGTGACTGAGTGTACTGTTTCAACCAGAAACACGGAGTACACACAAGAGTAAGATCACCTGGGACTCTGAATGCCAGGGCCCCACCTGCACCCAGGAGCTGGGCATATCCACAGCACTCAGTGGCAGGGGAAAGCCAGTCACCGAGGGGAGCTGAAATAGGCTTGCAGGCACTCAGGAAGAAAAAGCACCAGCCAGTGACAGCAGGACCAACTAACACCAGAGATAACCAGATGGCAAAAGGCAAATGTAGGAATTTACTAACAGAAATCAAGGCAATATGGTACCATCAGAACCCCATTCTCCCCAAACAGCAAGTGCTGGATACCGCAACACACCAGAAAACCAAGATTTGGATTTAAATCACAGCTAATCATGCTGACAGAAGGCTTCAAGAAGGGCATAAATAACTCCCTTAAATAAATACAGAAGAACACAAGTAAACAGGGAGAAGTCCTTAAAGAACAAAAGAAATACACACACACACACACACACACACACACACAACAGGTGAAGGAATTGATTAAAATGATCCAGGATTTCAAAATGGAGATAGAGAAATAAAGAAATCACAAAGGGAAACAACTCTGGACATAGAAAACCTAGGAAAGAAGCCAGGAATCATGGATCCAAGCATCAACAACAGAATACAAGAGATAGAAGAGAGAATCCCAGATGCAGAAGATACCATAGAAAACATTGACACAACAGTCAAACAAAATGCAAAATGCAAAAAGGTCCTGACCCAAAACATCCAGGAAATCCAGGACAAAATGAGAAGACCAGATCTAAGGATTATAGGTATAGAAGAGAGTGAAGATTTCCAACTTAAAGGGCCAGCAAATATCTTCAACAAAATTATAGAAGACTTCCCTAACCTAAGTAAAGAGATGCCCATGAATATATAAAAGGCTACAGAACTCCAAATATGTTTGACCAGAAAAGAGATTCCTCCAGTCACAAAATAATCAAAATGACAAATGTGCTAAACAAAGGAAGAATATTAAAAGCAGTAAAGGATAAAGGTCAAGTAACATATAAAGGTACACCTATCAGAATTACAGGACACTTCTCACCAGAGACTATGAAAGCCAGAAGAGCCTGGGCAGAAGTCATACAGACCCTAATGAAACACAAATGTCAACCCAGGCTGCTATATCCAGCAAATCTCTCAATTACCATAGATTAAGAAAACAAGGTATTCTATGACAAAAACAAATTTATACAGTATCTGTCCACAAAACAAGCCCTTCAAATGATAATGAATAGAAAACACCAACAAAAGGAGGACCCTGATATATATCACTCCTGGGCATATACCCAGAGGATTCCCCAGCATGCAATAAGGATACATACTCCACAATGTTCATAGCAGCCTTATTTGTAATAGCCAGAAGCTGGAAAGAACCCAGATGTCCCTCAGTGGAGGAATAGATACAGAAAATGTGGTATATTTACACAATGGAATACTACTCAGAAATAAAAAAAACAATGAATTCATAAAGTTCTTATGCAAATGGTTGGAACTGGAAAATATCATCCTAAGTGAGGTAACCCAATCACAAAAGAACACACATGGAATGCAGTCACTGATAAGTGAATATTAGCCCAGAAGCTCTGAATACCCAAGATCAAGTAGGTTTCATCCCAGAGATACAGGGATGGTTCAATATACAGAAATTCATCAAAGTAATCCACTGCCTAAACATACTCAAAGAAAAAAAAAAACACATGGACATTTCATTATATGCTGAAAAAACATTTGACAAAATTCAGCATCCTTTCATGTTAAAAGCCTTAGAAAGAACAGGAATTCAAGGCCCATACCTAAACATAGTAAAAGCAATATACAGCAAACCAGTAGCCAACTTCAAACTAATTGGGGAGAAACTTGAAACAATCCCACTAAAAGTAGGGAGTACACAAGGCTGCCCTCTCTCTCTCTCCATATTTATTTAATATAGTAACTGAAGTTCTAGCTAGAGAAATTAGACAATATAAGGAGTTCAAGGGATACAAATTAGAAAGAAAGAAGTCAAATTATCACTATTTGCAGATGATATGATAGTATATTTAAGTGACCCAAAAAAACTCCACCAGAGAACTCCTACAACTGATAAACAACTTCAGCAAAGTGGCCGGATATAAAATTAACTTAAACTAATCATAGACTTCCTATACTCAAAAGATAAACAGGCTGTGAAAGCACTTAGGGAAATTATACCCTTCACAAAAAGCACAAACAATAAAAAGTATTTTGGTGTAACTTTAACCAAATATGTGAAAAAACCTCTACTTCAAGTCTCTGTAGAAAGAAATCCAAGATGACCTCATAGGAAGGAAAAATCTTCCATGCTCATGGATTGGCAGGATTAATATAGTAAAAATGGCCATCTTGCCAAAATCAATATACAGATTCAATGTAATCCTCTAAAATCCCAACTCAATTCTTCATAGAGTTAGAATGAGCAATTCTCAAATTCATTTGGAATAAAAAAACAGGATAGCTAAAACTATTCCTAACAGTAAAAGAACTTCTGGGGGAATCAGTATCCCAGACATCAAGCAGTATTACAGATCAATAGTTTTAAATAAACTGCATGGTATTTGTTCAGTGACAGACAGGTAAATCAAGGGAATAGAATTGAACACCCAGAAATTAACCCATACACCTATGGTCACCTGAACTTTGGCAAAGGATCTACAACCATCCAGTGGAAAAAAGATAGCCTTTTCAACAAATGGTGCTGGTTCAGCTGGAGGTCAGCCTGCAGAAGAATGCGGATTGATCCATTCTTATCTAGTTGTACTAAGCTCAACTCCAAGTCAATCAAGGACTTCAACATAAAATCAGACTCACTGAAACTAATAGAAAAGAAACTGGGGCAGACCCTGGAGGACATGGGCACAGGGGAAAATTTCCTGAATCAAACACCAATGGGACCTCATAAACTTACAAAGTTTCTGTAAGGCCAAGGACACTGTGAATTGTATAAAACAGCAACCAACAAATTGGGAAAATGCCTTAACCAATCCTCCATCTGACAGAGCTAATATCCAATATATACAAAGAACTCAAGAAGCTAGACTACAGAGAACCTAATAACCCTATTAAAAATGGGGTATAGAGCTTAACAAAGAATTTTCACCTGAGGAATATTGAATGGCTGAGAAGCACTTAAAGAAATGTTCAACATCCTTAGTCATCAGGGAAATGCCAATCAAAACAACACTGAGATTACACCTCACACCAGTCAGAATGGCTAATATAAAAAACTCAGGAGAAAGTAGGTGCTGACAAGGATGTGGACAAAGAGAAACACTCTTCCACTGCTGGTGGGATTGCAACTGGTACAACCACTCTGGAAATCAGCCTGGAGGTTCCTCAGAATACTTGCCATGACACTTCTGGAGGACCCTGTAATACCACTCCTGGGCATATACCCAGAGGATTCCCCAACATCTAATAAGGACACATGCTCCATTATGTTTATAGAAGCCTTATTTATAATAACCAGAAACTTGAAAGAATCCAGATGTTGCTCAATGGAGAAATCAATACAGAAAATGTGGTATATTTACACAATGGAATACTACTCAACTATTAAAAACAGTGAATTCATGAAACTCTTAGGCAAATGGGTGGTACTGGAAAATATCATCCTAACTGAGATAACCCAATCACATAAGAACACACATGGTATGCACTTACTGGTAAGTAGATATTAGTCCAGAAGCTCTGAATACCTAAGACACAATTCATATATCATATGATGCCTAGAAGAGTTCCTGGAAACTCTCAATGCTGCTTTGTATGGGAAAACCAGGACAGGGAAGTGTTAGGGTGTTTATTGAGGAACAGGGGGTTGGGGAGAGTGCTTATGGGACTTTCAGGGAGGGGGAATCCAGGAAAGGGGAAATCATTTGAAATGTAAATAAAGAATATATGTAATAAAAATTAAAATAATTATTTTGTTGCCCTCCATTCCATCATAAAATCTGTTCTAATAATAAAAACTCTAGATGGGAAAATAATTTTAAGAAATTTAAAATAAGTTATATTTAATGTCAAAAGATTATGTTTTAGATAAACCACTGTCCACATTATATTAAATTCTCAAGTACAAGAATTCACTTTGATTGTTCAGTGTATTAACAGTAAAGAGCAAATATTTCCTAAACTTGAAAAACCTGAAATATTTTAACTCAATGACTGAATTATATTTTAATTTTGAAAAGAGTTTTTCCAGATAGCTTGGACTCAAATAATTGGCAGCTGTATGCTATGCACTCTATTATATAATAACAAACCTTATCAATAAGAAAAAAGTTTATCTGTGTATGCTCTGTATTCACCAAACCACTCAACAAAAATACACCTAATCAATTAAGGGAATGGAATAATATTAAGAAGTATGAAAGCCTTCCTCATTAACAAAGCATTCTTCCATTTTGTCACAGAAAAGAAACATTTCACAGAAATGCATGTTCTTCTTTTATAATCCAAATGAGGTTTTAAAAAGTAAAATGCTCATGATGACCTTTAAAGGTAATTCAAGTTGTCCCACAAAGTGTTTCAAAAACAGAAAAATAGGCATTAATTAAAGGATATGTGATCAAGTCAAGACTCACTTTTAAAGCAGATATTCTTACTATTTTATGAGACTCGGGTTCAAAAAACTCAGTTCCATCTTTTATGTTGATTTGTTGTCCAGAAAAGAAAGGTAAATTTACTTAAAGTTTCAAAGAAAATGCACATTCTCTTGGTCTTTCTTTGGTAGAAAATGTAATACATATAAACATACATATTATATGCATATATGCATTATATATCAAGTATGGTCACTCAGAGTTGGAAGAGAATAACAATGGTTAACAGAAATGATTTTGAGACATAAAATAAAAAACTTTCCCAAGAAGGGGTCCTGCCTTTAGAGGTGAGGCTACCATCTTTGCTCCTGTGACTGAACAAACAGGAGCAGCTAGGAACACAGATAACACACAGTGTAAGATCACCAGGTCCCCAACTGTACCCAGGAGCTGGGCAGCACCACAGCACTCTGGGCCAGGGAAGAGCTGGTCACCCAGGGGTACTGCGAAATGCTTGCTGGCACACAGGAGGGACATGCACCAGGCAGAGACAGCAGGATAAACTAACACTAGTGATAACCAGATGGCAAAAGGCAAATGTACAGAGGT
The DNA here is from genome assembly GCA_964023405.1 of Apodemus agrarius. NCBI lineage: Eukaryota > Metazoa > Chordata > Mammalia > Rodentia > Muridae > Apodemus > Apodemus agrarius. The sequence goes on along the minus strand of OZ030010.1, from coordinate 122,465,160 downwards.
TAGTAAAATAAATCAAGGCAACATGGCACCATCCCAACCCAATTTACACACAACAGCACGTACTGGATACCCAAATACACAAGAAAAGCAAGATTTGGATTTAAAATTACAGCTCATGATGCTGATAGAGGGCTTCAAGGACATAAACAACTCCCTTAAAGAAATACAGAACACAAGTAAACAGGGAGAAGCCCATGATGAACTAAGGGAAAACATAACAATACAGGTGAAGGAATTGAACAAAATCATCCAGGACCTAAAAAATGGAGGTATAGACAATAAAGAAATTAGAAAGGCAAATAAATCTGGGCATAGAAAACCTAGGAAAGAAGTCAGGAATCATGGATCCATGCTTCAACAACAGAATCCAAGAGATAGAAGAGAGAATCTCAGATGCAGAAGATACAGTAAAAAGCATTGACACAACGGTCAAAGAAAATGCAAAATGCATAAACGTCCTGACCGAAAACATCCAGGAAATCCAGGACAGAATGAGAAGACCAAACCTAAGGATTATAGGTATAGAAGAGAGTGAAGATTTCCAACTTAAAGGGCCAGTACATGTCTACAACAAAATTATAGAAAAAACTTCCCTAACCTAAAGAAACAGATGCACATGAACATATAAGAAGCCTAGAGAACTCCAAATAGATTTGACCAGAAAAGATTCCTCCCATCACATATTAAATTGTCAAATGTACTAAACAAAGAAAGAATATTAAAAGCAGTAAGGGGAAAAGGTCAAGTAACATATAAAGGTACACCTATCAGAATTACAGGAGACTTCTCACCAGACACTATAAAAGCCAGAAGAGCCTTGGCAGATGTCATACAGACCCTAAGGGAAGACAAATGCTAACCCAGCCTCCTATACCCAGCAAATCTCTCAATTACCATAGATGGAGAAATCAAGGTATTTCATGACAAAAACAAATTTAAACAGTATCTTCCCACAAATCCAGCCCTTCAAGGATAATAAATGGAAATCACCAACAAAAGAGGGGAAAGTACACACAAGAAAATGCAAGAAATTTATCTTCTTTCAATAAACCCAAAAGAAGATAACCGCACAATCATAAAAATTACATCAAAAGTAGCAGGAAGCAACAATCACTACACCTTAATATCTCTAAATATCAATTGACTTGATTATACAATAAAAAGACATAGACTAACAGGCTGGAGATGTAAACATGACCCAACATTTTGCTGCATACAGGAAATGCATCTCAGTGTCAAAGATAAACACTGCCTCAGAGTAAAAGGCTGGAAAACAATCTTGCAAGCAAATGGTTCCAGCAAACAAGGTGGCATAGCCATTCTAGTATCCAATAAAATAGACTTTCAACCAAAACTCATCAAAAAGGAAACAGGACACTTATATATATATATATATATATATATATATATATATATATATATGTGTGTGTGTGTGTGTGTGTGTGTGTGTGTGTGTGTGTGTGTGTGTGTGCCTAGTGTGTGTCTAGTCCCAGAAGATCCATGAACAGGGCACCATATCCCTTGATACTAAAATTATAGGCAGCTGTATGCCACAAATTTTTGAATGTAAGCCACAGTGTTCTAGAATGCAAGCCACAGTGTATTAGAAACCAAACATGGATAAGCACAAGTATTCTTAAGCACTGATGTAATCTTTCAGAATACTCCCCAATTAAAATATTTGTTTGATTTTTTAAAATATTTTTGTGGATAGAAAGGTTTGCCTACATGTAAGCATCAGTAAATATATGTTCTTTTTACTAGATATTTTCTTTATTAAAGTTGCAAATATTATCCCCTTTCCTTGTTTTCCCTCTGAAAACTCTCTCTCCTATCCCCATGTTCCACTATCCTGCCCACTCCTGCTTCCCTGTCCTGGCATTCCCCTACACTAAGGCAAGGATCCTTCACAGGACTAAGGGCCTCTCCTCTCATTGATGTCTAACAAGACCATCCTCTGCTACATATGTAGCTGGAGCCATGGGTCCTTCCATGTGTACTCTTTGGTTGGTCTTCGAGTCCCTGGGAGCTCTGGGGGTCAGGTTGGTTGATATTTTTGTTCCTTCTATAGGGCTGCAAACCCCTTCAGCTTCTTGAGTCCTTTCTCTAGCTACTCCATTGGGGACCTTGTGCTCAGTCCACTGCAGTAACATAATAATGTTATGTTTTAAATGGGGTTTATTAAATAATCCTTAGTCCTTGAGTATTATAAAATATTTTCTGTGGTATGTAAATAAAAATTTAGTAACTGACAAAATATAGTATGGACAAATAGTTACTTAAACTTTTCATTAGAGTTGGTAGGAAGCTCAATTAGTAGAATACCTACTGGGTATGTACAAATCCTTGGGATTAATTCCCAGATCCCTATAAACAACATACACATAGCTGTGATTGCAGCACTCAGGAGGAGAATCCAAAAGAATAAAGCAGATATGAAGAAGGACATAGGAAAAACACTGGAGTTAACTAGAGAGGCATGATGCAAGATAATACAGAAGAACATATTGTTGTTAATACTGAGGAATTTGTAGGAAGATAACATACTAGGATTAGGATACTTATTTCAATATGGTAATGCCATGAATAAATTTTTGAGTTTTCTCACATGTAACCAAAAAAGAACACAAAAAATATAGAAGAATATAAGCATTATTGATCTAAAACATTGTTAAAGTAGGACAGTTAAAAATGAATTCCAGAAAGAAGCAGATTAAAAATTCTCATAGCTACAGAAATAGCTACAGCATGTATCTCCAAGGTTAAGGAGCACAGACAAAGTTCTTTTTCCAGTACGATCAGAACAGATCTCATCAATTGATGATTGGCTTTTTAAGCAAACACTTTGTTTCCACAGAAAGGAACAAAATTTTCAAAAGCTGCCTGGGCTTGTGACAGATGGCAAAGGAGAGATTATTTTTGTACTGTCCTAGATCTGCTTGCCTGTTACAGTTAAATAGAAGTAACAGTCAAATTCTACATACATCCACCACATACATTCAAATCCATGTCTCAAGTGATATAACTAGGAATCTGCTGAACGAAAAATCGGTCAAGCAGCTTGGGCCTCTTTACTAAGAAAATATAAAATCAATAGCTGAACTTGAAAATTTCATTAGATTCAAAGAATCTAATCTTTTTAAAAGAAATATTGCATGACATATTTAAACATTTTTATAAAGGGATGATGTAACATGAATTTAAGCATTATTTATGAAAGAATCATATACAAACCTTATAATTAAGAGTTAGGGTTAATAGGGTAAGCTCAGTGTATCTTAGCATACATAAATGTCTGTACTTGATCCCTGAAAGAACAGAAAAAATACCATTTGAGACAAATATCGATTATATATATAATATATATATATATTTGCATATGCATATATATAGGTGACATGTTTCATACATATGGGACATATGTATTCTATATGCATTTTATGACAATTATATTAACTCTATTCTGATTGCAACACACAACATATTTAATCATATATGACTATCTACATCAGACACCCTATTATAAGCAATTTTATAATTCCAGAAATCCTTTTCAATGGAATATGTTATTTTAAGCCAATAATTTTGTGATTCGTAGTTATTTGTTACAATATTAGGAAACAGAAAAGCAATATAAGGAAACAGAAAAAAACAAGGGTTTGGTTTCAAACTCTAGGAGAAAGAACTGAGTTGTTTATCCCTCAGTCCCTACCTAGCACAGTCTGCTAGCAACCTTAAACATCCCAGCCCAGGAGCTGTGCTTTCCTTCACTCAGATGTCCATCCCTATATAATCCCGATATTTTGATCTCTCTCTCTTCTCCTTTTCTTCTCTCTGTGCTCTATCTTCCTTTATTTACTCCCTCCCTACGTCCCCATGTTAACTTCCCTGGCCTCAGTTGTTGGGGGCCAGTGAATTTGCCCACTCAAGAACAGCTTTCCAATAAACCTCTCTTTAATATAATCTAAACTGTCTTGAATTCTTATTTCATAGGCAGTGGAGTAACAACTTTAATCAAGGAACAAAAAAGGGAGTGAAAAAATTAATGAGAGGATATGTATAAGCCATCATGCAGCAAAGATGGCATTAAATTTAAGTGACATAAATGAACCACAACATGGATAATTGTTAGAATGTTTAAAAACATACTGCATTTTTCTTCAAAATTTTAAAAATAAATTGTAATTGTATTAATGTCTAATGGTAGAAATAATTTCTGTCTGCATTTATCAATGTAAAACTGGATTGACTATCGGGGTAGGCTGACTGAGAATGATCCTCCTAATAGGCTACTATGTTTGCCAGCTTGGATCCCAGTTGGTAGAACTATGTGAGAAGAATTAGCAGGTATGGGGTAGTCAGAGAAGGTGTGTCACTGGAGAACAATTATGAAGGTTTTAAAGGATTCATTCCATTCCCAGTCTGTCTCTTCTCTGCCTTCTACTTGCAAAGATATGAGCTGTCAACTGCTCAAGATGGCATCCTAGGATGCTTGATGCCATGCTACTCCAGCAGAATAGACTCTGGACATTCTGAATCTTTAATTCTTAATAAAAACATTCTTTTAAAAATTACATTGGTCTTGGTGTTTATAAAAGCATTAGAAAAGTAAATAAGCCAACTATATTGATATTTGAGACTATCATAGTAGCCCTAGAGGAAACACATGCACACATAAACACACATACACATACACATGCATGCACATGCACATGCACACCCACAAGCACACACACACAAGCACATAGAAACACAGCAAGAAAAAGAGAGAAAGAGAGGGAAGGTGGTGGAGAGGATGAAAAGAGAGACATTCATAATGAAGAATTAACTAAAATTAATTTCTTTTAACTTCATGTAACAAACAATGGCATATTTCAAGATGTATAAGCAACACTTTTAATAAAAAAAAGAAATTCAGAAATCAAAAGTCATTTTGAAATTCATAGGTGATTTGAGCATAGCCTGGGATACAAAAAGATGATTTAAAATAAAATAAATAAATTATAACTATCCAATATAAAAAAGAAAAATTCATATTTTGCCTTTTACACTTATATCAAACATGCCTTCTAAAACCTCTCATGAAATGACCATGTAGGTTTCTTCTTTGAGTTTGTTTATGTAGTAAATGGCATTGGTGGATTTCGGTATATTGAACCATCCCTGCATCCCTCAAATGAAGCCTACTTGATCATGGTGAATGATCGTTTTGATGTGTTTTTGGATTCAGTTGGCAAGAATTTATTGAGTATTTTTGCATCGATCTTCATTGGGGAAATTGCTCTAAAGTTCTCTTACTTTGTTGGATCTATGTGTGGTTTAAGAATCAGCATAACTGTGCCTTGATAGAATGAGTTGGGTAGTATTCCTTCTGTTTCTATTTTGTGGAATAGTTTGAAGAGTATTGGTGTTAGGTCTTTGAAAATGTGATAGAATTCTGCACTAAAACCATCTGGTCCCATGCTTTTTATGATTGGAAGTCTTTCAATGACCACTTCTATTTCTTTGGGGGTTATGGGACTGTTTAGATGATCTATTTGATTTAATTTTAGCATTTAGTATCTATTTTAATTTTGGTATTTAGTATATGTTTAGGAAATTGTCCATTTCCACCAAATTTTCCAGTTGTGTTGAATATAGGTTTTTGTAGTAGGATCTGAAGATTTTTTTTAATTTCCTCAGGTTCTGTTGTTATATCCACCTTTTCATTTCTAATTTTGTGAATTTGGATACTGTCTCTGTGCCCACTCATTAGTCTGGCTAAAGGTTTATCTATCTTGTTGATTTTCTCAAAGAAACAGCTCCTAGTTTTAATGACTCTTTGTATGGTTCTCTTGGTTTCTACTTGATTGATTTCAGCCCTGAATTTGATGATTTCCTGTCTCTACTCCTCTTGGGTGAATTAACTTCTCTTTATTCCAGTGCCTTTAAGCTGCTAGTGTGTGCTCTCTCCTGTTTCTTTTTGGAGGCACTCAGGGCTATGAGTTTTCCTCTTAGCACTGCTTTCATTGTGTCCCATAGATTTGGGTATATTGTGCCTTCATTTTCATTAAATTCTAGAAAGTCTTTGATTTCTTTCTTTATTTCTTCCTTGACCAAGGTATCACTGAGTAGAGTACTGTTCAGCTTCCATGTATATGTGGGCTTTCTGTTGTTTTTGTTGCTATTGAAGACCACTTTCATTAGAGGCTGAAAAGCTTTTGAGAAATTTCAGCATCCTGTCATGCTCAAAGTCTTTGAAAGAACAGGAATTCAAGGCCCATACATAAACATAGGAAAAGCAATATACACCAAACTGATAGCCAACATCAAACTAAATTGAGAGAAGCTTGAAGCAATCCCACTAAAACCAGAGTCTAGACAAGGCTGCCCCTGTCTCCATATCTTTTCAATATAGTACTTGAAGTTCTAGCTAGAGCAATTAGACAACATAAGGAGGTCAAAGCGATAAAAATTGGAAAGGAAGAAGTCAAACTATCACTATTTGCAGATGATATGATCATATATTTAAGTGACCCAAAAAAAACTACACCAGAGAACTCCTACAGCTGATAAACAACTTCAGCAAAATGGCTGGTTACAAAATCAACTCAAGCAAATCAGTAGCCTTCCTATACTCAAAGCATAAGCAGGCTGAGAAAGAAATCATGCAAATGACACACTTCACAATAGCCACGAACAATATAAAGTATCTTGGTGTGACTCTAACCAAACAACTGAAAGATCTATATGACAAAAATTTCAGGTCTCTGAAGAAGAAAATTTAAGAAGACCTCAGAAAATGGAAAAGTCTTCCATACTCATGGATTGGCAGGATTAATATAGTTGAAATGGAAATCTTGCCAAAAGGCAATACACAGATTCAATGCAATCCCCATCAAAATCCCAACTCAGTTCTTCATAGAGTTAGAAAGAGCAATTCTCAAATTCATCTGGAGTAACAAAAATCCCAGGATCACTAAAACTATTCTCAACAGTAAAAGAACTTCTGGGGAAATCAGTATCCCTGACTTCAAGCAGTACTACAGAGAACCAGTGTTAAAATCTACATGGTATTGGTACAGTAACAGGTAGGTAGATCAATGGAATAGAATTGAAGACCCAGAAATGAACCCACATACCTATGGTCACTTGATCTTCGACAAAAGAGCTAAAACCATCCAGTGGAAAAAAGATAGCCTTTTCAACAAATGGTGCTGGTTCAACTGGAGATAAGTATGCAGAAGAATGCAAATCGATCCATCATTATATCCTTGTACTAAGCTCAACTCCAAGTGGATCAGGGACCTCCACATAAAACCAGATACACTAAAACTAATACAAAAGAAACTGGGGAAGACGCTTGAGGACATTGGCTCAGGGGGAAAGTTCCTGAAGAGAACACCAATAGCTTATGCTCTAAGATCAAGAATTGACAAATGGGACCTCATAAAATTACAAAGTTTCTATAAGGCAAAAGACTCTGTTAATAGAACAAAATGGCAACAAACAAATTGTGAAAATATCTTCACCAACCCTCCATCTGACAGAGGGCTAAACAAGCTCTGGGGTACAGAGCCAAACCAAGAATCTTCACCTGAAGAATTTCAAATGGCTTTGAAGCACCTTAAGAAATGCTCAACATCATTAATCATTAGGGAAATGCAAATCAAACCAACGCTGAGATTTCACCTCACTCCAGTCACAATGCCTAAGATAAAAAACTCAGGAGACAGAACTTATTGGTGAGGATGTGGAGAAAGAGGATCACTCCTCCATTGCTGGTAGGATTGCATGCTTGTACAACCACTCTGGAAATCAGTCTGGTGATTCCTCAGACTACTGGGCATGACACCTCTGGAGGACCCTGTCATACCACTCCTGGGCATATACCCAGAGGATTCTCTGGCATGCAATAAGGACTCATGCTCTACTATATTCATAGCAGCCTTATTTATAATAGTCAGAAGCTGGGAAGAACTCAGATGTCCCTCAATGGAGGAATGGATACAGAAAATATGGTACATTTACACAATGGAATACTACTCAGCAATTAAAAGCAATGAATTCATGAATTTTTAGGCAAATGTTTGGAACTTGTAAATATCATCCTACATGAGGTAACCCAATCACAAAAGAATACACATGGAATATAGTCACTGATAAGTAGATATTGATTAGCCCATAAGCTTTGAATACTCAAGACACAATTAACATATCACATGATTTCCACGAAGAAGGAAGGAAATTGTTCTTGTCCTGGAAATGCTTCATATAGCAATGTAGGGGAAAAGAAAAGAAAAAAATGCTCAAGTATGCCACATAATAAGAACAGACAACTGGTCAATTCACAGAAATCTATTTATAATCCAAATGAATCACTTCTCAATGAGCTACTGGGCAGGTGTTAGATACTGTTTAAAGCACAGTTAATGCTAAGATCTTATTGTAAGTAAAATTGTTATGACAATCACTTTACTATGTACCAGCAAAGATGTTAAGGAATAAGACAGTTTGACTAGATAACTAGCAGTTGTTGGACATTTTGCTGCCTGGCTTCCTTGTATAAAAGGACTGTCAGTCAAAAAGCCAGCTGGACAACCCTTATGTCAGCGCCAGGCATCTTGAAAGTGTCACCAAAGATTTGAGAATGCCTCATGATGATGATTTTTATTTGACCTGGTTTCTGGGCCATAACCATTTGTAGCTTGTTGTATTAGACATTTGTACTATCACAAATTCAATGAATTCTAGATGACCCAGAAACTATTTTCACCTAGGTCAAAGAGATATTTTTGGTCTATCATTTCAATTTCTATATACTGTGCTAAAGGGGTGATTATTACATGCATCCTTTTGGGGGTATATACATAGTTTGATCAGCTTTGCTTCATGAGTCAGCTAGGAGATACTCACCTACATTACTTTTTCTAGTGTCACAGTATTAGAGCATTCAAATATGCCTCTTGAAGGGTAATTTTTGCTTGCATTCAGTAGTAATGACTGTGCTAGTGACAAAGGAAAAAAAGTAGTAGCAGAAACAAGAGCACAAAATGGAGGTGATTTTTGTGGGCAGGCTGAGAGGTAGCCAGATGTCTAACACCTAAACAGGAAGTAAGTATATACTACTTCAATGTCTCATACCTCATATAGAGCTCGTGGTATTATTGGTATACTTGTTGACAAAGTTCTTCCACAATGTTGATTCAAGTTATAGGTATTATGTCTATCTTTTAAAAATTAAGGTCTTTGAGATTCTATTAATATTAAAACAAATCCATCAATATTTTTCATTTATTTTGCTAATAACTAACAGTAATTCAGGAAGTACATTTCTCTATTACACCTCCGATTATCATAATTTCAAGAAGATTCTCACGAGATGGAAAATGATGACCTTTGTAAGTTTTCATTAGCATTTATAGTTATTAATTATACTAATATTTTCCAATATTCTCATATATTTATACAATGTACTTTTGAAAACCTCCGTCACCCTATTTGGCACTACTGTACCCTTCTGATCTTCACTGATCCCTTTCCTTTCCCCAAATATCTCATTTGTTCTTCATGGTTTTTATTTTATTGTTGACTCAGGAAGTTTCATTATGGCTGCTTATAGAATCAAGGGGAAGAGAACATTTGTAGGACTATAAAAAAATTAATGATATAGCACCAAAAATGTCTATCTCTCAGCAAATATTTACTTAGTATCTATGGAGTCTCAAGGAGTTAGGACCTCATGAACCACTCCTTAGCAACTATTAATGACCCATAAATCTTCAAAGAGGGTGGTGCCTTGTAAGTCACTCCTATGCCACAGCTATTAACTGGAAGAGTGGGGCCTCATGAAATAATGCTCTCTAGCAACAACTGTCTTTAGAATCTTACTGTAAGATTAGGCATTGTGAGTTCCTTCTTACTCCTTGGCATACTGATGAGACTGAACTTGTTTGTGTCTTGTGTAGTTCCTCTTTTTCATGGTTTCATACATACATTATTCAAATATGATGCTTAAAATGTGTTTGAAAGCATTTTTTAAATTTCTCTAGAAAGTTTGCACATGTGTCAGTACTTGCATCTTTAAATAATTATACTATTCTCCAATTATACATGCATATATCATCATTGCCAATTTGAAAAAGTTTGCTAAGTTTAAAAAATTTTACTAGTTTCAAAATAATAAACAAGAAATCAATTACATTGCACCTTTATTATTTTTTATGATAGAGAATTCATCTCTGGTATGAAATATAGTGATAAAGTTTCTGCCTTCTTTTATCTCACTTTTAGATTTAGGAATATTCAAGAAGGCCATATTTGCAAATACTTTAATTTTCTTCTTCATGGTTTTAACAAAGATAATATTTACTCATGCTTTTAAATCATGATTTTTCTTTGTTGCAATTTTAAGTTATTGTTTTATAAAGTGTTTTGACATGGTATGCTTTCACTTTTCAAATCTTCTTGTATAAACTTCCTTGCTCTCTGTCAAATTCATGAACTGTATAATTACATATATGTATATATACGCATGGCTTCAGGACAGAGCATTTGATTTTGGATAAAAAAATTGATTTTCTCTGAGAAATCAGCAAATACTTATCGCTTATTCCGAGTGCCTATATGTTGTTTTAAATTATCTAAACATTTTTTCACAAGATATCTGAAAGTAAAATGATTTAGAAAAATAAATAATTATTCAAAATTAAGTATGTTCCCCTAGACCTTAGTAATTTTTCTTCTTGTGATGCTTACCAACTTCCAAGATTATGGCCTCAAATTAGGATAGTCATTTATTTTTGAAACAGCAATTTGGAAGGTCCTATGCTGTATAGTCTGCTGTTCTGTTATTGTGGACAAAATGTTCATTTAAATTAAGGATCTGAATCAGAAACTTATTATTTTGAAGTATATTTCATTATATTTTATATTTTTAAAAACTTAACTCACAGTTTCTATGGATATAATAAGTACCGATTAGAAAGAAGTTTTATGTAATAATATCTTTCCAATTGCATTATGCATATTTGTTTTCTAATTATTACTTATTTATACTTCTCATGCCAATATTAGCATATCTAAATTATTCTATAATTATAATATAGACTGGCAGACATTAAATCATAGAACATGCTCCTTTTGTTCCAAAATTATCTTAGTAACTTTAACCTTTTCATTTCCATATGAGTTTCTGATTTAGTGTTCTCAACTGGAGTGCTTTTCTTGCTGCAAATTTTAATTAAAATTCTGTCAAAATGATGGTACAAACTTTCACATATTTCTTTGACATTTAGCTGCAGAATTAATCTTTCCAGAATCTACAAACATATTTTTAAATATCTTCACTAATATCCTCTAATTTTCTTCAAAAAACAGATAGCATAAAACATGTTAATGTTATTGCTGATATTGAATAGAATATTTTTAAGTATGCCTGTGGGGAAAAAGATATTTAATGAAGAAATATTGAAAACATTTGCCTTTCAACCTTGTTTTCTGAAAAGTCCTATCAGTCCTATGGAAGCAAATATTTAGATCCATATTCCAACTGTTTTTAGATTTTTCTACTAATAAAATATAATTTCAGGAGTATTGAGTTAACCAGCCCTTACATTTTTCTGCCTTCCCTTGATTCTCATACTCTCCACCAAAATCTTTGATCTCAAACACCTAACTCAACTGCTATCTTACACCTTTCCTTTCATAGCACAAATAGCAAATGTTAAAAATTCCTACTCTCAAACTTATTTCTAATAGTCTCATCTTCTCTTTTCTGCTTATTATTGTAAGTGATAATTGTAACTTATAGAGTTTAAATTAATACAATTTATTAATCTCCTATTCATAAGCAACCATTTTTAGGTTAAATTTTTAAAGTTTCTATTATGTGTTTTCAAAGGATTTTGGTTAGACAGTTTTTAATACTGGCTTTACCCAAAGAAGTATAAAAGGAAACTCAGTAGAAAATAGAAAAGAAAATAAACAAGTTCCAACATACCACATTAATAAAATGAACTTTAAAAGTTAACATGAATACATAGCTAATATACAAGAACCATTTCGTGTAATTCAAGATTCTTTACCTTTTTTCTTTCTTCATTTTTTATTTTATTTTCATTTTTTATTCAACACTCTTCTCCATTTGTGTATTATGATGCATGTATAGTATATGTTTATGTATGTGTCTATGTTTGTATTTGTTGGTCAGAGGGCAAATGTGGGTATTGGTCCTTGTCCATTTCCAGTGGCTAAAGTAGTAGTTTTTATTAATTCTTATGTGATTCAAGCTAGGTGCCCTGAAAACTTCCAGGGGTAGTCTTACATCTTACAGTCACATAGAAATTACAAACTTACACTATTGCATGTTTCATATGCATAGTGTCTGTAGATCCTAATGTCTATTTTTATGTCTGTAAGACAAAGATTTCTCCATTGAGCTATCTCAACTGCACTTAATATACTTTTACAAAGATAGTAGTCAATAGAGCATACATAGGAATAATACACCTCAACATATAAAAGAAACATATTAAAAAGCTACACATATCATTATATGCATGAATTTGGAATTATAAAACATGGATGAAAACTATTAAAGAGGATCCAAGTAAGTGGAAGACACTCCCTCTATTTAAGAAGTGAAACTCTGATCAGCACTAGGAAAGGGTCCCCACAGCATCGGCCAACTTCTCTCCCAGATGAACCAGACAGGCAACACCAGGAATACAGGGATATCCTGAGTTTAACATCACTTGGGACACAGCCCACAAGGCTTCTGCCTGCACCCAATGCCTGGACAGCTCTGTGGTCTGTGTGCCAGCCATGTTGGGAGACATTTGTCCTACAGAAGGATCGGCACTTGAATGGGGTCCCCGCAGCTTCCAACACCTAGGCTTCTGAATGGACTAGACAGGCAACACCAGGTACACAGAGACAACCCAAGTATAACATTGTTTGGGGCAAGGCACACCAGGGATCCAACAGCACCCAAGAGTAGGGAAGCCAATCAGCAATCTGTGCCAGGGGAAACCCAGTCATCAAGAGGTGTGGAAATAGCCTTACAGACTCACAGGAGGTTCAAGCTCCTGCTAGTGACAACAGGACCAACTAAAACCAGACATAACCATATGGCAAAATGCAAACATAGATACGTTACTAATGGAAATCAAGGCAATAAGGCAGCATCTGAACCCAATTCTCCAACAACAGCAAGTCCTGGATACCCAAAGACACAAGAAAAACAAGATCTGGATTTAAAATCACATATCATGATGCTATTAGAGGATTACAAGAAGGACATAAATAAATCTCTGTCAGAAGCCATAATGGGACAAGCTAATATACTAGCAGATGTTCATCCTGAAATGCCTGCCTTGGGTTATTATATAATCTGTGACAGGTGAGCCCCCATTCAGCAAGGTTGTGGGGGACTAACTTTAGGAAAGATTTCCTGCTATTTAAATGCTTTTCTTGTTATTATTATTATACATTTATAATAATCAATAGTAATAGCACATTCCTTTGGAGCAGATCTTTGCAGATCCACGAAGATGTACTGTCTTATAGTGATGCTATGTAGACAAATAGATGACTTTAGTTTTAATGATGATCCTATAAGAATTCCTAAAATTATATCAGTGATTACTAAGCTCTTTTTTAATGGGACTGCTACTAGATCTCTCCTATAGCCAAACTGCAATGAGAACTCTGCCAGTCTCCCAAGTGTCACAAGTTAATTGCTCTAGATGGCAACCAGACTTTCTCCTACTCAGAGCACATTCCAAGAGGTTGTAAAACAATTAACCAAAGGTCATAAAAAGGCAACTAGGATTTATTATAGGTGTTAGGGCAGAAGGTAAAATATTGACTGGGTTTATCTATACAAAACTTCACTTATAACTTAGTTATGGTTTTAAACTTTCTACAAACCTGTAGAGGACAAATGATAGCTAGATAATTACTCCTAATGGATACGCATGTAAACATTCTCCGTTGTAAACTTTTATTTCAATTTAGGACTTGTTTTGTGTGTGTGTGTGTGTGTGTGTGTGTGTGTGTGTGTGTGTGAACCTATGATGAACTTTGTAACAAGTGATCATGCATTCTGAAAGACGTTTAAGGGCTGAGGACAAGGAGAAGTCAGACGAGAAGAATTGAGTGAGAGGAACAGAACTGAGAGAAGAACTTAACTGAGGAGAAGTTTTTAGTCAGAACAAGATTAGAAGGAGAATGCAGAGTGGAATAACTTAAAAACTATAGGTAACATAAAATAACAATGTGCAGTAGGCAGAGGGAAAGAAGAAAAAAAGATGTTGCAGAGAGTATAAGGAGCAGGCAGGCTTCTCCTTGCCATGGGACAGGACAGGTCCCATGGTAAGGACAAAGCAGGCTCAGTCTTATTATGAGAAACAAAGCCTTTTTTCTTATAAACATGGATTTAATTCATTTAGCATTGAAAGGGTAAAAGCTTTTTCTTTCTCCATGCAATATTGTAGTCCATCCTTCATCCAGAATGAGTGAGTTCTTTCTGCACCAGTGCTTGGTCTTTTGCTCCATATACATATGTAAGTATGTATGTGTGTGTAAGTATGTAATTGTGAGAATGTATGCATGTGTGTGTGTGTGTGTAAGTGTGAAATTGTGAGAATGCATGCAAGCTGGGCCCAACTGACTGTGTGAAAATATGTATGAAGCTGTATGTATGAATTTATGTGAGATTATGCATATTCGCGAATGTAGAAATTTTCTGTCTGCAAGTGTTATTCTCTTCTCCTGGTTCATTAGAAGTTTATTGCTCCTAACTCCCCCCCTAGACTGACAAGCATGAGGCATCTGGACAATAGGGAAAAGGCTCTAGCAATTAACCCTTTACTTAATCCCCTGCTGTTTTAGGATGAGGTGTTAAATGCTTGAGACAGCAGTCTCTGGCTCCAGAGGAACACAAAAGGCAGGTCAGCTATGTTAGCCTAGTAATTTAGATTTAAATAAGTAAACCTTTTATTATACAGCAACCCTAAACTTTCAAAGACTAAACAAAGTCTTACCCCCGCCTATGCTGTTCCCCCCTCTGCTGCCTCAATAAGGACCAAGAAGAAATACCTCTGCTGGGGCTGGCTCCTAGCAAATCTCATAAACAAATACAGGAGTACAAGAATCAAAAGGTAGAAGCCCTTATAAGGGAAACACAAAAATCATTTAAAGAAATGCAGGAGAATATGTGTCGAAATGTGCCAATAAAAAGGAAATGCAAAAATCCCTTAAAGAAATACAGGAAAACTTGGGTCAATGGGCAGAAGCCATGAAAGAGGAAATACAAAAATCTCTCACAGAGTTACAGGAAAACACAAACAAACATCTGAGGGAACCGAGCAAAACCATCCAGGATCTAAAAACAGAAGTAGAAACAACAAAGAAATCACAAAGGGAGACAACTTTGGAGAAGAAATCAGGGGTCATAGATGCAAACATCATCAACAGAATACAAGAGATAGAAGAAAAAAATCTCAGATGCCAAAGATACCATAAGAACCATGGATTCAACAGTCAAAGAAAATGCAAAATGCACAAAGGTCCTGAACCAAAACATCCAGGAAATCCAGGACAAAATGAGAAGACCAAACCTAAGGATTATAGGCATAGCTGAGAGTGAAGATTTACAACTTAAAGGGCTAGCAACTCTCTTCAACAAAATTATGGAAGAAAACTTCCCTAACCTAAAGAGAAAGATGTCCATGAACATACAAGAAGCTTACAGAACTCCAAACAGACTGGACCAGAACACAAACACCTCCTGTCACATAATAATCAAAACCCAAAATGTACTAAACAAAGAAAATATTAAAGGCAGTAAGAGAAAAAGGCCAAGCAGCATATAAAGAAACACCTATCAGAATTACACCAGACTTCTCACCAGAGACCATGGAAGCTAGAAGATCCTGGGCAGATCTCATGCAGACTCTTAGAGAACACAAATGCCAGTGAAAACTACTATACCTAGCAAAACTCTCAAGCACCATAGATGGAGAAACCAAGATATTCCATAATAAAACCAAATTTACACAATATCTTTCCACAAACCCAGCCCTACAAAGGATAATGGGTGGAAAACACCAATGCAAGAAGGGAAACTACACCCTTGAAAAAGCAATATGGTAACCTTCTTTCATTAAACCCAAAAGAAGATAACCACTCAAACATAAAAATAACATCAAACATAACAGGAAGTAATAATCAATATTGCCTAATATCTCTCAACAATGGATTCAATGCCCCAATAGAAAGACATAAACTAACAGACTGGATATGTAAACAGGACCCTGCATTTTTCTGCATACAGGAAGCACACCTCAATGTCAAAGACAATCACTACCTTAGAGTAAAAGGCTGGAAGACAATTTTACAAGCAAATGTTCTCAGGAAACAAGCCAGAGTGACCAATCTAATATCAGATAAAATTGACTTTCAAGGTAAAGTAATAAAAAGAGACATGGAAGGAAACTTCTTACTGGTTAAGGGAAAAATCCACCAAGAAGAACTCTCAGTTCTGAACATCTATGCTCAAAATGCAAGAGTACCCGCATTCCTAAAAGAAACATTACTAAGGCTCAAAGCAAATATTGCACCTAACACATTAATAGTGGGTGACTTCAACACTCCACTCTTCTCAATGGGACAATCAGGACAACAGAAACTAAACAGGGACACAGTGAAAGTAATTGAAGTTTTAGACCAATTGGAATATATATATAAAACATTTCATCCTAAAACAAAAGAATATACCTTTTTCTCAGCACCTCATGGTACCTTCTCCAAAATCGACCATATAATTGGTCACAAGACAGACCTCAGCAGATATATGAAGATCGAACTAATCCCATGCCTCCTTTTAGATCACTATGGAGTAAGAGTGGTCCTCAATAGCAACAAAAACAACAGAAAGCCCACATACATACTCTACCTAGAGTAATTAGACAACATAAGGAGATGAAAGGGATATAAATTGGAAAGGAAGAAGTCAAACTCTCACTATTTGCAGACGATATGCTAGTATACTTAAGTGACCCAAAAAAGTCCAACAGAACAATCCTACAGCTGATAAACAACTTCAGCAAAGTGGCTGGTTATAAAATCAACTCAAGCAAATCAGTAGACTTTTAATACTCAAAGGATAAGCAGGCTGAGAAAGAAATTAGGGAAATGACACCCTTCATAATAGCCACAAACAATATAAAGTGTGACTCTAATCAAAGTGAAAGAACTATGGGAAAAGAACTTCAGGTCTTTTACGAAGGAAATTGAAGAAGACCTCAGAAAATGGAAAACTCTTCCATGCTTGTGGATTGGCCGGATTAATATAGTAAAAATGGAAATCTTGCCAAAAGCAATATACAGATTCAATGCAATCCCCATCAAAATTGAAACTCGGCTTTGTATAGAGTTAGAAAGAGCAATTCTCAAATTCATCTGCATCAACAAAAAACCCAGGAGAACTAAAACTATTCTCTATATTAAAAGAACTTCTGGGGGAATCAGTATCCTGGACCTCAAGCAGTACTACAGAGCAATAGTGTTAAAAACTGCATATTATTCGTACAGTGACAGGCAGGTAGATCAATGGAATAGAAGTTAAGAGCCAGAAATGAACCCACATACCTATGGTCACTTGATCTTCGACAAAGGAGCTGAAAACATCCAGTGGAAAAAAGATAGGCTTTTGAACAATTGGTGCTGACTCAACTGGTGGTCACCATGCAGGAGAATGAGAATTGATCCACTCTTATATCCTTGTACTAAGCTTAACTCCAATGGGATCAAACAGGAACACTCCTCCACTGCTGTTGGGATTGCAAACTGGTACAACCACACTGGAAATCAATCTGGAGGTTCCTCAGAAAACTGGCATGGCACTTCTGGGGGACCCTGTTATACCACTCCTGGGCATATACCCAGAGGATTCCCTGGCATGCAATGAGGACACATGCTCCACTAAGTCCATAGCAGCCCTATTTATAATAGCCAGAAGCTGGAAAGAACCCAGATGTCCCTCAATGGAGAAATAGATACAGAAAATGTGGTCTATTTACACAATGGAATACTACTCAGAAATTAAAAACAATGAATTTATGAATTTCTTAGGCAAATGGTTGAAACTGGAAAATATCATCCTAAGTGTGGTAACCCATTCACAAAAGAACACACATGGAGTGCAGTCACTGATAAGTGGATATTATCCCAGAATCTCTGAGTACCCAAGACACAATTCACATATCAAATGATTCCCAAGAAGAAGTAAGGAGAGGAATCTGGTCCTGGAAAGGCTTGATGCAGAATGGGCAGAAGGAACAGGGCTTATGGTATTTATGGGGAGGGGCTAACTTGGTAAGGAGAAATCTTTTGGAACGAAAACAAGAATGTAGAAAAAAAATGAATTGAAACTCGTATATAGTTAACTGTCTATGTTACTCAGTCTTCTACAGATTCAATGTAATCCCTAGCTAATTTTTCATAGCACTCCTTACAAAATTTAAAAAAATGCTATAATTGACACATAATCACAAAGAAATACTGTTAGAAAACACATTTGCAAAAGAATAAATTTGAATATATATTATGTACTAATGCCAAAATAAATTGTAAAGCTATAGCAATTCAAACAATATATAAAGAACAAAGAGCAAGTTGTATGATTCAGTGAAATAGAGCACAAAGCACAGAAATAGTTCTTCTTAACAACTATAATGGACCAAGGGCAGTTTTCTCAATGAATAACATTGGGAAATTGTATATCCATGTTCCAAAACAAAACAAAACAAAACAAAACAAACATCAAATAAATAAATAAATAAATAAATAAATAAATAAATAAATCCTCTAAAATATGAGTCCAAAAACTTTTCTTTGTATCAGTTGATTATTGCTGCTGTTAATAATGTAGGAAAGATGGAGAAAACAGTGATAGTGCCCTTTACTGTACTGTATTGAGCACCATTTGTAAGATGCTGTATTTTCTCCAATATGTACTGCTATTGGTTTTTGGGTCAAAACCAAGAGGCTGTTGGATTGTAATTATATATATGGATTATATCTATTTAATTTGTTAGTAAAACCAAGTTTATGCCAACACCATGAAATATCATCATCATTACCACCACCATCCACCATTATTATTATTATTATTATTATTATTATTATTATTATTACACTATAGCCCCTTATCATAACTAAAATAATAATATTTTCAGTATTTTTTGATATTTTGAGACATGTTTTCTGTACCCCTATTTTCTCCTGGAATTTTTTTAAGCAATTAATGGCAGATTTTCTTCAAGGGCTTTTCTGCCTCTAGTGAGACAATTGTTGTGCTTTTTGTCCTATAGTCAATTCAAGTAGTGTTTATTGGTTTGAAAGATAATGTTCCTCCTAGGCTCAAATTCTAGAATATTTTTCCCAACTGATCATACTTTTTGGCTAGGTTTGGGAGGTACAGCACTTCTGGAGTATGGCAGTGGAGGTAGACTTCAGGAATTTAAGACCAATACCTACTCCCAATTTTCTCTTTCAATCAGGCCCTCATATTATATGCTTTCTTTTTATGGCCTTATATCCCTGCCATAATGGACTCTTGTCTATCTAGAATTATATGCCCAAATAAAGACCTCTTTTTAAAATATACATTGGTCTTCAGCTCCTTTATCGAATATCAATTGGCCATATATGTGTGGGTTTAATTCTGGGTCTTCAATCCTATTCCATTGATCCACTTCCCTGTCACTGTACCAATACCATGCAGTTTTTAGCACTACTGCTCTGTAGTATTGCTTGAGGTCTGGGATATTGATTCCTCCAGAAGGTTGTTTACTGTTGATGATAGTTTTAGCTATCCTGGGTTTTATGTTATTCCAGATGAATTTGAGAATTGCTCTTTCTAACTCTGTGAAGAACTGAGTTGGAATTTTGATGGGGATTGCGTTGAATCTGTATATTGCTTTTGGCAAGATTGCCATTTTAACTATAGTAATCCTGCCAACCCATGAGCATGGAAGATTTTTCCATTTTCTGAGGTCTTCGTCAATTTCCTTCTTCAGAGACGTGAAGTTTTTGTCATATAAATCTTTCATTTGTTTGGTTAGAGTCACACCAAGATACTTTATATTGTTTGTGGCTATTGTGAAGGGTGTCATTTCCCTAATTTCTTTCTCGGCCTGCTTATCTTTTGAGTATAGGAAGGCTACTGATTTGCTTGAGTTGACTTTATAACCAGCCACTTTGCTGAAGTTGTTTATCAGCTGTAGGAGTTCTCTGGTGGAGTTTTTTGGGTCACTTAAGTATACGATCATATCATCTGTGAATAGTGATAGTTTGACTTCTTCCTTTCCAATTTGTATCCCTTTGACTTTCTTATGTTGTCGAATTGCTCTAGCTAGTACTTCAAGTACTATATTGAAGAGATATGGTGAGGGGGGCAGCCTTGTCTAGTCCCTGATTTCAGTGGGATTGCTTCAAGTTTCTCTCCATTTACTTTGATGTTGGCTATTGGTCTGCTGTAAATTGCTTTTACTATGTTTAGATATGGGCCTTGAATTCCTGTTCTTTCCAAGACTTTTAGCATGAAAGGATGCTGAACTTTGTCAAATGCTTTTTCAGCATCCAATGAGATGACCATGTGCTTTTTTTCTTTGAGTTTGTTTATGTAGTGGATTATGTTGAGAGATAGCCTTTTCAACAAATGGTGCTGGCTCAACGGGAGGTCAACATGCAGAAGAATGAGAATTGATCCACTCTTATCTCCTTGCACTAAGCTCAACTCCAAATGGATCAAGGACGTCCACATAAAACCAGACACACTAAAACTAATAGAAAAGAAACTGGGAAGACCCTGAAGGACATTGGCTCAGGGGAAAAATTCCTGAACAGAACACCAATTGCTTATGTTCTAAGATCAAGAATAGACAAATGGGACCTCATAAAATTACAAAGTTTCTGTAAGGCAAAAGACACTGTCAAAAGGACAAATCGGCAACCAGCAAATTGGGAAAAGATCTTCACCAACCTCACATCCAACAGAGGGCTAATATCCAATGTATACAAAGAACTCAAGAAGTTAGACCCCAGAAAACCAAATAACCCTATCCAAAAATGGGGTACAGAGCTAAACAGTCTTTTCACCTGAAGAAATTCGGATGGCTGAGAAACACCTTAAAAAACATTCAACATCATTAGTCATTAGAGAAATGCAAATCAAAACAACCCTGAGATTCCACCTCACACCTGTCAGAATGGCTAGTATTAAAAACTCAGAAGACTTCAGGTGTTGACAAGGATGTGGAGAAAGAGGAAAACTCCTCCAAGGCTGGTGGGACTGCAAGTTGGTACAACCACTCTGGAAATCAGTCTGGTGGTTCCTCAGAAAACTTGACATGATACTTCCGGAGGATCCAGCCATACCACTCCTGGGAATATACCCAGGAGATTCCCCAGCATGCAATAAGGATACATGTTCCACTATGTTCATAGTAGCCTTATTTATAATAGCCAGAAGCTGGAAAGAACCCAGATGTCCCTCAACGGAGGAATGGATACAAAAAATGTGGTATATATACACAATGGAATACTATTCAGCCATTAGAAACAATGGATTCATGAAATTCTTAGAGAAATGGATGGAGCTGGAGAACATCATACTAAGTGAGTTAACCCAGTCTCAAAAGAATACCCATGGTATGCAGTCACTGATAAGTGGATATTAGCCTAGAATCTTGGGACACCAAAGACACAATTCACATACCAAATGATGTCTGACAAGAAGAAAGGAATGGACACTAGTGCTGGAAAGGACCAAAGCATCAGTGTAGGGGAATACCAGAACAGGGAAGTGGGAAGGGGTGGATGAGGGAGCAGGGGGAGGGAAAAGGGCATGTGGGACCTTAGGGGGGTGGGGAAACAAAAAAAGGAAATGAAATGTAAATATAGAATATATCGAATAAAATTTTTTGAAAAAAAAGACAATATATTGATTAGGATTTCACTTGGCTAGAAGGATCTAGAAAGATATGGTATAGTAGCAGTCATTTTAGATGATTTTGTCAATGAGAGGCTATGTGCCAGAGATGGGTAGGAAATTCTCTGAGATTCTCCTTAAATGTGGAGATCAGTTTGAAAATGTGTTCTGTGTTTTTTAATTATTTGTTGGTTAGGAGTACTTTGTGAAAACCTGAGACTTACTTCAGCTGTACCAAGCACAGGTAGACTTTGCCAATGATAGGAGTCATAGACTACTAAGTTTTGCTGGTGTGGTGATTCATAATTCTATGTCATCCTTGAGTTTCAGTGACAAGTTCTTGTATTCAACCACTTCTGGGTACTTAGTGTACTCCAAATGTCTGTATCTTTATTATGGTCCAGTCTGCAGTGCAGTGGTACACTATGGTGCAGTCCATACTGCAAAAGAAGAAAAGTAAATGGTCATTTGTCATCTTAAAAAAATATATACATTGGTTATAATATGTCATCACAGATATGTCATATTACATGTATTATCTATATTACATATATATATATATATATATATATATATATATATATATGAGACTACACTTACTAATTTACATATGGTTAACTATGCTTCTAACCATGACTCCAACTTGGTCATGTAAGTAATGTTTCTCTTGAGTTCTTGAATTCAGTTAGAAAGTATTTTGCTGACATTTTTGTGCTTGGATTCATCAAATGTATTAAACTATAATTTCAATGTTTTGTTTTATGTTTGGTTTTGATATCAGATTAATGGTAAACTTGTAAAAGGAATTTGAATTTTTTTCTTAATTTTCTAGTTTCTTTAATTTTTTTTTTTGAGTCAGGGTTTCTCTTTGTAGCTCTGGCTGTCCTGGATCTCACTTTGTAGACCAGGCTGGCCTCAAAGTCAGAGATCCACCTGCCTCTGCCTCACAAGTGCTGGGATTGCAGGCATGTGCCACCACCGCCCAGCTCATTTTCTAGTTTTGAAGAATAGTTTGAGAAGTAATTAGAATTAGTTCTTGTTTAGATGTCAGGTAGAATTTCGCACTGAGTTCACCTAGGCATTTTTTATTTGGGGGATCTTAACTTTCAGTATCATTGAATGTTATGAATCTATGTAAGTTTTTTACTTCATCTTGATTTAACTTTTGTAGATGAAATATATC
The DNA here is from genome assembly GCA_964023405.1 of Apodemus agrarius. NCBI lineage: Eukaryota > Metazoa > Chordata > Mammalia > Rodentia > Muridae > Apodemus > Apodemus agrarius. The sequence continues at coordinate 122,441,998 of OZ030010.1, read as the reverse complement.
TAAAAACTCACATATTTGATAGATTTACCAGTTGGGTAGAAGGCAGATTTCTTGAACGTGTCCTAATGATTAACTGATTTCTTTTCTGCATCTGTTTTAATGTCTGTGTTTTATATCTGATTTTATTAATTTTTATTCTCTCACTTTCTTTTAGGGTAATTTGCTTAAAGTTTTGTCAACATTGTTAATCTTTCCAAAGAACCAACACTCCATTTCATTGATTCTTTTTATGGGTTTTAACCTTTTCTATTTCATTAATTATTAATTTTTCCATGATTTTGATAATCTTTTCCCATTTACTAGGGGTTTTTTGATTGTTCTTGATTTTTTTAAAGACTTTCAATGAACAATTGAGTTATTAATTAGTTATTAATTTGATATCTTCCAACATTTTGATGTAGGCACAATACATTATAAACTTTCCCCTCATGATTGCCTTCATTGTATTTCATAGATTTCACTAAATTTTTAAATTTTTCATTAAATTCTAAGAATTTTTAACTTTTGTTTTTGATGTTCACTTCCTCAACTTTGATATTGTACTTTGTGGTTTGGTTTCTATGACTTTGCACATTTTGCCATTTCTTTGCCTGTTGATATCAATCTCCAATCCCTGGGAGTTAGAAGATAGGATTTTGTTTTCATTTTCCTATATTTTTGAGATTTTTTTGTCTGAAAATGTGGTTTATTTTTAAGAAACCTCTATGGGCTTCTGAAATATGTTCCAGTGGAATGTTCTATAGAGATATCTATAGAGATAATGTATTTTGTGATGTCATTTATCTCCAAGAATTTCTGTATAATTTCCTCCAATAAGACCTAAATAGTAATAAGAATGTGATATGTAAGTTACCTACTATCACTGTGTTCTATTTAATATAAAATTTTAAATCTAATAATATTTCTTTTGTCAAATTGTGAGTACTCCAGTTTTCGATGTATATATGTTTAGGTTTGAAATATCATGTCATTGTATTTTGCCCCTTTAGTTATACTATATTCCTTGTTGTGTCTAACAGTAACTTTGGATTGAAGTTTATTTTGAAACATATTTATATAGGCATTCCTGTTTCTTTCTTATTTCCATGTTTTCTTACATTACAGTTTCAATCCTTTTACTAGAAATTTGCATCTAATTTGTGATATGAGTTATGTTTTTTTTTAAATTAGGAAAACACAGGTCCTGTTTTTTCTTCATTCAAATTATTATGATGCCTTTTCATTGGGGATATCAGACAATTCATATTGAATTATTATTAATGTTTACTAATTTCTGCCTTTTGCTGTGTTCTCCACATTCTAATAGACATTGTTTGATTCATTATTCTGGAATGTTTTATTGGTTGTTTTATTTCTTTAGCATGTTTATCCTTACTTACAACTATTTCATAAGGATCCAACTATGTGGCTTAATAGATATAAATGCTTTGAACAAGTTTTATCATGAAAAAATTTCCCTTCACATTTCAATTATGATATATAGTATTTTGAGTATAGTAGTCTGAGTTCACATCTATGCTCCTTTTTAGCTTATATAATATAGGTATAATTTCTTCTTGCTTTAATAGATTTCACTGAAAAATCTTATTTCGCCCAAAATCTTAAATTATCAGACCTCCTTTAAACTTTGGCCTCTATCAGCAATTGGGTTGTCCTGGCCTTCATTCTTTTCACACCTCCCCCATCTATCCCCCAGCTTCTCTCCCAGGAACCCAGTTCACAGTAGCTGCTGGCAGATACAAGTGGTAAGGTTGAATAGAATTACAAGTGTGAGACTAGAGTACCTCCCTTCTGAAGGTTGATCTTTAGGCACATGGAAAATCGAGTAAAAGAGATTGGATGGAGCAGTTGGTGAGTGGGTTTCATATCTAGAGATGGAGTAGGCAGGAACTCTAAGTGGGATGGATGGAATTAGTGGCATGAGTCAGTTGGTCTGGAATGGATATAGGAAGGTAGACACTAGACACATTGTCCTCAGTAAGGCAGTTGTCATATTTGGATGAATTTAAGAATGTGAGGCTAATATGGCTCCCCTCCCTAAGGAGAAAAATTCATCTAGACACAGGAATGGATTGAGTTTAATGAAAAGCTTTAATGCTTCCTTCTGAAGACAGGGGCAGGTGAGTATGGCAGTAAAAAAGTAGAGTTCATGGAAAACAACTGTGTTTGACAAATATAGTGGACAGTCTTTGATCCCTGGTTAGTGGTAAGGGTGGCAGAGCTACTCATCAAGGTTTCATAGAGTTTTTATTTCTAGTATGGGTGCCATACCTGAAGGGTGAGCAAGAAAGGCTACAGTAAGGTAAGCATGTGTCTGGAGACCCTAACATATGTTTGTAACTGAATTTTATGTAGAGTTTGTATCTGATGACTTTTCTAAATTCCTTTATTGGTTCCAATACGGGCTTGCACATAAGAATAACCTAATATACACAATCAAAATTTTATTTTTTTCCTTTCCTACTTGAATTATACATTTCTTGTCTTGTTTAAGTGCCTGACTAGAATTTCCACTACTATTTTGGAAATATTCATCTGTATTGAAAGCTTCTTGTATAATTGCTTCTGATAAAAACCTTAAAAAATCATGTTTTTAATATTCCTTATTAAATTCCTATCTCTATTTCTCATTAATTGAATGCTTTTTACTGATGAAGAATGTTAATATCAATTGCTTCCACAAAAATTTAAAGGACAGGAGGACATTAATTTTGTTTTTAACTATGTTATTCTGTTACATGACATAATACTTAAAGTATTGTATTTTTAGGTATCACTGGATCCTAGATTAATTGTCAGTTGAATATGTTCCATAGTTTATTGTAGTTTTCTGTTTCTTAGACTAAATATAATTGAATCATTATTTGCCATTGTAAATTTGTTTCTAGTTTCTTGGCTGGATTTGTTATTAGAGTAATACTAGCTTCTTTAAGTATGAAAGCATGTATTCATTATTCATTGTTTTGTAAGAGTATCGGTATCATCATTGACTTTTTAAATAAAGGAAGATTTGAACAATGGAGCAACTGGTTTTGGGCTTTTGCTTATGAAAATTTTGACTGATGCTAGTTAATTGTTTTTTCGTATTAACTCTATTAATCATTTTTTAAATTTCCTCAGGATTATGTTTAGTTGGTTGCTATATCAATAGTAATATGTTTAATCTATGTCATCAAAATTAAGTAAATCATAATTTATTTTACTTCTAATTGTTCTGTAGTCTTTGAAGTAATCATACGCCTATACAGTGAATTGAGATTATGTTCTCTTTCACTCTTTCTCTCCAAATACTTTTCGGATTCCTCATGACAACTCTTGTCCAACTACATGTCCTATCTATCTATCTATCTATCTATCTATCTATCTATCTATCTATCAAGTACAATCAGTGTTGTCCATGTGTACATGGTTGTGGGATTACCTACTGGAGCATATAAAATCGACCTGTGTTCATACTACCAAAGGAAATGATTTTTTAACTTCTACCCTTACCTCTAATAGCCCTTAACTGCCAAGAACTCAGCATGATGTAGAACCTCATGTATCCCTTCCCACATGCTTGACTTCTTAACTGTATTGATTTTGTATGAGTCTTATGTTGGTAACTACTGCTGCTCTGAGTTCATGAGCCATATCATATGTAGTGTACAACATTCATAGTATTCCTCTACATTTTTTGGCTCTAACATTTTTCCTACTCTCTCTTCCACAATATTGTCTGATTCTTGCAGAAGGCTTCTTCATATTTTATATCACCTATGTTCTACTATCTATTGTTCTTTTGTATTTGTAGTTGACTCACAAAGTCATAGGTTCTCAGGGTTCCTCTTCATGCATACTTCTTTTTGTTTCATCTGATGCCCTCATTTCTATACCCCATTACTCTACTACCAAACTCTTCTAGGATTCCTCCTTTCCATTTTCACTTCACCTATATTCTACTATGCCAAGTCTTACCAATGTTGCACTTCTAGTTTCCTAATTTCTAACAAATATTCTACATTAAACACATAAATAAAATATATAAATTAAATGTGTCATAAAATGGCAAGTATCCAACTTTTGGAGTGGGGAGCTGGGTGATATTACCTAATTTAACTTTTTTCAGTTCCATTTATTTACTATTATATTTCACAGTGTAATTTTTTATTACTGAGTAATATTATATTAGGTATGTATACCACTTTTTCATGATCCATTTTCCAGCTGATGTACACATAGATTGGTTCCATTTACTAGCTATTTTGAATAGAGCAGTGATAAACAAGAACTTGTAACTATATCTGTAGAAACATAAAATTCTTTGAGTATGTGGCTTTCAGTTTACAATCCCACAACAGTATGTAGGTGTTTTTTCCTCCCATTACCATACTAGTATTTGTTGTAATTTGTATTCCCAGTGATGTCTGATTTTGACTAGTGTGAGGTGGAATCTTAATTCAGTTTTAATATGCATTCTTCTGATGTAGCTAGTTTAAATCTGCATTTGTCTGATGGCTAAAAACAATGAGCATATTCTTACGTATTTAGTAACCATTTGTAATTATTATTTTAAGACTTTCTGTTCAGCTCCATAGCCTATTTTAAGTTGGGGTGTTTGTTTTCTCAGAGTTTAGTTTTAAAAGTCATTTTTGTATATTTTAGATGCAAAAGTTCATTCAAATTTATGCCTGAAAACAAGAACTTGTACTTTAGGTTTGGAGAACTCACTTTTATGGTTTAAGTGAAAATAGAATAGGCATTCATTTTTTCTATATACATTATATTAAGGTTATATGTTATCCCTTTTTTCCTAGATTTCTCACATTTTCTGTTCATATTTTAAATTTATCATTGGCTTTTTAACCAGTGATCCAATTCATCTATATTATTTTCTATACCTGGTAATCTTTTCTACATGATTTAGTTTATTGATGAGACTTATTGGGATTTTATTTTCCTTATTGGTTTTTTTTTTTAAATTACCAGTACCATTTCAGTTCTTTTTCTTAAGTATTTCTATCTTTTCATTGAATTATGTCTTAATGTTTTATGTTTTATTGACTTCTTTATTTTGTTCAGCTTTGTTTGTGTTCTCCTGGATATATTAATACAACAACACAGGAGTATATGTTTACCTATTTAGGCCCATTTGAGTTGTCTAAACATAGTTATGAGCAATTAAAAAATCTTCAGAAATTGTTTCTAGTAGATTTTTTAGGGGCCTTTGTTACAGGATTAGTAATTTTTTTAATGTGAGAAGTTATCTCGTGTTTTCCTTTTCCCTATGATTTTCTTTCTGTGATGGGATTTATGCTTGTAGATAGTTTGCAGTTTGAGTCCTTCCTTCGTTCCTTCGTTCCTTCGTTCCTTTTTTCCTGCCTTCCTTCCTTCCTTCCTTCCTCCCTCCCTCTCTCTTTCTTTCTCTCTTTCCTTCTTTCTTTCCTTCCTTCCTTCCTTCCTTCCTTCCTTCCTTCCTTCCTTCTTTCTTTCTTTCTTTCTTTCTTTCTTTCTTTCTTTCTTTCTTTTCCTGTCAGTGGAGGTGCTTACAATGCTCAGGGGAGTAGTATATTTTAGAGGAATTTTGAAGTTGTTTTCCTCTGTGGGTGGTTGCAGGAAGTTCCTTGGGAGGATAGATGGGCCTAAATAGGTAAACATATACTCCTGTGTTGTTCTAGGGGCCATGTAGTCTTCATCTCTACAACTGAGAGACCTGAGTAAGAAACATAGGGTTAATTAGAGAACCAAATCCCAAGGTGAAACACATCCAGCCAGAAGTTGAGAGTCACTGGTCCTACTGTATTCCTTTCTGCACTCAGGAGATAATGTTTCCTAGCAACCCTGGGAACCCCTGGTCCTACTACATTCTTTTCTGCCCTTAGGAGATACCATTTGAAAGGGTGATAACCACTGCTCTTCTGTAGCAGCAGTTAATTAATGACCAGATGTTCTCCATAAACCTCTTACCCAATCATGTAATGCCAAGGCTTATTTGGAAATCCAGGCTTGTGTGTGTGTTTTTTTTCCTTTAAAAACCCCTTCCCCTAGTCCAGCTGCATCAAGGAAGATTTTTTTGTTCACAGCTTGAGCTTGTGCTGAATAAACCCTCCTGTGAATTACACTGGATTCCTGGGGTCTTTGGGGACTCTTGATCTGGGCATAGCACAGCAAAACTCTCTAGGGCTATTTTGGGTCTGGTGCAGACCCAGTTGCCTTGGTACCTGCATCAAGGTTTCTGCAGGTATGTATAAGAAGCTGGGGACTTCCTGACGATGCAGAAAACAATGTCAGCTAGACTTCTGGTGAAAAAAAAAAAGATTCTGGGCCATATAGACAGGCCTCAATAGGGAAAGTTGGGAAGCTCTTAATGTTAACTGGAGGTCGTACCCTCTTAGTTCCTGCACTAAAAAGTTCCGGGAACAGTAAAAGAGCATGGTGCAAGATGCTAATATGTATCTTCCATCTCTCATGGATAGGATTGGCAGATTTAATGGCAAAAGGAGCAGAGACAGTGAGGGAGATAGATTCAGAATCCTTGTGAGTACATGCATATGGTAAATGACCACACTGGGACAAGCTATCAGTAGGGAGATCAATTTTCCTTAAGATGATTCAACACTTATATAATTTGAGGGGACTGAAGGTAAGAACATCCAGGATGAACAAATGTCATTGGCAGGGTGCTTAGGAAAACCTCATTAGTGTCGGGAAGCAATTCAGGATTCTCAGGTATTGCTTTAACAGGCTCATGTTGGGAGAATAGAAATTGACCCTGTAATCTAATTGAGGCTACATGACATTCCTTAGGTAGAGTCATATATGGGGGCCTAGAATTCCCCACTGGAGATCACAGAAGGAGAAGCCCTGCTAATGAAGACAATCTCCCATATTGCACTGAGCCCAGAGGATATATGATCATGGGGTGGATTCCCACCTTAATTAGCAAAGAGTTCCCACAGGATAAGCTTGTCTTTGGCTTGACAAGAAGTTCCTAGGCCAATGCATGAGAAACTGGGACTCCCCTACTTGTTGCAAGATGCCATAAAGGCTGTACTCTAGGAACAAAATTATCTGAAGCTCCAAAGATCTGGTGTAGGAAAACATCAGTGCCTGGTGACTGATGTGAGGTTCCTGGGAAGTATAGAGAAACCTAACACATGTAATTCTTTTTATTTCTATAAATGTATTATAATATTAATGACTTTTACTTATTTCACTCTTTGCTGTAAAAAATACATAAATTTTAGTTAATTTTTTCCTTCTGAACTTTTAAAGAAATCTGGTTATTTTATTTACATTTCAAATGTTATCCCTCTTCCAAGTTTTGCCTCTGCAAGCCCCCATCTCCTTTCCCTTACCCCTACTGTTATGAGGATGCTCCCCTACCTACCCACCTACTCCAGGCTCAGAGCCCTAGCTAGCATTCCTCTATGCTGAGTCATTGAACCTCCACAGGACCAAGGGGCTTCCTTCCCACTGATGCCAGATAAGACATTTCTCTGCTGCATATGGGTCCCTCCATGTGTACTCTTTGGTTGGTGGTTTAGTCCCTGGGATCTGTAGGTGGTCTGATTGGTTGATAATGTTGTTCTTCCTATGGGGTTGCAAAATCCCTTCAGCTCCTTCAGTCCTTGCCCTAACTTCTCCATTGTCCACCCCACCCCACCCCACACCCCCATCCCCCCAACCCCCCCCCCCCCGTCTGATGGTTGGCTACATGAATCTGCTTCTGTAGAGGCTCTGGGAGAGAGATATAACAGTCAGCAAGTGTTTTCTTAGCATCAGCAATAGTGTCGGGGTATGTTGTCACCAAATGGGATGGATCCATATATGGAGCATTTACTAGATTTTATTCCATAGGAATCTTTTCATTCACACATTTTATGGTTCAATGGGATAAATCCACAAATAAACAATTAGTATAAAAGTGTCTCGAATAGTGAAGTGACATATAAAATCATGTCAACCATTATATGAGAAATATAAACAAGAATTGCAATCATTGTATTTTCATTTATGAACAATTATGTTATTTAGATGTTAGATAGTACAGAGTAAGGTAGCATTTATTGTGGAGGAGGTAATGTGGAAATCCTTGATGGCTCAGAGTCACGATTGGAGTTATGAAAACATTAGTAAAGGTGAAAGGTACTGATGTGAAAAATCCAGTCTGGCATAGTAACTCAGAATGCAAGAAAGGCAAATATAGTCATAATATACCATTGATACTGTTTTATGTATATTAGAACCCTAGCAGAATGTGGAATTTGTACATTCTGTAAACTTCCCAACATATGGAGGCAGAGTGTGAATAGATTTCCAAAGCCCTGTATGTCAGAAAAATGTGAAGTAAACATAAGTTAGTAGCTGCGTAACTACTATACAGTACTAGTAGTAGTTACGCAGCTACTAACTTATCTTATAAGTTAAGAAACATGATGAGGATAATAAATATACCATGGTGAATTATATGGGGTTTTTATATATAAAGTATATATAGGAATAATTATATTGATTCTTCTTCTCTACTAATCAGTGACATGATGGATATAAACTTCACTAAGTAAATATGTGGCAGCTTGATGTTTTCTATATTGACAAAATAGATATATGATATGTTTATGTAACTTTATACATGATAAAATAAAAATCATTTACGTTCCATAATTTCTATAAATGATATAAAATACCATGATTCTTTCAAGCACATTTTTGTATTTAAGTATAAACTAATATAAATTCAATCCAAACTTCAATTAAATAATTTTTAAATACTTAGTCTCATGTTATCTCACTAGACCCTATATTGTCATCACATTCAATTTCTTATTACTTCTTTTACAATATTTCTGCCCATATATTTCACATCCTTATCTAATAATGGAAATCTAATAATACTCTTGCAAGAATGCTACAACATATTTGGAATTATTCTTCCTAACTAACTGCATATTAACTATTTGCTTTACATACAAGCAATGTCTTTCTTGTGGTGCAGTAAACATTGTTACCATTGTTAGCATTATACCATTGTACATCTATGATGTGCTACAACTATGCTAGACTTATGTCAATAATATATCATGTAATTTCCCATGTACCTTTGAGCAATATGAGCCTAGGTAGAGGATAGAGATATCTTTAATAATCAACAAATTATGTGAATAACTTCTATGCTAGATAAGGCACTGTAGGCATATGACATGTGGTTATTAATGGGATTTTGTGTTTTCCTCTTTGAATGTTATACAAGAGCTAGATCTCTTCTATGGGTATAGAAGAGCACCTGAAAGATTGTAAGAATTGCATAGTTCTTTTCCCCAGACATCCTAGAGACAGGCTATTTGGATTCCCTTAGCTGCTCCTTGGGTCCAAGGAGAGCTGGCAGTGTATCTAGAATTCTTTTATAATATCTTAAGTATCCAAAGATCTGATTAATAGATGAACAACAACATCTTGGGGCTTCAAGAAGACACTTAAATTAATTGTTACTGGGATCTTAAGTGGGTATGGAATTTGAGGAATACATGTTCAATTGCTGTTGGCTTAGATTTTTCAAAGCAAACATTAATAAGTGTATTTAAATGCTTTAGCCTCCCTTCTAGCTCACTAGAGGGAGTTAAAAGGAAAGGTTTAATAGGGCAAAGGAGGATGTGGACCTGTTTAAAAATACTTCTTTGGGGTAAATCCAAACTGCCTTGACAGGATATCAGGAGTTCAGTTCATGTGAATCAGCACCAGAAGCTCAATCCACTGACAAACACAATTCATGAATCAGCAATGGAGTGCAATCCAGAAGAAACCACAAGGCTATGTGACTTGATCATAGTCAGCAAAAAACTGACAGAAATTCTAACCACCAGAAATTTTGTATTTCTCTCTATGAAGTCATGACGAACAATGGTCACCAAACAATGGCAAGGAAAACAAATACCACACAGTGTCATCAGAGAAAAACAAGCCCATCACCTGCAAAGGCCAACAAACTACAGTAAAGAGCAGTAAGGATAACAAATACCATACAATGTTGTCTGCTGTCAGTTAGGTTATATTCATACCCTTTCCAAAAATCACATGTTCTCAAGCATCTGCTCTAGCAAAACATTACACACCCCTTCCCAAGCTACTTCTAAAAAAACACCAGATGTCCTTTCTCAGAAAAACATCCTCTCCCATGTCTGCTTCTGCAGAAACATCTTTCATAAGAGAGTTTCCAGAAAAACATTACATGACATAATTGAGACTCCAAAGAATCTAGAAATTTCCAGATCAAACTGCATTTAGAATCATTAAATGATGAGTGATATCTAATTGTTTTCCAGGGGCTTTTGTGTTTTCACAGTTTTTTAAAGGCTGCCTGTCAGCTTTGCCAGTGCACACATGAGGTATTCTGGTTGCTTAAAATATAGTGAGAAGATAAACTTTAATAATTTTAGACTAAGATATAAGACATGTATGACTATGAGTTACAAGGTGACATATCAACATGTATGCACATAGAATGATCTACAAATTATTTTAAACACACACATAAACATACATATATGTATATATATGTACACATACATATATATATATATTCTCTCTGATTTTTAAAACATGCTATAATCTGTCATTTATAGTCACTCTCTTTACAATAACATGAAGGAAATGAACTTAATGAAGTCAGAGTAAGACTTTGGATTTTGTAATATAAGTCAGGTAATATGAGACGAATAAATATTATCTAAATAAAGAATAGTTAAGATTATTCATTTTTGTGTGCAATAGAAATTGAATTAATAAGTTTTACTCATGTCACTTTAATTTTCTTGTTTACTTCTAAATCAAGCTGTCTTAAACCTATGTTATAATTTTTGGTATTCTCTATATATTTCTGAATTCCTTTTGATACTTATGTTTACATAGTATTTACAGTGATCAGCCTTTGATATACCTGACTATCAAAGGTAAATTTTCTACTTATTTTCTCAGCTATCTTGACAATAGTCTACAATAACAATAATTTTCATTTGTATATGCTCATGGTATAGATTGACTCAAAAGGTAAAAATTTGAATAAATACATATAAAGAAATATAAAAACAATATAAAAGATAAAGGCAGAAAAATGCAAGAAGACCCATTTCTTTTTTCTTCCTTTTTTATGTCTTTATTTCACAAAAGGAATAAAACAACTATAATACTCATCATACAAGTATCCCAAAGGAAACTTATACTGAGGAAATTGTGTGAATTCTATGACTTTACGAAAAGCTAGTGAGTTCCTTGCCAAGCTCTAAAGGGAGTTATATAGTTCAGTGGAAGAGAATCACATAAACTCCTGAGTGAGTGGATTATTAGCTGAATGGACTAAGGTCACTATTTTATAAAGACCATTTTGCATATTCAAAAATACATGCACAGACATACACTATTATTCTAACAACTGTCTATTATCCATCAAACATGCTGAATAGAGTATATAATGTTTAAAATGATTTAGGGGAAATCTGATTATAGGCATGTTTAAAATATTTATTCCTGTTTAGACAATATTGTTATCTACTCCTGCCTTCCCCAATGTAATTCATTATATATATATATATATATATATATATATATATATATATATATAATATATGTATATATTATATATACATATATAATATATATAATATTAATATATATGTATATATATAATTTTCATATGGGTGAGTTCTTATGTTCTTAAGGTTATGTGGTTAATAATATTGGATTTGGACTTGATTTTATTCATTCATATTTTAAGGATTCCATTCAGAAGCCTCATCATATTTCTGACAGAAAATATATGTATAGCCAACAGATATCTTCTCTATATCCATGTTTTCATACATAGCCTTCTGAGAATTTGGATCAGAAAAATGCTAGTTGTAACATAATGTAATTATTCTGTGGTAGGAATTTTACTATTTTACTGAATTGCTACAAATAACACTGAAAGGGATCAAAACCATGATGTTATATCTAAAATTGTATATATATATATATATATATATATATATATATATATATACATGTATATGTATATGTATATATAACAAATATTTAATATTAAAACAAAAAGAATTTATTTCTTTCTCTCCCTCCCTTCCAAATTTTATTTGCTCATTTTTGACCAGATAAATGTAGTGCATTTATCTTATCAAAAATCACTGAGTAAGAACTCTCAATATTGTATGCATAAATGAAGGGGATTTTCAATGTGACTACATTTAAATGATTGCAGCCCTTTGTAATATCTGGAAGCCTGTCATGTATAAATCTTCCTTTTTAACTAAAAATATTCAAAAAATTATATTGTTATCCTAAATCTAGTGTCATGTGGGATCACTAGTTTCTTCAAAGTCTGAGACCTCATATTTGTAAACACATTCTCAAATTAAAAATCTAAGTAATTTGAATTGTAAGAAAATACTTCTGTCAAAAGTCTGATGTAAGTTACAACAGAAGTACAAATCAGGCCTGAGAATTAAGTTAAAAGTACTACTAATTCACAAAATTTATCTTCTATCATGTTTGACTCAATTATTAAAAAATTACATTAAAAATAAACCTAGGTGGATATGAAAAGGATATTTTTATAGAAAAAAGTTTCATAGAATATTTTAGGACAAAAAAAATTTCAAACTGAAAGACCATTTATCAACTTGCCCAATTAAAAAATTCCTATAGCAATCAACTTCAAAGACAGAGGAATGATTCTGGTAAAGTTTATACATGCATGAAAATGCCAGATAAACTCATTAAATTTTATATTAAAAAGAAATCTCTATTAGAAAATATTATGAAATAGAGTAAAATAATTTTGGAATTCATAAAAGAGAATCTCAATGAAAATATGTATATTTGTGTAAATAATAATATTGAGAAACTAAAGGAATAGTTATAATATTCTTTGGCAATAATATTGTTTTGTCTTTCTACAGAAATTCAAGGAAACAAGAGTGTGACTTAGCCAATATTTACTTATAGTAGGACTTAGTCATTTTAAAATTGTAACTATTGCCAAATTGATCTACAGATTCAACCCATCTCATAAATCCAAACTTGATAAACTTGGAAATTGTCAAGCTGATTATAAAACTCATTTGAGAAGGCAAAGGACACAGAAATAAAAAAAATGTGGATCATCAAGACCATCGGAGATGCCATTTTTTCATTGAAATGATCTTGTCTTGCTCTTTTTTTACACAAATATTAATTTAATATGCCTATAGTGTTTGATATATTGAGGCAGCCTACATTAAATGTAAACTTGCAGTCAACTTTATATCATTTTAAAAAATTTATCTGATCTCCCTTCAAAATTTAAAAACTTTTAAGGAACTTAATCATGACGTATTGTGCTGCTTATTAACTGTTGTTGTTTTTTTTTTTTAGGCACACAGGCATGAAGATGTAAGAAACAGGACGGGTTATCTCTTATTTTGTTGAGTTTTTGTCAGTGTTCTTAAATAAGTCTAACTGGATCATAGTTTACAAATAAATATTTTGATATATTAATTTACAATTAAATATAATCTGTAATATGCTAAATTTATTTCTTCCTTGTAAATGGAATACATAAATATCAGGTGTGGTATTTTATGAATCTAATTGACAAATACAAATTTTGGGGATCTGAAAATCTCTTTGTCCTTATATTTAAAAGATCCTTTGATGAAGAACAATTACATTCTATAATGTTTATGCATTTCTGAGAAATATGAAGAAATTTCTTTTTGCAGGAGAAATTGTGGCTTCCTGGGTAGAGGTGCTTACTGCCAAGATTGAGGTTCTGAGTTAATCCCTGGAACTCACATGGTGGAAAATAGGAACCAACTTCATAGCTTATAGTCTCACCTCCAGATGCTATCTGGGACACACAAATAAACCAGTGAACACTGATAATTAATAAAAATCATGCAATTCCTTTTTTTTTAAATTGAAAGAATTCCATGCAATACATTTGAAAGGTAAGGGATTATAAATATTAGATAAAAAGAAGAAAGTCTTTTGTAGACCTGACTGATATATGCTATTTTTTAATTTTATTTATTGAATATAATCTTCATTTACATTTCCAATGGTAAAACCTTTCCTGATTCCCCCCCCAAAAAACCCCAACCCTTCCTCCTACACTGGCCTCTATATATATATGCCCTTCCATACGACCCACTCCCACCTCTTCGCCCCTCAATTTCCCCTTGTTGGGGCATCTATTGAGCTTTTACCTGACAAAGGATCACTCCACCCCTGATGCCCAACAAGGCATTTCTCTGCCATATTTTTGGCTGGAACCATGTGTAACCCTTGGTTGATGGCTTAGTCCCTGGGAGGCCTGGGGCATCTGGGTGACAGACATAGTTGTTCTTCCCATGGGCCTATAAACACCTTCAGCTCCTCCAGACCACCCTCCAAATCCTCCATTGGGAACCCCACGCCCAGCCCAGACCAATGATTGGCTGCTAGAATCTGCCTCTGTATTTGTTGGGCTCTGGCAGGGCCCCTCTAGAGACAACCATGGTTTTCCCCTTTTGTTATATACTTCTTGTCATCCACAGTAGTGTTGGGGTTTGGTAACTGTTTATAGAATGAATCCCCAGGTAGGGCAGTCTCTGGGTGGCCTTTACTTCAGTCTTTGCTCCACTTTTTGTATCCTTTATTGCTCCTGTGAATATTTAGTACACTTTCTCAGAGGAAACTAAGCACCTTCACTTAAGTCCTCCTTCTTCTTGAACTTCCTGTGATGGGTGAATTGTAACTTTTTCATTTTGAGCTTTTGGGCTAACATCCACTTATCAGTGAGTGGATACCATGAGTGTTCTTTTGTGATTGGATTACCTCACTCAGGATGACACTTTTTCTTTCAACCCATTTGCCTAAGAATTTCATAAATTCATTGTTTTTTTATAGTTGAATAGTACTCCATCGTGTGTATATACCACAGTTTATGTATCCATTCCTCTGTTGAACGACATCTGGTTTCTTTCCAGTTTCTGGCTATTATAAATAAGGCAGCTATGAATATAGTGGAGCATGTGTTCTTTATACATGTGATACGTGTTTTTAATAAAACAGTATGAGAAATACTGCAGAGCACTGTAGAATATACTTTGTATAATCCTGACGCAGTAAAAAGTAATCAGTTGACTGGCTGAAAATTATTGGTTATTTTTTTCATATTTAATTCTCCATATAATCCTTAAAACTTTTTTTTTAATTTGGGACGGCTATTATCTAGTCTTTAGCAAGGAAATAGATGATGCAAATAAATCTATGAACAACTGTTTCCCAGCCCAGTAATATTTAAACTTAAGTTGAATCCTGTATGTTTCATTTATTCTTCTGCTGATTTATTCAATTTTCTAGAATCTAATAGTAACAAAATAGGCTCCTTGTGAAGATTAACCTTCATTGTATAACTGGTAATATTTTACATTAACATGTAAATAAATCTATGGCCATATCTGTCAGGAATTATCTTGATTAGGTTAATTGAGGAGAGAAGAGAAATTCTAACTATAGTGGTAATATTCCATGGGCTGGAGTCCTGTGGTGAACAAAATGAAGGAACTAAATACTACCATTTATTTCTCTCTTTTTCCTTATTAAGATCCAGTATGACGAACAGTCTTACCCTTCTTCTGCCAGAACTTCTTTGACATTTTGAACTGTAGCTCTCATTAATCTGGGAGCCAAAATAAATGCTTCCTTTAATTTTTTTGTAAGTTATTCTTTTGCTGCAATGAATTATTTTTTTATTGGATATATTCTATATTTACAATTCATTTTCCTTTTTTCTGGTTCCCCACCCCCAAAGGTCCCACATGCCCTTTTCCTTCCCCCTGCTCCCTCTTCCACCCCTTCCCTCTTTCCTGTTCTTGTATTTCCCTACACTGATGCTTTGATCCTTTCCAGCACCAGTGTCCACTCCTTTCTTCTTGTCAGACATCTTTGGTACATGAATTGTGTCTTTGGTGTTCCAAGATTCTAGGCTAATATCCACTTATCAGTGACTGCATACCATGGGTATTCTTTTGAGACTGGTTACCTCACTTAGTATGACGTTCTCCAGCTCCATCCATTTCTCTAAGAATTTCATGAATTTATTGTTTCTAATGGCTGAATAGTACTCCATTGTGTATATATACCACATTTTTTGTATCCATTCCTCCGTTGACAGACATCTGGGTTCTTTCCAGCTTCTGGCTATTATAAATAAGGCTACTATGAACATAGTGGAGCATGTTTCCTTATTGCATGCTGGGGAATCTTCTGGGTATATGCCCAGAAGGGGTATGGCTGGGTCCTCCAGAAGTATCATGTCCAGTTTTCTGAGGAACCACCAGACTGATTTCCAGAGTGGTTGTACCAGCTTGCAGTCCCACCAGCAGTGGAGGAGTGTTCCTCTTTCTCCACATCCTCACCAACACCTGATGTCTTCTGAGTTTTTGATCTTAGCCATTCAGACTGGTGTGAGGTGAAATCTCAGGGTTGTTTTGATTTGCATTTCTCTAATGACTAATGATGTTGAACATTTTTTAAGGTGTTTCTCAGCCATCAGAATTTCTTCTGGTGAAAAGTCTTTGTTTAGCTCTGTACCCCACTTTTGGATAGGGTTATTTGGTTTTATGGGGTCTACCTACCTGAGTTCTTTGTATATATTGGATACAAGCCCTCTGACACATGTGGGGTTGATGAAGATCTTTCCCCAATTTGTTGATTGCTGATTTGTCCTTTCGACAGTGTCCTTTGCCTTACAGAAGCTTTGTAATTTTATGAGGTCCCATTTGTCTATTCTTGCTCTTAGAGCATAAGCAATTGGTGTTCTGTTCAGGATCATTCCCCCTGAGCCAATGTCCTCAACGGTCTTCCCCAGTTCCTTTTCTATTAGTTTTAGTGTGTCTGGTTTTATGTGGAGGTCCTTAATCCAATTGGATTTGAGCTTAATGCAAGCAGATAAGTGTGGATCAATTCTCATTCTTCTGCATGTTGACCTCCAGTTGACCCAGCACCATTTTTTGAAAAGGCTATCTTTTTTTCCACTGGATGTTTTCACCTCCTTTGTAGAAGATCAATTGGCCATAGATGTGTGGGTTCAATTCTGGGTCTTCGATCCTATTCCATTGATCCGCCTCCCTTTCTCTGTACCAATACCATGCAGTTTTTAACACTACTGCTCTGTAGTATTGCTTGAGGTCCGGGATTCTGATTCCCCCAGAAGTTCTTTTACTGTTGATGATAGTTTTAGCTATCCTGGGTTTTTTGTTATTTCAGATGAATTTGAGAATTGCTCTTTCTAACTCTATAAAGAACTGAGATGGGATTTTGATGGGGATTGCATTGAATCTATATATTGCTTTTGGCATGATTGCCATTTTAACTATATTAATCCTGCCAACCCACGAGCATGGAAGATTTTTCCGTTTTCTTTTATTTTTTTTTAATTTTTATTTTCTATATTCTATGTTTACATTCCAAAGGCTTTCCCCTTTCCCAGTTCCCCCCCTCCCTATGTGCCATAGTTCCTCTCCCCCCCAACTATTCCCCAATCATTCTCCCTCCCCCCACAGTTTCTCTACAAAACTGGATCCAATCTTTCCAGGCCAGGGTCCTCTCCTTTCTTCTTGGGAATCATTTGACTTGCTAATTGTGCCTTGAGTATTTAGGGCTTCTGGGCTCATTAATATCCACTTATCAGTGATTGCATTTCATGTGTATTCTTTTGTGATTGGGTTAGCTCACTCAGGATGATATTTTCCAGGTCTAACCATTTAACTACAAATTGCATGAATTCATTATTTTTAATTGCAGAGTAGTATTCCATTGTATAAATATACCACATTTTCTGTATCCATTCCTTCTTTGAGGGCTATTTGGGCTCCTTCCAATTTCTGGCTATTATAAACAAGGCTGCTATAAACATAGTGGAGCATGTGTCTTTATTGTATGCAGGGGAATCCTCTGGGTATATGCCCAGGAGTAGTATGCCAGGGTCCTATGGAAGGGACATGGCCAATTTTCTGAGGAACCCCCACACTGATTTCCAGAGTGGTTTTACCATTTTGCAATCCCACCAACAGTGGAGGAGTGTTCCTCTTTCTCCACATCCTCGCCAGCATTTGTTGTCTCTTGAGTTTTTAATCTTAGCCATTCTGACTGGTGTGAGGTGGAATCTCAGGGTTGTTTTGATTTGCATTTCTCTGATGACTAATGATGTTGAACATCTCTTAAGGTGTTTCTCAGCCATCTGAATTTCTTCTGGTGAAAATTCTTTGTTTAGCTCTGTACCCCATTTTTTGATAGGGTTATTTGGTTCTTTGGGGTCTAACTTCTTGAGTTCTTTGTATATATTGGATATTAGCCCTCTGTCGGATGTGTGGTTGGTGAAGATCTTTTCCCACTTTGTTGGTTGTCGTTTTGTCCTTCTGACAGTGTCCTTTGCCTTGCAGAAACTTTGTAATTTTATGAGGTCCCATTTGTCAATTCTCGATTTTAGTGCATAAGCTATTGGTGTTCTGTTCAGGAACTTTCCCCCTGTGCCTATGTCCTCCAGGGTCTTCCCAAGTTTCTTTCCTAATAGTTTCAGAGTGTCTGCTTTTATGTGGAGGTCCTTGATCCACTTGGAGTTGATCTTAGTGCAAGGAGATAAGAGTGGCTCAATTTGCATTGTTCTGCATGTTGACCTCCAGTTGAACCAGCACCATTTGTTGAAAAGACTATCGTTTGTCCACTGGATGGTTGTGGCTCCTTGATCAAAGATCAAGTGACCATAAGTCTGTGGGTTAATTTCTGGGTCTTCAATCCTATTCCATTGATCCACTTGCCTGTTGCTGTACCAATACCATGCAGTTTTTAACACAATTGCTCTGTAGTACTGTTTAAGGTCAGGGATATTGATTCCCCCAGAAGTCCATTTATTGTTGAGAATAGTTTTAGCTATCCTGGGTTTTTTGTTGCTCCAGATGAATTTGAGAATTGATCTATCTAGATCTATAAAAATTGAGTTGGGATTTTGATGGGGACCGCATTGAATCTGTATATTGCTTTTGGTAAGATGGCCATTTTTACTATATTGATCCTGCCAATCCAGGAGCAAGAAATATTTTTCCATCTTCTGAGGTCTTCTTCGATTTCTTTCTTCAAGGACTTGAAGTTCCTGTCATACAGATATTTCGCTTGTTTGGTTAGAGTTACGCCAAGGTTCTTTATGTTGTTTGTGGCTATTGTGAAGGGTGTTATTTCCCTAACTTCTTTCTCAGCCTGCTTGTCCTTTGAGTACAAGAAGGCTACTGATTTGCTTGAGTTAATTTTATAACCAGCCACTTTGCTGAAGTTATTTATCAGCTGTAGAAGTTCTCTGGTGGAGTTTTTTTGGTCACTTAAGTAAACTATCATATCATCTGCAAATAATGATAGTTTGACTTCTTCCTTTCCAATTTGTATCCCTTTGACTTCGTTATGTTGTCTAAATACTCTCGCTAGAACTTCAAGTACTATATTGAAAAGATATGGAGAGAGGGCAGCCTTGTCTAGTCCCTGATTTTAGTGGGATTGCTTCAATTTTCTCTCCATTTATTTTGATGTTGGCTACTGGTTTGCTGTAGATTGCTTATACTATGTTTAGGTATGGGCCTTGAATTCCTGCTCTTTCCAAGATGTTTAGCATGAAAGGATGCTGAATTTTGTCGAATGCTTTTTCAGCATCTAATGAGATGACCATGTGGTTTTTTTTCTTTTAATTTGTTTATGTAGTGGATTACATTGATGGATTTCCGTATGTTGAACCATCCCTGCATCCCTGGGATGAAGCCTACTTGCTCATGGTGAATGATCGTTTTGATGTGCTCTTGGATTCGGTTGGCAAGAATTTTATTTAGTATTTTTGCATCGATATTCATAAGAGAAATTGGCCTGTAGTTCTCTTTCTTTGTTGGATCTTTTTGTGGTTTAAGTATTAGCGTAATTGTGGCTTCGAAGAATGAGTTGGGCAGTGTCCCTTCTGTCTCTATTTTGTGGAATAGTTTGGAGAGTATTGGTATTAAGTCTTCTTTGAAGGTCTGGTAGAATTCTGCACTAAAACCATCTGGTCCTGTACTTCTCTTGGTTGGGAGGCTTTCTATAACCCCTTATATATCTTTAGGGGTTATGGGACTATTTAGCTGATCTATTTGATGCTGATATAATTTTGGTATTTGGTATCTGTCTAGGAAATTCTCCATTTCCTCTAGATTCTCCAGTTGTTTTGAGTATAGACCTTTGTAGTAGGATCTGATGATCTTTTGAATTTCCTCAGTTTCTGTTGTTATGTCTCCCTTTTCATTTCTAATTTTGTTAATTTGGATACTGTCTCTGTGTCCTTTGGTTAGTCTGGCTAGGGGTTTATCTATCTTGTTGATTTTCTCAAAGAACCAGCTCCTGGTCTTGTTGATTCTTTGTATGGTTTTCTTTGTTTCTATTTGATTGATTTCAGCCCTGAGTTTGATGATTTCTTGTCTTCTACTCCTCCTGGGTGAATTAACTTGTTTTTCTTCCAGGGCTTTAAGGTGTGCCGTTAAGCTGCTAGTGTATGCTCTCTCCAGTTTCTTTTTGGATGCACTTAGAGCTATGAGTTTTCCTCTTAGCACTGCTTTCATTGTGTCCCATAGATTTGGTTAGGTTGTACCTTCATTTTCATTGAATTCTAAAAAGTCTTTGATTTCTTTTTTTATTTCTTCCTTGACCAAGTTGTCATTGAGTAGAGTATTGTTCAGTTTCCATGTGTATGTGGGCTTTCTGTTGTTTTTGTTGCTATTGAAGACCACTCTTACTCCATGGTGATCTGATAGGAGGCATGGGATTAGCTCGATCTTCTTGTATTTGTTGACATCTGTCTTGTGACCAATTATATGGTCTATTTTGGAGAAGGTACCATGTGGTGCTGAGAAAAAGGTATATTCTTTAGCTTTAGGATGAAATGTTCTATATATATCTGTTAAATCCAATTGGTCCAGAGTTTCAATTAGTTTCACTGTGTTCCTGTTTATTTTCTGCTTTCCTGATCGGTCCATTGAGGAGAGTGGAGTGTTGAAGTCACCCACAATTATTGTGTTAGGTGTAATGTGTGCTTTAAGCTTTAGTAAGGTTTCTTTCACGAATGAGGGTGCCCTTGCATTTGGAGCATAGATGTTCAGTATTGAGAGCTCTTCTTGGTATATTTTCCCTTTGCCAGCAAGAAGTGACCTTCTGAGTCTCTTTTGATGACTTTAGGTTGGAAGTCAATTTTATCTGATATTAGAATGGCTACTCCAGCTTGTTTCCTGAGACCATTTGCTTGTAAAATTGTCTTCCAGCCTTTTACTCTAAGGCAGTGTTTGTCTTTAACACTTAGACGTGTTTCCTGTATGCAGCAAAATGTAGGGTCCTGTTTCCATATCCAGTCTGTTAATCTATGTCTTTTTTTGGGGAATTGAGTCCATTGATGTTAAGAGATTTTAAGAAATAGTAATTATTACCTCCAGACATTTTTGAAATTATTTATTTATTTATTTATTTATTTATTTATTTATATTCGAGATGTTATCTTCTTTTGGGTTTGATGAGAGGAAGTTTCTATCTTGCTTCTTCCCGGGTGTAGTTTCCATCTTTGTCTTGGTGTTTTTCCCCTATTATCCTTTGTAGGGCTGGATTTGTGGAAAGACAACGTGCAAATTTGTTTTTGTCATAGAATACCTTGATGTCTCTCTCCATCTATGGCAATTGAGAGTTTTGCTGGGTAAATTAGTTTTGGCTGAAGTTTGTGTTCTCTTAGAGTTTGCATGATATCTGCCCAGTATCTTCTAGCTTTCATGATCTCAGGTGAGAAGTCTGGTGTTATTCTGATAGGTCTTCCTTTATAAGTTGCTTGGCCTTTTTCTATTGCTGCCTTTAATATTCTTTCTTTGTTTAGTACATTTGGAGTTTTGATTATTATGTGACAGGATGTATTTCTGTTCTGATCCAGTCTGTTTGGGGTTCTATATGCTTCTTGTACATTCATGGGCATCTCTCTCTTTAGGTTGGCGAAGTTTTCTTCCATAATTTTGTAGAAGATATTTGCTGGCCCTTTAACTTGTAAATCTTCACTCTTGTCTATACCTATAATCCTTAGGTTTGGTCTTCTCATTGTGTCCTGGATTTCCTGGATGTTTTGGGTTACTGCCTTTTTGCATTTAGTATTTCTTTTTTGACTGTTGAATCAATGGTTCCTATGGTATCTTCGGCTTCTGATATTCTGTCTTCTATCTCTTGTATTCTATTGTTGATATTTGCATCTATGGCTCCTGATTTCTTCCCAAGGTTTTCTATCTCCAATGTTGTCTCCCTCTGCTATTTCTTTGTTGTTTCTACTTCTGTTTTTAGTACCTGGATGGATATGCTCAGATCTTTCGCTTGCTTGATTGTGTTTTCATGTATTTCTTTAATAGATTTTTGTGTTTCCTCTTTCATAGCTTCTACTTGTTGGCCCACGTTCTTCTGTATTTCTTTAAGTGATTTTTGTCTTTCTTCCTTATTGTCTTCTTCTTTTTAATCCATCTTCTCCTGCATTTCTTGAAGTGATTTTTGTATTTGCCTTGTAAAGGCTTCTAACTTTTGATCCATTTTCTCCTCTATTTCTTTACGAGATTTTTCTATGTGTTCAGCTACCAGCATCCTGACCAATGATTTTATATCCAAGTCTTGTTTTTCTGGTGTTTTGGGGTATCCAGGGCTTCCTGTTGTTGGCGAACTGGGTTCAGATGCTGTCATGTTGCCTTGATTTCTGTTAGTGACGTTCCTTCGTTTACCTTTTGCCATCTGGTTATTTCTGGTGTTAGTTGACCTTGTTGTCACTGGCTGGTGTTTGAATCTCCCGTGAGGCTGGGCTTACCTGTTGTTTCTCTACTGGTGGTTATGCGTGATTGCTGCTCAAGGGGATCACGAGCTGGCTGCCACCTGCTGCCTTGGTGCATGGCCTGAGGTCTCGGGGAAGTGCGGGGGAGTGCAGCAGAGCCTCGGAGGGTGCTGCTGGGCCTGCCTAGTAGCGAGAGCCTAGCAGATCCCCCCATGCAGTAGCCCCTGATGGAATCTGTCTACCTGTGCCTTTCCAGCTGTGTCCTGGTTGCAATATGGAGGCCAGCTGCTATCACTGATCCAAGGTCCTGGGAACTGGTTGCCTCTGGCTGCCTGGGTGCACAGCCTAAGTTCGCTGGGAAGTGCAGCAGAGCCTAGGCAGGCACCTCTGGGCCTGCCTGGGGGCGAGAGCCTAGCAGATCTCCCTGTGCAGTAGCCCCAGATGGAGTCTGTGTACCTGCACCTTTCCAGCTGTGTCCTGGTTGCAATATGGAGGCCTGCCGCTATCACTGGTCTGGGGTCCTGGGGAGCTGGGTGCCTCCGGCTGCCTTGGTGCACGGCCTAAGCTCGCAGGGACGTGCGTCAGAGCCTAGGCGCCCACCGCTGGGCCCTTCTGGGAGCGAGAGCTTAGCAGATCTCCCTGCTCTAGCCCCAGATGGAGTCTGTGTACCTGCACCTTTCCAGCTGTGTCCTGGTTGCAATATGGAGGCCTGCCGCTATAGCTGGTCCGGGGTCCTGGGGAGCTGGGTGGCTCCGGCTGCCTTGGTGCACAGCCTAAGCTCTCAGGGAAGTACAGCAGAGCCTAGGCGCCCACCACTGGGCCCGCCTGGGGGCGAGAGTTTAGCAGATCTCCCTGCTCTAGCCCCAGATGGAGTCTGTGTACCTGCACCTTTCCAGCTGTGTCCTGGTTGCAATATGCGATTTTTCCATTTTCTGATGTTTTCTTCAAATTCCTTCTTCAGAGACCTGAAGTTTTTGTCATATAAATTTTTCACTTGTTTGGTTAGAGTCACACCAAGATACCTTATGTTGTTTGTGTCTATTGTGAAGGGTGTCATTTCCCTAATTTCTTTCTCGGCCTGCTTGTCCTTTGTGTATAGGAAGGCTACTGATTTGCTTGAGTTGATTTTATAACCAGCCACTTTGCTGAAGTTGTTTATCAGCTGTAGGAGTTCTCTGGTGGAGTTTTTTGGGTCACATAAGTATACTAACATAACATCAGCGAATAGTGATAGTTTGACTTCTTCCTTTCCAATTTGTATCCCTTTGACTTCCTTATGTTGTTGAATTGCTCTAGCTAGTACCTCAAGTACTATATTGAAGAGATATGGAGAGAGAGGGCAGCCTTGTCTAGTCCCTGATTTTAGTGGGATTGCTTCAAGTTTCTCTCAGTTTACCTTGATATTGGCTATCGGTCTGCTGTAAATTGCTTTTACTATGTTTAGATATGGGCCTTGAATTCCTGTTCTTTCCAAGACTTTTAGCATGAAAGGATGCTGAATTTTGTCAAATGCTTTTTCAGCATCCAATGAGATGACCATATTGTTTTTGAATTTGAGTTTGTTTATGTAGTGGTTTATGGTGATGGATTTCCTTATATTGAACCATCCCTGCATCCCTGGGATGAAGCCAACTTGATCATGGTGAATGATCATTTTGATGTGTTCTTGGATTCGGTTGGCAAGTATTTTATTTAGTATTTTTCCATCAATATTCATAAGGGAAATTGGCCTGCAGTTCTCTTTATTAGCTGGATCTTTGTGTGGTTTTGGTATCTGGGTAATTGTGGCTTCATAGAATGAGTTGAGTAGTGTTCCTTCTGTTTCTATTTGGTGGAATAGTTTGAAGAGTATTGGTTTCAGGACTTCTTTGAAGGTCTGATAGAATTTTGCACTAAAACCATCTGGTCCTGTGCTTTTTTTTGGTTGGAAGATTTTCTATGACCCCTTCTATTTCTTAGGGGGTTATGGGTCTGTTTAGATGATCTATTTGATCCTGGTTTAATTTTGGTATTTGGTATCTGTCTAGGAAATTTTCCATTTCCTCCAGATTCTCCAGTTGTGTTGAGTATAGGCTTTTGTAGTAGGATCTGATGATTTTTTGAATTTCTTCAGTTTCTGTTGTTATAACTCCCTTTTCACTTCTAATTTTGTTAATTTGAATACTGTCTCTGTGCCCTTTGGTAAGTCTGGCTAGGGGTTTATCCATCTTGTTGATTTTCTCAAAGAACCAGCTCCTGGTTTTGTTGATTCTTTGTATGGTTCTTTTTGTTTCTACTTGATTGATTTCAGCCCTGGGTGGATGATTTCTTGTCTTCTACTCCTCCTGGGTAGGACCTTCTTCTTGTTCTAGAGCTTTCAGGTGCACCATTAAGTTGCTAGTATATGCTCTCTC
The DNA here is from genome assembly GCA_964023405.1 of Apodemus agrarius. NCBI lineage: Eukaryota > Metazoa > Chordata > Mammalia > Rodentia > Muridae > Apodemus > Apodemus agrarius. Next base: position 122,416,768 of record OZ030010.1, on the reverse strand, counting down.
CTGTTTCTTTTTGGAGACACTCAGGGCTATGATTTTTCCTCTTAGCACTGCTTTCATTGTGTCCCATAGATTTGCGTATGTTGTGCCTTCATTTCCATTAAATTCTAAAAAATCTTTAATTTCTTTTTTTATTTCTTCCTTGACGAAGGTATCATTGAGTAGAATATTGTTCAGCCTCCACGTGTATGAGGATTTTCTGTTGTTTTTGTTGCTATTGAAGAACACTCTTACTCCATCGTGTTCCTATAGGCGGCATGGGATTAGGTCAATCTTTTTATATTTGTTGAGGTCTGTCTTGTGACCAATTATATGGTCAATTATGGAGAAAGTACCATGAGGTGCTGAAAAAAAAGGTATAGTCTTTTGCTTTAGGATGAAATGTTCTATATATATCTGTTAAATCCAATTGGTCCAATGTTTCAATGAGTTTCCCCGTGTCCCTGTTTAGTTTCTGTTTTCCTGATCGGTCCATTGAGGATAGTGGAGTGTTGAGGTCCCCCACAATTATTGTGTTAGGTACAATGTGTGCTTTGAGCTTTAGTAAAGTTTCTTTTAAGAATTAGGGTGCTCTTGCATTTGGAGCATATATGTTTAGAATTATGAGTTCTTCTTCGTGGATTCTTCCTTTGACTAGCAAGAAGTGACCTCCTGTTTCTCTTTTGATGACTTTGGGTTGAAAGTCAATTTTATCTGATATTAAAATGGCTATTCCAGCTTGCTTCCTGAGACCATTTGCTTGCAAAATTGTCTTCCATCCTTTTACTCTAAGGGAGTGTTTGTCTTTAACTCTGAGGTGTGTTTCCTTTGTGCAGCAAAATGTAGGGTCCTGTTTCTGTATCCAGTCTGTTAGTTTATGTCTTTCTATTGGGGCATTGAATCCATTGTTGAGAGATATTAGGCAATATTGATTATTACTTCCTGTTATGTTTGATGTTATTTTTATGTTTGAGTGGTTATCTTCTTTTGGGTTTAATGAAAGAAGGTTACCATATTGCTTTTTCAAGGGTGTAGTTTCCCTTCTTGCAGCAAAATGTAGGGTTCTATTTCCGTATCCAGTCTGTTAGTCTATGTCTTTTTATTGGGGAATTGAGTCCATTGATGTTAAGAGATATTAAGGAATAGTGATTATTTCTTCCTGTCATTTTTGATGTTATTTTTGTTTTTGAGTAGTTATCTTCCTTTGAGTTTGATGGAAGAATGTTACTATCTTGCTTTTTCTTGGGTGCAGTTTCCCTCCTTGTTTTGTAGTTTTCCTCCTATTATCCTTTGTAGCGCTGGGTTAGTAGAAAGATATTGTGTAAATTTGGTCCTGTCATGGAATATTTTGGTTTCTCCATCTATGTTGAGTTAGAGTTTTGCTGGGTATAGTAGTCTTGGCTGACATTCCTGTTCTCTTAGTGTCTGCATGAGGTCTGCCCAGGATCTTCTAGCTTTCATGGTTTCTGGAGAGAAGTCTGGTGTGATTCTGATAGGTCTTCCTTTATATGTTACTTGGCCTTTTTCTCTTACTGCCTTTATTATTCTTTCTTTGTTTAGTACATTTGGGGTTTTGATTATTATGTGACAGGAGGTGTTTCTGTTCTTGTCCAGTCTGTTTGGGGTTCTGTAGGCTTCTTGTATGTTCATGGGCATCTTTCTCTTTAGGTTAGGGAAGTTTTCTTCCATAATTTTGTTGAAGATATTTGCTGGCTCTTTAAGTTGTAGATCTTCACTCTCATCTATTCCTATAATCCTTAGGTTTGGTCTTCTCATTGTGTCCTGGATTTCCTGGATGTTTTGGGTCACAAGCCTTTTGCATTTTCCATTTTCTTTGCCTGTTGAGTCAATGGTTACTATGTTATTTTCAGGATCTGAGATTCTTACCTCTATCTCTTGTATTCTGTTGTTGCTATTTGCATCTACTAACCCTGATATCTTCCCAAGGTTTTCTATCTCCAAAGTTGCCTCCTTTTGTGATTTCTTAGTTGTTTCTACCTCTGTGTTCAGCTCTTGGATGGTTTTGCTCAGTTCCTTCATTTGTTTGTTTGTGTTTTCTTGCAATTCTTTAAGAGATTTTTGTGTTTCCTCTTTCATGACTTCTGCCTGTTGCTTCAAGTTCTCCTGCATTTTTATAAGTGATTTTCTCGTTTCCCCGTTATTGGCTTTTCTTTGTTCTTCCATATTCTCCTGGAGTTCTTTAAGTGATTTTTGTGTTTGCTTGTAAGAGCTTCTACCTTATTGATGTTCCCCTGCATTTCTTGAAGAGATTTGTTTATGTCTTTTTTGTGTTCCTCTAGCAGCATCATGACTAGTGCTTTTATATCCAGTTCTTGTTTTTCTGGTGTGTTGGGGGTATCCAGGACTTGCTGTGGTTGGCGAATTGGGTTCAGATGGTGCCATATTGCCTTGATTTCTGTTAGTAACGTTCCTACATTTGCCTTTTGCCATCTTTTATCTCTGGAGATAGTTGGTCTTATTGTTACTGGTTGGAGTTTGAAGCTCCTGCGAGCCTGGCCTCTGGCGCTGCTGTAGTAGAGGGCATCTGTGCTCCTGACCCCAGCTGCCAGTGGTCAGCAGTGACCTGAGGCAAGATGACAGCCTCAGTGACCCCAGCTGCCAGCAGCCCAAGGTTTCTCGAGGCAAGATGGCAGTCTCACTGAAAGCCCAGTGAGCTGGTCTCCAGCAGTCAGCAACCAGCCACTGGGCTGTAGGTGCACAGATCTCCTGCTGAGGTCCTCTGGCTCTGGGGAGAGGGTCATTTTAGGGGCCCCGACTCTCGCTCCTGGCCTGAGCCTGGTGGTTTCCTGCCCGAGCCTGCAATGAATTATTTAATATACTAAAGATCAATAGATTGTTTACCTTTTACTGCACAACTTTGGTAGGATCTTTTGATGCACATATTACAATATTAAATGTTCAAGAGGCTACAGATAATACATAAATTCTACTTCAATTACTTTTTACCTGGGACATATATATCAAAGTAACTGTATTTACATAGAAAGTTATGAAGTGGCATACAGAAATTTCCCTGAATGTTAATATTTTGCATAATCAAAATATCATATTTAATCCAGAATATTGCTAGTGTTAACATTTAAAAGCATCTTTATGGAATACAAACTTTACAAGCATTCATTCTTTATTGTGTTTTTCTATTTAAATCAATGTAATTTTATCACATGCACACACATACATACACAAATACATACCACACACACACACACACACACACACACACACACACTCACATCTCCTTGGTCAAGATAGAAAAAAGTTCTGCCATGGACATCCCTTGTGTTCCTTTAAACAATACCTAGAATTAAGTATGGAACAAATCATGTGTATATGTTATCTATCTTTGCTCTGAAATTTGCCAGTTACATTTTCTATTTTGTCATATGTTTTATTTAGTAGGCATATTGTTTTCAAATTATATAAAAATTCTTATTTCCTAGTATACCTCCTTTTCTAATAATTTAGGCTGTTGTAACATTGTACAGGGTAACAGACTAGATTTCTTAATGGACTGTCTTCTTCACAAAGCATTTATTGGTACCATTTAAAATTGCGAGTATGTTTATGGGTGTTGTCTTGACTTTCTTTTTAAAGGTTCCCAGATTTCTTGGTGGCTCATACAAATTTAAGTGTGGATGCTTATATCAATCAACCAAACACACCAGAGCATTTCTCTATGTATGTATTCAAACAGCCCATCCTTAAAGTATGACAAACTTATTATGACTAAAGTATGAAATCATTATTTTTCTATTTTAAACGTTCATTTTGAAATTTTAATGCATACTATCAGTACCAGACATGGAAACAAACATTGTACAAATCTGATGTTTATTTTTATATTTTTCTGTTATTTTAACTTCTCCTTGTCCTTTCCTTAGCACATATACTGTGTGCATCTTTCATCTGCATGCATACAGTACTTGTATTTAAGGAATTGTTAAAGTCCATGCTAATGTAACATGTTACCTTTGTACTTTTTTGTTTGCTAACAGATAATTTGAGGCTACATAAACTATAAAGGCCAAAGACTTTTCATAGTTCAGGACATTTGAAAGAGCTAGCACAAGGCATTGATATCTGCTCAGCATCCAAAGGAAGCCTTTATGCTGCATCATAATAGGGACGAGGGCATCATAGAGCAAGAGCAGGTACTTTGATCAGGAGTAGGTACTTGATCAAGAAGAGAAGATATTTGATCAAGAAAAATAGAAACTTCTGCATAAACATTAATCAAATGTTTACAAAATCATATGAATTAGGAATTATTCTACATCCACGACTGTTGTATATGTTGTTCATCAATTAAGAATCCATGACACTGTTGTTTGGCCCATATTTCTTCATTTTGAGCCCAGTATGAAATAACCAATTACCTTAGTTTGGCAAAAATTCAAGAGTTCTCTATGGTATAAAACTTTCAGTAATGAAACTAAAAAACAGTCATGAAAACACTAAGGCCATACCTTGAGTGGTTGATGAAAGATATTATTACTGATTATTTTTGTAATTCCAGACTCCAGGATCTTATTAGCTTTGTGAAATTAAAACATGCACTCTATCTGATATCCATGATTGTATTTCTAAAGCTTACTTTGAGGGTGAGTATATCGATGACTGCTTTCTCTATTTTGATAGGAAACAGTATTCAATTTCTCCCTTGGGGGACTTTTTTAAAGGTTACTTTGAAATTCATTGTATATACTGAATGTCAGAGGCTGGCAGGTTGAAAAGCTACAGATTTAATCAACAGTCCTCCAGTTAGCAGTTCATAAAAGTAGTTACAACTAAGAAAAATCAACTAGAAGAATAATGTTTGGTATATACAGGGCATAAAAATAATTCACAAACAAAAAGATGCAAACCAGCCTCTGAAGTTTGATCCTAGTGTTAACTTGTCTTTACTCATTCAACTTACTTGCCATGCATATACCTGTCAAACAATTACTTCTAAAATAGAATGAGGGAAAATTGGGTATTCTTCTTTAAGTGAATTAAAATTGATTCATGTATTCATGTATATAGTTATTATTCTGAGATGCACTGTAATTTTAAATTAAAGTAAATCTGAGATTGAAGAGATTTCTAAATGGTTAAGAGCACTTGATGCTCAATCATGAGGTCAAAGGTTCAGATCCAAGTTCATATACAAGAACCTGAGAATTCATATGGGTCTGTAAATCCAGGGTTTTTTGTGTTTTTTTTCTTTTTAGCTTGTGTTTTGAATTGATGGAGAGAGAATAAAAACTGGAGCTCTCTGTGTTTTAGCATAGCTGAGAGACTATAACACTTGTGTTCATGGACAGACTTTGACCAAAAAAATTAGTGATAGGAGAAATGATCCAGTGTTATCATTTAACATATATACACACATGCAGGCACACACATTTTCAAACCCATGTTACACTTGAGTATCCAGTTTTCCCTGTGTCCCTCTACCATTCATATAAATTATTGCCTTAAATCCCAAGACCACAGTAATGTAATGTAATGGATCATAGTAAGAAAAGGACAAATATGTCACTTATGGCAACCATTGTTTTGAATGTCTCAAGAAGCTTTTCTAAAAGATTAATTTATTTCTTTTCAGTACTAGAAGTCTGAAGAAATTATCTAGGTAATTATCTTCAAGACTTTTGCTACTTTTCCTTTTTCAGTAACACATTTGTGTAAGAAAATTGTTCTAATCAGTTACTTTCTTTCTTAAAATTAATAATCTAAAACTGGAGATATCATGACATGAATTTCTTCAGAATAAATTAAAAATAGATTAATACATTGGTGTTAATATTTTTTAAAAGGGTGCATTAAACTTTTTCCTATTTGAGATTATTATCTTGGCTATGATCATCAGAAAGTATTACAACATGAATTCAATTCCAATACAGAAATGAAAGTACGTGTGAAGTAGTTCAGATTATTATCAAGGCAAGATATGTTCTTGACTTAGAGTTTAGAAATCCCATAGTTATGGACAAAAAATTGATGATAATTTACAACTTATTTTTACAATAATCAAAAACATGTGGAGATGCATCAATAAACTTCTCATAAATTATTTAATCATTATATTCAGGTTAAAATATGCTTAGGTAAAATGTGTCATATCATAATTTAAAGGCATTAGATTTAATATAACCAAGTTACATCTAAGCTTAAGTAGCTTCTCTTTTACTTTTTATATTATAATTACATCAATTTTGCTTTCTTATTCCCCTCTTCAAATCCGCCTATGTACCCTATATGTTTGTGTGTGTGTGTGTGTGTGTGTTGTGTGTGTGTGTGTGTGTGTGTGTGTGTGTGTATTTTAAATAGAATCTGGTCAGTCTTTATATTTCTAGTTACACGTAAGATATTAGGGCTAAGTATTTGCTATTGGATAACCAATTGTTATGCTTTTCCCTAGGGAATATTATCTCTCTCTCATTCTTAGATTCCTTAGCTCCCTCCAGCTCTTTGTATAGGATTGAGGTCTCTTGGGCTTTCTTTCTGCTCTCTACTTTGGCATGCCTATTGGTGTCATCTTGTACAGCTCATATAAAAGCAGCTATGCTCATGAGACTTTACTGGGGTAGTTTTAGGTATTACCAGGAGACAGAGTCTCACAGCAATTTCCCCAATCCATTGGCTCATACAGTCTTTTTGTCCTCTCTTTCACAATGTTCCCAGAGCATCAGGTGAAAGAGTTATTATTATGAAATTACCTATTGGGTTACTGAGCTCCAAACTATGAATTTTGATTGGTTGAAATCCCCCTGTAATGGTCTTTCATCCCTTTCAAAGAGAACTCTCTTTGATAAGGTTTGAAAACTACACTTATTTGTAAGTATAAGTACAAATATCTTGAGTTTAGTTACATATTATGCTGGTTTAGTAAAGTCATTGTTGTAGGTTCTCCTCCAATATCGCAATAGCATTGGCTATATGGCTAGGTTTCCAGTACCAGGCATGATTTCCCTCTTGTTCAGTGAGTCTAAAATCTAATTAGAAAGCTATTAGTGGGGCTGGAGAGATGGCTCAGTGGTCAAGAGCATTGACTGCTCTTCCAGAGGTCCTGAATTCAATTCCTAGCAACCACATGGTGGCTCACTACAATCTGTAATGGGATTTGATAAACTCTTCTGGTGTGTGTCTGAAAATAGCTATAGTATGAATAAAAATAAATAAATAATATCTTTTTTTTTTTTTACAAAAAGCTATTAGTTTCCCCCCAAAGTGTGTGGGCCACTATTGCATACTTAGGGTTACTGTTTCATGCTAGTGATTTTTGTGGTTAACATGCCTCATAGCTGGTTAAGACTGCCAATTGTTTCCCTCCTTTAGATGTATGAATGGTCCCTTCTACTATCATGAATTCTTGCCTTCAGGGAGGATGCACTCATCTCAGTTTCAGAGCAGTCTTTGAGCCTTGTGTCTGAAGTATGTAATATCTTTAACAGTATGGTCTTACCTTCTAGTCAAAGGCAATAGGAACAGCCTGTGTATTTTGGGTACCTATTGGGAACTCTTGCCAACAACTTGCCAATACCTCTCATGAATATAAACTGGAAAATCAAGCCTTAAAGTTAGTAAGAGACCAAAACGCAGATTTTTAGCTCCCTTACTGGGGTCTCCTTTTTTTTTTTTTTTTTTTTTTGGTTTTTTTCAAGACAGGGTTTCTCAGTGTAACCCTGGCTGTCCTGGAACTCACTCTGTAGACCAGGCTAGCCTTGAACTCAGAAATCCGCCTGCCTCTGCCTCCCAAGTGCTGGGATTAAAGGCGTGTACCACCACCACCTGCCTTTGAGCCTCCTTTAGATATGTATCGTCAATTGCTGAAAATTATCCTGAATAATCAGGTGAGGAATTTAGTAATCAGTATAATATTGAATTCTCTGCACTTGGTGATGAGGATTTAGGAGAACTTATGAAAATGCTAAGTTTACAACTTAGGCAAGCTAGGGTATGACAGGGAAATAGATTTCATTTTCCAATTCTTCCCTAGCCTCAGGAACTGCATTTAGTATTTCAGATGCACTAACTAATCTATTTAAACTCTAGAAGGAAAACATTGGATAGTGCACACATATTAACTTGAGAGGCAAGAAATGAACTATAGCTATTTGAATCAGATAAAAGAGGCTTTCATGTATCAAGTAGATTCTTTGCTGACTTTAAAGTTACTTATTTTCCCTACTAAATTATCTCCCACAGATACTATTGCACAAGAGGATAAATCTCTGGAATGTATTTATTTACACCATAAAAACCATAAAATACTGACTGCTTATCTTACTCTTCTTTCTCAATTATTAAATCAGGGGAGCATCCAATATCAGCAGTTATATAGGTTTGATTATTGCTGTATTATAGTGCCTTTAACTAAGAATCAGTTTTTAAAAGCATTATAGAACTTTATGGATTTTTTAATTTCATTCTTTGATTACTATAGGAAAGATAGGAAATCACTATTATTCAACTGGTAAGCTTTGGGATTTTCTTAAGCAAACTGAATTTGTGATAACAAAACTTGTACAACCTTCTCCCATTCCACAGGCATATACTTTAATCTTATTATGCTCTAACTAATTGTATAGAAGGAACTTATTGTCAGATATTTATCAGTTTATTAATATTGCTTTTTTCAGACAGAAAAATGGAAGTGGCTATTGATTCATCTGTTAGTTAGTTCATAAACCTTCAAATATTGTTTCAGATTATGATTGTTGTATGATTAGTTCTAGCTATAGACCTATACACATGTATACTTTAAACTCCTGATGCAATAACTTTCCCTATTTCATATCTTGAGAATAAAAGGGGCATATAACTGTCACTGTAGATGGATCCACTGAGATATTGTGGATTTCTCTCTGGATTCTTTAGCTTAGGGATATCAAAGACAATGGCAGAGGGCAAGGAGATAATGGAGGTCACCAATAAGATAGTGTATCTACAGCTGAAGGGCAAAAAGATTTCAACTATACCATGAGAAGAAAAGTTTGCTTCCCTCGGCCAAGTTAAGCCAATATGCACTAAGGGACAAGTTACTACTAATGTCTCTGTATTGATGAGTGGACCTTGGAACCATAATATACTCATTCATTCATCTGGAGAAGGGACTGCACTTATTTTTTCTTTAGGATTCAAATCTATTAACATGGCTTTACATCCATTTTTAATGCTTGAATAAATTATATGGTGTAAATGTTCCACATTTCCTTTAGCCACCCATCCATTTATGGACATGCAAGTTGTTTCCAATTTCTGGCTTTTATGATGGAGGTGTAATGTACATGATTGAGCAAATGTTTGTATAAAAGGGCAAAACAACCTTTAGATTTACACCCAAGAATAGTTTAGCCCGATTTTGAGATAGAACTATTCCCAGCTTCTAGAGAAACCACCACATTGATTTCCATATTGACTATACAAGTTTTATTCTCACTAGCAGTGGATAAGTGTTCCCTGTATGCCAAGTGCTCACCAGCATGAGTGCTTACTTGTTTTATTGATTTGGTGATTCTGACAGTTGTAAGATGAAACTTCAAAATAATTCTGATTTTCATTTCCTGAAGACTAAGGCTGTTGATTCGTTATTCCTTTCTTCTTTTTGTTTTTGTTATAGTTCAAAGCAGTGCAGGTTAATGCAAGATCAGTTCTCTGGTCTTCTGTAGACAGAGGTAAACTAGATTACTGGGAACTTTTTGTAACTAGATTACTGAGAACTTTTATGTTTTGTTTTGATTGTTTAATTTTTTATCTATTTACATTCTAGCTATTGTTCCCCAACCTTCTGGCCCCTCTTCCCACAGTTCCTCAACCTACTCCTCTTCCCCATTGCCTCTGTACAGGTGCTCCTAGGCACCAGGCCTTCTTTGGGGCCTCAATTCTCTGGAGGAATAAGTAAATCTTCTCCTAGTGAGGCCAGACTAGGCAGTCCTCTGCTATATATGTGCCAGGGGTCTTAGATTGCCCATGTATATTCCTGCTCCTGATTGGTGCATCAGTCTCTGGGAGCTGCTTGGCATCCAGGTTAGTTGAGAATTCTTTTCTTCTTATGGGGTCACCCTCCCCTTCAACTTCTTTACTCCTTCCCCTAATTAAACCATATGGGTTCCCAGCTTCAGTCCAATGGTTGGGTGTATGTATCTGCATCTTTCTCAGTAAGATGTTAGAACCACTCAGAGGACAGCCATGCCAAACTCCTGTCTTTAATCTCTTCTTGAGTTTTAATCTCTGCAATTTTTTTACACAGGAACAATTCTGGATCAGAAATTTTGACTGTGGGTTAGTTACTCTGTCCCTCTACTTGAGGCCATGTCAATCAGCTGGAGATAGACTCTTCAAGTTCCCTCTCCTATTGTTGGACATTTTGGCTAATGTCACCTCCAGTGAGTCATGAGAGTTTTTTATCTCCAGGGTTTCTAATACTTTCTAGAGGATTCTCCTACCTCCCCCATGAAGTTGCATACTTCCATTCATTCTCCTGGCCCTCTTGATTTATTTCTTTCCCTCTCACATATCTAATCTTGTTCCCCTTTCCACCCTCTCTTTTTCCACCCAGGTATCTCCCGCCCTCTGCATCCTGCGATTATTTTCTTTCTTCTTCTATGTGGGAACGAAGCCTTGTTTCTTGGATTTTTCTGATTGTTAAACTTCTTTAGTTCTCTAGGTTGTATCCTAGGTGTTCTGTACTTTTTGGCAAATATCCACTTATCAGTGAGTATATACTATGCATGTCCTTTTGGGTCTGGGCTACCATACTCAGGATTATACTTTGTAGTTCCATCCATTGGCCTGAACAATTCATGATAACCTTAGTTTCAATAGCTGAATAGTGTTCCACTGTGTAAATGAACCACATTTTCTGTATCCATATTTTAGTTGAAGGACATCTGTGTTGTTCCCAGCTTCTGGCTATTATAATAAGACTGCAATGAAGATAAAAGAAAAAGTGGGAAAGAGCCTAGAAGTAATTAGAAGAGGAAAAATTCCTGAACAGAATACAAATGACACAGGCTCTAAAATCAGCAATTGATAAATGGAACCTTATGACATTGAAATGCATCTGTCAGGCAAAAGACACCACCAATAGGACAAATTGGCAACCTAGACATTGGAAAAAACTTCACTAATTCTACATGTGATATTGGGCTAATATCCAAAATATATAAAGAACTCAAGAAGTTGACCTCTAAAAAACAAATATCCTGATTGAAAATGGGGTACAGAGCTAAACAAAGAATTCATGAAAGAAGAATCTTGAGTGCCTAAGAGGCACTTAAAAAACTGTCCAAAGTTCTTAGTCATCAGGGAAATGAAAATAAAAATGAACCAGATATACTACCTCATTCCAATCAGAATGTCTAATATCAAAACCTCAGGGACAACACATATTGATGAGGATGTAGAGAAAGAGGAACATTCTTCCATTGCTGGTGGCATTGCAAGCTGGTACAACCACACTGGAAATAAATCTTGTGGTTTCTCAGAAAATTGGAAATGATTCTACCAGGAGACCCAGCAATACCACTCTTGGAAATATACCCAGAATTTGCCCCACCATACCAAAATGACACATCATCCACTGATTATTTCCTTAAGTGCTTCTTTGTATTTTGAGTTTCTTGTTTGGGGAAGTCTCATTTTATACCTGTAATCCATTCTTCAGTTGGGATATTTGTGCTAATTTTTATGTTTTATATACATATATATATAAACATAAATATATAATATATACATACATAGCATATATAACATATACAGTATATATATATTTGTTATATATACATATATACAGTAACATAAATAATATATATATATATATATATATATATATATATATACTATATATTAGCTCTCTATTGGATATAATGTTGGCAAAATACTGCTTTTTGTTTCAATGGTTGTGTACTTTGTAATACTTTGCTAGATTTATAAGTAAATGTTGTATACATTTTAAAATGTAATTGAATATTTTATTTTTTTATTTTTTTATATTCTATATTTTTGTTGACATTCTAAACACTTTCCACTTTCACATATCCCCCCTTACCATATGTCCCATAAGTCCTCTTCCCTCCATCCATTCTCCAATCAACCCCCCCCCCCCATTTCTCAGTTCTGGTACTCTCCTACAATTCTGGAACAAGTCTTTTTGGGACCAGGGCCCTCTCCTTCCTTCTTCTTGGGAGTCATTTGATTTGCTAATTGTGCCTTGAGTATTCAGAGCTTCTGGGCTAATTAATATCCATTTATCAGTGAGTGTATTTCATGTATATTCTTTTGTGATTGGGTTAGCTCACTTAGGATGATATATTCCAGTTCCAACCATTTGTCTACAAATTTCATGCATTCATTGTTTTTAATTGCTGAATATACCATATTTTCTGTATACATTCCTCCATTGAGGGACATCTGGGCTCCTTCCAACTTCTGGCTATTATAAATAAGGCTGCTATGAACATAGTGGAGCATGTGTCTTTATTGTATGCAGGGGAATCCTCTGGGTATATGCCAAGGAGTGGTATGACAGGGTCCTCTGGAAGTATCATGCCCAATTTTCTAAGGAACTACCAGACTGATTTCCAGAGCGGTTGTACCATCTTGCAGTCCCACCAACAGTGTAGGAGTGTTCCTCTTTCTCCACATCCTTGCCAGCACCTGTTGTGTCTTGAGTTTTTAATCTTAGCCATTCTGACTGGTGTGAGGTGGAATCTCAGGGTTGTTTTGATTTGCATTTCCCTGATGACTAATGATGTTGAACATCTCTTAAGGTGTTTCTCAGCCATCCGAATTTCTTCTGGTGAAAATTCTTTGTTTAGCTCTGTTCCCCATCTGGAGGACATTGGCACAGGGGGAAAGTTCCTGAACAGAACACCAATAGCTTATGCTCTAAGATCAAAAATTGACAAATGGGACCTCATAAAATTACAAAGTTTCTGTAAGGCAAAGGATACAGTCAGGACAAAACAGCCATCAACAAATTGGGAAAAGACCTTCACCAACCCTACATCCGACAGGAGGTTATTATCCAATATATACAAAGAACTCAAGAAGTTAGACCCCAAAGTACCATGCAGTTATTAACACAATTCCTCTGTAGGACTGCATGAGGTTGGGGATATTGATTCCCTGAGAAGTTCTTTTATTTTCGAGAATAGTTTTAGCTATCCTGGGTTGTTTGTTTGTTTGTTTTTTTAAATTTTTTTTATTTTTCTATATTCTATGTTTACATTCCAAAGGCTTTCCCCTTTCCCAGTTCCCACCCACCATAGTTCCCATAGTTCCTCTCCCCCCCCAACTGTTCCCCAATCATTCCCCCTCCCCCCTCGGTTTCTTTACTAAACTGGATGCAATCTTTACAGGCCCAGGGTCCTCTCCTTTCTTCTTCTTGGGAATCATTTGACTTGCTATTTGTGTCTTGAGAATTTAGGGCTTCTGGGCTCATTAATATCCACTTATCAGTGATTGCATTTCATGTGCATTCTTTTGTGATTGGGTTAATTCACTCAGGATGATATTTTCCAGGTCTAACCATTTACCTACAAATTGCATGAATTCATTATTTTTAATTGCTGAGTAGTATTCCATTGTATAAATATACCACATTTTCTGTATCCATTCCTCCTTTGAGGGATATTTGGGCTCCTTCCAATTTCTGGCTATTATAAACAAGGCTGCTATAAACATAGTGGAGCATGTGTCCTTATTGCATGCAGGGGAATCCTCTGGGTATATGCCCAGGAGTGGTATGCCAGGGTCCTCTGGAAGTGAGGTGGAATCTCAGGGTTGTTTTGATTTGCATCCCTAGGATGAAGCCTACTTAAATCATGGTGGATGATCATTTTGATGTGTTCTTGGATTTGGTTGGCAAGAATTTTGTATTTTTGCATCAATATTCATAAGGGAAATTGGCCTGAAGTTCTTTTTCTTTTTTGGATCTTTGTATGGTTTTGGTATCAGTGTACTTGTGGCTTCATAGAACGAGTTGGGTAGTGTTCCTTCTGTTTCTATTTTGCAGAATAGTTTGAAGAGTATTGGTGTTAGGTGTTCTTTGAAGGCCTGATAGAATTCTGCACTAAAACCATCTGGTCCAGGACTTTTTTTGGTTGGAAGACTTTCTATGAACCCTTCTATTTCTTTAGGGGTTATGGGACTGTTTAGATGATCTATTTGATCCTGCTTTAATTTTGGTATTTGGTATCTGTTTAGGAAATTGTCCATTTCTGCTGATTCTCCAGTTGTGTTGAATAAAGGCTTTTGTAGTGCGCTCTGATTTTTTTTAAATTTCTTCCATTTCTGTTGTTATATCTCCCTCTTCATTTCTAATTTTGTTAATTTGGATACTGTCTCTGTGCCCTTTGGTCAGTCTGGCTAAGGGTTTATCTATCTTGTTGATTTTCTCAAAGAACCAGCTCCTGGTTTTGTTGATTCTTTGTATGGTTCTCTTTGTTTCTACTTGATTGATTTCTGCCCCGAGTTTGTTGATTTCCTGTCTTCTACTCCTCCTGGGTGAAATAGCTTCTTTTTTGTTCCAGGGCTTTAAGGTTTGCCATTAAGCTGCTAGTGTATGCTCTCTCCAGTTTCTTTTTGGAGGCACTCAGGGCTATGAGTTTTCCTCTTAGCACTGCTTTCATTGTGTCCCATAGATCTGGTTAAGTTGTACCTTCATTTCCATTGGATTCTAAAAAAAGTCTTTGATTTCTTTCTTTTTTTCTTCCTTGACCAAGATATCATTGAGTAGAGTATTGTTCAGTTTCCATGTGTTGTGGGCTTTCTGTTGTTTTTCTTGCTAATGAAGACCACTTTTACTCCATTGTGATCTGATAGGTGGCATGGGATAAGTTCAATCTTTTTATATTTGTTGAGGTCTGTCTTGTGACCACTTATATGGTCGATTTTAGACAAGGTACCATGAGGTGCTGAGAAAAAGGTATATTCTTTTGCTTTAGGATGAAATGTTATATATATATATATATATATATATATATATATATATAAAATCCAATAGATCCAAAGCTTTAATTAGTTTCGCTACTGTGTCCCTGGTCCATTGAGGATAGTGGAGTGTTGAATTTACCCACAATTCTTGTGTTTGGTGCAGTGTGTGCTTTGAGCTTTAGTAAAGTTTCTTTAATGAATGTGGAAGACCTTGGATTTGGAGCATAGATATTCAGAATTGAGAGTTTTTCTTGGTGGATTTTTCCTTTGACCAGCAAGTAGTATCCTTCCGTGTCTCTTTTGATGACTTTAGGTTGAAAGTCAATTTTATCTTATATTAGAGTGGCTATGCTGGCTTTTTTCCTGAGACCATTTGATTGTAAAATTGTCTTCCCGCCTTTTACTCTAAGGTAGTATTTGTCTTTGACACTGAGGTGTGTTTCCTGTATGCAGAAAAATGTAGGGTCCTGTTTACCTGTCCAGTCTGGTAGTGTATGTCTTTTTATTGTGGAATTGAGTCCATTGTTGTTAAGAGATATTAAGGAATTGTGATTATTGCTTCCTGTCATTTTTGATGTTACTGTTTATATTTGATAGCTTTTCTTCTTTTAGGTTTGATGAAAGAAGGTTACTATCTTGCTTTTTCCAGGGTGTAGTTTCCCTCCTTGTATTGGTGTTTTCCCCCTATTATCCTTTGTAGGCCTGGGTTTGTGCAAAAATATGGTGTAAATTTGGTTTTGTCATGGAATAGCTTGGTTTCTCCCTCTATGGTGATTGAGAGTTTTGCTGGTTATAGTATTTTTGGTTTGCATTTGTGTTCTTTCAGAGTCTGCATGAGATCTGCCCAGGATCTTCTTACTTTCATGGTCTCATGTGAGAAATCTGGGGTAATTCTTATAGGTCTTACTTTATATGTTGCTTGGCCTTATTTCTCTTACTGCCTTTAATATTCTTTCTTTGTTTAGTACATTTGGGGTTTTGATTATTATGTGACGGGAGATATTTCTGTTCTGGTCCAATCTGTGTGGAGTTCTATAGGCTTCTTGTATATTCATTTGCATCTCTCTCTCTTTAGGTTAAGGAAGTTTTCTTCCATAATTTTGTTGAAGTTATTTGCTGGCCCTTTAAATTGTAAATCTTCACTCTCTTCTATACCTATAATCCTTATGTTTGGTCTTCTTATGGTGTCCTGGATTTTCTGGATGTTTTAGGTTACAAACTTTTTGCATTTTGCATTTTCTTTGACTGTTGAGTCCATGGTTTCTATGGTGTCTTCAGAATCTGAAATTCTTTCTTCTATCTCTTGTATTCTGCTGTTGATATTTGCATCTATGTCCCCTGATTTCTTCCCAAGGTTTTCTATCTCCATAGTTGTCTCCCTTTGTGAATTTTTAGTTGTTTCTACTTCTATTTGTAGATTCTGTATGGTTTTGCTCATAACCTTCACTTGCTTGTTTGTGTTTTCATCTAATTCTTTGAGAGATTTTTTTGTTTCCTCTTTCATGACTTCTGCCTTTTGACCCAAGTTCTTCTGTATTTTTTAATTGATTTTTCCATTTCTTCCCTATTGTCTTCTATCTTTTGACCCATATTCTCCTGAATTTCTTTAAATGATTTTTGTGTTTCCCTTGTAAGGTCTTCTAACTTTAGATTGATTTTCTCCTGTATTTATTTAAGAGTTTTATTTATGTCCTTCTTGTGTTCCTCTAACAGCATCATGACCAGTGATTTTAAATCCAAACCTTTTTTTTTCTGGTGTGTTGGAGTATCCAGGTCTTCCTTTTGTCAGAGAATTGGGTTCTGATGCTGCCATATTGCCTTTATTTCAGTTAGTATCTTTCCTACATTTGCCTTTTGTCATCTGGTTATCTCTGGCGTTAGTTGGTCTTGTTGTCACTGGCTGGTGTTTGAACCTCAGTTGAGCATGTAAGGCTAATTCTGCATCGCTGGATGTCTAGGTTTCCCCTGGCTCAGATTGCTACCTTCCTCTTGGGTGCCCTTGGTGCCCTAATGTTTCCTGCCACAAGCAATGCTATACTCAGGTGGTCTCTGTGAACCTGGTGCTGTCTGCTCCTTCAGGGAGCACAGATGGAGGATGCTATAGGGACCTTATCCAAATGCTGATCACTCTGCAGGTCAGTTGACCCCCCCCAACTGGGTTGTTGCATGGCCGGTTTGGCGTACAGATGGCTTGCTGAACTGCCCAGGCCCTGGGTCCAGGAAAAAGCCTGACATGTTTTGAACCTAAAGATGTTAGCCTCAGACTATGTGTGCATACCTGGCATTGTCTGATAGTTCTCTATGGTGTCATGGACGCAAGATGGCAACCACCACTGCAAGTGCGAGGCAATCCACAGGGCAAACGACCCTTGACAGAGTTGGTACACGACTGGATTGGTATAAAGATGGACCGCTGTGTTGCCCAGGCCCTGGCTAATGGCAAAAGCCTGACATGTTTCAACCTGATCAATGTTTGCCTCGGACTATGACTATAAACTAGTATTTTTAAGTGTCTTAAGTTCTCCATCTATTGTGATTCAATATTTTTGCATCATTAGGTAAGGAATATCTTTGTTTTTGTTGAAAATATTTTCTATGTCTTTTAACTGTGCATTTTCTCATTCCTATATTTCTACTAATTATAGAGTTGGTCTTATCATTGTTTCCCAGGTATCTTGGGTGTTAGTGACAAGTTTAATATTTTCATTGACTGGGGTATTTTTTAGGACACAAATTTCAAATTCCCCAAAATGGAGTGTAAGGAGTATGATAGTTGTTGCTCATCTCTGGCTGTACTCAGGCTCACTAGTGCATAGATCAGTGACTACTCTCAACATTTCCCATAAATCTTTGAAAAAGATCATTGTCTGCAAGAAGGGCCATTTCCCTTATCTCTTACCTTAGACAAATAAAGCATGTGAGCATTGTCCTAATTTTTGTGTTCTTTATATCTATCTATGTATCTATCTATCTATCTATCTATCTATCTATCTATCTATCTATCTAGATATAGATGATATAGATATAGTATATTAGCTTTCTATTAGATATAATGTTGGCAAAATACTCCTTCTTTGCTTCAATGGTGGTATAATTTGTCATACTTTGCTGTTATTTATAGCTAAATGTTGCTTACATTTTTAAATGTAATTTAACATTTTTAAGTGTCTTAATTTCTCCATCTATTGTGATTCAATGTTTTGCTTCTTTAGGTAAGGAATATCACAATGTGAGCAGCTTACAAATATGTAGCTGGTCCTAATACCAAAAGCCACATGCTAGCCTCCTTGCTCTCCTTATTCTTCCCCCACTATGCTATCACCCAGGTCATTTTGCCAGTTTGCTGTCTTACTTTATCACCCATGGTGTTTCCTTTATATCAGCTTGGCTCCTTATTCCCTTAATTCTTCTTTCTGCTCTGGAGTGATAGCTCTGGCCATTGGTAGTCTTATCACTGTTCCATTTCATTGGCAGATTTTTCTCATTACCTTTATGACCCTCTAACTTATTCATAAAAGTTATTTTGAAGTCCTTGTCTGGGTTTCTTGTTTATCGTATATCTTAGGGCCTAGTATAGTAGACTTGCTAAGCTCTAGTGGAAACATACTATTTAGGCAATTATGATTGTTTTTGTTATTCTGGATACTTGACATCTGGCTTTGGTTGATTAGAATTCTATATACTGATATCTATCCTTTCCTTGTGCAGTGTATGTGTCATTCCATGTTTCTTTTGTCATTCCTGGTACTTAGAATAACGTGGCTGCTGTGAGTTGTTCAATAAGGAGTGGTTCTAAGATCCTGCCACGTGGTTTGGGTCCCATGTAGAAGGTGTATTTAGATATTTTAGAGATGGGCTAGAAGGGAGTGGCAGGCTGAGCAGGTCCACTTGAGGCAGGAAACAGGGCATGTGACCAAAGCTGTATAGATCTGTGGTGTGATGGCTATTCCTGTGGTGTAACTGCCTGAAGTTACATCAAATGGGTTACGTGTAAGGGAAGCTGGGGATGTATGGAAAGGTGACAAAAAAGAGATGGAGACCAAGATAACACCTGCTATTCAAGGTCTCAAAGTTTAATGAAGAACTACCAATATATAAAGGCAGGGGAAAAATCTGGAAGCTTCTCAGCAGAATCAGTTCAGTTGCTACACCAGTGGCTAGTGTTTCTCAGGAAACTGCATGTCCTTGAAGAATAATAGGTTTCACCTTTGTCTGAGCACTCCACCCTAGGTGGAGGGGATTATTGCTGACACAGGAATTCCCACTCAAATGCTGTGAGAGGAACTTCACATTGTCCAATGTCAAGTTCCTGCCAGGTGGCATGGCACCTCAATAAGGCTCTCTACACTGTGGTGTGATGATTACATTTGGAATGAACTACAATCCAGAAATGGAAAGCTTACCTGTTATCCAGATCCTGAGGCTAGAAGACAGGTTTCTGACCTCAAACTTGACATGGAGATCTTGCAGCATAGTGGCTACGATGGTCTTAAGCCCAGACAAGGTAGTACAAGCCTTTAATTCCAGAAGATCCAGATGTTGCGGTATACACTTTTAATCTGAGTCTTTGGCTTCAGACCTACATAAGGATATTGGAAGAAGGAAAACTCATTCTTCAACTGCTTGCATGTACTTGCTAGTACATCTGTTGCAACCTACTTCTACAGAAGACCAGCTTAAACAACTAGGCTTGTGGGTCTGAACAACTACTAGATTCTTGGACTTCCCATTCCCTGCTGCCCATTGTTTGGTTAGTTGGAATACAGATAGTAGGACATTACAATTGTTTCCCTTAATATATAAAGAGATATTCCACAAGTTCTGTGACTCTAGAGAACCACAATTAAGACACATGTGATATGGGGCAGAGAAGAAGAGACCACATCTGGTGAGCTGCTACAGATTTGGAGATAAGACTGGGGATTGAAACTGGAAGAGAGGAGGTAGAGTGAAGATCACCTATTTGTTTTCCTGGCTGCTGTTTCTAGGAAGCACATGCAGGAATTGGGGGCTGAAATGGAGGATAGGGTGATCGTGAATTTAGGAAGAGATCTGTGTGATTCCCCTAGGGAAAGGGGCTGAAAATAAGGGGAAGCCACATCAGAGTCTCTTCTACCCATCAGGGTATAAGATAGAGAATCAGACATGAGGAGGGAGAACAAAGATGACAAAGTTTTTTTCCTAGTAGGTTTCCAGGGAATGTCTGAGGGAGGTGGCATCTGAGGTAAAGGGATTGGGTGATGAAGAATACTGTAGGAGAAGATATGCTGAAGTTTATTTTTGAATCACTATCTTCAAATCATTATAGGTTTACATCTTAAGGGTTTTCTTCTGTGAAGAGACACCATAACCACGGCAACTCTTATAAGGACAACATTTAATTGGGGATAGCTTATAGGTTCAGAGGTTCAGTCCATTACTATCAAGGTATAAACATGGCAGCATCCAGTCAGGCATGGGGCAGGAAGAGCTGAGAGTTATGTATCTTCATTTGAAGACTGCTAGCAGAATAATGAATTCCCGGCAGTTAGGGTGAGGTTCTTTTGGTTCTTTTTTTTTTTAAGTATTTTTTATTGAACATTTCAAACATCTCTTCATTTACATTTCAAATACTAAAACATTTCTTGGCTTTCCCCTGCCCTGCCAAAAACCCTCAACACCTCCTCCCACCCCTGTCTCCAAGTATATGCCCCTCCACCAGAACCCACTCCCACCTCCCTCCCTCCTCCATTTCCCTTTGTTGGGGCATCTATTGAGCTTTCAACTGACCAGAGACTACTCCTCCCACTGATGCCCAACAAGGCATTCATCTGCCACATTATTGGCTGAAACCATGTGTACCTCTTGATTGATGGTTTACTCTCGGGAGTCCTGGGGCATCTGCGTGGCTGACCTCATTGTTCTTCCCATGGGGCTATAAACCCTTTCAGGTCCTCCAGTCTGCCCACCAATTTCTCCATTGGGAACCTCACACCAAGTCCAATGGTAGGCTGTTAGTGTCTGCCTTTGTATGTATAAAGCTCTGGCAGGGCCCCTCCATAGAAACATCACAGTTTCCTTTCAGTATGCACTTCTTGTGGTCTATAATAGTGTCGGGGTTTGGTGACTGTTTTTAGGATGAATACCCAGGTAGGACAGTCTCTGGGTGGCCTTTCCTTCAGTCTCTGCTCCACACTTTGTCTCCATTATTGCTCCTGTGAGTATTTTGTTCCCTGTCTCAAAGGAACTAAAGTACCCCACCCGCACTTTGGTCTTCCTTCTTGTGATTCCTGTGGTCTGTGAATTGTAACCTGTATATTTTGAGCATTTGGGCTAACATCCACCTATCAGTGAGTGCATACCATGTGAGTTCTTATGTGATTGGGTTACCTCACTTAGGTTGACACTTTCTAGTTACATCCATTTGCCTAAGAATTTCATGAATTCATTGTTTTTAATAGGTGAATAGTACTCCATTGTGTATATATACCACAATTTCTGTATCCACTCTTCTGTGGAAGGACATCTGGGTTCTTTCCAGCTTCTGGCTATTAGGTCACAATAAACATAAGAAACCATGTGTCCTTATTACATCTTGGAATATCTTCTGGGTATATGCCCAAGAGTTGTATAGCTGGGTCCTCTGGTAGTAGTATGTCTAATTTTCTGAGGAACTGCCAAACTGATTTCCAGTTTGGTTTTACCAGTTTGCAATCCCACCAATAATGGAGAAGTGTTCCTCTTTCCACACATCCTCTCCAGCATCTGCTGTCCCTTGAGTTTTCATCTTAACCATTCTGACTGGTGTGGGGGTAAAATCTCAGGGATGTTTTTATTTGCATTTCCCTGATAACTAAGGATACTGAACATTTCATCAGGTGCTTCAGGACCATTTGAGTTTCCTCAGTTGAGAATGCCCTGTTTAGCTCTTTACCTCATCTTTTTAAACATGGTTATTTGACTCTCTGGTGTCTAACTTCTTGAGTTCTTTATATACATTGGATATTAGCTCTCAATCAATGTAGGATTGGTAAAGATCTTTTCCCAAGTTGTTGGTTGCCTTTATGTCCTATTGGCAGCGCCCTTTGCCTTATAGAAGTTTTGCAGTTTTATGAGGTCCCATTTGTCAATTCTTGTTCTTAGAGCATAAGCCATTTGTGTTCTATTCAGGAAAATTTCCCCTGTGCCCATGTGTTCAAGGTCCTTCTCCACTTTCCTTATAAGCTTCAGTGTGTATGGTTTTATGTGTAGGTCCTCGATCCACTTGGACTTGAGCTTTGCACAGGTAGAGAAGTATGGGTCAATTTGCATTTTTCTGCATGCTGACTTCCAGTTGATCTAACACCATTTCTTAAAAATGCTGTCTTTTTTTTTCTACTGAATGTTTTTAGCTCCTTTGATAAATATCAAGTGGCTGTAGGTTGCAGGTTCTTTTCTGGGTATTCATTCTATTCCATTTATTTCTTGCATGTCTCTGTACCGTTTTTATCACTATTGCTCAGTAGTAGAGCTTGAGGTCAGGGATGGTGATCCACCCAATAGATCTTTTGTTGTGGAGGATAGATTTTGCTCTTCTGGGTTTTTTGTTAGTCCAGATGAATTTGAGAATTGCTCTTTCTAGATCTATGAGGAATTGAGTGGGAATTTTGATGGAAATTGCATTGAATCTATAGATTGTTTTAAGCAAAATGGCCATTTTTATTATATTAATCCTGTCAATTTGTGACCATAGGAGGTCTTTCCATCTTCTTAGATCTCTTCGATTTCTTTCTTAAAAGGCTTGAAGTTCTTGTCAACCAGATCTTTCACTTGATTGGTTAGTCACACCAAGTTATATAATATTATTTGTGACTATTTTGAAGGGGGTCATTTCCCTAATTTCTTTCTCAACTTGTTTATTCTTTGAGTATAGGAAGGCTACTGAATTTTTTTGAGTTAATTTTGTATCCAGCCACTTTGCTGAAGTTGTTTATGAGCTTTAGGAGTTCTTTGGCGGAAGTTTTGGGGTCGCTTAATTATATGATCATATCATCTTCAAATAGTGATATTTTGACTTCTTCCTTTTACATTTTCATACCTTTGACCTCCTTTTGTTATCTGATTGCTCTAGCTAAGACTTCAAGTACTATACTGAATAGATAGGGAGAGCTCGGGCAGCCTGGTCTGGTCCCTGATTTTAGTGGGATTGTTACACCTTTCTCTCCATTTAGTATGATATTGGCTACCTGTTTGTTGTATACTACTTCCACTATGTTTGGGAATAGGCCTTGGATTCCAAATCATTCCAAGACTTTGATCATGAAGGTATACTGTATTTTGTCAAAAGCATTTTCAGCATCTAACGAAATGACCATGTGTTTTTTTTTCCCCTTGAGTTTGTTTATGTATCTGATTACATTGATGGATTTCCATATAGTGAACCATCCCTGTATCCCTGGATGAAGCCTACTTGATCATGGTGAATTATAGTTTTGATGCATTCTTGGATTCATTTGACCAGAATTTAGTTGAATATTTTTGCATTGATGTTCATAAGGGAGATTGGTCTGAAGTTCTCATACCTTGTTCAGTCTCTATTTGTTTTCGGTATAAGTGTTATTGTGGCTTCATAGAATGAGTTGGGTAGTGTTTTTTCGGTGTTTTGTTTTGTTTTGTTCCTGCCTTGTGTTGGTATTTCCCACCCATTATCCTTTGTAGAGCTGGATTTGTGAAAAGGTATTGTGTAAATTTGTGTTTGTCATGGAATTTCTTGTTTTCTCCATCTATGGTATTTGAGAATTTTGCTGGGTATAGTAGCCTGGGCTGACATTTATGTTCTCTTAGGGTCTATATGACATCTGTTAAGTATCTTCTAGCTTTCATAGTTTATGGTGAGAAGTCTGGTGTAATTCTGATAGATCTGCCTTTATATGTTACTTGGCCTTTTCCCATTACTGTCTTTAATATTCTTTTTTTGTTTAGTGCATTTGGTGTTTTGATTATTATGTGATGGGAGAAATTTCTGCTCTGGTCCAGTCTGTTTGGAGTTCTGTAGGCTTCTTATAGAATCATGGGCATCTCTTTCTTTAGGTTAGGGAAGTTTTCTTCTATAATTTGGTTGAAGATATTTACTGGCCCTTCAAGATGTAAATCCTTATACTTTTCTATATCTATAATCCTGAGGTTTGGTCTTCTCATTGTGTCCTGGATTTCTTTGATGTTATGGGTTACAATATTTTCGCAATTTTCATTTTCTTTGACTGTTGAGTCAATGTTTCCTATGGTATCTTCAGCACCTGAGATTCTTTCTTCTATCTTGTATTCTGTTGTTGATGCATGCATGTATAACTCCTGAATTCTTTCCAAGGTTTTCTATTTACAGAGATGTTTCACTTTGTGATTTCTTTATTGATTCCATTTTATTTTAGATCCTGGATAGTATTGTTCGGTTCCTTCACTGGTTTGTTTGTGTTTTCCTGAAATTCTTTAAGGGATTTTTGTGTTTCCTCTTTAAGTGCTTCTACCTGTTGACCCATGTTCTCCTGTGTTTCTTTAAGTGATTTGTTTGTTTGCTCTTTAAGGGCTTCTAACTGTTGAACCATGCTCCCCAGTATTTCTTTAGGGCAGTTATTTATGTCCTTCTTGAAGTCCTCTATCAGCATCATGAGATGTGATTTTAAATCTAGCTCTTGCATTTCTGATGTGATGGGATATCCAGGATTTGCTGTTGTGGAAGAACTTGGTTCTGATGGTGACATGTTGCCTTGGTTTCTTTTGGTAATGATCTTGCTTTTGCCTTTGGCCATCTAGCTATCTTTGCTGTTAGCTGTTCTTGCTCTCTCTGACTGTGGCTTCTCTGTCCTACAAGCCTGTGTATCTGTACTCCTTGGATTACTGTTCTCTCAAATGTCCAGCATATGGTTGGTTCTCCAGTAAGTATAAATAGATGGAATCTTCCCTATGGCAGACCTGGCAAGGGTCAAATGACCTCTCTGTTGCTGGTTCTCTAGAAAGTATCAGGAGATGGGGCTTTCCCTGTGGCAGAAGTGGCAGTGGTCTACTACAGCAGAAGGAAACAGGCAGGCTATGGCAGAGAAGGGTGTAGAGAGAAAGGAATGAGTGTGGTATTCTGGAGGAAGGGCAGGGTTTGGGGGGGTTTCTAGGTAGTGAATCCCAGGCAGTAGCTCTGGGCCTCCAGAAGTGGAGGTGATTCTTAATGAATGCCTGTGTGCTGCTGGCTCTCTAGAAAGTATCAGGAGATGGGGCCTTCCCTGTGGCAGAATTGGCAGTGGTCTCTAGATTGAGTCTAGGGTCAGGAGTATTCAAACCATGACAGTTTATCAAGATATAACCAAGTTGCAAGCATATACATACCTATCATATATTTGGATGGGATTTTATATTTGGCCTTTGCAGATTGATAATTTTCACTATTCTTCCCTACTTAATATTTCTAATTCTCCTCATAGATTCATAGCTCTTTTTGTTTTAAAGTACTGAATAATATTCTAATATATTTACACACCATTGTACATGTATTTATATACCCATTAAATGGCATTTTTGAGGATTTCCTGTTTGGGTGATAAAGAATAAACCTGCTATAAAACTCATGTGTTACATTTTGCTAAAGATATATTTTCAAATCATATATACATGTATGATTTTAATCATATATATATATGTTTGTGAAGTCATAACATATTATTTAGACTCCTAAGAAATTGCCAAATATGTTTATAAATTGGCTGTATTGTTTAATTTTACCCTCAGAATAAATGACTTTCTGTTGTTGTTTCTGTTGTTCCATTATTCATAATATTTTAATTTTCAATTTTCTTATGTCCTATGTTGCTAAATGTCTTTTTATATGCTTAATTTCAATTTAGATATTTAGTTTATTTCCACGTTGGTTTTGGGCCTTTTCCCGCTTCCAAAATTATTTTCTTTTAATTTTCTATATTATTGCATGTAAGAAATTTTGTGTTTTGTGTACAATTTAACAAAGGATTTTGTATAAAGTGTATGCTTTGGATATATATTGTTAAACATTGTGACTTGCCTTTTCCTTTTGTTGGTGGTGTCATTCTCCAGGAAGAATGAATGTTTAATTGAATCTAAATTCTTCAGTGCTTTCATGAATTATGCTTTTGCTTTAAAGGATAAGACTTATTACCAAAACAGAGAAACCTAAATGTCCTCCTGTGGAGTTTTACGTGCTTTATAACTGTATTTTATACTTAGTTGAGTTAAATGTGTTAAGAGTTTATAGAGTTATGTTTTTAAATGTTTGTTTTTAAAAATTGTTTGCATGTGTGTGCCCTTTTGTAGATATGTATCATGAGTACAGGTTCCTATACAGGACAGAAGAAGGTATCTAATCCCACAGAGCTGAAATAACAGGTACTTGTAAGGCATTTGATATGGGTACATATATCTTCACTCAGATCTTATAAAAGAGGAATATACACTCTTAACTGTTGATGCTTATCACCAGCCTCTAGAATAATTTTTATATGACATAATTGTATAATGCTGTTATTTCTATATAAGAATGATGATATATAAAAATGGTGCAAACATGTAAATCACATTTTAAAATACTATTGAACTAAAGCCATGTAGAAAAATGAAAAGAGAATCATGATACTTGAAGAGAATGTTATATATGTGGATAATGAAGAAAAAAAAATAAGATGCTCAAGACCACGTGCATTCTTATCTCATAAAAACAAATTCATAGTAGACTAGAAAATAAGTAGTCATCATTGGTAGTATAAAATTCCATCTAAATGTATGTAAAGGTAATTTAAGAGAAGATCTGTGCAAGACTCAAGGCTCATGACCCAAAACAATTACATAAATGAATCCTAATAGTGGTATGACTATGTAAAGTTTATTTTCCTTCTTGGGAAGATTATACTATAAAAAGACTAAATATATAAAAACATTGTTCAACTAAAAGAAGAAATGCAATCTGGTTACTTTTATATGTTTACAGTTTTAACTTCAAGTATGCTTCATCTAAGGGAGGAAGACTATTTTTATTTTTATTTTTATTTTTATTTTTATTTTTATTTTTATTTTTGGTGAGTCTGAAAATTTGACAAAACAAAGGTGAATTTGAAATCAGCCCCACCCCGTTTTTGAAGGTACATACAAATAAAAATATGCAAAGATGGTATATGAAAATATTGTTAAAATAATTAAATAAAAATCACTGGTACAGTGTGAGTAACAAATGAAAAAACATATATTTATTAAAAAAATATATAAAATATCTAGGAGAAAATTCTCTCCTAATTGTCCATAAGATAAATATAGAATGTTGTTTACACATTATCAATGAAACAAACTTCTGTTGACAGATGCAGGGATTCCATTGTCTAATAGGAATTCAAGATAAATATTTGTATAAAATGGAATTACAGTGAATGGGAACACAAACATCAAAATGAAGTTCCTTGCCCTTATAATTTTAGTATGCTCATTATGATTGATTGAAGATTTCACCTTTGAAAGTAAAAGTATTAAATATCTTGTTATTTTGTTATCAGTATATATATATATATATATATATATATATATATATATATATAAAGGTGGAATATAGTTAGCTACTTGGCTCTGCCATACCTTGTGTTTTAAATCAATGGTGAAAATGTATGAGAGATGTCACACTATGACTACATCAATCATAATTAACCTAGCAATATATTATAAGAAATAGAAACCTAAAACACATACACATATAAATGCATGACAACTTATGACTAATCACAGTACTAGTGAAGGGAAGGACAAAAGATGAAGAGTTCAAGGTCTCAAGATTTTACATTGTGAGCTAAATGTCACCATAGACTACATAAGATCATGTCACATTAAGAAAATAAAACAAAGCTCTGAAAAGTTTTTTTTTAATTTTATTTTCTATATTCTTTGTTTACATTCCAAATGCTTTCCCCTTTCACAGTTCCCCCCTATCCTTGTTTCCCATAAGTCCTCCCCCTCCCCGCACATTCCCCAATCACCCCCATTCTCTGCCCATTCTCCAATCAACCCCCCCCCATTTCTCAGTTGTAGTACTCTCCTGCAAAATTGGAACCACTCTTTTCTGGACCAGTGTCCTCTCATTCCTTCTTCTTGGGAATCTTTTGATTTGCTAATTGTGCCTTGAGTATTCAGAGCTTCTGGGCTCATTAATATCCACTTATCAGTGATTGCATTTCATGTGTATTCTTCTGTGATTGGGTTAACTCACTTAGGATGATATTTTCCAGATCCAACCATTTGCCTACAAATTGCATGGATTCTTTATTTTTAGTTGCTGGATAATATTCCATTGTATAAATATGCCACATTTTCTGTATCCATTCCTACTTTGAGGGACATCTGGGCTCCTTTCAACTTCTGGCTATTATAAATAAGGCTGCTATGAACATTGTTGAGCATGTGTCTTTATTGCATGCAGGGGAATCCTCTGGGTATATGCCCAAGAGTGGTATGACAGGGTCCTTTGAAAGTGTCATGCCCAATTTTCTGAGGAACCACTAGACTGATTTCCAGAGTGGTTGTACCATCTTGCAATCCCACCAACAGTGTAGGAGTGATCTTCTTTCTCCACATCCTCGCCAGCACCTGCTGTCTCTTGAGTTTTTAATCTTAGCCATTCTGACTGGTGTGAGCTGGAATATTAGGGTTGTTTTGATTTGCATTTCCCTGATGACTAATGATGTTGAACATCTCTTAAGGTGCTTCTCACTCATCTGAATTTCTTCTGGTGAAAATCCTTTGTTTAGCTCTATACCCCATTTTAATAGGGTTATTTGGTTCTTTGGGGGTCTAATTTCTTGAGTTCTTTGTATATATTGGATATTAGCCCTCTGTCGGATATGGAGTTGGTGAAGATCTTTTCCCAATTGGTTGGTTGTTGTTTTATTCTTCTGACAGTGTCCTTTGCCTTACAGAAACTTTGTAATTTTATGAGGTCCCATTTGTCAATTCTTGATTTTAGAGCATAAGCTATTGGTGTTCTGTTCAGGAACTTTCCCCCTGTGCCTATGTTTTCCAGGGTCTTCCCCAGTTTCTTTTCTATTAGTTTCAGTGTGTCTGGCTTTATGTGGAGGTTGGTTAGAGTCACACCAAGATACTTTATATTGTTTTTGGCTATTGTTAAGGGTGTCATTTCCCTAATTTCTTTCTCAGCGTGCTTATCTTTTGAGTATAGGAAGGCTACTGATTTGCTTGAGTTGATTTTATAACCAGCCACTTTGATGAAGTTGTTTATCAGCTGTAGGAGTTCTCTGGTGGAGTTTTTTTGGGTCACTTAAATATACTATCATATCATCTGCGAATAGTGATAGTTTGACTTCTTCCTTTCCAATTTGTATTCCTTTGATTTCCTTATGTTGTTGAATTGCTCTAGGCAGTACGTCAAGTACTATATTGAAAAGATATGGTGAGAGTGGGCAGCCTTGTCTAGTCCCTGATTTTAGTGGGATTGCTTCAAGTTTCTCTCCATTTACTTTGATGTTGGCTACTGGTTTGCTGTATATTGCTTTTACTATGTTTAGGTTCTTACTGCTTCTAGTCCCACATTAGACTTCCAACAAAATTGTATTTATACCTAATTTTTTGCCAACATGTAAACCTTTCTTCATCTCAAGGAATAGGATTATAATTTTTCAAATGTAAGCCATTTTTTTTATTAAGCAGCAGTGTCCAAGCTAAGATAAAACAAAGTATCCAGGAAAGTAACTCTTGTTCCACATGAAAATAATGCCATGATAACAGAAAGACCATGAGGAAATGTTGGAGGGCAGAATGGACAGGGGATCATGACTGGATTTCATATAAAGAATAAAGATAATAAATAAATAAATAAATAAATAAATAAATAAATAAATAAATGAAAAAAATAATTCTCTTATTTATGGTAATTAGAAATGCAATTCACTTACATCATCAATTTGAATTCTGGTGTGTCAAGTAATGGTACATTCATAGTTTTAGAGGATTAGGTTAGGTCCTAGCTAACAATGAACCATAACCATGACAAATATTTAAAAAAAATATTTTACTAGGTATCACTTCCATTTTCCAAGGTTTAGTATATTATGGTATGAAGCATGGTGGAAAACAGGTAGACATGGTGTTGGAAAAAGACATAAGAGCTGCACATATGGCTAAGCAAGCAGCAGGAAGAAATAAAGAGACATTGAGCTTGGCTTATATTTCTGAAAGTTCAAAGCCCAATCCTAGTGACACAATTTCTCAAACAATTCCACTCCTATACTAACAAGGCCACAAGTCCTTTCATGAGTCTATGGTGGTTATTTTTATTTAAATAACCAGTCTCCATTAGCCTCCTGTAGTCAAGCCTGTAGGAGATTTCTTGATTGTTGTGGGAGGACCCAGCTAAGTGTAACTCTGGCATATGGTCTTGAATTCTATAAAAAGGTCAGTTGAAGAATTCATGTGAAACAAAGCCCTTAAGCAGTGCTTCTCCAAGACCTTTGATTCAGTTTGTGCCTCTAGATACCTTCGTTGAATACCTGCCCGGATTTCTCTCAGTGATAAAATATGGCCTGATAGTTAAAAGGTGAAATTCATTCCTCCACAAGTTGCTTTTAGTCCTGACATTTAATGACATAGTAGAAATAAAACTAAGACAGATTTTTATTAAAAAAAAATTGCTTACCACCCATCTTCCTTCAGGTTTACAGCTCCACCTGCCCCCACTGCAAATCTGGGTGTTCAACCCCAAATCCATAGCCCTGCCTGTCTGCCAGAAGGCCTATTCAACAAGGCACACAGTACTGCTATGATCAGAGGCAGAGAAGGCCTGGTCTTTCCAGAGACACAGCACTGCTTGCCACCTAGGAGGCTTGCTCTAGGACAAACAGCTTTACCCATCTCCAAAGATGCAGGTGTGCCAATCCTAGACACCCAGGCCAGTGAACACCAGAGCCAAGCAGATGACTAAAGACAAGTCCAAGAATATAATCAATAGAAGCCAATGCAATTTAGCACCATGAAAACCTAGCTTTCTTACAATAGCAAGACCTGGATACCCTAACACAGCTGGAGAGCAAGATTGTGACAATAGATCCCATCTTATGAATATGATGAAGGTCTTTAAAGACAATATAAATAAAGAGGATATAAATAATCCCCTTACAGAATTATAGGAACCATGGACAAATAAGTAGAAGCCCTTAAAGTGGAAACAAATACATCTCTTAAAGAAACACATGAAAATACAATCAATGAGGTGAAGAAAATGAAGAAAATGATTCAAGCCATAAAACATAGAAATACAAACAATAAAAACTAACACAAACAGAGACAACCCTTGGAATGGAAAACTCAGGAAAGAGAACAAGAACTACAGACAAAAGCATCACCAACAAAATAAATGAGATTGAGGAAAGAAACTCAAGTATAGAAAACACCACAGAAGATAATAATACATTGGTTAAAGACAATGTGTAATGCAAAGTACACTTTCATGAGGAAAAAAAAAAGCAACCCACAGATTGGGAAAAAGATTTTTAACAACCCTACATCCTATAGAGGGCTAATATCTAAAATATACAAATCCTTAAGAAGTTCGACTCAAGGGAACCAAATAACACTATTAAAATGGGATATAGAGCTAAATGGAGAAATTTCAACTGAGGAATCCTGAATGGCTATGAAGCACCTAAAGGGATGTTTAACATCCTTAGTCATCAGGGAAATACTAGTTAAAATGACCTTGAGATTCTACCTTACACCAGTCAGATAGAAGAAAGAATCTCAGGTGTTGAAGATACCATAGAAAATATTGAGACAGAGTCAAAGAAAATGCAAAATGCAAAAAGCTTGTAACCCAAAACATCCAGGAAATCCAGGACACAATGAGAAGACCAAACCTAAGGATTATAGGTATAAAAGAGACCAACAATTCACAACACAAAGGGCTAGCAAATATCTTCAACAGAATTATAGAAGAAAACTTTCCTAACCTAAAGAAAGAGATGCCCATGATCATACAAGAAGTCTACAGAACTCCAAACAGACTGGACCAGAACAGAAACTCCTGCCAACACATAATAATTAAAACACCAAATGCACTAAACAATGAGAGAATATTAAAAGCAGTAAAGGAAAAATGTCAAGAAACATATAACAGCAGACCTATTAGAATTATACCAGACTTCTCACCAGAAACTATGAAGGCTAGAAGATCCTGGGAAGATGTCATACAGACCCTAAGAGAACATAAATGCCAGCCCAGGCTACTATACCCAGCAAAACTCTCAACTACCATATATGGAGAAACCACAGCATTCCATGACGAAAACGAATCTATACAATATCTTTCCACAAACCCTATTCTACAAAGGATAATGGGTGGAAAATACCAACACAAGGTGGTAAACTACCTTGTTTACCACCTTAAACAATATAATCCTCTTTCAACAAATACAAAATAAGATGGCCACAGAAACAGAATTCTACCATTAAGAATGAAAATAACAGGAAGAAACAATCACTTTTCCTTAATATATTTTAACATCAATGGTCTAAAGTCCACAATAAAAAGACATAGGCTAACAGACTGTATATATACAGTACCCAACATTTTATTGCATACAAGAAACCCACCTCAGTGACAAAGACACTCACTACCTCAGAGTAAAATGTTGGAAACAATTTTCCAAGCAAATGGTCCCAAAAAACAAGCTGGAGTGAACATTCTTATATCAGATAAAATTGACTTTCAACCAAAAGTTATCAAAAAAGATAAGGAGGGGCACTTCATATTGGTCAAAAGCAAAATCTACCAAGATGAACTCTCAATTCTGAATATCTATGCTCCAAAAAAATGGCACGCAAATTCATAAAAGAAACTTTTTACTAAACCTCAAAGCACATATTGTACCCCATATAATAGTAGTGGGAGACTTCAACACCCCATTATCACCAATGGAAAAATCATGGAAACAAACTAAACAGAGACACAGTGAAACTAACTTAAGTTATAGACCAAATGGATCTAACAGATGTTTATAGAACAGTCCATCCCCAAGCAAAAGGATATACCCCAGGGTACCTTCTCCAAAATTAACCATATAATTGGTCACAAAACATGCCTCAACAGATACAGGAATATTGAAATATCTCCATGCATCCTATCAGATCACCATGGCCTATACCTGGTCTTAATTTCAAATAAAAATAATGGAAAACACACATACATATGGACATTGAACAGTGCTCTACTCAATGACAACTTGGTCAAGGAAGAAATAAGAAATTAAAGACTTTTTAGAATATAATGAAAATGAGGACACATCATACCAAAACTTATGACACACAATGAAAGCAGTGCTAATGGGAAAACTCATAGCTCTAAGTGCCTCCAAAGAGAAAATGGAGAGAGCTTACACTAGCAGCTTGACAATACACCTGAAAGCTCTAGGACAAAAAGAAGCAAGTACACTCAAGAGGATTAGATGGCAGCAAATAATCAAACTCAGTGGCCAAATAAAGCTAATAAAAACAAAAAGAACTATACAAAGAATCAAAAAACCAGAATCTGATTATTTGAGAAAATCAACAAGATAGATAAACCCTTAGCCAGACTAACCAGAGGAAGCAGAGGCACTACCCACATTAATAAAACCAGAAATTAAACGGGAAACATAACAACAAAACTGTGGAAATTCAAAAAAATCATCAGACCCTACTATAAGAGCTTATACTCAATAAAATTCAAAAATATGGATGAAATGAACAATTTTCTAGATACTTATCAGGTGCCAATGTTAAAACAGGATCAGATAAACCATATAAATTGTCCCATGAGTCCTGAGGAAATAAAAGCAGTTGTTAATGGTCTCACAACAACAACAACAACAACAACAACAACAACAACAACAAAGCTCAGGACCAGATGGGTTTAGTGGGGAAATCTATCAGATCTTCAAAAAAGAGCTAATGCCAATACTCTTCAAACTATTCCATAAAACAGAAACTCAAGGAATACTACCCAATTCATTTTCTGAAGCCATAATAACACTTATACATAAACCAAACAAAGACAAAAAACAAGGAAATAGTACTTCAGAACAATTTCCCTTATGAACATTGATACAAAAATACTCAACAAAATTCTGGACAACTGAATCCAAGAAGGCATGGAAATAATAATTCACCATGATCAAGTAGGCTTGAACCCAGGGATTCAGGGATGGTTCAATATATGGAAATCCATCAATGTAATCCACTATGTAAACAAACTCAAAGGAAAAAATAACACATGGTCATTTCATTAGATACTGAAAAAGCTTTTGATAAATTTCAGCATCATGCCATGATAAAAGTCCTGGAGAGTGCAGGAAGACAAGGCCCTCACCTAAACATAGTGAATGCAATATGCTGTAAATTGCTAGCCAACATCAAAATGAATGGAGAGAAACTTGAAGCAATCCCACTAAAATTGGGGACCAGACAAGGCTGTCCATTCTCTCCCTGTCTATTCAATATAGTACTTGAAGTCCTAGCCAGAGCAATCAGATAACAAAAGGAGACCAAAAGTATACAAATTGGAAAGGGATAATTCAAAATATCACTATTTACAGATGATATGATCATATACTTAAGTGGCCCCAAAATTCTACCAGAGAACTCCTAAACCTGGTAAATAACTTCAGCAAAGTGGTTGGATATAAAATTAACTCAAACAAATAAGTAGCTTTCCTCTAATCAAAGGATAAACAAGCTGAGAAAGAAATTAGGGAAATGACACCCCTTCACAATAATCACAAATAATATTAGATACCTTGGTGTTACTCTAACCAAGCAAGTGAAAGATCAGTATGACAAGAACTTCAAGCCTTTGAAGAAAGAAATCATAGAAGATCTGAGAAGATGGAAAGATCTCCCATGCTCATGGATTGACAGGATTAATAAAGTAAAAAATGGCCATCTTACCTAAAGCAATCTACACATTCGATGCAATCCCCATCAAAATTCCAAATCTTAGATCTAGAGAGGGCAATCTGCAAATTCATTTGGAATAACAAAAAACCCGGGTTAGTGAAAACTATTCTCCACAACAAAAGATGTCATGGGGGAATCACCATCCCTGACCTTAAGCTCTACTATAGTGCAATCTTGATAAAAAAAAATTGTATGATATTAGTATGGAGACAGGCAGAAAGATCACTGGAATAGAATTGAAGACCCAGATATGAACCAACACACCTACGGTCATTCGATATTTGACAAAGGAGCTAAAAGCATTAACTGGAAAAAAGACAGCATTTTTTAAGAAATGGTGCTGTATCAACTGGAGGTGAGCATGCAGAAACAAGCAAATTGACCTGTTCTTATCTCCTTGTACAAAGCTTAAGTCCAAGTGAATCAAGGACCTCCAAATTAAACCAGATACAATGAAACTGATAGAGGAAAAGATGGTGAAGAACCTTGAACACATATGCACAAGGGAAGATTTCTTATTAGAACACCAGTGTCTTATGCTCTAAGAACAAGAATTGACAAATGGAAACTCATAAAACTGCAAAGCTGCTGTAAGGAACAGGACACTGTCAACAGGACAAAACTGCAACCAACCGGTTGGAAAAAGTTCTTTACCAATTTTACATCTGGTAAATTTCTAATATCCAATGTGTACAAAAAACTCAAGAAGTTAGACTCCAGAGAGTGAAATAACCCTATTAAAATTGGGTAAAAAGCTAAAAATGAAATATTCAACTGAGGAAACTCGAATGGCTCTAATGCACCTAAAGAAATGTTCAGTAGCCTTAGTTATCAGGGAAATGCAATCAAAACAACTCTGAGATTGTACCTCACACCAGTCAGCATGGTGAAGATGAAAAACTCAGGGGACAGCAGATGTTGGAGAGGATGTGGTGAAAGAGGAACACTTCTCCATTGTTGGTAGGATTGCAAGCTGGTAAAACCACTCTGGAAGTCAGTTTGGTGGTTCCTCAGGAAATTACATATACTATTATTGAGAACCCAGCAATGACATTCCTGGGCATATAACCAGAAAATGCTCCAACATGTAATAAGGACACATGTTCCACTATGTTCATAGCAGCTTTTTTTTTTTTTTGTCTTAGGGTTTCTTTTCTTTTTCTATATTCTTTGTTTATATTCCAAAGGCTTTCCCCTTTCCCAGTTACCCCCCACCATATGTCCCATAATTCCTCTCCCCCCATGCTATTCCCCACTCTTCCCCCCCCAACGATTTCTCTGTTCTGGGTCTACAATACTGGATCCAATCTTTACAGGCCCAGGGTCCTCTCCTTTTTTTCTTCTTGAGAGTCATTTGACTTGCTAATTGTGCCTTGAGTATTTAGGGCTTCTGGGCTCATTAATATCCACTTATCAGTGATTGCATTTCATGTGTATTCTTTTGTGGTTGGGTTAGCTCACTTAGGATGATAGTTTCCAGATCTAACCATTTACCTACAAATTGCATGAATTCATTATTTTTAATTGCTGAGTAGTACTCCATTGTATTAATATACCACATTTTCTGTATCCATTCCTCTTTTGAGGGATATCTGGGCTCCTTCCAATTTCTGGCTATTATAAACAAGGCTGCTATAAACATAGTGGAGCATGTGTCTTTGTTGTATGCAGAGGAATCCTCTGGGTATATGCCCAGGAGTGGTATGCCAGGGTCCTCTGGGAGTGGCATGCCCAATTTTCGGAGGAACCACCACACTGATTTCCAGAGTGGTTTTACCATTTTGCAATCCCACCAACAGTGGAGGAGTGTTCCTCTTTCTCCACATACTCGCCAGCACTTGTTGTCTCTCGAGTTTTTAATCTTAGCCATTCTGACTGGTGTGAGGTGGAATCTCAGGGTTGTTTTGATTTGCATTTCCCTGATGACTAATGATGTTGAACATCTCTTAAGGTGTTTCTCGGCCATCCGAATTTCTTCTGGTGAAAATTCTTTGTTTAGCTCTGTACCCCATTTTTTGATAGGGTTATTTGGTTCTTTGGGGTCTAACTTCTTGAGTTCTTTGTATATATTGGATATTAGCCCTCTGTCGGATGTGGGGTTGGTGAAGATCATTTCCCACGTTGTTGGTTGCCGTTTTGTCCTTCTGACAGTGTCCTTTGCCTTACAGAAACTTTGTAATTTTATGAGGTCCCATTTGTCAATTCTTGATCTTTGAGCATAAGCTATTGGTGTTCTGTTCAGGAACTTTACCCCGTTATAATAGGCAAAAGCTTAAAGAACCCAGATGTCCTTCAACAGAAGAATGGATACAGAAATTGTGGTATATATATGCATAGGAGTACTATTCAGCTATTACAAACAATGAATTAATGAAATTCTTAGGCAAATGGATGGACTAGAAAGTGTCATCATGAGTGAAGCAACCCAATCACAAAAGAACACACATGATATGCACTGATAAGTGGATATTAGCCCAAAATCTCAAAATATACAAGTTATAGTTCATAGACCACAGGAATCACAAGAAGAAGGAAGACTAAAGTGGGGGTGCTTTGGTTCTTCTGAGAAAGAGTACAAAATACTC
Organism: Apodemus agrarius; assembly: GCA_964023405.1. Taxonomy (NCBI): domain Eukaryota; kingdom Metazoa; phylum Chordata; class Mammalia; order Rodentia; family Muridae; genus Apodemus; species Apodemus agrarius. The sequence goes on along the minus strand of OZ030010.1, from coordinate 122,379,311 downwards.
ACAGGAGCAATTATGGAGACCAAGTGTGGAACAGAGACTGAAGGAAAGGCCACCCAGAGACTGTCCTATCTGGGGATTCATCCTATAAACAGTCACCAAACTCTAACACTGCTATGTATAACAAGAAGTGAATACTGAATGGAGCCTGTTATGGTTATTCCCAGAGGGTCCTGCCAGATCCTTAGAGATACAGAGGCAGATGCTAGCAGCCAATCATTGGACTGAGCATGTGGTCCCCAGTGGAGGAGTTGGAGGGAAGACTAGAGGAGCTGAAAGTGTTTTAAGCCCCATAAGAAGAAAGATGATGTTGGCCAACCAGAAGCTCCAGGACTCCCAGGGACAAAGCCATCAACCAAGGGGTACACCTGGTTCCACCCAAAAGATTGTCAGAGGAATGCCTTGTCAGGCTTCGGTGGAAGGAGAGGTCCATGGTCCTGTGAAGGCTCAATAGATGACCCAGTGTGGGGAAATCAAGGGGGAGTGGGTGGGAGTGGGTAGGGTGGAGGGGCATATACTTTGAGGCAGGGGGTTTGATGATGGGTTGGGAGTTTTCTGGGAGGGGGGAATCTGGGAAAAGATATAACATTTGAAATGTAAATAAAGAATATATTCAAAAGATAAAAAGGAAAAGGAATGAGAGGTATAGAAAAAGGTGATAATTTCCATTTCCAATAGTGATAAAAGATCTTCAACAAGATCAATAATAACTTTCCTAAGCTAAAGGAAGAGATGGCGATAAAGAAAGCTACAGGACATCAATAGATTTGACCAGAAATGAAAATCTTCCTGCCACATAATAATCAAAATAATAAATATACAGAACAAAGAAAGAATATTAAAAGCTATAAGTGGGAAAAGCCAAGTAACATATAAAGGCAGACCTATCAGAATTATACCTAACTTCTCAACAGAGAATCTGAAAGGCAGAGGATACTGGACAAATATCTTGCACACAATAAGAGACAATAGATGCCAGCCTAGGCTACTATACTGGCAAAAACTTACAATCACCATAGATGGAGAGTCTAAGGTATTCCATGACAAAACCAAATTTAAACAATATTTTTCTACCAATACAGCCCTACTGAGAATGAGAGAATGAAAACTCAAGCACAAGGAAGGGTAACTATACCCAAAAAAGTCAAGAAATTATAACAAACCCCAAAGAAAAGAATTGTGCACACACATAGTACTGTCTCCAACAACTAAATAATAGGAAGTAATAACCATTGGTCATTATATCTCTCAACATCAATGGAATCAATTCTCTAATAAAAAGACACAGGGTAACAGATTGGATACCTAAACAGGATTCATCATTCTGCTACATACAATAAGCACACCTCAGTAACAAAGGCAGGAACTACCTAGTACTAAAGGCCTGTAAGCATGTTTTCCAAACAAAGGATACTAAGAAACAAACTGTAGTAGCCATTCTAATATCCAATAAAGTAGACTTTCAGGCAAAAGTAATCAAAAGAGATAGGGAAAAACATTTCATAGTCATCAAAGGAAAAATCCATCAAGACAGAGTTTCAGTCCTGAATATCTATGAACCAAATGCAAGGATACCCACCTTTGTAAAATACTCGTTACTAAAGCTCAAAGTACACAGTGAACCTCATGCAATAATAGGAGGAGTTCAGCACCCTACTCTTACCAATGGACAGGTCATTGAAAGAGAAACTAAACAGAGACAATTAAACCAACAGAAGTTATGAAACAAATGGTTTTAACAGATAATTACAAAATTTTGACCCATAACAAATGAATATACCTTCTCAACACCTCAGGGAACCTTCTCCAAAATTGATCATATAATTGGACACAAAGCAAGCCTCAGAGATACAATAAGTTTGAAATTCTGTCAGATCACCAAGGACTAAGGCTGAAATTCTACAACACAAACAACAGGAAGCTCACAGATTGGAAAAAGATATTCACTAATCCTACATTTGACAGAGGTCTAAGATCCAAAATATATAAAGATCTCCAGAAATTAGACTCCAAAGACCAAATAATTCAATTAAAAAATAGTATACAGAAATAAACTGAGAATTCTCAACAGAGAAATCTTGAATGGCTGAGAAGCACTTAAAGAAATGTTCAACATCTTTAGTCAGCAGGGAAATGCAAATCAAAATGACTCTGAGATTCCACCTTATAGCAATATGAATGGCCAATATAAAAAACTTCAAGTGACAGCACATGTTAGTGAACATGTGGAGAAAGGGGAACACTGCTTCATTGCTGGTGGGATTGCAAACATGTACAACTGCTCTGGACATCAATCTGGAGGTTCCATAGAAAATTGAAAATAGTTCTACCTGTAGACAAAGCTACAGTGCTCCTAGGCATATACCAAAAAGATGCTCCACCATACCACAAGGACATGTACTCCACTATTGTCACTGCAACCTTATCAGTAATAGTAGCAAAGTGGAAGAAACACAGATGTCCCTTAATTCTTTTTTAAAAACATTTTTTATTAAATCTTTGTTAATTTCTCTCATGTATACAAATTATTTAATCATGTTAAATCTTTATTTCTTTATTTAACTCCCCTCAGATCTTGTTCCAATTTATTTAAGTACTGCCAACTCTACTTTCTTTTCTAAAAAAAAAAAAAAAAAAAAAAAAAACCTCTCACCAACTCCAATATATGTTGTAAATTTACTTGTGTCTTGTGTGAGTTGGGCCATACACTATAGTAAGTCCAATCTATGAGGAGGGAAAATCTTTAAATAAAGCATGCTCTCCCACAGAAGAAATCTGTTATAGTTCTCTGCCTAAGTTCTCACTTCTTTAACTCCATTTTAAAATCTAGCAAAATCTTTATTTTAAAAGTACAAGTGTTTGTGTTCCTTTTATCCATTCATTTTACTCATCCATTCTTTATAGTTTTTATTTTTTTCTAATTAGTTTTATTTTTACTGTCCAGTCATTGCCCAACTCTTGGTCCATCTTCTAACAGTTCCTCATCCCATTCCTCCTCCCATCTGTCTTCAAGAGGATGTCTCTTCCTCCCCTCAGGTCTCCCCAATCCTTGGGGCCTCAAATCTCTCAAGGGTTAGGTTTATATTCTCCCACTGAAGCCAGACAAGTCAGTCCTCAGCTAAATATGTGTTGGGTTCTCCTACCAGCTAGTGCATGTTGCTTGGTTGGTGTCTCATTATCTGAGAGATCTCGCTCATCTTAGTTTGTTAAGACTGCTGGTCTTCATGTTGGATCACCCTCTTCCTCAACTTCTTCCAGCCTTTCCCTAATTCAACCACAGTGGTTCCAGACTTCAGTCTATTGGTTGGGTGTAAGTATCCACATCTCTCTCAGTCAGCTGCTTGTTGGGTCTTTCTCAGGGTAGCCATGCTAGGCTCCTATTTGTAAGTATACCATAGCATCAGTAATAGAGTCATGCCTTGGAACCTTCCCTTTAGCTGGATCCCAATTTGGGCTGGTCAATGGACCTCCTTTCCCTCAGGCTCTTCTCCATTTTTGCCCCTGCAGTTCCTTTAGACAGGAACAATTATGAGTCAGAGGTTTTGATTATTGAATGGCAACCCCATACCTCCACTTGGTGCCTTTTCTTTCTACTAGAGGTGAACTCTCCAACTTGCCTCTCCCCACTGTACGGCATTTCATTGAGATCTGAAAATCTCTCAGTTCTGGTGCTTTCTAGAGGGTTCCCCATCCTCCTAACCCCTGAAGTTGCATATTTCCATTCATTCTGCTGGCCCTCAGGCCTTCTCTCTCTCCTGTCTCTGTAGAGAGCCGCAAAGTGCCCTGCCTTAAAGATGGTGCTGGCTTCTGCCCCTGCCTTCTTGCTGGCGGGTACTCTCTGCTGTAAACAAGCCCTTATTTGGCTGTGCCTGCTTAGCCAGGCTGCTTCCGCATTGGAGCAGCCTATCTGCAGGGTCCACGTGGCTTACTGTGATTGGTTGGCACAAGGGGATAAAAGCGGGGGGGGGGGGAGGGAACCTGAGGAGAAGCAGCTTCTACAAGGGGAGAAGAAGCTTGTAAAGGGATCCGAATAAACTGCTCAAAGAAGATCTCCTGCTGGTCATGTCTTCCTTGCTGGCCTAGGTGGGGCGCGACAAGTGGTGACCTATACTGGAGTCCTCAACGAGATCAGAACTTCTTGCAGTCGGAACAGCACTGGTAAGTTCCCAAGGTAAGGTGGGACCATAAAGACCGCTGGGATAGGCGGCAATAAAGTCTCCAGTAGTGAGCTATCTAAACGATTCGCAGAACTAGCGAACCAAACGTGAGAGTGAATTTAGTTCTATGTTAACTGAATCTATAATTTTAAAATGGGGACTTCTCAATCTCAGCCAATTTTTCTGGTTCTTCAGGAGCTGCTTTTATCAAAGAATCTTAAAATGAAGAGGAGTACACTGGAAAGGTTTCTCAATGAGTGCGAAGCCATTGCACCATGGTTTGCAGTCTCTGGTAACCTCACAGTAGCATGCTGGGACAGGTTAGGGAAGGATTTGGATTTTGCTTGGGAGCAAGACTCTTTAAAACCAGGAGTCCGTCCCATTTGGCGTCTAGTGCGCAGTTGTTTGGAGAACCAGGGGTGCTGTAAAAAGGCCCTCGAAGAGGGACAGGTAGCTTTAGAAATGCTACAGGAAGAAAGGTCTGAAGGAAGGAAAAGTAAAAGAGACTCCTCCACAGACTGGTCTGATACAGATGAACTCCAAGCACTTATAGAAAGAGTGGAAAGGCAGTCTTTAAAGGATCGGAATAAAGGAAAACAAGGCAAATACCCGAGAGAGAGAGTGAGAGAGAGAGAGAGAGAGAGAGAGAGAGAGAGAGAGAGAGAGAGAGAAAAGGGGCCTCCTGAGGAACATCCTGAGCCACTCCGTTGCCTCCTCTGCCCTATTGTGGCATGGAGGGAGGAGGAAGAAGCTCAGGAAGGACACTCTATCCTGAAGTGTGGAGAGCAGTAATAACTGAATTACACCTTGCCTATCCAGTTCTTCAAGATGCCCAAGGCCAGAGATATGAGGAGCCTTTAGATTTTAAGGTTATTAAGTCCTTGGCTGAGTCTGTAAGAACATATGGAATTACAGCTTCCTTTACTATAGCTCAAGTTGAAGCCCTGAATAGACACTGCATGACTCCCTCTGATTGGACTAATTTAGCTCGAGCTTGTCTTAGTCCAGGACAATATCTGGATTGGAGGGCATTCTGTATCGAGTATGCCAACGAGCAGGCGAACATTAACCTAGAGGCTGGAGTAGGACAGGCAGCTTGGGATAGGGATATGTTATTAGGACAGGGGTGCTTCGCCAATCAGCAAACTGGCTATCCAGTGCAAGTATTTGAGCAGATAAATAAAATTGCTATTAAGGCTTGGAAATCCCTAACAAAGGAGAAGTGAGTGGGAACCTTACTAAGATCCTGCAGGGCCCCATGGAACCATTTTCTGATTTTGTTGCTAGGCTAGTGGAGGCAGCAGGAAGGGTTTTTGAGGACCCTGATACAGCTATGCCTTTGATCAAACAATTAGTCTATGAATAGTGCACTAAAGAGTGCTGAGCTGCAATTACCCTATACAAAAACAAAGGGATTGAAGCCTGGATGAAGGTCTGCAGGGAGTTAGGGGGACCCCCAACAAATGCTGGCCTTGCTGCTGCCGTTATGCAAATTACTCAGAGGAAAGGAGGAAGTGCAGGAGCTTGCTTCAAGTGTGGCAAGCAAGGAGACTTAAAAGGCAATGTCCTGAAAGGGGAAGTGCAGGAAATGGCCAGCATCCTAGGCAGCCGGGGCTATGCCCCAGAAGCAAAAAGGGGAACCATTGGGCAAATGAATGTCCCTCAGTGAAGAACATTAATGGCCAGCCTATCAATCTAGGCTATAGTGGAGCTCGTCCAAAAAATGGACAGCGGGGCCCACGACCCCAGGGCCCACAAATATATGGGGCAGTAGAGAAACAGGACAAGGAATGGAGCCAAGAGAGATGGTCATCCCTTCGACATCAGAGGGACCGCAAAGAGTCACTGCAGGCTCCACAGGACTGGACCTCCTTTCCACAACCAGACTCATATTAACACCTTGGATGGGGGTCCAATTAATAGAAACCGATTCCAAAGGACCCCTTAAGCCTAGGACAGTTGGGTTACTCCTAGGAAGGTCATCTTCAGCTCTGAGAGGACTCAGAGTTCACCCAGGAGTTATTGATCCGGATTATACTGGGATCGTGAAAATAATGGTGGAATCCCCTAAAGGGATCTCTGCTATTTCTCCTGGGGATTGGATTGCCCAGCTACTTTTATTACCCAGTCTGCATGAAAGCTTTGCGGCCCACTCTAAGGAAAGAGGCAGACATGGCTTTGGATCCACAGGAACGGATTTAACCATTTTATCTATAGATTTGGATCAAAGACCAGTTTTGGAGCTAAAAGTAGATGGTAAAAAGATTCTGGGCCTTTTAGATACAGGTGCAGATAGAAGCATTATAGCTAAAAAGGATTGGCCTACCGGCTAGAGGTTGCAGACCTCCTCTCAAACTTTACAAGGACTTGGTTATGCAAAAGCTCTGGATATTAGTGCAAGACAGTTGACATGGCAAGATCAGGAGGGACATTCTGGGGTTGTGCAACCAACTATATGTATTGGAATTACCAATATCCCTTTGGGGAAGAGACTTACTGAAAGATATGGGACTCAACTTGAGCAATGAGTATTCTGATAATGCCAAAAGAATCCTGCAGAGCATGGGTTATGTTCCAGGTCATGGAATAGGGAGGTATTTACAGGGCCGTAGAAGCCCCATACCCATTCAACAAAAACAAAAGAAACAAGGCCTGCATTTTTCCTAGGGGCCACTGAGGAAGGTATTCCTATTACCTGGAAAACAGAGGAACCGGTATGGGTTCCTCAGTGGCCACTCTCCTCTGAAAAATTGGACACTGCCACGACCCTGGTAGCTGAACAATTGTCCCTGAATCATATTAAACCATCTATCTCTCCATGGAATACACCCATTTTTGTTATTAAGAAGAGATCAGGAAAATGGGGGCTGTTGCATGATCTGCATGCCATTAATCAACAAATGCAGATTATGGGCCCAATACAATGAGGGTTCCCACTTCTCTCATCCTTACCTGCTTGCTGGCCCATTATAGTGATAGATATAAAAGATTGTTTTTTCTCCATTCCTTTGTGTGCCAAGGATAGTGAAAGGTTTGCCTTCACCATTCCGTCTTGTAATCATGAGGAGCCTGATCAGAGATTTGAGTGGGTAGTTTTACCACAAGGTATGGCCAATAGTCCCACTATGTGTCAACTCTTTGTCAGAAAAGCCATTGCCCCATTAAGACAGAAATTTCCCACCTTAAAATGTGTCCATTATATGGATGACATTTTATTGACTGCCAAGGATGAACAAATTTTGGATACTGCCTATGGAGAATTAATCAAGTTATTAGAAACAAAAAATTTGTTTCCCCTGAAAAAGTGCAAAAGGGTAAGATGGTGAATTATTTAGGAGCCAAGATATGTGCAAAACAAATTGTTCCGCAAAAAAATTGAGCTGAGAAAAGATAATTTACAGACTTTAAATGACTTTCAAAGGTTATTAGGGGATATCAATTGGATTATGGGTTATTTAAAATTGCCAAATTATGAATTGAAGCCATTATATAATATTTTGGTAGGAGATTCGGCTTTAGATTCTCCTAGGCAATTGACTGCTAAAGCAAGAGAAGCCTTGCATAAGGTTGAGGAAAGATTACAGAGTGCAATTCTATATTGATGGAAAGAAGGTCAAGCCATTGTTCTGTGCATTCTTCCCACTTATAATCAGCCTACAGGGCTGTTATGGCAGGATGGACTACTGCTTTGGATTTATCCTAAAGTTTCCCCAGCAAAAACAATAGAACATTACCCCACAGCAGTTGCTAGGCTGGCTCAGGTTGGAATTCAACAAAGTCTGCAATTTGTTGGCATGCCTCCGGCTTCCCTCATAGTGCCATATTCGGGTCAACAGGTTAAGATCTTATGTGGCATTGTGGATGAATGGGCTATATTGCATTGTGGGTTTGATGGATTGATAGATAATCATTATCCAAAGCACCCACTATTGTCATTTTTCAAGGAACACCCTGTGGTCTTTCCAAGGATAACTTCCCCTTGTCCACTTAAAGGGGCACCAAATGTGATAACAGATGGTTCTAAAACAGGCTGCGGAGCCTATATGATTGAATATAAAAACCCCGTATTATGTCAATTCCAACCGGGATTTGTTGAGTTGAAGATTGTTATTGAGGTATTTACATAATGTTCTTTTGCATTTAATTTGATTTCTGATTCAGCTTATGTAGTGAATGCAGTCAAGATTTTGGAATTGGCAGGCCCCATTAAAATGAGTAGTACTGTATGTGCCTTGTTACAGGAATCACAAAAATTAATTTGGTTAAGAAAAGAATGTTTTTATATACAACATATTAGAGTACATACCGGCTTGCCCGGACCTTTGAGTGAAGGAAATGATGTTGTAGATCATTGGACTAAGATAGAGTGTCTTTTCCTAAGCTCATCCCTGGATCTAGCTAGACAATTTCATCAGCAATTTCATGTAAATACTAAGACCTTTCAACAGGAGTTCCATCTGTCTAGAGCAGATGCCAGACAGGTGGTCTTAGACTGTCCACAATGCGTGGTTTATACTCACCCACCTGGTATTGGGGTGAATCCTAAAGGATTGATGCCATTAAAAATACGGCAGATGGATGTTACACATATTTCAGAATTTGGAGCCTTAAAATTTGTTCATGTGTCGGTGGACACCTGCTTGAGTGTCCACCCCTTTGAGCAGGGAAAAGGCTCGCAATGTCATTGGACATTGTTTGGGAGCCTGGGCGGTGTGGGGAAAACCACAACAGCTAGACTGATAATGGACCAGCCTATACCGCACAATCATTCATTACCTTTTGTAAACAAATGGATATTCAACTTAATCATGGCTTACCCTATAATCCTCAGGGACAGGGCATTGTAGAGCAAGCTCATCATACCCTGAAAGAATGCTTAATAAAACAAAAAGGGGGAATAGGTCATGGCAGGACCCCAAAGGAAAGAATATCCTTAGCCCTTTTTACCCTTAATTTTTTAACTTTGGATAGTGATGGCCTCTCCGCCGCTGATTGACATCAGCATCAAGGGGGAGGTTTCAAAGGCTATGTCAAATGGAAAGATGTGATCACTGGTTTATGGCATGGTCCTGACCTGGACACAAGTGCAGGTAGAGCCACAATAGGGGATTCTGTCGGTGTTCCCGAGACCCATGCCGATAAGTCATGATGCAAAAGTGTATCCCTACCTTTTTTTGTACTAATAGTCTAGATTTGTCCCTTCTGCTTTTGGATAAAGAGTTGGCTAGTATTAATGAAAATAGAAATTTTAGTTTGGTAGGAAGTTTATGCTTTTATGATAAGGAATATTAGTGATAGTAGTAATTGCATATCCTTATATAATCGATCTGCAGCCTGGTTTGATGCTCCCACAACATCTACCACATATAAGGTTAATGCTTCTTGGGTGAGTGGATGGTGGCTGGAAAAGGTGAGTTTAAGAAGTCGGTACCCCACCAGGCTAAGTGGGCTCTCCATTGTGCTAGCAAACGAGAAGGCTTTCTTCTGTGGACAGGATGTCAATCAAAAACAGTTGTTTGGACAGATAAAGGATATTTCACCTTTTCACCAGGAATTAGTACCGGCTACAATAGAACATTTGCAGGAAGAAATTTTGTTGATCAAGATCCAGTTCAAGTGACCAACTCCAATCCTGTTGATCTTTGGCTGCTATGTGGTGTTAATGGTAGCTGTACAGATCTAGCCCCTTTTGTGATGGTACGGGGTGGTGTTCATGGGGTGGCCACGTTTAGTTGGTCTTCCTCTGAGCCTTTTGGTGATTGGTTTAATCCTGATGCCCCTAGACCTACAGCAGGTACTAACCCTGTCTTGCGAGAGGTGGGGCCTTTTAATCTTAATGTTACCTTTCTTCCCACCCCTGTGTGTGTATGGCCACCTTTTGTGTTTATTGTAAGTAATAGCAGTGTTCAAAGTTTAGAAAGTTTAGAATGTAATGAGAAGATGTGTTTTTATGCCCGGTATTGGGATGTGGAGCAATTTCCCATTGCCATAGTTGCCCGCATACACAGATGGATTCCTGTGCCTGTGGATACTGGATTGACTATTGGACTGTCACCCTGGATTGCTGCCGCCATGAATCATCTAAAGGAGTGGGCGGGAATGGGGACCATGGCTGATCTCTTGTTGCTTGTCTTCTTTGTGGGCCTGTGGTACCTGTGCAAGATGAGGTTTGCTCAAAGGTGACATGCGGTTATGGTTGTCCAGGCATTTACAGCCATTGAGGCTGGAAAAGTACCCCCCAAGCATGCCTTGCGGTAATGCACAAAGAATAACAGGATCATCCTCAGCCCCAGTACCCCTTGTTTTATTATTGGCCCCAGGATCCTTGAGGCTGCAGTGATTGCTCAATGACGGGATTATTGTGAGTCCTCTTACCAGGGGCCCACTGCCTTTTGGGGAATGCCACTGGTAATCCAGTGCCCCGGGTAGTGCTGGAGGAGATGCCACTCACATAGCCTAAGACAGAGGCACCACCCCCATGAGAGACCTTCTATGTTATGAAGGGGTTACCACTCTCATGGTGCAAGGTTTTATTATCATCCCTGAGCTCTATTAGAGGGGCCTTCTTGAGGATGGGCAACTTCCCTTCCCCTGACCAACCTAAGACATGGTAATCCAATGATGGGTAAGGAAGTAGCTTGAAGGGTCGATTCTAAGACAGAGATGGCTACCTATGCTCAGCTTGCCTGGTGTGTTATAGGGGGTAGACTGGATAGTTTTGTTTAAAACAAAAGGGGGAACTATAGAGAACCATGAAGTGCCGCACCTTAAAGATGGCACTGGCGTCCGCACCCCCCCCCGCCCCTTCTTGCTGGTGGGTGCTCGCTGCTGTAAACAAGCCCTTATTTGGCTATGCCTGCTTAGCCAGGCTGCTTTCGCATTGGAGCAGCCTATCTGCAGGGTCCACGTGGCTTACTGGGATTGGCCGGCACAAGAGGATAAAAGCCAGGGCAGGGGAAAAACCTGAGGAGAAGCAGCTTCTACAAGGGGAGAAGAAGCTTATAAAGGGATCCGAATAAACTGCTCAAAGCAGATCTCCTGCTGTTCGTGACTTCCTTGCTGGCCTAGGTTGGGCACTACATGACATGTCTCCCCTCCCCCATACCTGATCATGTTCCTTTTTTCCTTTCCCCCTTCCCTCTCCCACCCTGTTCCTTCCCTCCCTCTGTCTCCTGTGATACTTCTCTTCTCCCTCCCAAGTGAGATTGAAGCATCTTCACTTGGGTCCTTGTGCTTGTTAACCTTCCTTAATTCTGTGGATTGTATCCTAGGTATTCTATACTTTTTTGGCTAATATCCCCTTATTAGTGAGCACATACCGTGTATGTTCTTTGGGGTCTGAGTTACCTCACTCAGGATGTTTTTATGTTGGAATTCACTCATCTATTTTGACTTATTGAGTTAGTACTTTCTAGCATACTTGACTTAATTAGCTATTTCTTGACATTTTTTTCTCCTTGTTTCCTGGATTTTGGCCTAGTCTACTAAGAGGCCAGAGATACTTGGAGTTCTTCTCTATCCAAGCCAGATCCTGATAAGAATATTCAGAGTTAGCAGAAGGTCTGGACACATATTGCCTAGATAAGGATAGTATAGTAGAAGTCTGCACAGGCAACAGGAGTTTCAGGAATCTTCTATGTATCCTGATGAAGTATCCACATAATTTCAGTGTTATAAATATCTATAATACCATAATTATCATTAGTAGATATTTCTGAATTTTGTCAGCACATACAATATCTGACCTTGTTAATTAGGTCCTTTGAAAGATGCAGCTTAAAGTTATAACTATTTTTTCCTCATCTGAACTGTATACATTCAATTTAATGCTAGTAGTATATATTATGCATCCTCTTGGGCTGTAAAATGTGATTTAAGTAAAACCAAGATTGATCTGACTGTAAAATGTGGTCATAGGAGCTGATGTCACTATAAAACAATCAGTGGACAATACTGCCCAAGGTAAGAACAATAAAAAATTCGAGGGAAATACAAGACTTCACTTGAGATATGAAGCTATATTATAATGACTATTACTGGTTATCAACTTGACTGTATCTGGATTGAAGTACAATCCAGAATTGGAGGGCTAACCTGTGATCTAGATCTTGAGGCTGGGAGACCCAAGTTTCTGACCTGAATCTTGGCATGGAGATCTTGAGGAATAGTGGCTATGAATCCCAGGAATCTAAGGCAGTTATGGTGTTCAGTTCTAATTTTTTTTCCTACATTCATTTTACAATTTTTTTTAAATAAAATGTTTTTAAAATGTCCTTTCACTGTGTATCTCCATATTGTATGCCATGTGTGCACAGGTGTCCTAATAGGTCAGAAGAGGGGATTTGATCAAGAATTGACAAATGGGACCTCATAAAATTACAAAGTTTCTGTAAGGCAAAAGATACCGTCAGAAGGACAAAACAGCAATCAACTAATTGGGAAAAAAAGCTTCACCAATCCCAAATCTGACAGAGGGCTAATATCCAATATATAAAAGAACTCAAGAAGTTCCATCCCAGAGAACCAAATAACCCTATTAAAAATGGGGTACAGAGCTAAACAAAGAATTTTTACTTGAAGAATTTTGGAAGGCTGAGAAGCACCTTAAGAGATGTTCAACATCATTAGTCATCAGGGAAATGCAAATCAAAACAACCCTCGGATTTCACCTCAAACCAGTCATGATGATTAAGATTAAAATCTCAAGAGACAACAGGTGTTAGCAAGGATGTGGAGAAAGAGGAACACTTGTCCACTGTTGGTGGGATTGCAAGATGGTACAACAACTCTGGAAATCAGTCTGGCAGTTCCTCAGAAAATTGGGCATGACTCTTCCAAAGGACCCTGACATACCACTCCAGGGCATATACCCAGAGGATTACCCTGCATGCAACAAAGACACATGCTCCACTATGTTCATAGCAGCCTTATTTATAATAGCCAGAAGTTGGAAGGAGCCCAGATATCCCTCAACAGAGGAATGGATACAGAAAATGTGGTATATTTATACAATGGAATACTACTCAGCAATTACAAATAGTGATTTCATGAAATTTGTAGGCAAATGGTTGGAACTGGAAAATATCATCCTAAGTGAGCTAACACAATCACTAAAGAATACTCATGAAATGTAATCACTGATAAGTGGATATTAATTAGCCCAGACTCTGAATATTCAAGGCACAATTAGCAAATCAAAGGAATCCCAAGAAGACAGAAGGAGAGTGCCCTGGTCCTGAAAAGACTTGCTCTAATTTTGTAGGAGAGTACCAGAACAGAGAAATGGTGTGTGTGTGGGGGGGGGACTGGGGAATGGGTGGAGGGAAGAGGACTTATGGGACATATGGTGAAGGGGGATCTGGGAAAGGGGAAAGCATTTGGAATGTAAACAAAAATATAGAAAGTAAAAAAAAAAGAGCCTATAAAATACAATAACAGATTTAAAAAATATTTACTTTAAAACTATTTGCCATGTTCTGATAGCAATAGTCTCATACTTCTGTTTTTCACCATAGCTCTTGGTTGCTTTAACTATCTATGCTTATTGATCGATTTATACTATCTAGGATTGTATAAATATGTTGTATTACATTTTCCTAACAATAATATTGCTTAACGGTGCATTTCTTAAACCAGGTCTTCAATCTTAAAGCATAAATACACTTGTTCTCTACTATCTTATCTGTCATTTTACACATTAGAAATCTTGGAGAATATTGATGTAGTTTTTCATGTACCTTATGAAAATCCATTATTTCTGTTATTTGGCTTTATTTCTTTGGTTTAATGGTATCATGTCTCTGATTATGAATGTTTGTATATTACCAAAATAAATATATATATTTCTACTTCTAATAGACTGGTTTCCACAGAGAAAATTCCTTCATTATCCAGCTTGCCCACAGGTTTAGGGTAAGACATCCAATGAGATTTGTGTACGAATGACTTCTGAGGCCTGGGTTATCATATAGATGACATGACAAAGCAATTCATAGGTACAATACTGGTATCTCAGGTTGTGGGGGTGGGTATGAGTCTTAGGCTCAGTAGGGTGGTACTTGATTATGGTTTATTAAATTTTCTGGGTCCATGTAGAATATTATAACACATTGGCCGATGGTGGTGGGGTTGGTAAATGGAGTCACTGGACAATAGGCATGGGGCACAAGAGCTCTGAAGAAAGACTTCATCCCAAAAACTATAAGTTCAGTCTGATAACTGAATCAACAGGAACAAACCTAGAACTTGGTACATGATGGTTAGGCCTGGTCAATGGGTTAGCTGGTGCTTAATGCCTTACAGGCTGATCACTAATATGCATTTGTAAGTGATATCTCCCCAACATTCTAGGAGATAGTGTATAGGTTGTGTCTGTGGGTATGATTTGGAAGTAGTATGTATTAATCATATGAGTATGGAGATTTTATGAACCCTGAGTGCACTGAGAACAATCTTGTGTTTGAATTTACAGAAGAAATCCTGACACTTGTTTATTTAGGAAGTGGTACAAAAACAGAGAATCCAGAGGATGTCAGAGTTGATAACACTACTATAAAAAGCCTAGTTTATGGACCAACTGGATTCTCATGCCACAAGTTTTGATCTGGAGCCTGGATCCATGGCAGTTTCCCTGAGGTTTGGGAATACAAGTTTCCATACTTCTGTCTGATACCAAAGGAGGTATGGGAAACTCATTAATAGGGACTGCTTGGTGCTTGCTATTTAGGTGCTGAAAAGTCATCAAAGACATTAGAATCCAAACAGGTAATGGAATAAGACTAGATGTAGTGTCTGTATACATTGACCTTGAAACTTAGCTATGAATGTAGGCACAATGTAGGAAATATAAGAACTAGAATTATAGGGAGCAACATTGAACATGAGCCATAGGACCAGCCAGCCATGTAGCATTCAGTCAGTGATTACGGTGGTAAAGGGACCCTTCCCTACAACTAATTCTGTAGGTACTAAGGTTCTCCTGGAATTGGGGCTGGTGAAGACTACTTAATTTTAGGGTTTAATGAAGCATTCTTGCTTGTGTGTTTTATGATAATGTTTAATGCTTAACTCATTCTCTTGCTCTCAGACAGAGTGTTTCCTTGTTCTCTGCTTGAGAGTGAAGTGATCTGGGTGAGGTGAGACTACATTGGTTTTTTTGAGACAGGGTTTCTCTGTATAGCCATGGCTGTCCTGGAACTCATTCTGCAGACCAGGCTGGCCTCAAACTCAGAAATCCACCTGCCTCTGCCTCCCAGAGCGCTGGGATTACAGGCATGCGCCACCACCACCCGGCTGCTAGTTTTTAATTGAATGATGTTTATACATAGGTAATTTCAGTAAGTTGCTGTTATCCGGGGATGAAAGTTTGAAATCCTTCTATAGTATCTTATTGTTTTTATCACCCTTATATACTATTTTCATATATTTACCCATTAAATTTCTAGCTACAACTTACATTATGCTTCCTTCTTATTTACAGAAAATAAATTTGAAAAAAGTAAAGGTGGTAGTTTAGGAATCATAAAAGGGGATAATTATTGACGATCGATTTGCCTAAAATGACTGACTATACACCATTCAGATTTCATCTATCCTTAGAAGTCAAATTTATAAAGACTAAAGTGAAAAAAATGATGCTTTCTGCTTCCAATTTCATTTTTATATTTTCTAATTTTTAAGATTATAATATAATTAAATCATCTCCTCCTTTCCCTTTCCTCCATCTAAAACATTCTATGCCAATACTAACCTCCCTTGTTTCTTTTCATAACCTTGATCATTTTTGTTTTTAAATATGCTGGTATTTAGATATAAAAATACTTTCTTCATTATTGTGGTAACAGTGAATCTAGGAGCTAATAATGCCTCTTAACTGAAACCTTTGTCTTTGAAAATATTAATGCAATGATTTGTCAAAGCTGGCATGAATTGGACATGATAATGATGGATGTGTCAGAAATAGAACTATCCTAATTCAATGTTTGTGGAATAAAGGCATAAATGATTGAAACATCTAATCTCCTGTAGTAATTCTTATTTTTCAAATAATATGTGGTATAATTGTTTTGCTATATACTAAAGTTATTTCAGAATTGTGTTTTAAGTAACCACTACTTTTTTAAAACCTTGATTAAACAAATAGAATTTTTCTAAGTTAATTATGTAAGCTACCTATAAAATAATACCTTACTGATTTTTGAATAATACATTCCTTCAAATAAAATGGAAAAGGTTTTTAATTAGTATTAAATTTAAATTTAAGATTTATTGGCTTACTACTTTTGCAATTGCCATTCTGTTCCTCCTAGTACCTGCTGATGCAAATAGTTCCCCCATTCTCACTTCTGAAAAGAGAAAGTTAAGCACCCCTTTGGGTGTCAACCCCTCTACCCCCCAACAAACACATACACATCAAGTCACTGCTGGAGTAAACATACCCTTTACCACTTAGGACAGGCAAAGCTATTGATTTAGGGGTTCAACCCCTACATAAAGACAGACAAGCAATTAGCTCATGTACAGCTACTGCTCCAGTTTTTTGTGGGACCCACATAAAGAACAAGCTGCTCATATGCTACTGATTTCCAGTGGGTCTGGATCCAGTGTGTGCTCACTCTTTGGTAGGTGATTCAGTCTCTGGAAGCTCCCAAAGGTCCAGGTTTGTTGACTATTTTGATCTTCCCATGGAGTCCCTGTCCTGTTCAGGTCCCTCAATTTTTTTTTTTAGTATATGTGCTGCCAAAGCAACCACATGGTCCCTCAATTTTTTTATTGGATATTTTATTTATTTGCATTTCAAATGCCATACCTTCCCCTTGTTTCCCTTCTGCAAATTCCCTATCCTCTTCCCCTCCCCCTGCTTCTATGAGGGTGCTCCCCCACCCACTAACCAACTCCCACCTCACCAACCTGGCATTTCACTACACTGGGGACTAGAACCTTCACAAGGACCATTCCTCCCATTTATGCCAGATAAGGCAATCCGCTGCTACATATGTAGCTGGAGCCATGGGTCCCTCCATATGTACTCTTTGTTTGGTAGCATAGTTCCTGGGAGCTGTGTGGCCATCCTCCTCTCAGCAAGTGCTTCTTAGCATCAGCACTAATGTTTGAGTTTGGTGTCTATATAAGGGATGAATCCCCAGGTGGGACAGTTTCTAGATGGCCTTTCCTTCAGTCTCTGCTCCACACTTTGTCCCCATATTTCTTTTAGATAAGAGCAATTAAGTGTGACTCTAACCAAACAAGTGAAAGATCTGTATGACAAGAACATCAGGTCTCTGAAGAAGGAAATTGAAGAAGATCTCAGAAAATTGAAAAATCTTCCATGCTCATGGATTGGTAGGACTAATATAGTAAAAATGGCCATCTTGCCAAAAGCAATATACAGATTCAATGCAATCCCCATCAAAATCCCAACTCAATTCTTCATGGAGGTAGAAAGAGCAATTCTCACCTTCATCTGGAATAACAAAAAACCCAGAATAACTAAAACTATTATCAACAGTAAAAGAACTCCCTGGGGAGTCAGTAACCTGGACCTCAAGCAATACTACAGAGCAATAGTGTTAAAAACTGCATGGTATTGGTACAGTGACAGGACAGTGGATGAATGGAATAGGATTGAAGAACCAGAAATGAACCCACACACCTATGGTCACTTGATCTTTGACAAAGGAGCTCAAAACATCCACTGGAAAAAAGATAGCCTTTTCAACAAATGGTGCTGGTTCAATTGGAGGTCAGCATGTAGAAGAATGAGAATTGATCCATTCTTATCTCCTTGTACTAAGTTCAACTCCAAGTGTATCAAGGATCTCCACATAAAGCCAGACACACTGAAACTAATAGAAAAGGAACTGGGGAACACCCTTGTGGACATCAGCACAGGGGGAAAATGCCTGAACAGAACACCAATAGCTTATGCTTTAAGATCAAGAATTGACAAATGGGACTTCATAAAATTCCAAAGTTTTTTCAAGGCAAAAGAAACTGTCAAAAGGACAAAACCACAAATTGGGAAAAGATCTTCACCAACCCTACATCTGACAGAGGGCTACTATTCAATATATACAAAGAACTCAAGAAGTTAGACCCCAGAAAACCAAATAATCCTATCAAAAAATGGGGTAGAGAGCTAAACAAAAAATTTTCACCTGAAGAAATTCGGATGGCTGAGAACCACCTTAAGAAATGTTTCACATCATTACTCATTATGGAAATGCAAATCAAAACAACCCTGAGGTTTTACTTCACTCCAGTCAGCATGGCTAAGATTAAAAACTCAGGAGACAGCAGGTGTTGGCGAGGATGTGGAGAAAGAGGAACATTCCTCCACTGCTTGTGGAATTGCAAGCTGGTACAACCACTCTGGAAATCAGTCTGTTGGTTCCTCAGAAAACTGGGCATGACATTTCCAGAGGACCCTGCCATACCACTCCTGGGCATATATCCAGAGGATTCCCCAGCATGTAATAAGGATACATGATCCACTATGTTCATAGCAGCCCTACTTATAATAGCCAGAAGCTGGAAAGAACTCAGATGTCCCTCAATGGATGAATGGATACAAAAAATACGGTATATATACACAATGGAGTACTATTCAGCCATTAGAAACAACGAATTCATGAAATTCTTAGACAAATGGGTGGAGCTGGAGATCATCATACTAAGTGAAGTAACCCAGTCTCAGAATTGGGTATGCACTCACTGATAAGCGGATATTAGCCTAGAATTTTGGAATACCCAAGACACAATCCACATATCAAATGATGTCCAAGAAGAAGGAAGGAATGGCCCCTGGTTCTGGAAAGGTTCAGTGCATTAGTGTAGGGGAATACCAGAACAGGAAAGTGGGAAGGGGTGGATAGGGGAAGAGGGGGAGGGAAAAGGGCTTATGGAACTTTTGGGGAATGTGGAGCCAGGAAAGGGGAAATCATTTGAAATATAAATAAAGAATATATCAAATAATATAAAAAGAAACCCGTATAGGAAGAGAGAAAAGGGGATTAGTTCTTCAAGAAGTAATAATGTGAAAATAATTTTGATTTTCCACATATAATTGTAGTCTCAGAGACTACTGCTAGAATTCACCCTTTTTAGCTCTTTCTGAACTCTGACTGAGTGGTTCATCTCAGCTGTTCTGGCTCAAACTTCTCTACAAGCTGACTGATAGAAATTGTCTTCTCTTTGCTTCTGACTGAGTTGTTCTACTGGAAAATAATGACTCTGAACTCCATGAACTCAACTGCTAGCTCTGAACTTAACTGACCATAACTGCACTCAAACGAACTTTGCCAAACTGAACTACTCCACATTGAACTAAGTACAATTGAATTGAAATCAATTGAATTCTCTCTTGCTCACTACTCCTTATATACCCTCTCATTCTCATGAACATTGAGCATATGCAATCTCTGATTCATTCTGACAAATCTTTCTTTGATTCATTTAACAGACTTTTTAAGTTAGACATGGGTGTTTGGTGTTAAACCTATGTGCTAAAGGCATGTCTGTATTCCAGCAAAATGTTTCAATGGTATGTATTAATGTTGTGTGTGTCTACATTCCAAACAAATCATATCCTTGGATATGATCCCATGCTAGATCAGCCATGTTGCTAGACTAATATTCCTCTACATTGAATAAACTTTGATAAATGAATAGAAACAGTAGTAACTAATTTGAATTTGAAGAGAGGTAAGATGAATAAGGATTCTTATGGTAAAGCAAACAGTATGGAAAGGATATAAATACATGAAAATGGCTTATCATGCATTTGGAAACAGATAATATTGAGACATAAATTTCATACTAATACAGTAAGTCTGAAATTTACTTTGTTAAAAATTAGGTCTAAAACAAAAACAAAAAAGAATGATAATACAATGATTGGTTAAACAGATGGTGAAAACAATCCTTGGCCTTCAACTTGACTAAATCTGTAATCAACTAAAAATCAAGCTGCAAGTTATATTTGTGGAGGGTTTTCTTATAATAAAACACTTAAAGTGGAAAATCAAAGTTTTAACTCATATCTTTTCTGGTGGGAAGGTAAAGTCCTTTAATCTAGGCCACACCCTCTGGTTGCAACCCATGTGGAGGATATGTTAGAAGGAAGCTCTTGGCTCTTTGCCTGCTTGCCCTCACTGTCACTGTCAAGTGTATTCCATCACTGGCATTAAAGCCTACTTTTTTGGATTATGAAATATACTGAAGACCAGCTGATATGTTCAGCCTTGGGGGCTAAAGAACTAACTCCTGTATTCTTAGACTTTCCATTTGTAGATAGCCATTGTTGCACTAGCTAGACCTTGGCATGTCTAATAAATAACCTACTCTAATACATTAGCTCTCTTTAAAAAGGTAGACATAGAAATAGAGATAGATACTTATTATTTATGTTCTGCTTCAGTAGAAAACACTGACATATATACTAGTTTAGGGTACTAAACTACATGAGCAACAAGATTTAAGCAGTAGAAAGACTGTGATGGGTTTGCTATAAGTAGAAATATTCTTTTGTTTTTTATTTAATGCCTGTGGTTTAATCATTTCAAATGCTCATTGGTATGACTGCTTTATAACAAAAGAGAGGCACTGAAATACTTGGATTCTTTGGACTAGGGTAAAAAGTCAGTCTTTTAAAAGTAATTTCATTTTTTAGAATTTTACTATGCCAACTGATATGAAATCATGCGTAGCTAGTTAGTAATTGTGGATTTAGGGTGATTTTTTTGTAAAATCATTTATTAGGTTGTTATCACTTTTAAATGTTATTTTTGAGAAAGTGGACATAATCTAATATGATCTGTTTAGATGGTGTAAACACTTTACTTGGCATAATTTGAAAAATGATATCCTTGTTCCATTTACCAACATTGAATGAATTTTTCTTATAAACTGCAATGGATTGAAAGAATTGAAATTTTTTTTAAGTTTTCAGTTGATAAGTTAGAGATTATATTTTAATATTTCAAAATTAGAATAGTTTACTATAGTCTATTTTATTTAAAAATATAATATTTCAAAATTAGAATAGTTTACTATAGTCTATTTTATTTAAAAAATATAAATTTTAAAATTATATGTCTTATTACCAAGTACTGAAAGATACATATTACCTATATAAAATGCTTGACATGAGACAAATATACATTTCTTGGCATTTTACCTTCTCCTTCTCTCTTACAGTCTCCTGTTGATAATCACATACAATTTTGCTAAGATCTGAGGGGAGAAAGTGGACTTTGAAACAACATCATGTTTTTATTTATATGCTATTTTCATTTATATGCACACATGTGCATTTGTCTGTGTTTGTGTGTTTGAGGACATAAATACAGTGCCCGAGGAGGGTGAAAAAGGGCTCTTTGTCTTGGGGTTCATTGTAACTGAGATGAGAGACTGTTGCCATCAGCCCAGTATGGATGCTGGGATCTGAGCTCATGTCTGGTGAAAAAGCAGTGGTTCTCTTAATTATGGAATCATCTGCCCACCCCTAATAAAATATAGCTTTAACTTGAATTTATATATAGAACACTTAATGAAAATGAACTTAAGACATAATGTTATTCAGATTTATCCTTATAGATAAATCTGCTGAGATCACATCATGTTACTTTTTCTGAAATTTTGTTACATTCAGGAAAGAGGGAAAAAGTCAATATCTTATTAATTATAGGAATAATGAAATCATCACACTGTTTATCAGTGTTATTGCCTATTTTCTGTATTCTATTAAAAATGATAGAGTAGCAAGGTGAAAGATAATGCACTTTGGTAAAAAATTTTGATGGATGCTATGGCATCCCTTTGAAATTTTGAACATGAATATGTTAAGAAAATATATTGATACATATTATACTCCATGAACTGGGAAAATGATCACACCAATATATTCAAAGCCTCAGTTTTTCAAATTATGCTTGGCTTTACTATGGAAATGAAAATCATGTTCATGTTCAATGGGTTTTTACTTATTCCAGTTATTTTCAGATAATTCCATTTTTATTTCTAGTCAGAATCTTCTTGCTTGTCACATTTAATTGGTAGCAAGAGCTCAAGTCACTCATCAGTACAAAGACCATCAGTAAAAATGCCATATCAAAATAAATTAAAGTAAATGGATTTATAGACTATGAGTGCTTCTGTCACAATATTTTATATCTTGACTCTCACCTACCATATGTATGAAATATCTGTCATGTCTTCTTTTTCTGATGTGATATATGCATCAACAATTATAGCAATGGCTTAACAATGAAAAATCAATTGGCATAAAGCTGTAATAAAATTATGTGTAAACCAGTGCTACTGTAAGCATACAGATTAATTGAACAAAACACCAATTATAAAAGGAAAGACTGAAAGTAATTAGTTATTGTACAGTAAGTAGAGCGTTTCAAATTGAAATGGAAAAATTATAAACCATCAAGTATACTAAGATAAATAGTCATACATGTACATAAAATTTGTTTTTTAATTTCACTTTTTACTGTATTATTTTCCCCATTCTCTCTTTTGTAATTACATAGATATTGCTTTTATCCAAGGGTAAAAGTGTATTTTTATTAGATATTTGTTTTATTTACACTTCAAATTCTCTTCAGGTTGTATAGAATAAATCTTTCGCCTTTTACTAAAAGTGAAGTTTTAAAATGTAGTTCAGATGCCAGCCAGGAACACATTCTGCCCAGGACCCCTAGTGCCCACAGCTGGCAGGATCTCAAAAAAAATTTGTTCCCAGGTGGTCCACAATGAAAATGTTCTTCTATGAGTAAGAGAATTGTTCAGTTTCCATGTGTATGTAGGCTTTCTGTTGTTTTTGTTGCTATTGAAAACCACTCTTACTCCATAGTGATCTGATAGGAGGCATGGGAGTAGTTCGATCTTCTTGTACTTGTTGACATCTGTCTTGTGACAAATTATATGATTGATTTTGGAGAAGGTACCATGCGGTGCTGAGAAAAACGTATATTCTTTTGCTTTAAGATGAAATGTTCTATATATATCTGTTAAGTCCAATTGGTCCAAAGTTTCAATTAGTTTCACTGTGTATCTATTTAGTTTCTGCTTTCCTGATCAGTCCATTGAGGAGACTGGGGTGTTGAAGTCGCCCACAATTAAAAAAAAAGGAACATGACACTCAACCAACAAAGACAAGACCCAGCACTCAAAATCACAATTAGTCTAAAGCCAGATACCTCTAGAGGCCAGCATAAAAACACAATCAGTTACAGCTAGAACACTTATGTCTCTACACAAGTAGAGCAAGCCTATTGCAGTAGGCACTCAGAAATGCAATATCACTGAAACACACAATAAAGACTTCAACATAGGTATCACTTACATATTAGAAGTTTTAAAAGAGGATGTGAATGTATCCATTTATAAAATCTATGAAAACCAAACAGTGGGATAAAATGAAGAAGCAGTTCAACATATGAAAGTGGAAATATATTCATTAGAAAATCCAAACTGAAATAAATCTGGAAATAAAAACTTTCATGAAGACATTCAGGAACCTCAGAGGCAAGCCTCACCAAGAGGACACAAGGAATAGAAAATGAGAATCTCAAGGACGAAAGACAAGAAAGAGGAAATGGATACCCCAGTCGAAGAAAATGTTAAAACAACAAACAACAACAACAACAACAAAAACCAAGGCACATAACATCTAGGAAGTTTGGGATATCATGAAAAGACCACATCTATGAATTATAGGATTGAAGAAGGAAAAGAAACCCGGGTCAAAGGTACAAAAAATATTTTCAACAAAAACATCGATGAAAATTTCATTAACCTAACTAGGAGATGCCTATTAAGGGACAAGAAACATAGAGAACAACAAAATAGATGAAACCAGAAAGCAAAGTACCCTCAGCACATAAAAATCTAAAGAAAAATGTACTGAGCAAAGTAAAATATTAAAAGCTTTAAGGGAAAATGAGCAAATAAATATACTGACCTGTTAGGATGATACCAGACGTTTGAATAGAAGTACAAAAAGACAGGTCTGGAAAGTTGTTGTACAAACTCTTAAAGGCCACAGATGCCAGACCACACTACAATAGCCAACAAAACTCTCACTAACAATAGATGAGTAAAAACAGGCTCTTATGGATAAAACTGTTTAAGCAGTATCTATCTATAAATCCAGCCCTATTGAAAGAACTGGAAGGAAAACTTGAAGCAGCAAAAGTTAAACACACCAAAGAAAACACTTGGAATTAATAATATTAGATTAGAAAATATAAAGAGGGTGGGGGAAAATCCACACTACTTCAATAAAATAGTGGGAATCAAGCAAACATTTCTCATTGAGAACTCTCAATATCATTCCCTCTCAAGAAAAGACGCTAATTGAATGGATTCAAACACAAGATCTATCTTCTGATATATCTATGAAACACAGCAAGGATATTTTGGGGTTTGAATATTCTTGGCCCAGGAAATGGCACTAATAGGAGGAATGCCCTTGTTGGAGACGGTGGGGCTTTGACGGAGGAAGTGTGTCACTGTGGGGGTGGATTTTGAGACCCTCCTTCTAGCTGCCTGAGGATTGTCTACTCCTGGCTTACTTTATATGAAGAGGTAAAACTATCAGTTTTTCCAATGCCATGCCTACTTGAATGTTCCATGCTTCCCATCCTGATGATAATGGACTTAAACTCTGAACCTGTAAGCCAGTCTCAGTTAAATGTTGTCCTTTATAAGAGATGCCTTGGTCGTCATGGTATATATATGTGTGTGTGTGTATATATATATATATAATCACCTCCCCTCAGGATAAAACTATGGAAAAAAAGCTATTCTGAGCAAATAAGCCAAGGAGCAAGCTAGTGTAGCCATTTAATATCTGACAAAATAGACTTTAAACCAAAACTTATCAGAATAGAAAGCAAAGGACAGTACATAATTATCAAAGAACGATCTACCAAATGGATATTTCAGTTCTGTCATCCAGACAAAAAATATACAGAGCAATGCTTGAGGTAAATGATTTTATAAAGCAAACTGACAGAAAAAATTACACAACAATTCACTTAAGTACAAAACAACATATCTTCTTATCAACAGTTCATGAACTTTTCTGCATAATTGATCACATACTTGGACAGAAAACAGTCATATCAGACACAAGAGAAATTGAGATAAAACTTTAATGCTGGGTATCAAGAACAGAAACAACAGAAAGCTTACAAGCACATGCCAGCTTGACTAGTCACTATATTAACAACATATCAAGACAGAAAATAATAGAGAAATTATAATGGTTTTAAAAATAAAAACAATATATATCATAACTTATGGGACACATTGAAGGCAGTTCTAAGAAACAAAACACTAATTTACAAGGTAAAAAAATATAGAAATATTATATAAGAGCATAATAGCATACCTGAAATGCTAGATTAAAAAAAATAACATACAAAAGAAGTAAATGGAAAGAAATAATCAAACTGGGGGCTGGATTCAATTACTAAGAATAAATGAAAGGTTTTTCTTAGAGAAAATAAAATTGACAAACATTTACCCAAATTAACTAAAGTGGTGAGAGAATATCCCAATTAACAAATTCAGAAATAAAAAGGAGAATATAAAAATAGGCATTTGTTAGGGTCTGGGAATTGTCACCCAAACCCCTCAGAAACATCTCTGTCAGCTTGGATAGTTTCTTGAATGTAACATGCCAAAACTGATTGATCATGGACACCATTCAGGCTCAAGACATTAAGATACTACAGGGTATTTTAGCCTGAGATCTACAAACAGCTGTGCCAAATTATTTCATCAATCATGATTTATGGATAGGGGATTTCCTTGGTGTCCTTATTATACACTTATGCTCTTCCCATTTCTTGAGATATTCAACTGTGGAAGGGGACTTGTCTTGTCTAAAGTTCATGTCTTTGGTTGCCAACCAGAATGCCAGTTTACAAACATACATGTCCCTTTCAGATTGATGTCAGTTCTCAAGGAGTTCTTTGGAACTTAAACATTACTGAACCACTACTCAAAATTGAAGACTTATTCAAAAATATTTTTATATCTTTTATCTATCTATCTATCTATCTATCTATCTATCTATTTATTTATTTTTACACTACAGATTTTTATCCCCCCTTTCCACCCTCTGAATATGCTACATACACATACCTTCTCCCCACCCACTGTCTCCATGAGGATGTCCCCACCACCCACCCAAATAGACCTCTAAACTCCCCAGGGCCTCGAGTCTCTTGAGGGTTAGGTGCATCTTCTCTGACTGAACCCAGACCTGGGAGTCCTCTGCTGTATATATGTTGGGGGTCTCATATCAGCTGGTGTATGCTACCTTGTTGGTGGTCCAGTGTTTGAGAGATTTTGGGGGTCCAGATTAATTGAGACTGCTGGTCCTCCTACAGGGTCACCCTCCTCCTCAACTTCTTCAAGCTTCCCCTAATTCAACCACAGGGGTTTGTAGCTTCTGTCCATTGGTCGGGTGCAAATATCTGTATCTGACTCTTTCAGCTGCTTGTTGGGTCGTTTGGAGGGCAGTCCTGCTAAGTCCCTTTTTGTGAGCACTCCATAGCCTCAGTAATAATGTTACGGCCTTGGGACATCCTCTTGAGCTGGATCTCACATTGGGTATGTTGCTTGAATATCTTTTCCTTGGGCTCCTCTCCATTTCCATCCCTGCAGTTCTTTTAGACATGAGCAATTATGAGTCAGAATTGTGACTGTGAGATGGCAAGTCCCTCCCTCATGTGATGCCCTGTCTTCCTACTGGAGGCAGACTGTATATATTCCCTCTCCCTACTGTGAAGCATTTCATCTAAGGTATCTCCCTTTGAGCCCTGACAGTCCGTTACCTCCTAGGTCTCTGGTGCATTCTGTATGGTCCCCCCAACCTCATGCCTCCTAATGTTGCCTGTTTCCATTATTTCTGATTGGCACAGGTGTCTCTTATATTTCATTCCATTCCAGGGTCAGCTTATCAAAGGAAATGCTATAAAAGCTTATACACAGGTACAAGAAGTTCTGGTGGGTGATTAGTTTGGGTCCAAGCTTATTGTGGCAAACGATACAAAGCATTTCTAATGACTTCTATTGTGATTATTTCTAAGGGCACAGAACATAACAGAATATGTAATAAGCTTGGCACTAGAAAGTTTCCTCACATAAACACATGAGTAATTATCCTCATCATGGCAGGCTAGCCAGGTAGCAGTTACCTAGGTATTAACATTCCATCTAAGCCTTAATATTTTACCCAGAACTTAACAACTGAGAAAATTCAAAGAATCTTAAGGTCATACTTTAAAGGCATGTGATTCAAAAAGTTGGAAATGTAAAAGAAATGGATAATTTTCTTGGTAGGTACAAATTACTCAAGTTAAATCAAGATTAGGCAAGCAATTAAAGTAATGCCCAGTGAAACAGAAGCAATAAGTCAAAGTCTCTAAACCAAATAAAACCTCAGGGGCAGATGATTTTTGTGCAGAATCCTAACAAACTTTCAAACAAAATATATACCAAACTTTTAAAAAGTGTACATTAAGACCCAATTTTGATCCCCAGAATGCACATGGTGGAACAAGAGAGGTGACCCCATTCAAGTTATCTTCTCAAATAAATTGCTGTAAAAGAAAAAAAATAAAAAAGAGAAAAAAGTGTACATTAAGAAAACCTATACACAATCTTAAAACTGGGTGAAATTTAAAAATACTTCTCAACGAGAAAATTCAAATTGCTTAGGAATGTCTCAATAAATGTTGAACATCCTTATCCACCATGGAAATGTAAATCAAAAGTACTTTTAGATTTCACCTTACATGTGTCAGAATGGCCAATGTCAATAAAACAAATGACATCTCATTCTGGTGAGGATTTGGAGTAGGGGATAAACAACAACCATTACTGGTACAGAAATTGTACTGTGCAGATTTGTACAGTCACTATGTTAATCAGTGTGGCAGCTCCTTGGAAAGCTGGCAATGGAACTACCTCAGGCTCCATTCTTGGGCATGTACCCAAAGGATATTTTAGGCTGTCACAAAACACATGCTCACCTGTGTTCATCACTGCTCTAATGATAACAAAAAAGAACCTAGAGGCTCATCAAAGGCTGAATGGATAAAGACGATATGGTACCTTTATGTAATGGGATATTACTTGGCTTCTACAAATAACAAAGATAAGTAAATAAGTAAAATGAAATTGGAAAGTAAACGGAAAGAGCTAAGACAATCATACTGAATATGGTAACCCAGAAAGACAGATGTGGTATATATTCACATATATATATGGCTATTAGATATCATCATTGGTAAGCAGTATATGAACCATATAAACAGAGATTACATATAGGATAAGGGACTAGGTCAGAGCAATGGGTCATTCTAGGAAGGGGAAATAAAATGTTGAGGATAATACAGTAAAAATAATGCAGCCTGGATTCTTGTGTGTGTGTGTGTGTGTGTGTGTGTGTGTGTGTATGTGTGTGTGTGTGTGTATGTGTGTGTGTGTATGTATGTTTAATTATTCATGAGCTTTCCTCTGTTTAGTGTGAACAATAGCATGTGTACTGCTTGTTTACCTGTTCATTTCATGTTCAGAAAATCATGTTTTTGACACTGTATAGAAGCAATGTTCATATTTAGACATTCATGTTTTTGAGACTCAATGGATATAACATTTGAAATGTCCAGCAGAAACAATTTCACTATTAATTTGGCTCTTAAAAATCTTTCTCTCTCTCCACAATGATATCTAGGCTCTAGATTCAGGAGGTATTTTGTAGCTGGATATGATAAGACTCTGTTCCATAGTTCCATTTTGATTGGTTGGAGTTTGCTTTAATTTTCTCTAGCTGTTACAAAAAGAAGGTAACTAATGAGTTGTAAGAACTATAGTTTTCTGTGGACAGAAGGACTAACATTTTGAATGTAGTTAGGCATTATTCTGCTTTAGTAAAACTGGTGTTTCTTGGTTGTCTTCCAAGATACATGTCTTCACTATCCCTTGGCAGTTGGCTAAGTTTCCAATACCAGGTATGATTTCTCTCTTATTGAGCACGTCATAAATCCTCTTAGAAAGTGGTTGCTACTGCCAAGTTATGAGTTCGAACATTGATTGCACACTTCAGAATTTGCCACCTGAAAATAAGTAGTTTATGGTGAACTTTAAATGGGATAGAAACATAAACATTTTTTCCAAAACAATTGCTGTTACATAGAGGATCTGTTTATTGCTTATGATGAAATCACATCTGGTACAACAACTCCAGTTGGATCCTCCATTTTAAACATGCTGTAGTTTGCTGTGACACCACCATTTATTTGTATTCTATTTGAAATAATCAGGTGACTTGAGTGGAGCTTGGATGAAAATGACTGCTTCTACATTTTCTGAGTTTCTAATGGTGCCATTAATCTCTTCAATAATTTCAATTTTTTGTACTATATTCATATTACTGTTTTTCTGGAAAGAGATATTTTTATTGCTTTTTAATTGATGTTTTCTGCCATGAGAACTTACACTCTGTAGCTCCAGGTACCCAGGTCAGAATTTCACTAACTTGGGAATTTAACTATTCTGATTATTATTCTAGAAATGGGGGACAAACTCAGAAAGAATATGGGATCCACTGGACTCACGCTAAGATTAAACTACATTGATTGCCTTATTTCTACAAGCCTCTAGTGGCCAATGGACTACAGTAATGTTTTTAGGTCTTTTAGAACTGACAACAGGTAAGAAACAGTGTCATATAGTCCATGAACGGCAGTATCACAGTAAGAAATTTTCTCTATTAAGTGGTCCTGTGGCATGGTCATGAGAGATTTTAATTGGGTTAAATGAGGTGAGTTGCAGAAACATTTTATGAGCTAAGCACTAGACTAAGGAAAAGGAGAAAAAAGTGAATTGCTTTTTAGCATGCACATGTTATTGCCTCTCTGCTCTAGGCTGTAGATGTGGCTAGTTGTTTCATGTTCCTGCTACTGTGACATCTTTGCAATAGTGGACTATAAGCTGGACTTTGCCAGCTGTATAAGTCCTTTTCTTCATAAGCTGTCATTGTCAAAGTATTTAATCACAGCAGTAGGAAGAATGTTAAGACACCACTCAATCATTTGAATACCTCTAAACATTTGAATCATTTCCTTGGCAGTAAATGCAAAAAAAAAAAAAAAAAGATGTGTTTGCTTAAACTATTCTGATACTGTTCATGTTCCACTTCACATTCTATGTTTCAGTCAACAAAATAATAATTTAGGGCTTTTTATAACACTGTGCTACAACATATTGCAGATCATCTGTTTATTGAGTCATTAATAAATTTTGTCTTATCCAGTTTTATGCTCCTTTAGTAACCATCCTACATCCTTAACACATGTCCCAAACCATTTCCTTGGATTTATGACTGGATTAATGAAAGCATCGAAATTAAACTTCTTGAAATTTTAACACAACATATTGAATGTTACATTTCGCACCTTCCTTTTGAAAATCTACTGAAAAATAATTTCATTTGTAAGTTTAGAAGCAGAGAATTGTTTAGATGTGTTTTGATACGAATATACATTGTATAACAGAAAAACTACCTCAGAAAAGATACTCTAATTTGATCAGGTAATGTATAGAACTGAATTCAAGTCATTTTCTAGATATTACAAGAAAGGCTTAATTTCTCATCATTTAATGTATATCAGACTTAGTTGCTAGGTCACCTTTGCTAGGTTGAAAACAAACATAGCCTTGAGACAAAGGACGTAGAAAACTTTTGGTGCTAAGTATGGTACCAAGCTATGATTTGATGTTTGCAAACAGGAATATTCAATCCTCCTTTAAGTGATATGTAAGTGTTGGGTTTCTGCACTCCAGATCTTTCAAGCAAACACATTGCTTTAAGTCGCTACATCTGTGCTTATTTGATACTCAATATTTGAAAAATCAGCTCAGTTCATTGTTTTAATTTTTCTGAATCATTCTTTGTGTTAATAGATCATAAAGTTAGCATTTATTTATTGGTTCTGGACTTATAATTTGGTTTGGGTTTGTGGTTAGAATGAATAAAACTCCAAGAAAATGTAAATTTTGTCAGTGTGTATGAATGTTCACCTCTCTTATGTATAAGTTTTGTATTAAAATCTGCTAATCTATATTTTTGTGAATATTACATTAGCAGAGAACTTTACACAGTGCTCACATTAATATCCAGTCTCATCTGACTGAATAGAAATCATAATTGCTACACATATATGCTAATGTATACTACATCATTTCTTTTAGAGTGATAATATTTATGGGGTTCCATTTATGTATTATTTTGCCTTAATTTATATTTTTCTATCTAATAAGTAATGTATATGAGGTCTTTCTCTAAATATTAAAATGTTGTAGTGTTTTTGAATATTTATATATATTATTGTTTTCATTTGTATATATTATAAAATTTTAAATGTGTTGGCCTATTTTAATTTTATGGGGATGGTCTGTGGTTTTGAATAGATTAATTAAAGCTTTAACATTTCACATTCATATTACAATGCATATGTTTTTTATTTCTTTAATGGCAAGCATTGCTATGTGACTTTTTTTCTTTCATAGACACATACACAAATGTTGATTTTTTTTCTATCTAGGATACCAATGCCAAATCAAAGAATCAGTTCCACCCAATATAGCTCAATAAGTCAATACTTTTTCTGTGGTTATGAGGATAACTGAACATAACTCATTTACAGGAGCATAATCAACACTGGACAAAGGCAACAACCACATCACTAAAAATCCCAGCCAAGTTCAAGCAAAGACTCAGAAACACTGCATTTCTGGAGCTGTTTAATCAACATTTGGGCAGCATTGCCGGAAGAACACTTACTTCCTCAGCAATGATTTCCTTCCTTTATCATCTTCAAGAATATCTATGTGAATTTTGGACATATCCGAAGTTCATGTACCTCATATGCTTTATGAAGTTTCTGAACCACTTGAGAGTCCCTTTCCCCTCCAGTTCAGGTTATTTCAATGTGAATAAGTAGCTATATAATAAGCAGAAAACACTGGCATTTTCTTTCCAAACTCATAGATATCAAGTTGAACTAGCTGGCATCAATCACTAACAAGCCATCCTTTTCTTCATTGTAATGTAGTGATAACATAAAATTAACAACAAATGATTCATAGATCAGTTTCTAGATTATTTTTTCATTTTTTTTAATTTGCTACTTTCATACAACCAAGATTGATTTTCTATTATTCAGTATACCTATATTTGTAGGAGTTTTCTTTTCCAAAGTTTACATAATTTTAATAATTAGTTGCTTCTACCTACATATTTGATATTTCATAGAGACATCAGAATTGAAATTTTTCTAAATTGATTTTATTTTTTAAATCAACCTGTCAATATGTTTTCTTTACAGTATTGGCCATATGTTTGTGTATGTTGATGCAAAGAAACTTATCAACATAATATTTCATTTTGTTGAACTAGTTGAAGTACTAGAAAATACCGCAATGGATGAGATGTACGAAATATTTCTCTGAAAATCAGGCATGTTATTAATTTTACTATTTTATTATTTAAGATTTAAATTTATATTAGAATTTATTTTTTCATATAATATATTTTGGTCATGGTTTTCCCATTCTAAAAGACTCTCAGATCCTTAATTCCCACCCACCTAAATTCATACCTGTTCTCTCTTGTTCTTATTAGGAAAAAAAGACAAACAGAAGCAAATAAACCAATCAGAATAAAATAAAACAATGACAACTAAAAAGGGAAAGAAATAAAAGGCCCAAGAAACACCACATAGAGGTAAAGATAGATGAAGAGACCCCCACACTCACACAAACAGAAATCATATGTAAAATACAAAATAAGAAAATAATATATAAGTAAAAGTTCTATGCCTCGAAAAAACAATTGAGTTTGTTTTGTGCTGGCAAACTATTGGCAGGAATAAGGAACTGTACTGAAGTGTGGTTTGTATACTCAATGGGACTCCATTGGACAAAAATGATGTATCCTTTGAAAGTGTTTGCTAATTGATGATGGCTTTTGAGAGAGGCGTGGAGCTTTTATCACCACCACCACCCCCATTTTGCTCTCATTAATGGGACCACATCTGGTTTAGACCTGGATAGACCCCATGCATGTCAACTCTGCTGTGTTAGAAGACTTTGATTCCTTTGTGTCTTCTATCCCCTCAACATCTTACACTTGTTCCACATCTTCTGTTGAATACTTCTCTGATCCCTGAGAGGGAGGCATTTCTTGCAGACACCTCAATTAAGACTGAGGATTTTAAGGTCTCTCACCCTCTACATATTGTCCAGTTGTGGGTCTCTTTGTTTTTCCTATATGCTGCAGGTAGAAGTTTCTCAGATAATAGCAAAGAAATACCCTAATCTATAAGTATAGGAAAATGGCATTAGGAGTCATTTTATTGCTGCATAAATTAAGCAGACAGTAGTATTTGGTTTACTGTAGACCAGTGGCCTATCTAGTCTCAGGTACTTGATCACAGTGTCAGCCATGGGTTCCAACATATAGAGTGGGCCTCAAGTCCAATAAAATATCTGTTGTTTGCTCTCAGAATATTTTTGAAACTATTATACAAGTTTCTTGAAGACACTTTACTATTAAAGGTTAAAAACTTTATAGCTGGATTGATATTTACCTTCCTTCTTTGGTGGTGTGAGAAGTGCTTTCCAGAACCATCAGCACTAGTCAGTTTGAGTGAAGTCTCTATTTAAGTACTAGCTTGATTTCTTTTGGCTTAATTATTTATGTAGGCATTATCATCAGCAATAGAGAATTACCATTGGTTTGTGGAAAGCAATAGTATTTGCAATAGCCCGGGTTGTTTATGGGGTTCCATGTGCCCTCTGACCAACAACTCACTTGGTTGTAACCCATTCCTGCCACTGAGGGTTTTATTTAGTATTGAGTGGTGTCTAGTTGTGGATTAATCTCTCTTTTATTTGGTAATACCATGTAGACTTCTTTCATATATATATATATATATATATATATATGAATACATTAAGAAGAGTCTACTGTGTTAAGTTTGCATATGACCACACAAATGGCCATAGTTATAATGGTCCCTCCCCATATGCACTTATCTGCCCTTAATGTTCCTTCTCCATCTGTGTAGTCTTCACATTCAATTGCCACATACACCCACCCATAACTCTATGTCCTATTTTCCTCCTTGGAATATTCTTCCCTCTAGTTCAGTTCCTTACTCTTTACCTTCTGTGGTTATCTGGATTGTAGCTTGTTTATCAACAATTTAATTACTAACATCTATATAAAAGTAAATGCATACCATATGCATTATTTTCACTTTGGGTTACCTCACTCAAGAAGATGTTTCTCTAGTACCATTCTTTTACCTTCATATTTATGATTTAATTCTATTAACATGAGAGTAATTCATTGTGCAAGTATACCACAATTTCTCTATCTATTCATTCAGTGTCAGTGAGTCAGAGATATCTCCTTCTCCATTTAGAAGGGGACACACATGGAGACCAAGTAGCACATCTGCTACATATATGTAGGGAGCCTAGATCCAGCCTGTGAATGCTCTTTGATTGGTGAATCAATCTCTGTGAATTCTGTCCCCACTTGGTCTAGGATGGTTTACTCTGTATCTCTTGTGGTATCCTGGATAGCACAGGGTCCCTCAATCCTTCCCCCAACTCTTCATTCTTGGATCTCAGGTATGGATTCCTATTTGATTAAGTTTGATGACATTTTTGATGGATTCTTGGATTTGGATTGCAAACATTTTATAGGGAATACTTACAAACATTTTCATAAATGAAATAGGTCTGTAAATTTCCATCTTTGTTGAGTATTTGTATAGTTCAGATATCAGAGTAATTGTGGCCCCATAAAATAAGTAGGCAATATTTTTATTTCTATTTTGAGGAATAACATGAGGAGTATTGGATATTATTCTTTGTAGTTCTGATAGAATCTTACACTGAATGCATACGTCCGTGTTCCATTTTTTCACATTAATTTATTCACTTTACATCCTGATCGAAGTCTACCTCCTTCTCTCAGTCGCCCTCCTCACATCATTTCCTTTCATTGATTCCTCCTGTTTTCTCAGAATGAGCAGCCCCTTCTGGGTATCCCACCCTGGTACATCAAGTCACTGCAGAATTAGGCATATTTTCTCCCAGTGAGGCAACACAATGCATCCCATTTAGGGAAACAGGAGGACAGAATGTACAGCCATGGTTTTCAATGTTTGTTTGTTTGTTTGTTTGTTTTTGAGATGTTTAGTTACTGCTTCCATTTCACTAGGATTTGGATTGGGCCAGAAGAGGGACTGAGGGGTTCCTCATGTCAGAAGAAATCTAGATCTACCACAAGGTTTGGCAGAGTCCACAGGTGATAGAGTAGGAATACATGTCCTTTTTAAAAAAATTAGATATTTTCTTTATTTACATTTCAAGTGTTATCCTCTTTCCTGGTTTCCCCTCTGAAAACCCCCTATTCTATCCCACCTCCCCCTGTTTCTATGATGGTGTTCCCCCTCCAATCCACCCACTCCTGCTTTGTCTTTCAAGTTCTCTGCTACAAGGCTGCAAATGGGACTGGGGAATTGCAATGCAGGACAGGAAGGAAAGTGAAGATGCCTTATGTGATCACTAGCCCAGTGTGGCCACTAGGTTACCAGAAAGGGGATGTTTCTAGATACTGTTCATTGACACAAAGAAGCTAAAATGGGCTAGAAGGGGTGCTCAAAGGGTTTACAGAATAAAGAAAAGTAGAATTTGCAGAAAGTTTTGATAGTGTCCTGAGGTAATGGAGGAAGAGAAAGAGGAAAATCCCCTGAAATTGGACTCCTACAGGACTGGGGATGTGAGGGTAGAATTTTCAATAGAGGACAAAAAGGATAGTAAAAATTGTCTATCTCATTCTAAGGCTAGTCTGGTCATTGGATTTCCAAGTAGAAACTTACTCTAAGTAATGACAGATGCCAAAAAGGAATGGGAATTCATTCTAGGGAGTACAGAATGGATAAGAGTGATCACAGGTAGGACCAAAGCTGGATCAGTCATGAGGTTTGATACAGTCACCAGGGAATAAAGGCAGAGAGGATGGACAAATAGTTTCATAATTTTTAACTAGGCTCATTTTAAAAATTATATACAATATATTTAGCATATTATTTGCCTTTCCTCAACTCCTTCCACACACTCCACACCTCCTTACCTTAATCTCTCCTGCTCCCTTTCTCAAAAAAGTGTTAAATTAAATCAACAAAAATCCACAGTAAGAAAATATCAAAGTAAGTACACACACAAACGTGCACACAAATACAGGCACACATACAGAAAAATAAAAAGAAAAAAAAACCTATGTAGTTTTGTGTTATCCAACTCTTTCTGAGTGTGTAGTCTTCCCTGAAGTGTCACTGATATGCCTAGCATCTATAAATTGAAGACAGCTGATTATTCACTCTTATAGTATGTATCAATTAGAATTATCTTCTTGATTAGGTGTGGGGCTTTTGTACATGTCTTTGGATTTTGTATGGTTTGAAACTGTGTATGTTGTCACAGTCTTTCTGAGTTCATAAAGTTTGGACTTGTGTATGAACCAAGCTGTTTTCACGAAGTCATCTACAACTTTTTTTTCTAGTTTCTTCTTTTAGGCTATTTTTTCTGTTTGTTTGATTTATCTGGTGCCAAATTATTAGATCTTTTATTTATATTATTGTATCTTAGTATTATATTATTCAAGAAAATATTATATTATTCAAGAAAGCAGGGTGAGCAAGGTGTGAGGAGCAAGTCAGTAAGCAGCACTCCTCCAAGATGTCTCTATATAATCCCTTACTTGAAGGCTCAGAGAACCCCGAGGAAGAGGAGGCAGAACTAGTGTAAGAGCTAGAGGGAAAGTAGGTCCTTCAAAGTCAACATGAGCAAATTGTACATGAATACACAGAGACTGGGACAGACTTTATAGGGTTTACACTGTCTGAACCAGGTTCTTTACATATATTATTGTCTTCCTGTTTAGTGTTTTTTATGAGATTTCTGAATATGTGATCTTGCAGGAGTGGATCTCTTTTTCTTGTTTCTTCTTTTAGGCTATTTTTTTCTGTTTGTTTGTTTTATCTGGTGCCAATGTATTAGTTCTTTTATTTATCTTATTGTATCTTAGTATTATATTATTCCTTAGAAGTCTGTTTTCTAATGAGACACAGAAAGGGACTGGATCTTGATGAGAGCATATATTGGGAGGAAGTAGGAAGAGTAGGGAGGGATAACCATAATTAGGCTATGTGAAAATATGCATTTTAATTAAAATTGAAAATATGTATACACACACACACACACACACACACACACACACACACCGAGTAGTGTAAAGTAGTGGATGATAAATATGGCTATGAATTTGAAAGAGAGCAAGAATGTGTACATGAGAACATTTTAAGATAAGAAACAAAGAGCAAAATACGAGTATAATTATCAAAAATTAAAGACAATTCAAAAAATTGTTTCCTATAACATGATTGACACCATTGCATGCATATATCTTTCAAATAGGTTTCTTTTGTAGATCACAGTATGTGTAGCTATGTGAAATTTATGTTTACTTTTCCCCCACAATAGCATGCAAAGTGTTTCCCAGCCCTGTGAATGGTCCTCAGTAAATTTACAGCTTCTAGTTGGTCATCAACTCAGTTCCACCATGTTAGTTTACATCAGTGAATGGTATTTTGAGGTTGTGGAAGGTAACCAATAGCTTTGATACTACCTGGTGATCTTTGGTGGTTTCCAAGTGGTCCCCTCAGCTATATCCAACCCATTCTTGGCACTCTAGGCTTAATTTGGTAGCATGTGATGTCTAGTTGGGGTATGTTTTTTTTCTTTATGTGTTACTATTACATTTAAGTTCCTTTCATATATTTAAGTTCCTTTCATATATTAGGAATATGCCATAGTAGCTAGCTTCTATGATGACATTCCAAATACTTTTAATGTTGAATTTTCTCCATAGTCCCCCCTTTATCCTGCCTATCCATTACTCACTCATTCTGTTTTCTTCTTTATCTCTTCATAATACCATTTTCCATTTCTTCTATCATGAAATATCTATACCTAATCCGCCACAGTGATTCATTAGTAGTTTCATAATAGCTAGGGTATTCTAATTTCAAAAAATGTTTATAAAGCTTAAAGGCTAATAGACTCATATAAGAGGAAATTCAATAATTGTAATTTTTTGTTGTGATATCTAACAATGAGTTTCTTAATGGTACCAAAATGAAGGGGATTTTCAGATTCATACTCAACTTTGAGCCAAATGTCCCTCATTGGAGGAATGGATACAGAAAATGTGGTATATTTATACAATGGAATACTACTCAGCAATTAAAAACAATGAATTCATGAAATTTTTAGGCAAATGGTTGGAACTGGAAAATATCATCCTAAGTGTGGCAACCCAATCACAAAAGAATACACATGAAATGCAATCACTGATAAGTGGATACACAATTAGCAAATCATATGATTCCCAAGAAGGAATGAAGGAGAGGGCTCTGGCCCTGAAAAGATTTGATCCAGTATTGTAGGGAAGTAACAGAACAGAAAAATGGGAGGGGGTTATTGGGGAATGGGCGGAGGGAAGAAGACTTATGGGACAAATGGTGAGGGGGGAACCGGGAAAGGGGAAAGCATTTGGAATGTAAACAAAGAATATAGAAAATAGAAAAATATCCTGGAGTAGTGCCATAATTTTAGAAGTTACTACCATATAATTATATGCTAATGACTGAGTGTTGAAAATAATTAAATTTAAACAAAAGTTGATAATTGTGAAGAAACACTACAAACCTTCTAATATATTTTTGATAAAATTTAAGCTCAAAAATATATAGCTGAATATGTAGAACAAAAATAACATTGTGCTCCTCTGAATGCCAGAAACATGTATCCATAAAGTTATTTGTTAAACTATTTTAAATACTAATAATGACTCAGTAAAGCTAACACTAAAGATCAACTATTAATTTAGCCATCTTTTAAGCCTTCAAAAAGGACCAAGGACTTCTCCCATTGATACCTGATAAACTAAACCTCAGGTACATTGCTAAATGCCCAAGTGTAGGGGAATCAAGGGCAGGGAGTTGGGAGTGGGAAGGGAGGAGGAACACCCTCACAGAAGTAGGGGGAGGGAGGATGGGATAGGGGGTTTCTGGGAGGGGGAAACCAGGAAAGGGAATAAGATTTGAAATACAAATAAAATTTCCAATAAAAATTAACCATCTTATAATTCTAGGAATTCTATTATGATTAGAATTAAAAGAACTGTAAGAAAGATAAAGAAGAAATGAACTGGAGCTACAGATGATGCTCCTAAAATTTTTAATGTTAGGTAAATGATAAAAATGAAATCATGGTAAAAAAGAATACAGGGAAAACTTTTATTATTGGATAATTTGAGGGAACTATATTTTTAAACAATCCAGTTAAGAAAACATGATGTTATTTTAAAAATAACTGTTTTTTATTTTGAAATAGGCAATTATCACAAATTTAGTTTCTTGTAAGAATAGAAAATACTGTTACTGGCCTGGAAATTTGGAAAAAGCTCTTAAAGGTGCTCATAGAGCCATTTGACTTTGGGATGTTTGAAGTAGAAGCTTTTGTATGTCTTTCTTAATTTGTGGAGGCCACCTGTGTCCCTGGGCTGGTTACTTTGTAATTCCTCCAGGCAAGGAGCTGCTCATGTCCTGGTCTGTTGAAATAACCATGTCTTTGTGTTACTTTTTTATCAATTAGTCTTCTAAGGGCTAACATGATTACATTGTATCCACTAAGAGAAGAAAGGAAGAGGAAAGGAAGGAAGGAAAGAAGGAAAGAAAGAAAATAAGATTTGTTCTTATCTCAAATTTCTGTCTCTATAATCTATTTTCATAGGAGATAACATCAGATTGTACAGATTAAAATGCAAATATCTTTGGTGTATGGTTTCTGCCCATCATTGTAGGAGATAAATGATGAAACACTTCCTTTTATGCAGCCAAATGTCAGAAAAGTAAAGTAAATGGCAGATAAAGTGATATGGCAATGAAAGACTTTGGAAATAGTCTTTTGAATGCTTCAATTTTCACAATGTAAGAAGAGGAAAAATTTCTGTTGATAGAATGACATTAGAAACATTTGGTACAGTCAGAAGTGAGGAAAATATAAAATTGTCATTTGAGCGTATATGAATGTGAAATAGGACAATAAAATTTAATCACTGACACTGATGATGCAATTGAAGCATAATCTTGTGATTTTCTTTAACTATATGTAGCTGCAGGCAAAGTAAATATGCTATTATTTTGAATTGTAATTTTATATAGAGTGATTGCAAAAATTCAGAGCTGGTTGAAGGAGTAAAGAGCAAATGAAGTGACTAAAATACTTTGGCATGAGAGACTGTCATTTCACTGGATGCTAAGTTTGAAAGCTGACAACGTTGTTGAGTTAAGAAATACTTCTTGGATCAAATTTTATTTGGTGGTATTGCAACTCAACCATAAAACCTCTCAGTGGTAGTACTTTAAATTAATGTTGTATTTGAATTTATAGAAAAAGTTGAAGTTAATCTTGATTGCAGAAAGTGGATGATGATACCCTTTACAACACTGGTTCTCAACCTTCCTAATGCTGTGACACAGTAATACAATTCCTTCTTTTGTGGTAAGCCATAATCATAAAATAATTTCATTGGGCTTCTCTCACAATCTCTTCACCTAACTTCATCAGACCTCCAAACCCTGAAACATAGAAGTTAGGTTCCCTTTCCCAACCATCTTCCCTGCTTGCCCAGTAATCTGGGACAATCCAGCATCCCTGAAGGCAGATAACATAGAAAGTAAGGCCAATTAGAATTATACCTAACTACTCAACAGAGACTCAAAGCTAAAAGCCCCACTACCCAGCAAAATTCCCAATTATCATAGATAAAGAAAACAAGGTATGTCAAGACAAATCCAAATTTAAATATTATCTATCCACAATTCAAGCCCTGCAGAAAATACTAGAAGGAACACTCCAATTTAAGGTACTTAAAAACAGCAATTCCATACCATTAAAAACAAAGGAAGCATGTGAGTGTGAGCACACACATCCAAACACACACACACACACACAAAAAAAACACACACACACACACATACACATAAACACACATCACCACCACCACCACCAAAATAACAGGAATTAATTATCAA
This sequence comes from Apodemus agrarius, assembly GCA_964023405.1. NCBI lineage: Eukaryota > Metazoa > Chordata > Mammalia > Rodentia > Muridae > Apodemus > Apodemus agrarius. The sequence goes on along the minus strand of OZ030010.1, from coordinate 122,337,889 downwards.
CCATTGGTCATCAATTTCAACATTAATGTACTCAATTCCCCATTAAAAAGACATAGGCTGCCAGGTGGTGGTGGCACACACCTGTAATCCCAGCGCTTGTGCATCAGTGGCAGGCGAATTTCTGAGTTCAAGGCCAGCCTGGTCTACAGAGTGAGTTCCAGGACAGCCAGGGCTATACAGAGAAACCCTGTCTCAAAAAAACAACAAACAAAAACAAAAACAAAAACAAAAACAAAAACAAAAACAAAAAAAAGACACAGGCTAAAAAGATGGGTGCAAAAACAGGATCCATCATTTTGCTACATACAAGAAACTCACCTCAGCAATAAGGAAATATATTACCTCAGAGTAAAGGGCTAGCAAAAGAGTTTTTCAAACAAATGGACCAAATAAAAGTAGCCATTTTAAAAACTAATAAAATAGACTTTCATCCAAAATTAATCAAAAGAGAAAGAGAAGGACAGTACTCATCAAAGGAAAAATCCACCAAGATGATATCTTAATTCTGAACAACTATGGTTCAAACACAAGGGCACTCACATTTGTAAAAGAATCATTAGTAAAGCTTAAATCACACATCAAACCCCACACAACAGTGGAAGATTTCAATTACTCACTCTTGCAAAAGAGTGACAAAACTAAGCAGAGAAATAATAAAATTAACAGGCATTGGGAATTAAATGAACACAATAGTAATCTATAGACTATTTCACCAAAACACAAAAGAATGTACCATCTCTTTAGCATACCATGTTTCCTTCTCCAATATTGACCATATAATCAGTTACAAATCAAAATACAACAGAAGGAAAAATGCCAAACTTTTTCTATAAATCCACAGTCACCTTGATACCAAAATAACAAAGACTCAACAAAAAAAGAAAACTTCAGCTCAATTTCTTTTATGCATGGTGATGCAAAACTACTCAGTAAAATATTTGCAAATTGAATCTAGGAATACATCAAATACATTATCCACAATGATCAAATAGGCTTCATCCCAGAGATGCAGCGATGGTTCAGAATATGAAAATCCATCAAAACAATCTAACCTATTAACAGACTGAAAGAAAAATATCACATGATCATCTCATAAGCTGCTTAAAAAGCCTTTGCCAAAATCCAACACCTTCATGTTAAAAGTCTTAGAGAGTTCAGGAGTACCAGGCACATACCTAAACATTATCAAAGCAATATATTGGAAGCCAATGGTCAACATGAAATTAAGTGTAGAGAAACTTAAAACGTTTCACAAAATCAGGACAAGACAAGGCTGCCCACTCTCTCCCTATTTATTTAATATAGTAATTAAAGTTACAGCAACAGTAATAAGATAGCTAAAGGAGTTCAGTCTATTTCCATTGGTAGGTGGGATCACTGATACCACCATCCAGGTCCAAAGTGGGACCAGGGACCATTAACATCTCACTGCCTGTGTTTGAATATATCTGGGATATAGCAAAATGTTTGTTACCATGGGGTTATCAGTACATCATAGTTTAGCTTCATATGTCAGATCATGGAACTAGATGAAGGATGAATTCCTGACATCAAAATGTTTACAATTAGCAGGACAAATCTCTGTCAGGATGGGTCATGTACATTAACAGTTTTTCTACTGACAGGAGTTTATCAGGGCCTACATTCATGCATCAGGGATACCACCCTAGTTTCCTGTAACAGGCAGGAACTCAATTGGAATGATAGACACCATCATGGTTGCTGGTGGGCCAGAAGCAGCAGTGGTCTAGGATACACCATGGTGTTTGCTTCGAGGAGGTATCAGTGACATCAACACAGTTTCAGCAAACAGGTCAGACCATGTACAGAATTTTTTTCAGTAATGGTAGAATGGATCCTTGACATCAAAAAGGGTACAGCACATAGCACACATTTCATATATAACATGGTCTTTAGATGGCAGAAAAATGGATCAATGACATCAGTATAAATTCTGATATCTGATGTTTATTGCCAAAATGTATCACTGACATCAACATATCACAGAAAAGTTGACTCAACATAACTTTAATCAGCAGTGTTGACTATGGAGTTTGCTCTAGATTCTGGTAGCCACATTAACAATCACCTCAGAAGCAACACAGAATATGGCATTCAACATAGCTACTAGTGTCAGCATAAATGATCTACATCAACGTAGTTTCTGGAGGTGCTTTTTAGTAGTGATATTAACATGGTATTCAATTGAAGCAGGGATCACTGAAGTCAAGGTGGGGTCTGGCAGCATGGATCTTGGATAAAATCACAGGATCTGTTCCCATGTGTACCATTGACATTAGCATAAATTTAGAGGGCAGGAGAGAATAGTTTCTTATTCAATATATTTATTTACATTTCATATGGTTTCCCCTTTCCTGGTTCCCCCCTCCCCAAAAGTCCCATAAGTCCTCTTCTGTCCCCCTGTACCCCCATTCACCCTTTCCATCTTCTCTGTTCTGGTATTTCCCTACACTGCTGCACTGAGCCTTTTCAGAATCAGTGGCCTTTCTTCTTCTTGGACATCATTTGACATGTGGATTGTGTCTTGGGTATTCCAGTCTTCTAGGCAAATATCTGCTTATAAGTGAGTGTATACCATGAGTGTTCTTTTGAGATTGGGTTACCTCACTTTGGATGATGTTCTCCAGCTCCATCCATTTGTCTAAGAAGTTCATGAATTCATTGCTTCTAATGGCTATTCTAATAGTATTCCATTGTGTATATATACCATATTTTTTGTATCCATTCCTCTGTTGAGGGACATCTGGGTTCTTTCCAGCTTCTGGCTATTATAAATAGGGCTGCTATGAACACAGTGGAACATGTATCCTTATTACATGCTGGGAAATCCTCTGAGCATATGCCCAGGAGTGGTAAAGCAGGGTTCTATGGAAGTGTGCCCAATTTTCTGAGGAGCCTCCAGACTGATTTCCAGAGTGGTTGTACCAGCTTGCAATCCCACCAACAGCAGGGGAGTGTTCCTCTTTTCCACATCCTCGCCAACAACTGCTGTCATGTGGGTTTTTTAACTTAGCCATTCTGACTGGTGTGAGGTGAAATCTCAGGGTTGTTTTGATCTGCATTTTCCTAATGACTAATTATGTTGAACATTTCTTAAGGTGCTTCTCAGCGATCCAATGTTCCTTGGGTGAAAATTCTTTTTGTAGCTCTGTACCCCATTTTTAATAGGGTTGTTATGCTCTCTGGACTCTAACTTCATGAGTTCATTGTATATATTGGATATTAGCCCTCTGTCAGATGTAGGGTTGGTGAAGATCCCTTCCCAATTTGTTGGTTGCTGTTTTGTCCACTTGAAAGTATCCTTTGCCTTACAGAAACTTTGTAATTTTATGAGGTCCCATTTGTCAATTCTTGATCTTAGAGCTTAAGCTATTGATGTTCTATTCAGGAACTTTTCCCCTGTGCCCATGTTCTCAACGGTCTTCCCCAGTTTCTTTTCTATTAGTTTCCGTGTGTCTGATTTTATATGGAGGTCTTTGATCCACTTGGAGTTGAGCTTAGTACAAGGAGATAAGAATGGATCAATTCACATTCTTTTGCAAGCTGACCTCCAGTGGAACCAGAACTATTTGTTGAAAAACTATCTTTTTTCCAATGGATGGCTTCAGCTCCTTTGTCAAAGATCAAGTGACCATAGGTGTGTTGGTTAATTTCTGAGTCTTCAATCCTATTCCATTGAACTACCTGCCTGTCAGTGTACCAATACCATGCACTTTTTAACACCATTGCTTTGTAGTACTGCATGAGGTCCAGGATACTGATTCCCCAGGAAGTTCTTTTGCTGTTGAGAATAGTTTTAGCTATCCTGGGTTTTTTTGTTATTCCAGATGAATTTGAGAATTGCTCTTTCTAAGTCTATGAAGAACAGAGTTGGGATTTTGATGTAGATTGCATTTAATCTGTAGATTGCTTTGGTAAGATGGCCATTTTTACTATATTAATCCTGCCAATCCAAGAGCATGGAAGATTTTTCCTTTTCTGAGGACTTCTTCACTTTCCTTCTTCACAGACCTGAAGTTCTTGTCATATAGATCTTTCACTTGTTTGGTTAGAGTCAAACCAAGGTACTTTATATTGTTTGTGGCTATTGTGGAGGGTGTCATTTCCCTAATTTCTTTCTCAGCCTGCTTAGCCTTTGAGTATAGGAAGGCTACTGATTTGCTTGTGTTGATTTTATAACCATCCACTTTGCTGAAGTTATCAGCTGTAGAAGTTCTCTGGTGGAGGTTTTTGGGACGCTTATGTATATTATCCTATCATCTGCAAATAGTGATAATTTGAACTCTTCCTTTCCAATTTTATCCATTTGACTTCCTTATGTTGTCTAATTGTTCTCACTAGAACTTCAAGTACTATATTGAAAAGATATTGAGAGAGAGGGCAGCCTTGTCTAGTCCATGATTTTATTGGGATTGCTCCACGTTTCTTTCCATTTATTTTGATGTTGGCTACTGGTTTGCTGTATATTGCTTTTACAATGTTTAGGTATGGACCTTGATTTCCTGTTCTTTCCAAGACTTTTAGCAAGGAAGGATATTGAATTTTGTCAAATGCTTTTTCAGCCTTTAATAAAATGACCATGTGTTTTTTCTCTTTGAGTTTGTTTATGTTATTGCATTGATGGATTTTCATATATTGAACCATCCCTGCATCCCTGGGATGAAGCCTACTTGATCATGGTGAATAATCGTTTTGATGTGTTCTTCAATTTGATTGGCAAGAAATTATTGAGTACTTTTGCATCAATATCCATAAGGGATATTGGCCTGTAGACCCCTTCTTTGTTGGATCTTTGTGTGGTTTGGGTATCAGCGTTATTGTGGCTTTGTAGATTGAGTTGGGTAGTGTCCCTTCTGTTTCTACTTTGTGGATAATTTTAAGAGTATTGGTGTTAGGTCTTCTTTGAAAGTCTCATAGAATTCTGCACTAACACCATCTGGTCCCATACTTTTGGTTGGAAGACTTTCTATTTCTTTAGGGGTTATGGGGCTATTTAATTGATATAGTTGATCCTGAGTTAATTTTGGTATTTGGTATCTGTCTAGGTAATTGTCCATTTCCTCCAGATTTTCCAGTTGTGTTGAGTATAGACTTTTGTAATAGGATATGATGATTTTTGAATTCCCCCCATTTCTGTTGTTATATCTCTTTTCATTTCTAATTTTGTTAATTTGGATACTGTCTTTGTGCCCTTTGGTTAGTCTGGCTAAGGGTTTATCTATCTTGTTGATTTTCTCAATAAAACAGTTCCTGGTTTTGTTGATTCTTTGTATGGTTCTCTTGGTTTCTACTTGATTGGTTTCAGCCCTGAGTTAGATGGTTTCCTGTCTTCTACTCCCCCTAGGTGAATTAGCTTCTTTTTGTTCCAGGGTTTTCAGGTGTGCCATTAAGCTGCTAGTGTATGCTCTCTCCAGTTTCTTTTTGAAGGCACTCAGGGCTATGAGTTTTTCAATTAACACTGCTTTCATTGTGTCCCATAAATTTGGGTATGTTTTGCCTTCATTCTCATTAAATTCTAAAAAGTCTTTGATTTCTTTCATTATTTCTTCTTTGGCCAAGTTATCATTGAGTATTGTTCAGCCTCCATGTGTGTGTAAGCTTTTTTTTTTTTTTTTTGCTATTGAACACCACTCTTATTCCATAGTGATCGAATAGGAGGCAAGGGATCATTTTGGTCTTCTTATATTTGTTGAGGTCTGTCTTGTGAACAACTATATGGTCGATTTTGGAGAATGTATCATGATATCATGAGTTGCTGAGAAAAAGGTGTATTCTTTTGCTTTAGAAATGTTCTCTCTCTCTCTCTCTCTCTCTTTATATATATATATATATATATATATATATATATATATATATATATATATATATATATACCTGTTAACTCCAATAGGTCCAATACTTCAATTATTTTCACTGTGTCCCTGTTTAGTTTCTGTTTTCCTGATCTGTCCAGTGAGGAGAGTGGAGTGTTGAAGTCGCCCATAATTATTGTGTTAGGTTCAATGTGTTCTTTGAGCTTTAGTAAAGTTTCTTTTATGAATGAGGGTACCTTTGCATTTGAAGCATAGATGTTCAGAATGGAGAATTCTTCTTGGTGGATTTTTCCTTTGACCAGTAAGAAGTGTCCTTCAGTGTCTCTTTTTATGTCTTTAGGTTGAATGTCAATTTTATCTGATATTAGGATGGCTACTCCAGCTTGTTTCCTAAGACTGTTTGCTTGTAAAAATTTTCCAGCTTTTTACTCTCAGCTAGTATTTGTCTTTGACACTGAGGTGTGTTTCCTGTAAGCAGCAAAATGTAGTGTCCTGTTTATGTATCCACTCTGTTAGTCTATGTCTTTTTATTGAGGCATTGAGGCCATGGATGTTAAGAGATGTTAGGGAGTAGTGATTATTACTTCCTGTTATTTTTGATTTTGTTTTTATATTTGATTGGTTATCTTCTTTTGGGCTTGAGGAAAGAAGTTTACTATCTTGCTTTTTCCAGGGTGTAGTTTCCCTCCTTGTATTGGTATTTTCTACCTATTATCCTTTGTAGGGCTAGGTTTGTGGAAATATATTATGTAAATTTGGTTTCAACATGGAATATCTTGGTTTCTCCATCTATAGTGATTGAGAGTTTTGCTGGGTATAGTAATCTTGGCTGGCATTTGTATTCTCTTAGAATCTGTATGATATCTTCCCAGGATCTTCTAGCTTTCATGGTCTCTGGTGAGAAGTCTGGTGTAATTCTAATCGGTCTTCCTTTATGTTATTTGGCCTTTTTCTCTTACTGCTCTTAATATTCTTTCTTTGTTTAGTACATTTGGGGTTTTGATTATTATGTGACAGGAGGTATTTCTGTTCTGGTCCAGTTTGGAGTTCTGTAGGCTTTTTATATATTCATGGGCAACACTCTCTTTAGGTTTGTGAAGTTTTCTTCCACAATTTTGTTGAAGATATTTGCTGGCCCTTTAAGTTGTATTTCTTCACTCTCAGCAGTTCCTATAATCCTTAGGTTTGGTCTTCTAATTGTGTCCTGGATATCCTGGAACTTTCGGGTTATAAGCTTTTCGCATTTTGCATTTTCGTTCACTGTAGTGTCAATGTTTTCTATGATATCTTTGGCATCTGAGATTCTTATTTCTCTCTCTTGTATTCTGTTGTTGATATTTGCATCTATGGCCCCTGATTTCTTCCCTAGGTTTTCTATCTCCAAAGTTGTCTCCCTTTGTGATTTCTTGGTTGTTTCTGCTTCTGTATTTAGATCCTGAATGGTTTTGCTTTGTTCCTTCACTTGTTTGTTTGTGTTTTCTTGTATTTCTTTAATTGATTTTTGTGTTTCCTCTTTCGTGACTTCTGACTGTTGACCCATATTCTCCTGAATTTCTTTGAGTGATTTTTGTGTATCCATTGTAAATGTTTCTAACTTATTCATGTTCCCCTGTATTTCTTTAAGAGATTTTTTATGTTCTTTTTGTGTTACTCTAACAGCATCATGACCAGTGATTTTAAATCCAAATCTTGTTTTTCTGGTGTGTTGGGGGTATCCAGGACTTGCTGTTGTTGGGGAATTGGGATCAGGTGCTGCAATATTGCCTTGATTTCTATTACTAACGTTCCTGCATTTGCCATTTGCCATGTGGTTATCTCTGGAATAGTTGGTCCTTTTGTCACTGGCTGGTGCTTGAAACTCTGTGAGCCTCTAAGGCTATTTCTGTACCACTGGATGACTGAGTTTCCCCTGCAACAGATTGCTGATGTGCTGCTCTACACTTTGGTATTGTTGGAGTCCTAGTGTGCCTTGTCTGTCTAACCGCGGGACTCTCTGCAGGTCAGGCACTTCCCTGGCTGAACTGTTGGAGCCAAGATGGTAGTGATCTTGGACAAGTGGCTCCATCTAACCACAGTACTTCCTGCAGGTCAGATGCTCCCCCACAGGATACCTATCCAGGTAGCTGTAGAGATGCTAGGCTCCCTGGTATGGAAGGAAACCAGGCAGACTGTGTCCTGGGCAGTCCTTCATTCTGGTGCCCTCTGCATACCTGGTTGAGCTGCCAGCACCAAGATGGTGGCATACCACAGCCGGCAGGAGAGAATATTAATAATAACTTCTTCATTCTCATGCTGGATCATTTACATCAGTAGTTCTTTTGGTTGCAGTAAGGATCTTATACATAATAGAGTCAACATCAGGGCTTATATGCACATATCACAGACATTTCATACTTTCCTGTGTACTGCCATATCATAATAGGAACAATAAACACCATCATGATTACTAATGGTAGCAGGAAGCACTGACATCAACATTTCTTCAGATTATAGTTCAGGTCAGAGAGATGAAACTCATCTCTGGTTGCAGCATAGTACTCTTAAGTTAACATGACACAGGGAACAGTATTGACCATAAACTCCAAGACAGACTTTTCTAGCCACAGGGATGACAGACATCAGCAAGCTCTTCAGAGGCAGCAATGTCGATGGATATCAAGAGAGTTACAGTTAGCAGCATTGATATCATCATCCTGGACAAAAGTGGCTGCACAAATTTCTAATATGATGTTTGATATTGGCAGTAGGAATCCTGGATATAGTTCAGCATCCATTGAAAGCTGTATCACTGGCATCAGTGTAGATTCAGAGGGCAGAAGTAATTACGGATGTAGACCTCTCCTCCAGTGGCAGGAGGGTTCAATCACATCAATATTTCTTTTGTTAGCACCAAGGATATTACTTATAACAAGGCCTAAAACGAGAAAATACATGAATGTATCAGAAAGATTACCATAGTGTTCATGCCAGGTAGGATCTACAATATCAGTATGATCCCTAGCACAAGCTAAGAACTCTTAACTCAATGTGACTATACCTATCAGTATGGAAATTGGAATTAAGCCTGTTTTCATGCAGCAACAGATTGCTGCCATCAACAGCATTTTATTGGGAACTAGAAACTATGTATACTGACCATGAATTTCATAATTGACATTTCTGGCCACAGTAAATATAGACATCACCAATCTCTTCAGAGACAACACTGACTATGGATACCAATGTGATTAAAAATGGCACAATAGGTGAGTGAAATCAATATATTTCTCATAGCAGATAGTATAACTGGTGTCACATTCTGGCTTTATGTGTCAGTAAAGATCATTAAAATCTAGGTTTCCTATAGCATTAGGGATCTTGGATATACTATGGTGTAGGTCTGTTTCCAGGATGTATCAGGAAAATCAAAATAGTTTCATAGAAAATGTAGAACAGTGAAGAGAAAGCACATCTATACTATCAAGATGGATCATTGACATCAATTTTGTTATAGTTGAGAGTATACTTCTCAACAATAATTGCACAGGTGACAAAAGCATGCATCACTGTCATTAGTGTAGATTCCAATGGCAGTTGGAATCAGTCATATTAATGTGGTCCCAAGTAGAAGAAAGGATCACTGACAACATTGCTGCTTGCAGGATCTAAGACTGTAGAAATATAATGGTGTCTCTTCTTGTGATATATCTATCAATGAACTTATGGTCCACACCAGGAGCTGCACAGAAGTGTCAGGGCTGTCTACCAAATTTCCTGGGGAAATTAGGATCTCAGACATCAATCTGATCTTAAGTGCCAGCTTAGAACACTTACCTCAATGTGACCTCGAGTGTCAGTACAGACCTTAGAATTCAGCATTTCTCAAGCAGCAACACAGATCACAGCCATCATCAAGGTCACCATCAGCAATAGGCACAATGAACTCCATCATGATTACTGTCTACATCATGTAGTATTGACATCAACATAGCATCAGTTTGCAGGTAGGATCACCGGTATCAAAGGTACATTCAGTATCAGCACACAGCATTTACCTCACTAAGACATTAGGCAGGATTATTGATCGTGAACATTACTACCAACTTTTCTGGAAGAGGAAACTCAGACATCAGGGAGGTCTTCCAAGATAACTATGGTCTTCCAAGATAACAAGATGACTATGGATTGCAACCTCTTTGAGCAATAATCTGATTCATAACATCATGAGATTCAATCAGTATTTGGAAACATCTCACTGTGTTCTCAAGAGTCAACTAGTGATGCTAGTTGAGGCCTGGTGTCTCGGAGACACACAACAAATTCTGTTGTCACTATATATGTGTCCTCAAAGTATCAGGCATATCAAGATAGTTTCAGAGGAGAGGTTGGGCCATGTACAGAAACCTCTTCTCTAGAGGCAGGATGCTCCTGACATCAATATGGTTTTGGATGGCAGGGCAATTCTCATAAGTTGGGCAGAAGCATGGATAACAGACATCAGTAATTACTCCATTGGCACTTGGAAATACTCATATTAATGTGGTCACAAGAGGCAGCAGGTATCACTGACATCATGGCTGCGAGAGACCTAAAGTCTCATGGACATACAATGGTGTCTGTTGCCATTATACATGTGGCCTCAATATAACATAGAACCTGGAACTCAACATGACCTGAGGGAGCAGAAATGACCTTGACCTTCATATTAGACTCTGCTGGCCTCAGAATTCCTTGAAATTAATAATCTCATCATAAGCTTCATGGACTATGGGTTTCAATATGACTACTAGAGGCAGCAAGGATGATTGGCATCATCATAGTTCCTACAGGTACTTTTACTATTTAATATTTTAGTAATATTAACATTGTTCTTAGAGACAGAACACATAACTGACTACAAAGTTGCCAATGGTCATATGGGTCCTTGGCAATATCATGGTGACTATTGCCACATGTTTATATCAGTAACATCAAAATTGATTCAGAGGGCAGAAGATATTATGGTTACAAACCCCTTCTGCAGTGTCAGGAGAGATCCTTAATATCATTACCTCTTCTGGTGGCAGTAAGGGTCTTATACATTACAAGGTCAACATTGAGAGCTACATGCATGCCTCAGGGGTATTTACAGAATTTCTTATGACAGGTAGGATCTCAGATACCAATTTGATCTCCAGAGCTAACTCAGAATACTTACGTCAAAATGATCTTGAGTGCAGTATGGATCTAGGAATTTAATGGATTCTCAAGCAGCAGCATAGATCATAACTATCACCTTTTTCTACATCAGCAACAGGAACCATGACTGCATCATGATTGCTGTTCACCACATGCAGTACTGACATCAACATAGCTTCAGGTTCAAGGTAGTATCACACACATAAAATGGTCTCCAGTAGTATCACACAGCACTTACCTCATTATGCACTTAGGCGGCAGTACTGACCAGGAATTTCACAATAGACTCTTCTGGCTGAAGGATCACAGGTGAACTGGAACTTTTCAATGATCACAGACTATGGGTTTCAACATGGTTACAAGTGGCAGCATGGGTGAGTAATACCAACATATATATATATATGCCTTGGCAGTTGGGACCACCGAAGTCATCAATTTACTCAAAAGTGGCAGTCTGGATCAGTCACAATCTGGTTGCCTGTAGCAACAGGGATCTGGGATATATCATGATGGATGTTGCCAGGCAGTATCAGGAACATCAGGATAGTTTCAGAGAAAAGGTATGACCATGTACAGAAACATCTTCTCTAGTAGAAGAATGCATCTTTACATTAAAATGCTTATGAATTGAAGGGCACTTCTCTTAAATGGTTCAAAAGTATGGAATATTGACATCAGTAAAAGTTCCACTGGCAATTGAAGACATTCATATTACTGGGGTCACAAGCAGTATCAGGGTCACTGAAATCATGGCTGCTACAGGCCTAAATTCTCATGGACATACAACAGTGTCTTTTTCCATGATACGACTTCAATAAAATATATCTCAAAATGCAGCACAACATGACCTGAGGCAGCTTTATTGACTTTGTACTTCACTGTAGACTCTGATGGTCTCAGGGATGCTTGATACTAACAATGTCTTTAGACGTAACACTGACTAAGGATTTCAACTTGGCTAATGTAAGCAGCATGGATGATTTGTACCATCGTAGTTTCTGCAGTCATTTTGGATTAGTGGTATTGCCATGGTCCCCAGTGGTACCTGGGGTCACTGACAAGGTTACAATTGGCAGCATGGATCTTGGGGAATACCATGGTGCCTATTGCCAGATATATATCACCTAAATCAGCATTGATTCACAGGGCAGAAGAAATTAAGGTCATAAAACTCAGCTCTAGTGGCAGAATAGATGCTTGACATCACTATCTCTTTTGGTGGTAGTGGAGATTTTGTAAATTATATGGATGAGAGCAGGCTCTACATACATGCATCAAGGAAATCAAAAGAATTTCCTGTGGTAGGAAGGTTCTCCGACATCAATCTGATATCCAGTGTCAGCTCAGAATAATAATCTTAGTATGGACACTGGCATCAGCATGGACCTTGGAATCCATCAGATCCTCAATCAGCAACAACAATCGTAGCCACAGAGTCTCCATCAGCAATAGGAAGAATAGATTCCATCATGACTGCTGGTCACAACATACAGCAGTGACATCAACATAGCTTCTTCTCACAGGTAAGATCAAAGGCATGAATGTGCATTGCATGTTCAATATCAGGGTTTACAGGCAGGCATCAGGAACATAAACAGAATTTCCTTTGACTGGTAGAATCTCAGACATCATTCTGATCTCCAGTGTTAACTAAATATTACAATATTACCTCAATATGACCATGTGCATGGCATTGGAATTACTCAGATTATTAGTCAGCAACACAGATCATAGCCACCACCATTGTCTCCATCAGAAATAGCAACAATAGACTCCATCATGGCATTCACAGGCTGAAGCACTGATATCAACATAGCTTCAGAATGCATGTAGGATCACAATTCTTGAGATCACAATTCCAGGAGCAGCACACATCACTTAACTCATTAAAACGTATCATCACTGATTATGAACTTCACAATAGCTCTTCTGGATGAAGGATCTCAGATATCAGTGAACTCTTCAAAGATAACAATGATTGTAAAGCTCAACCTTCTTTACCAGAGCAAGCATGGATGAGTGATATCAATACATTTACCTTGGCCGTTAGAATTACACATGTAATTAATCAAGTCCAAAGTGGCAATCAGGACCACTGAAGACTTGGTTACCTGTGGCATCATGGATCTAGGATATACCACTGGGTCAGTTGCCAGGAAATATCAGGCACATCAAGACTTTTTTCAGAGGACAAGTAGAACCATTTATAGAAACCTCTTCTCTAGTGGAGGGATGGTTTCAGATGGCAGGAAACATTGTATAGGTTGGGCAGAATTTTTGATGTCATATAACAGTAAAAATTCCATTGACAGTAGGAGACACTCATATTAATATGGTCCCATGAGGCAGCTGGGATCACTGACATTATGGCTTCTCTTACCAATATATATTTGAGGTCAACATAGCATATCTCAGAACAAGTAACTCAATATGACATGAGGAAAGAGTATTGACCTTTCACTTCTCTGTAGACTCTCCTGGCCTCAGAGATTGTAGTAATTAACAATCTTTTCAGAATCCTCACATACTATGGGTTTAAACATGACTACTGGAGGAAGCATGGATGATTGGCATCATAATCTCTCCAGTCACTTTGGAATAGTGATATTAACATGACTCCCAGTGACAGCTGGGATCACAAAAACAATGTTGCCAAAAGCAGTGGACCATTGTGTCTGTTACTAGGCATATATAAGTGACATCAATATTAATTCAGTGGGCAGAAGAAATTATGATCATATATCTCTTCTCAGTTGGCAGGTCAGATTGTTGACATCACTACTTCTTCTGGTGATAGAATAATCCATTGACAACAGGGTCCATATGCATGCATCACATCAAAATAATTTCCTATGGCATGTAGGGTGTTAAACCTCAATATGATCTCAAGTAACAGGTAAAAATACCTCAATATGACCTCAGGCATCAGTATGGACCTTCAAATGAATCAGACTTGCAAGCAGCAAAACAGATCACAGCCATAAATAGGTTGTCCATTATCAGTAGATTAAATATACTCCATGATTTCCTGGTAACAGCATGCAGCACTGACATCAACAGACCTTCAATATTTAGATAGTATCATAAGCACCAAAGTACATTACATGGTCGATGCATGGTATTTATTTTGGCAGGTAGGATCTCGGATACCAATTTGATCTCAGATGCTAGCTGAGAACACTTATCTCAATATGACCATAGGTATCAGTATGGACCTTTAAATTCTTCATATTATCAAGCAGCAACACAGATCACAGCCATTACTTGGATATCCATCAGAAATAGGAATAATGGATTCTATCATGATTGCTGGTCACAAAGTGCAGCACTGATATTAACTTAGCTTCTTGTTACAGGTAAGGTTACTGGCATCAAAGTTCATTACAAAGTGAAAATCTGACATTACATGCATGTGTCAGGAACATGAACTTAATCTCCTATTTCAGATAAAAATCTCAGATATTGATCTGTTCTTCAGTGCCAGATCAGAACATGTACCTCAATATTACTATGGGCTCAGTATGGACCCTGTAATTTATCAGATTCTCAAGCAGCAACACAAATTATAGCCATAACCAGGGTATTGTTATTCAGCAGTAGGAATAATAGACTCCATTATGATTGCTGGTCACAATATGAAGCATTGAACTCAACATAAGTTCTTCTTACAGGTAAAATCACAGGTATCAATACATATTGCATGTTCAATATTGGGTGCTACATGTATTCATCAGCATCATCAACGGAGTTTACTGTGACATATAGGAACTCATATATAAATCTGATATCCTGTACCAGCTCAGAACATATACCTCAATATGACTGTGGGCATTAGTATGAACCATGAAATTCATTAGTTTCTCAAGTAGCAACACCAATCACAGCCATAACCAGGCACTCCATCAGCTATTCGAATAATGGACTTCAAGCTTCGATGGTCAAAGCATGAAGCACTGGCATCAACATAACTTCTTCTTAAAGGTAGTATCAGATGTATCAAAGTACATTGCATGTTCAACATCAGGGGCTATATGCATGCATCAGGAACATCAATGACATTTTCTGTGATATGTAAGATCTCAGACATTAATCTGATCTCTAGTGCTAACTTAAATTACTTACCTCAATATGACCATGGGCATGACCTTGGAATAATTCAATTTTTCAATCAGCAACACAGATTACAGACACTGTTTTGATTGCCTCCATCAGAAATAGCAAAAATAGTGTCTTATCATGGTGTCACATGCTGCTGACAGCATGAAACACAGATATCAATGTATCTTCAGGATGGAGGTAGGATCACAATTCTTGAAGGCATCTCCACTAGTGACTCACTTCACTTAACTCATTACAAACCTAGGTAGAATTACTGATTAGGACCTTCACAATGGACTCTTCTCACTGAAGGATCTCAGATATCAGTGAGCACTTCATAGTCAAAACTGTATATCTCAACTTTGTTGTATATCTCATCATGGATGAGTGATGTCAATATATTATCCTTGGCAGTTGGGAATCACACATGTCATTAATCAAGTTCAAAGTGGCAGTCAGGACCACTGATTACCTGGTTACCTGTAGCATCATGGATCTAGGATATACCACTGCATCTGTTGCCAGGAAATATCAGGCACATCAAGACTTTTACAAAGTAGTGACAGGATGGTTTCAGATGGCAGTAAACTTCATATAGTTTGGGCAGAAGCATGGATAATATATATTAGTAAAAATTTCATTTGCAGTTGGAGATACTCATATAAATGTGGACAAATGTGGCAGATGGGATCACTGTGAAAGATCTTGGTGTGGAACACCAAGATATAAAGATGTCTGCTGCCACTATATATGTGAGCTCAAATTAGCATATCTCAGAACATGTAACTCAATGATCTCAGGCATCACTATGGACCTTCACATGCATCAGACTTTCAAGGAGCACAACAGATCACAGTCATTAGTATGCTGTCCATTAGCAGTAGGATTAATATACTCCATCATTATTTTCTGGTCACAGCATGTAGCACTGATATCAACATAGCTTCAATATTTAGGTAGGATCATAAACACCAAAGTACATTACATGGTCATCATGTGGTGCTACTGGCATGCATCAGGAACATCAACTGAGTTTATTTTGGCAGGTAGGACCTCAGATATCAATCTGATCTGCAATGCTAGCTGATAGCACTTGCCTCAATATGACCATGGGCATTAGTAAGGACCGTCAAATTCTTCATATTATCAAACAGAAACATAAATCACAGACATAACTTGGGTCTCCATCAGCAATAGGAATAATGGATTCCATCATGATTGCTGGGCACAAATCCCAGCACTGACATCAACTTAGCATCTTCTTATAGGTAGGGTTATAGGCATCAAAGTTCATTACATGCCTGCATCAGGAATATCAACTGAATTTCCTGTTTCAGGTAAAATCTCAGATATTAATCTTATCTCTAGTGCCAGCTCAGAGCAATATGGCTGTGGGCATAATTATGGATAATGGAATTCATCAGATTCTCAAGCAGCAACATCAATCATGGCCACAACCAGGTTAGCAATAGGAATAATGGACGTCTTCATGATTGCTGATCACAAAGTACAGCACTAACATCAATATAGCTTCTTCTTACAGGTAAGATCAGAGGTATCAATGTATATTGCATGTTCAATATTGCAGTTGCATTCATGCATCAGGAACATTAACCCAGTTTCCTGTAACATGCAGGATCTCAGACATCAATCTAATTTCTAGTGCCAGCTAAGAATATTTACCTCAGTTATGACTGTGGGCATGAGTATGATCCATGAAATTCATTAGATTCTCAGCAGCAACACCAATCATAGTCACAACGGTTGTCTCCATCAGAAATAGGAATAATGGAATTCAAGCTCTGATGGTAAGACTATGGAGCACTGGCATCAACATAGCTTCTTCTTACAGGTAGGATCTCAGGCATTAAAGTACATTGAATGTTTAACCTTGGGGGCTACATTAATGCATCAGGAACATCACCTGAATTTTCTGTGATAGGTAGGATCTCAGACATCAATCTGTTCTCCATGCCACCTAAGAATATTTACCTCAATAAGATTTTGGTCATGATTATGGACCATAAAATTCATTAGATTCTGAGGCATCAGCACCAATCATAGCCATCACCAGTATCTCCATCATAATAGTAATAATGGACTCCATCATATTTTCTGATTAAAATATGCAGTACTGACATCATCATAGCTTCTTCTTACAGGTAGTATCACAGGTATCAAAGTACATTGCATGTTTGACATCCTGTGGCAGGGAGGATCTCAAATATCAATCTGATCTCAACTGCCAGCTAAGAATACTTACCTCAATATGCTTATGGACATGAGTATGGACCATAAAATGCATTAAATTCTCAAGAAGCAACTGTAATCATAGCCTTCACCAATATCTCCACCAGAATAGTAATAATGGACTCCGTCATGATTTCTGGTCACAATATCCTTTACTGACATAAACAGAACTTCTTTTTACAGGTAGGATCATAGGTATCAAAGCATATTGCATGTTCAAAATTGGGTCCTATATGCATGCATCAGGATCATCAACTGAACTTCCTGTGACATGTAGGATCTCAAACATCAATCTGATCTCCAGTGCCATCTAATAATACTTACCTCAATATGATTGTGGACATGAGTATAGACCAGAAAATTCATTAGAATCTCAAGAAGCAACACCAATTATAGCCATCGCCAGAATCTCCGTCAGGCTAGTAATAATGGACACCATCATGACTTACTTCATTATATCTTAGACAGCCTTACTGACAATGATTTTTATAATAGAATCTTCTGGTTAAGGAGTCTCAGACATGATGAACCTCTTCAAAGTACACACTGATTCTAGATAAATATGGCAGCACAGACATGTTACAAATATATTTCCTTTGGCAGTTGGGATCTCTGATACATCAACAGTTCCAAAGTGGCAGTAGGGTTCAAGTCATGGCCTGTTTGCGTGTGGTGGGAGTGATCTGGGGTATACCATGATGTCTATTGCTGGGAATATCAGAGACATTGAGATAGTTTCACAGCAGGTAAGACTATGTACAGAGCCGGGCAGTGGTGGCACATGCCTTTAATCCCAGCACTTGGGAGGCAGAGGCAGGTGGATTTCTGAGTTTGAGGCCAGCGTGGTCTACAGAGTGAGTTCCAGGACAGCCAGGGCTAAGAGAAACCCTGTCTCATCCCCCCCAAAATACTATGTACAGCAACCTCTAGTGTCAGGATTCAGTGTAACGCCAAACTGGTAGAATATGTATCATAAATTGTCCTGAATCATGGATAACTGACATAATTAAAGATTCAATTGCTTATTTGTCCACAGTATAAGCAGGGTGCTGTGACTTCAACATGCCACCAGTGTGAATTTTACACATTATATTGATTCTTCATTGCAAAATAGAACGCTTCTCTGAATATGGTTTCAGAAGGCAGTGTTGACCATGGAATTCAACAGGGTCTCAGTTTCATAGGCATTACAAAGTCTGCATTTAGACATCAACGTGGTTGATTGGTAGGTGTGAATCATCATTAGTTATTTCAACATAGCTTTAGTTTGCAGTTCAGATAATAGACTTCCAGTTGGACCAGTCTAGAAGCACATACTACTTACTTCAACATTGTCATAAGCAGCAAGAAGGACCAAGGTTTTCAACATGAATCTCTTGTGGCAACATCATCAAGATGTCATGGTAGTACATAGATCATGGCCATCAACAAGATTTCTGTAGAAAACAGAGTATTTATTGTCAACATGGTTATTGAAGGTAGAACAGATCATTGATATCAACATAGTTGCCAGAGGCAACAGGAATCATGCACATATTTCATATAATTTAACACACATATTACCTCAGTTTTAGGTAACATTTTGTTATTGTTAACACTGATTATTAATACTATTTAAATCATATAACATAAACTTTTTTATTATCACAAACATTATATTAAAAAATTCAATCATTTGAAAACTTTGTCTGACAGCCAAAACTCTAGGTTTTAAAGTAATCTTTCCCATTTGAGTGATATATCTAGATATTTATTTTCTACCCTTTGGTAAATCTTCACAATCCACACATATATACTTCAACTGTGATTCCTTGAGATAATGATAATTGGGACTTTATCCTTGGGGTTAATTTCTATATTACCCATGGTTTTCAATGACTCCTAAGTGTAAACTCTATGGGAATCTATGTACAGATAACTATAATAAAAGAGAATATCAACAAATTTCAGTTTATTCTATTTGAACACCATATTCATTAATGGCAATAATTAAAAAATATATTTCCCTATCAAATTCAATAGATAACTGCCCATTTTTACTTAAAATTTATATTGAGAACACTTAAAAGATGTTGTGAAAGGATATGACAGTCTATGTTAAGGTTATTCATTATCCACTAATGTTAATAATTGGTTATAAAGCCTAAGTGTTTACCAATGAGTAGTCTACATAGCACTGGAAACCACTAAATCCCACAAGGTTACAGGGGACATTATAGGCCTTTTTTTCATTGCTTTTTGCCTCTTTCTCAACTTATAAATTAAAAAATAATAAATTACTAAATATGTAAAGTCACTTTTTTAATTTTCAGTTTTCTATCCTTAGAACTTACAAATATTTCCAGATGTTAAAATGAATATGGATAAAATATTAAATTTTAATTAATATTTATATAGTTTTATTAATTTTATTAAGTTGAAATATGCTTAAAAACTATATTGCTAACTGGCTATAGGTGCTAAGTTTTCTTTTATCTAGGTAACCTATTAAATATTTATTTCTTAGCTGTTCCCTCACTCACACGAAAACATTCTTCATGCTTTAAAATTTACATGTTTCACTTACTTTCCTTTCCCTTTTGTTTTATATGATCTTATAGTCTTTTATTTTAAGTTCATTTCTGGCAGTGTTCCAGTTTTTCTCTATTTATTATTTCTAAAATGGTATACTACACTATATCAAAATCTTTGCCTTTACTTCACATATTTCACTGTTTGTTGAGAAAACACTAGGGAAGAAGGTAATAGGTGAGAGTTCTTGTTGTAGGGAAAGGCCAAAGAATTCAGAGAGTGCTGCCCATGAGTTACAGTGAGAAATGATCACATTTCCTCTGACAAGTTCTTTCTCTTTATGGGGGAATTTCAGTACAGATTTGAAGAATTATTCATGTAACTCTGGCCAACACAACAATAATTTTACCTATAAGATTTTTTAAACTCCATGTCTCTGGAAATTCATAGCACAATGATAAATGTAATCAAGGATTTTTTTATGTTTAATAACAGAAATATGTCAGAAGTCAACCTGTTATTCTTACCTTATCAATATTTGCAAGAGAGTACTTGTATGAAAGCATACTGTATTCTTTATTGTTCAATCTTTTTATCCATTATTATTTCATTACATTTTAGGTACTGTGATAAATATTTAACATCATACATATTTTAATTCTTAATTAACTAGTTTAAACAAAATGACCTGAAAATATGAGAGCTGCTGAAAGGAAATTTTCTCGTGTTTATGGTGATTGGTCTCATATTAGTGATATTTTAGTTCTTTGAGTTTTTGGAAAACCATGAAAATTTGTTATCCTTATATTGTTTTATAAAAATAGAAGCATTATACATCCATTTAGAATTGTTCTGGCTGGGCGGTGGTGGCGCATGCCTTTAATCCCTGCACTTGGGAGGCAGAGGCAGGCAGATTTCTGAGTTTGAGGCCAGCCTGGTCTACAGAGTGAGTTCCAGGACAGCCAGGGCTACACAGAGAAACCTTGTCTCAAAAAAAAATTGTTCTGAAAATTAACTAAAATGTAAACATTTATTTATAAGATATGTTTTATAATAGCTAATATGGTAGTTTGTATTAATTAATTAATTAATTAATTGTCATTTAGGAATCAAGGTACTGAGCACACATGATAAATGAAGAAAAAATCACAATAATCTAAGTCTAAAATAAGAATAATCTCAGATATTGTCTGCACAGGAATTATTTGATTATGTTACTTGATACAGGAAAGCCCATCTGAATTGTGCTAAGAATCATTGCCTGTTCCAGACATCCTGGACTATATATTATAGAGGTAACAAGTTAAAAATGTATTAATATATTGTTATCTACTTTTGACACATTGTTTGATGTAATGAATTTTCTCAAGGTCCCATTGCTGTGACTTCCCTGTCATGAAAACAGCAACCTCAAATTGGAAACCAAATAAACCTTTTCACTCTCAAAAACACAAAAGTTGCTTTTGTCAGAACATTTTGCTACATCAATAGGGAAAGAAGCTAAAACATCTAGCTCCCGCTCAAGCAAATTATATAGATTTTTGTTTTTAGATGAGCTAAATCTTATTACCCACTGTTATATACCCAAACATTCAACATTCTTCTGTAAATATTTCTCAGTTGCATTCATTGTTGCTATATGCACAATAACTAGGAAGTAGAAGTAACATAAATGCCCTAACTGGTGATTGGATATGTGGGCCATATTCAGTATGGATAGTATTCATCTTCCAAAACATGCAGTATGGACTTTTGCAAGTATATGAATAAACTTTTAAAAATGGTATTGAGTGAGTTAATCTGAACACTAAATCAGAAATATTGCATGTTCTTTCTCATAAGTGGCTCCTAGATTGAAATCTTCTGATACGAGTGCATAACATGAAGAAACTTCAGAAATCAGTAAAGCAAAAAGGGACCATTGCAGGCTTAGAAGTCAGAGAGCAATTGATGGGGTAAAAAGAGGTTACAATTGAACTGATGGAGGGCATAGAATAGTCAGGCAGGTTCTAATTAAGGAGAGGTATAAATAAAGAAGGAGGGAAGAGGGTAAGATGAACTCATGATGTCAGAAAATATCAAAAGAACTCACACTATTAAGTAGCTACATAAATACCTATACTCCATATAAGTTATAAGTAAAAGAACACACACAGTATAAGTAATTTTTTCTGCTTTTAATTTACCTATTAAAACCAATGTATGCAATTATTCATGTTTCTTATATCAAATTACATAACATTTTCTAATTATACCTATTTTGCTTCAAATGATAGAATTATATTATTATCACAACTAAATATTACCCAAATATGTCTGATATGTTTTCATGTGGGGGTTGATTGATACTTTATCCATCTAGCTAGATTTAATCAAATTTGCACTATGAAGCATAGGTCCTCATCTGTGGCTTTGAATACAATCAGAACCCTAACCTCTACAGACTAAATTTACCTAGCTTCCTTATTCTTAGCTGATTGTTGTTTAGGTTACAAAAGAAAAAAAAATGCAGTCCCCGTTTTAGCTCTTCTCATTCCTTCATTCTGTCTATCCCTCTAACCACTATCCCCTTCGTATTTTCTGTGTTCTTTTTGATAAACCCACGGAGTCCATTGTATTACTTTACAGTTGCTATGATAAAATACCATGACCAAGGCTTCCTACAGAAGGAATAGTTTACTTTGGCATATACTTAAAAGGCTGATTCATGAAGGGTTGTCTGGCAGCAAGTGTCAGGAATAGTAAAACTAGTGGGAAGCTGAGAACTCTCACCTTTTACAAGCACCAAAAAGGGAAATAAATTGGAACTCAAGCAAGCCTCCATATTCTCAAAGCCTGCCTCTTATAACATACTTCTTTCACCATCTTCATAACCTACTATACCTTCCCAAACACCAAACATGAAGGGAATAATGTATTCTAATGCCTAAGCCATAGGAGACATTTCTCACTTAAACCAATATATGCAGTTACTGTTGTTATTATGTGAATGGTCCACATCCCTAAAAATATAATTTCACATTTCCTGGTAGTGACCAAAAGGAAGTGGTTAGAGTTCTTAGCTCACAGTGAGATTTTCTAGAGATCTCTTCCTTATACCTTGGGATTTGTTTAGCTTGGTCTTTTTTTTTTTATTATTCTTTGTTTACATTCCGAAGGCTTTCGCCTTTCCCTGTTTCCCCCTCACCATATGTCCCATAAGTCCTCTTCCACCCCACCCCACCCCCTGCCTATTCCCCAATCACCACCCCCCAATCACCACCCCACCATTTCTCTAGCTTGGTCCTGAACTGGTCTTATGCATATAGTTATAGCCACTATCATTTCACTTGTAAAAATACCTTCTTGTGTCTGGAAAATAGACTTTCTCTCTAGTCATTTACTACCTTTGGTTCTTACAATCTTTCCTCTGCCTCCTCCAGGATGACCTCTGAAACTTGAGAGGAGGGGGCATGGTTGCTGATTAAGTAAGAAATTCCATCCTTAATATTTGGAATTTGAACACATTGTCCCAAATGTTTATTTCTCCTTGAAGGGCTGGGGTTGGTATGAGGAAGAAGTTTATCATCACAGACAGAAACTCACAGCTAGTATCATCTCACTACTTCTAGATAATTTTCTCTGCTTGTTGCTTTCAGTTCAAGATGTGAGCACTCAGTATCCTGATCTATCCTTTACAAGCAAATGGACCTAAAAAGCAAGTTGGTTTAGCCATTCTAATATCCAACAAAAAAGATTTCAAACCTAAACTAAGTACAGAAGACAAGAAAGGACACTTCATATATGTCAAAGAGACTATACAATAAGGTGATTTTTCATTTCTTAGCATTTCTTTCTCAAATGGAAGGGCATCCACATCTATAAAAGAAACAAATTGTATACATGTTTTAATCTATCATGGACTCCCACAAATTGATAGGGGGAGACTTTAATACCCCATTTGCAACAATGGACAGGTCATGTAGACAAAACCTAAACAGAGAAATACTGGAGCTAAAAGGCATTATTGAACCAAATATGTCTAACATACATCTTCTGACCATTTCACCCAAATACAAAAGAATAAATTTCTTCTTAGCACCTCGTGGAATATTCTCCAAAATTTGCCACATACTAACAAATTAAATCTTAAAATATGCAAGAAAATTGAAATAATCTCCTGTATCCTATGAGATCAACACAGACTAAACATTTATTTAAACAATAGAAATATCAGAAATCCTAAAAATTCACAAAACTTAAATATACCTTGTACGGAGTGACTGCTGAGTCAAGATAGAAGTAAATAGAGAAATAAAAGACTTTCTATAATTCAATGAATGTAAATGCACAACATACCCAAACTTATGGAACACAATGAACGTGGTCTAAGAGAAAAGTTCATAGAATTAGGTGCTACAGAAAGAAATTCATGAGGTCTCATTCTAGGGAATTAACAGCACACCTGAAGGCTCTAAAACAAAAAGAAGCAAACATATCCTAGAGGAGTAGATGGCAGAAAAATAATCAAACTGAGTGCTGAAATCAATACATTAGAAACAAGTAGAACAATACAGAGAATAAAAAAAAGTAACAAACCTAAATACAAGTGTTTGAAAAAAAATCTACAAGATAGACAAGCCATGCCAGGTGGTGGTGGCACACATCTTTAATCCCAGCACTTGGGAGGCAGAGGCAGGCGGATTTCTGAGTTCGAGGCCAGCCTGGTCTGCAGAGTGAGTTCCAGGACAGCCAGGGCTATACAGAGAAACCCTGTTTTGAAAAACCACAAACAAAAAAAAAGATAGACAAGCCCTTAGTCAAACTAACTAAAAGACAGAGAAAAATACCCAAATTAACAAAATCAGAGGCAAAATACATAACAAACACCAAGGAAATCCAGAAAATCATGAGGGTCAATTTAAAAGCCTGTGATTAATGAAATTTTTCAATTTTTAAAAGAAATGGATAATTAATAGATAGACATCACTTACTGAAGTTAAATAAAAATTATGTAAACAATTTGAATAGACATATAACTTCTAAGTAAATAGAAGCAGTCATTAAAACGTAACAACCATAAAAGCCCCAGTGAGATGGTATTATTAGAGATTTTTATCAGACTTTCAAAGAAGAAATAATGACAATAGTACTCAAAATTATTCAAAAAATACCATTAGAATATTTCTAAATTCATTTTATGAGGCTACAGTCACCCTGACATCCAATCCACACAGAGATTCAACAAAGAAAGAGAATTACAGACCAATTTTCCTCATTTTGCATAAATGCAAAAATACTTGTAATAAAATACTCACTAATCAAATACACATCAAAGGCATTCATCATGCATTATGTTCAAGTATGCCTCATCCCAAAGATGCAGAGATTGGTCAACATACAACAATCAGAAATGCAAGCCATCATATAAACAAACTGAATGAAAAAAAAACACAGATCATTTCATTAGATTCTAAAAAGCCTTTGAAAAAAGATCCAACAAACTTCATGATGAAAGTCTGGGAAAAACTGGCAATACAAGGGCCATATCTAAATATAATAAAGACAATTTATAGGAAGCCAATAGCCAAAATCAAATTCAATGGTAAGAATTTTATATCAATGGCACCATAATCAGGAACAAGAAAAGACTGTCAATTCTCTCATATCCACTCAATATATTAATTGAAATTTTAGCAGCAGTAAGAACTCTGAAGGAGACCAAGGGGATACAAATTGGAAATGAAGTCAAAGTACTGCTTTTTGCAGATGATGTGCTAGTATATATAAGTGACTCCAGAATTCTACCAGTGAGCCATTAGGCTGATTAGCATCTTTAGTAAAGTATCTGGATATAAAATTAACAACAACAAGAACAACAACAAAAATGATAAGTAGCCTTTTTATACATAAATGTACTGCAAAAGATATTAGGAAAACAACATCCTTCACGATAGCCATAAACAATATAAAAATTTTGGTATATTTCTAAGCAACCAAATGAAAGACTTTTATGACAAAAACTTCAAGTCTTTGAAGAAAAAAGTGAAGGAGATATCAGAAAATGGAAAGATTTCCTGTTCCCATGGATTAGTCAGATTGATATAGTAAAAAAATAGTCATCTTACCAAAAGCAATCTACAGATTCAAAACCATTGATATCAAAATTCCAACACAGATCTTTACAGATCTTGAATGAACACTTAACTTCATATTAACACACACACACACACACACACACACACACACACACACACACGTTACAAAATCCTGCATAATAAATGAACACCTCAAATATTTTTTCTTCATTTCAAACTTTACTACAGAGCCATAATAATAAAAACTACATGATATTGGCATAAAAACAGTCAAGTTGATCAATGGAATTAAATTGAAGAATAGACAGAAATCAATATACCTGTGGAACCTGATTTTTAATTAAAAAAATAAAGCCAGAAATACACATTGGAAAAAGAGAGCCTCTTCAACAAATGGTTCTGGTCTAACTGGATGTCAGCATATAGATATAAGTGCAGCCAGGAGAATGTGCACTGCTGGGAGACAGGACACTGAATTCTGCAGGCCAGATGTGGGAATTTCATGAAACCAGAAAGCCTTGTCTCCATTGTAACACACAGTGACAAAGTCTGATTATTGTCAACTTTTCATGGTCAAAAAGTATTCAAACAATCACATTCTACATCCTGGTACCCACAGGCTTATAAAAAGACATGAGTGTATATGTGCTATAACAATGCTAGCTATAGCATAATACATTGTAATACAACTCTAAAAGTCCCCACATAAAATCAAAATTAAATAGTAGATCACATACTTCCAACATCACAAGATAGAAGTAACATTACAAAATAACACAGAAAGGAACTATTGGAAGAAATCCAAAGTAAAAACATGATGTACAAACTCCAAACTCTGCATCTGTATTTCTAGTGTCCACCTCATTTCAGCTTTGTAAGCTATACTACACTTCTTTTTCTTGGGCTGGTTCTACTCTCTGTTAGCAGGTATATTCAGCAGGTATCCCATGAGGGTTCACACATGATCTTCTGGGCTCTGCCAAAGAGCATGGGTCACTCCTCCCCAGCTCTGTCCTCTGTATCACTATAGGCTCTAGCTTACTCCATTCCACTGCTGCTGCTATCCTTGGTCATCCTATGGTACTGGCATCTCCAATAAACTGGGGTCCTCATCTGTAAGTAGGCAGCACATTTTCCAATAACTTCTCATATGCTTTTTTTAAGGTGGCAAGCTTCAATTTCATCATATAACCATTTAAGTCTGGGACTTCCACTGCCACTGGGGTTGTACCTAATCCAATGATCTTTTCTGGCCACTCACACGACAAGCCTGAACCTGTACATTCCATCAAAACCAGTACTACCTGGCAGATTCTTAAACATTACCTGGCTGCCAACAGGAGGTCTTCTCTGGAATACAGCTTTTTTGTTCTCTCAGGTAACACTTCCTAGAAAATTCCCATCAGAGACACTAGTCTCTTCTAAATCACTGACAATTTCTTATCTCTACCTAACCAGAATCAGTTGTCCTAGTAGCCTGTTATGTTCTTGATTCTAAAGGCATAGTGACTTGCCTGAAGCTGCCAAATTCCATTGATTGCTGGGGCTGGAACATGCCTCACCCAGTTCAATTACATTTACACAACTTTCCTGTTTTCAATGAGATTTCCCACTATCTATGGCTGTCATGGAACTAGCTCAGTAAACTGACTTGAACTCAGAAATCTGGATGGTTCTTTACACCAAGGTGCTGGGATTAAAGTTGTATGCCAACATACCTGAATCTAAGCTTTTCTTCACCTGGAACATGCTCTGTACCAAGCTGATGTAGAACTCAGAAATAAACTTGCTTTTGTCTCTTAGAATTAAAGGTCTTTTCTTTTTTTCTCTCTCTCTTTTTTTTAAATTTATTTTCTATATCCTTTGTTTACATTCTGAAGGCTTTCCCCTTTCCCAGTAGATTCCATCATACCTGAACCTAAGCTTTTAATTGGGAATATGCTTCTAGATCTGACTTAAAAGCTTATTTCTTTACAGGTCATGATTTGGATCAAAACCCCTTGTTTTCCAGCCTCAAGATCTGAGTCACAGTTATGGCCCCCATTTCTGGATGTAGTACACTCCAGATAGAGTTGACCACTGAGAATAGCCATCAAAATCCACCCCTTTTCAATTTGAAAAACAATCATGTCTCCTTATATCCAAATGAGGATGATAGCCAGGTCATAATAATGCCTAAAATGATGTAACTTTCTCTTGGTTCACTGTAAAAGCATAAACAATAAGTTATCCAGGTGGGGCCTTGCCCCAATGTTACCACTCCCTTAATTCCATTTAATATCTATCAATACAGAATTTAGCTCCATTCTACCTCCTGTTTCCCCATTTATCTCTAAACCATACATTTTGTATGTTTTCTTTCTCAGTTTGGAATACTTGATTAGAACCTGGCCCATAAGATTGAACCACTGGAGAAAGTTGAAATGAGTTGACTTTGAGACTTCTTTCTTAATGTAACTATTCTAAATCTCTTTATTTTATATTCAGGCAGACTCTTCAGACAAAGACAAAAAGCCCTTCACCAAAATACCATAAGAATGGTTTCTAAGCTCTTTACTAGAAATCTATTCCTCTGAAATCCCTTGAACCAGGCCTCCACAGTTGAAATCACTCTCAGCACAATTGCCTACCATGAGTCCACTACTGTGGTGAGTTGAGCCACACTTAATCCATCCCACTGCTTTCCAAATTCACAAAATCTACATTCCTCAAATCAAAATAATGGTCACACCTATGCCAACAATATCCCAGTCCTTGTTACCCATTTTGTATTAGTTAAGGTTTCATTGGCATATGTAAAGCCACCATCACTAAGACAACTCTTATATAGGAAGACATTTAATCAAGGCTGGCTTAAAGTTTTAGAGCTGCTTTCTGTTGTCATCATGGCAAAAAGTATGGTATTATTCAGGAAGATATGTTTATAGAGGAGTCAAGTGTCTTACATCCTGACCCAAAGGCTGGCAGGAGGCTCTATCTTCCACTGCCAGGCAGGACCATCATCTAGATCATAATGCACAGATGTGCAAATTTAAAGAAACCTCAAATACCCACTTCCTTTGTGATATCCAGTGACATACTTCCTGTAAGAAAGCTACATCTTGCTGGGTGTGGTGGCACACACCTTTAATCCCAGCACTTGGGAGGCAGAGGCAGGCAGATTTCTGAGTTCGAGGCCAGCCTGGTCTACAGAGTGAGCTACATCTTCCCCAATATAGATACATGTCTGATTATTCCCAAAATCTCATGGGGTAAGCACATTAAATCAACCACATTCCACTCCCTGGAATCCATAAGCTTATACACACATACATGAGTGTATGGGAGGTACACATAGGCATACCATTACGAAAAATAACTTAAATATACCTCCAGCAGTCCCCATAGTCTAACACAGCCTAAACACTGCTTAGAAGTTGCAAGTCTTCTCTAAGATTGATGCATACTTTAAGTGTAATCCCTTATAAAATCAACATTGAATAATAGGTCACATACTGCCAAGATTACAGGATATACAGCAACATTACCAAACAGCATAGTGAAGAGATGCTGGACCAAATCAAGACCAAAAAACAGATGGCAAAAGACCAAACTCTACACCTACATATCTGATATCTGCAATTACAGATTTGTAAACTGTAATCTATTTCTTTACTGGAGCTGGTTCCATTTCTTGTTATCAGCTTTACTTACACAAATGAATATATGGGATCTATACCTAGGCATACCTGTACAAAATACATTAAATATATCTCCAACAGTCCCCTTGTCTACCTCAGACTCAACAATGCTTAGAAGTTGCAAGTCTTTTCTTAGCTTCATGTATTCCCTTAACTATACTCTCTTGCAAAATCAAATTGAATAGTATGTCTCAGACTCACAACATTACAGGACATATAGCAACTTTACAAAACATCAGAGTGAGGAAATACTGGACAAATTCAAGACCGAAAAACAGTTGGAAAAAGACCAATCTCTGCATCTATGTATCTGATATCCAAATCACTTCAGACTTATAAACTATAATCTATTTCTTTTACTGGGGCTGGTTTCATTTCTTCTTATCAGCTTTATTCAGCAGGTATCTCATGAGGTTCACATACGATCTTTTGGGCTACTTCAGAAGGCTTGGGTCACTCCTTCAACTCTACTCTCTGTATGATTCTAGGCTCTGGCTCACTTCACTCTTTGCAGTGCAAAGACACCATCACTATGACACTTCTTCTATAGGAAAACATAATTAGAGTGACTTACAGATTGAGAGCTTCCTTCTGTTATCATCATGGTAGAAGTTATGGCAGCATGCAGGACAACACGTTAATGGAGGAGGCAAACATGCTATGTTTTGACCCAAATGCAGGGAGGATACTCTCTTCTACAGCCAGACAGGAGTATCATCTAGATCACACTGCCAAGGCTTGCAAATTTCAAGAAACCTCAAAGCCCCACCTCCATTGTGACATGCAGTGACATATGTCCATTAAGAAAGCTACACTTTCCCAATATAGACACATATTTGATTATTCCCCTCTTCTCATATGGTAAGCATATTCAATCAACCACACTGTTCTCCCTGGAATCCATAAGCTTATACACACATAAATGAATGTATGGGATCTATACCTAGGCATCCCTTTACAAAATACATTAAATAACCTCCAACAGTCCCCTAGTCTACCTCAGCCTCAACAATGCTTAGAAGTTTCATGTCTCTTCTTACATTCATATATTCTCTTAAGTATAATCCCTTATAAAATCAAAGTTGAATAGTATGTCTCAGACTCACAAGATCACCGGATATACAGCAAGATTACAAAATATCAGAGTGAGGAAATATTAGACTAACTCAAGACTAAAAACAACTAGAAAAAGACCAATCTCTGCATCTACATATCTGATATCCAAATTAGACTTGTAAACTATAATCTATATCTTTTCCTGGGACTGGATCCTTTTCCTAACATCAGCTTTACTCAGCAGGTATCCCATCAGGTTCACATATGATCTTTTGAGCTACTTCAGAAGGCTTGAGTCACTCCTTCAACACACTCCCTGTATCATTCTAGGCTCAGGCTCACTTCACTCTTTGCAGTGCAGAGACTCCATCACTAAGACAATTCTTCTATATAAAGGCATTTAATTATGGTGGCTTACAGTTTTGCAGCTTCCTTCTGTTATCATCATGGTAGAAGTTATGGCAGCATGCATACAGCATTTTAATGGAGGAACCAAATATGCTATGCTTTGACCCAAAGGCAGGGGGATACTCTCTTCCACACCTAGGCAGGAGAATCATCTAGATCACACTGCCCAGATTTCCAAATTTCAAGAAACCTCAAAGCCCCACCTCCATTGTGACATGCGGTGACATATGTCCATTAAGAAATCTACATTTTCCCAATATAGACACATGTTTGATTATTCCCCACTTCTCGTGTGGTAAACATATTCCATCAAGCACATTCTTCTCCTTGGAATCTATAAGCTTATACACACATAAGTGAATGTATGTGATCTATACCTAGGCACCAATTTACAAAATAAATATAACATTCCTCCAATAATCCTCTAGTCTACCTCAGCCTCAATAATGCTTAGAAGTTGCATGTCCATTCGTCATAAGGGAAATGCAAATCAAAACAACCCTGAGATTCCACCTCATACCAGTCAGAATGGCTAAGATTAAAAATTCAGGAGACAACAGGTGCTGGCGAGGATGTGGAGAAAGAGAACATTCCTCCACTGTTGGTGGGATTGCAAGATGGTACAACCGCTCTGGAAATCAGTCTGGTGGTTCCTCAGAAAATTGGGCATGACACTTCCAGAGGACCCTGTCATACCACTCCTGGGCATATACCCAGAGGATTCCCCTGCATACAATAAAGACACATGCTCTACTTAAAAAAAAAGAAGTTGCATGTCTCTTCTTAGATTCATGTATTCCCTTAAGTATAATTCCTTATAAAATCAAAGTTGAATAGTATGTCTCAGACTCACAAGATTACAGGATATACAGCAATATTACAAAACAGCAGAGCAAGGATACACTGGACCAGTTCAAGACCAAGAAACAGCTGGAAAAAAAAACAATCTCTGCATCTACATATCTGATATCCAAATCATGTCAGACCTGTAAACTATAATGTTTATTTTACTGGGCCTGTCTCCTTTTCCTGATATCAGCTTTACACAGCAGATATCCCATGAGGTTCACATATGATCTCTTGTGCAACTTCAGAAGGCTTAGGTCACTACTTCAACTCTGCTCCTTATTACTCAAGGCTCTGGCTGACTTCACTCTTTGCAGAGTAGAAATTCCATCACTAATACAATTCTTCTATAGGAAGATATTTAATTATGGTGGCTTACAGTTTTAGAGCTTCCCTCTGTTATCATCATGGTAGAAGTTATGGCAGCATGCAGGACAACATGGTAATGGAGGAGCCAAAGTTGCTATGATTTTACCCAATGACAGGGAGGACAGTTTCTTTCAGAGCCAGGTAAGAGGACCGTCTAGATCACAGTGTCCAGACATGCAAATTTCAAGAACCCTCAAAGCCCCACCTTCATTTTGACATGCAGTGACATGTGTCTAGTAAGAAAACTACACCTTCCTCAATATGAACATACGTCTTATTATTTCTCAATTCTCATGGGGGTAAGCCTACTCAATTAACCACAGTTTACACAGTGGAATCTTTCAGCTTATATAAATATACATTAGTGTATGGTTTTTTTACCTAAGAATACCCTTACACAAAACATATTAAATGTTCCTTCAACAGTCCCCAAAGTAAAGCATAGCCTCAACAATTTTAAAAGTTGCAAGTTTCTTCTAAGATTCATATATTCTCTTAACTGTAATCTCTTATATAGCCAAAGTTGGATAGTAGGTAACATACTCCCAAGATTACAGGATATTCAGTAACATTACAAAACCTGATAGTGAGGAAATACTGGATCAATTGAAGACCAAAAAAGAACTGGAGAAACACCAAATTCTGCATCTACATATATGACATCCATCTCCTTTCAGATTTGTAAACTATAATCTAGTTATATTTCTTGGGTTGTTTCCATTTCCTCTTATCAAATTTACTCAGCAGATATTCCTTGAGGTTCACATATGATATATTGGGACACTTTAGAAGCCTTGGATAACTCCTTCAACTCTGCTCTCTGTATCATTCTAGACTCTGGCTGACTTCACTCTTTGCTGAGTAGAGACTCCATCACTAAGGCAATTCTGCTATAGGAAAACATTTAATTAGGGTGGCTTACTCTTTTAGAGCTTCCTTCTGCAAAGTTATGGCAGCATGCAGGATAACACGTTAATGGAGGAGGCAAACATGATATGTTTTGACCCAAATGCAGGGAGGATACTCCTAGATCATCTAGATCATCATTCATCTAGATTACACTGCCCAGACTTCCAAATTTCAAGAAACCTCAAAGCCCCACCTCCATTGTGACATGCAGTGACATACTTCCTGTAAGAAAGCTACACCTTCCCCAATATGGACACATATTTGATTTTTCCCCAATTCTAATGGGATAAGCATATTCAATCAAACACATTGTTTTCCCTGGAACCCATAAGCTTGTGCACACATAAATGAATGTATGGGATCTTTACCTAGGCACACCTTTACAAAATACTTTAAATATTCCTCCAACAATCCACTAGTCTACCTCAGCCTCAACAGTACTTAGAAGTTGCATGTCTCTTTTTAGACTCATGTATATTCTCTTAAGTATAATCCCTTATAACATCAAAATTGAATAGTATGTCTCAGAGTCACAAGATTACTGTATATACAGCAACATTACAAAACATCAGAGTGAGGAAATACTGGACAACTTCAAGACCAAAAAACAGCTGGAAAAAGACCAATCTCTGCACCTACATATCTGACATCCAAATCACTTCAGACTTGTAAACTATGTATTTTTTTTACTGGGCCTGGTTCCTTTTTCTGATATCAGCATTACTCAACAGGTATACCATGAGGTTCAAAAATTATCTTTTGGGCTAGTTCAGAAGACTTGGGTCACTCCTTAAACTCTAATCTCTGTATGATTCTAGCCTCTGGCTGATTTCCCTCTTTGCTGTGCAGATACACCATCACTAAGTCAATTCTTCTATAGGAAGATATTTAATTATGGTGGCTTACAGTTTTAGAGTTTTAGAGCTTCCTTGTTATTATTATGGTAGAAGTTATGGCAGCATGCAGGAAAACATGATATGGAGGAGCCAAAGGTGTTATGATTTTACTCAATGGCCGGGAGGATAGTCTCTTTTAGAGCCAGGCAGGAGGACAGTCTAAATCACAGTGCCCAGACATGCAAATTTCAAGAAACCTCAAAGCCCCACCTCTTGGTAACATAAGTGACTTACTTCCTGTAAGAAAGCTACACCTTCCCTAATATGAACACATGTCTGATTATGCCCCAATTCTCATGAGGTAAGCATATTCAATTAACCAGATTTTAAACCGTGGAATCCTTAAGCTTATATTAACATAAATTAGTGTATGGGATCTTTACCTAAGCATACCCTTACACAAAATACATTAAATATTCCTCCAACTGTCCACAAAGTCAAGCACAGCCTCAACAATTCTTAAAAGTTACAAGTTTCTTCTAAGATTCATGTATTCTCTTAACTGCAATCCCTTATATAATCAAAGCTGCATAGTAGGTAATATGCTTCCAAGATTACAGGATATTCAGTAACATTACAAAACTTGGTAGTGAGGAAATACTGGACCAATTAAAGACCAAAAAAAAGGGGGGGGGCTGGAGAACAACCAAACTCTGCATCTATATATCTGATATCCAACTTCTTTCAGATTTGTAAAATATAAGCTATTTATTTCACTGGGGCTTGTTCCATTTCTTATCAGCTTTACTCAGCAAGTATTCCTTGAGGTTTACATATGATCCATTGGGCTACTTTAGAAGGCTTGGGTTCATCCTTCAACTCTAATCTCTGTTTCATTCTAGGCTCTGGCTGACTTCACCCTTTGCATTGCAGAGACACCATCACTAAAACAAATCTATAGGAAAACATTTCATTAGAATGGCTTACTGTTTTAGAGGTTCTTTCTGTTAGCATCATGGTAGAAGTTATAGCAGCATGCATGAAAACATGGTAATATAGGAGGCAAACATGCTATGTTTTGACCCAAAGTCAGGGAGCATACTCTTTTCTACAGCCAGGCAGAAGAATCAACTAGTTCATATTGCCCAGACTTGCAAATTTCAAGACCTCAAATCCCCACTGCCATTGTGACATGCAGTGACATACTTCCTGTAAGAATGCTACACCTTGCCCAATATGGACATATGTCTGATTATTCCCCTTATCATGGGGTAAGGATATTCAATCAACCACATTCTATCACTGGAATCCATTAGCTTATACAAACACAAATGAATGTATTGGATCTATACCTAGGCATACCTGTACAAAATACGTTAAATATACCCCCAACAGTCCCCTAGTCTACCTCATATTCAACAATGCTTAGAAGTTGCAAGTCTCTTCTTAGATTCATGTATTCCCTTAACTATAATCGCTTACAAAATCAAATTGAGTAGTATGCTTCAGACTCACAAGATGACAGGCCACATAGCAACATTACAAAACTTCAGAGTGAGGAAATACTGGACAAGCTCAAGACCAAAATAGAGCTGGAAAAAGACAATTCTCTGCATCTACATATCTGACATCCAAATCACTTCAGACTTGTAAACTACAATCAATCTTTTTTTTTACTGGGCCTGGTTCCTTTTTCTGGTATCAGCATTACTCAACAGGTATCTCATGAGGTTCAAAAATGATCTTTTGGGCTAGTTCAGAAGGCTTGGGTCACTCCTTCAACTCTGCTCTCTATATTACTCTAGGCTTTGGCTGACTTCCCTTTGTAGTGTAGATACACCATCACTAAGAATATTCTTCTAAGCCAGGCGGTGGTGGCACACGCCTGTAATCCCAGCACTTGGGAGGCAGAGGCAGGTGGATTTCTGAGTTCGAGGCCAGCCTGGTCTACAGAGCGAGTTCCAGGACAGCCAGGGCTATACAGAGAAACCCTGTCTCGAAAAAACCAAAATCAAAAAAAAAATTCTTCTATTGGAAGACATTTATTTAGTGTGGCTTACAGTTTTAGAGTTTCTTCTGTTATCATCATGGTAGAAGTTCTGGCAGCATGCAGGACAACATGGTAATGGAGGAGGCAAACATATTATGTTTTGATCCAAATACAGGGAGAATACTCTCTTCTAAAGCCAGGCATGAGGTTTGTCTAGATCACACTGCCCAGACTTACAAATTTCAAGAAACCCCAAAGCCCCACCTCCATTGTGACATGCAATGACATATATCCAGTAAGAAAGCTACATCTTCCCCAATATGGACACATGTCTGCATATTATTCCCCACTTCTCATGCAATAAGTATATCCAATCAATCACATTCCACTCCTTGGTACACATAAACTTATATAAACACATGAGATTCTGGTCCCTATACTTAGGGACACCATTACAGAAAGTACATTAAATTCAACTTCCCATTGTTCAGTCCAACCTAAACAATGTTTTAAAGTCAAGTCTCTTTTAAGTTTCATGCAGTCTCTTAACTGTAATCCCTTATAACAT
Source organism: Apodemus agrarius (assembly GCA_964023405.1). Classification (NCBI taxonomy): domain Eukaryota; kingdom Metazoa; phylum Chordata; class Mammalia; order Rodentia; family Muridae; genus Apodemus; species Apodemus agrarius. The sequence goes on along the minus strand of OZ030010.1, from coordinate 122,301,300 downwards.
CAATGTGAAAGAGTAGGTCACATACTCCCAAATCATCATAGATTGATAATACTGGACCTAGTCAACACCAAAAGCTTCCTGGGCAAACACCAACCTCTACATCTACATGTCTGATATCCAGTTTTTATTCAGTTTTCTAAACTATTATCTACCAGGGCAGTTTTCATTTCCACATTTCAGCTTTACTTAACAGGTATTCAATGGGGTTCAGGACTGATTCTCTGGGCTCTTCTAAAGGGCTTGTGTGATTCCTTCAACTCTTCTCTCTATCACACTGGGCTCTGGGTAACTTCACTCCATGGTTTCTATTATTCCTGGTGGTCCTACCATGGAACTGGCATCTCAAATAAACTGGGGTCTTCTGCTGCAACTAGGCAGCACTTCCCCCAATTGGCTCTTATAAGCCTATTGGTCCTAAGCCTCAACTTCATTTCAAAAACCCTTCTGTCTTGAATCTTCAACTACCCATGATGCTGCTCCTTCTCCACTGATCTTTTTGGCCTCATACATTGGCAAGTATCAACTGCTATTCATTACCCTTTCATTCTTTCAAAATCATTACCACTTGGCAGTATCTTATATATTACCTGGCTGCTAGCAGGAGGCCTTTTTTTCTGAATACAGCCTCTTTGTGCTCTCTGATAACACTTCCCAGCAGATTTCACCTCAATAATGCTAGTATTAATCACTGGTATTTTCTTAGCTCTAGCTAAGCAACATATATTGTACCAGTACCCTGTTCTATTCTTCATTCTAAACCCATAGGGACATTCCCAAAGCTAACAAATTCTTTTGGATGCTCGAGCTGGAACTTGTGCTCCTCATTCAATTGCATTTACACAAGCTTCCTGATTTCAATGGCTTCCTCATTTCCTAAGGTGGGATGTCATGGAACTAGCTCTGTAGGCTAATCTTGAACTCAGATCTAAATGGTTCTCAAATCTGAGTGCTGGGATTAAAGTCATATATCACTATGGCTGGAATGAAGCTTTTATTTACCTGGAAATTATTCTGTATAAGGATGGATTGGAATTCAGAAATCTGCATTCTTCTTTCTCCTGTGGTTAAAGATGTGCTCTACAATGCCTGAACCTAACCTTTTCATGTCTCATATGCTTCCAGGTCTGGATCTAAAACCTGTGCCCTCCCACTTCATGATTTTTTTCTCAAAATCCTTTACTTTCCAGCCTCAAGACCTGGATTGCAGGTGTGCCCTCCATTTCTGGATTGTAGTTCATTTGAGATATAATGAAGTTGAACACTGATAATAACCATCCCAATCCATTGTTTGTCAATTTTACACACACTCATGTCTCTTTCTGTCCACCTGAAAAGAGTAGCCCAATCATAATAATGCCTAACATGATATATCTCATGGTTTGATGCAAAAACATAAACAGCAAACTTATGTAGGTGGGCTCTTACCCCTCCTATGATCTATTCTATTCCTTCTATTATCACCTTGGCAGGAAGTGTGTAGCACCATGCAGGAATACATGGTGCTGGAAGAACCAAATGAGCTACATCTTGACCCAAGGGCAGACAGGAGACTCCCTCCCACAGGCCACTGGGAGGATCATCTTGATCACCCTGCCTATACTTGAGAATTTCATGAAACTTCAAAGCCCCACCTGTGTTGTGATACACAATGATATATTTCATCTCATAGCCCTCTTTTCTATATGCAGATAATTCCTGATAATTCTGCATCTCCAAACCACAACATTACAGTTTCTACTTGAAAGCTGACTTCATCATTTTTTTTTTTTTTGGTCTTTCGAGACAGGGTTTCTCTGTGTAGCCCTGGCTGTCCTGGAACTCACTCTGTAGACCAGGCTGGCCTCGAACTCAGAAAACTGCCTGCCTCTGCCTCCCAAAGGCTAGGATTAAAGGTGTGTGCCACCACCATCTGACCTGTCTTCATCTTTTATCTCATGGGTCTCCTGCTTTCCCAAATCCCTCTTTCCTTTTACAGATTTCTAATAAATTTTATATAATCAAGTATTTGCTATTCATGAATCTCACCTTAGGCATCTCTTTTGTTTTACCTCTACAATCAAGCAGACTATGTCAATCTAGTATATCATTATGTAAAAAAAAATAGTGTCAATTTTTCTCTATTTTTGTGTTAATTCCACCCATATTGTCTTCATTTGGGTTTTAGAGCTATGAAGAGACATCTTGACAAAGGCAACACCAATACAAGTCAATATTAATTGGGGCTGGCTTATACAGTCCGAGCTTCAGTTCTTTATCATAAAGGTGGGCACTTGACAACTTTTAAGCAAGCATAATTCAGGAAGAGCTGAGAATTCCTTGCCAAGAGGCAAAGGCAGACAGAAGAGTGACTTCCAGGAAGCTAGGAGGAATGTTTCAAAGCCATCCCCTACAGTGACACAGTTCTTCCCACATGGCCACACATATTCCAACAAGGCCACACCTCCTAATAATGCCACTCTCTAGGCCAAGAACATTCAAACCATGTGTGTGTGTGTGTGTGTGTGTGTGTGTGTGTATACATGAATGCTTTACACCAGAGTTTTCTCTGCTTTAAAATATATAAGATAAATGCAAATCCCACATGAAAATTTCCTACTAAAATTTTATGTTACAAATATATTCATATTAAGTGTGTACTTTTGCATTGTTTTCAGTGTTTTGAAAATATTTTTTTCAAAAATACATTAAAAATATCCTTCATCCTTTGAAAAACAATATTTTACTGTAAATTCCTCGATGATGATTCCCATTTTTCTACTTGTATATTATCAATATACAAACATGAATCTATCCTAGATTGAAAACAATTAGATGATTGATCATGGTATTACAGGATATTTCTGGTTAGCACATGATACAAATCCTATTTTCAAAATGGATTGATGTAATTAAACTCACCAAAACAAAAGAATATCATTCCTTCCACATAATTGGCAGTATTTAGTGTTAGAATAACTTTTATATCAGAAATTTGCCAATTTAGAGTATATGGAACCATATTCCATCATTTAAATTCCAATTTATTTTTTATTAATGATCTATTGATAACTTTTCTGTTATTAGTGTCACTCACATTTCTGTTTCTTGCTACCTTTGAAACACTTATATTTCATTTCCTGTACAATCATTGATATATCCTATCCAAATACCTAGTTATGGTATCTAGTTCTATTGTCGAAGCCAAGAAGGGACTTTTAGGAAGGTACATTTAAGTCAATAGGTACAGTAAATTCTAGGAAAAATTAGACTATTGGAGTTTGGGGACTGAAAAGGCTTATTCAGGTAGGAACAAGTAAATTTGAGGTAAATTAGCAGCTAAGGGGAGATAATTGGAGAAAGGATCATTGGAACATGTATCAAAGCCTACACTCCCATAAACCAACTAAAACATAGTTGGATGAAGAGTAAAATTCATGGGATATGAAAGTAAAAGGATATGTAATATAGTTAAAAAATTAATAAGGGTGTCAAGAGTATGAGAGATAAGAGGGAATAGTGTGTTAATTTAAAATAACTATGCATGTATGAAAATTACTTCATAAGAACTCACATCTTAGATAATTTCCAAATGTAACTTGACAAAGAGTTTAAACAGCATTTTCCAGTATCCATCAATAATTCCACTCCCCAAAGACAGGGACTACAAAATAAAATCCACAGTGGTAAGAGTAAGACAACTCTCCTTGGAGTTCTGGCATTGGAGACCTTAACAGTTTTCAAAATAACACAACTTCATGACTGTCCATGGTTACCCACCTCAACTCATGGTAAAACCCTAATGATAACAGCACCAAACCCCTTAACTAAACTCAATCTCAAAGTGACTAGAAAACTACCTCCCTTCTGGCTAGCTTTTATACTGTCAGAATATGCTCTTCAGGGTGCTTGCGGAGATAAAAGTTAGACATGGTCTTACCCACTGCTGGTAACAGCAGGCTGTAACACTGCCTTGCCAGTCAAGATATTCCCACTGTTGCTATGGTTGCACAACTATTATGAGGTAAATATCTCATTTCTTAGTGGGTTTGAGACCTGATCCACATGAGAGAATTTAATGCTTAATACTGAAATTTTATTTGAAGGCTCATAGATGGGGAGTTCATAGGTCATAGGATACAACCTATTATAATTTTGCTCATGGTGATCTTGTAAAATTGCCTTCTATGTTTATGTTTACACACATAAATTGTTAGCAACCTTAGTCAAAAAAACTTCTTTTGAATAGTACAACAATCATTGGAAAGACAAACAACTTTCCAGTTTTCAGAGAATAAGTTACAGTGAAAGTGAAATTCCAAATGAGACACAATGCCACCTTTGACACCCTCTGAATCTCAGAAAACAGCACCAAAGAGAAAGGAGGAAAGAACAATAGAAGGGATAGAAAATGAGCAATGCTGTGAAATGCTGACTTCTGGACAGGAATATGGGCACTGTGTTCATGAACTTACAGCACCTGTGATTATCTAGATATCCATATAAGACAGCCAGAATTATGGGCATAAATATGGGGATGTGTTTTCCATGCTCCACCGGTCAGGAGGATAAAGTGGCAGTTGGAAGCTGTTGGAGGGGTGTTCTAACTAGTGAGCAAGTTTTCAGTGTTCTAGTGGATAGACCCATATACAAGTTCATATGGGCAGCACTAATTGAACATAGTGAATTACCACATATGAGATGGCATGAAATTGGTAGGGGGCACATTGGAAGGGAAATAGCTGGTGCTTAAGTAAGAAAAGTTTTGATTCTATTTCAATGTCTGGAGCAATCAGAGTTTATTTTCTGTTTACAGTTTCAGAGAGTTAAAACCCATAACCATCATGATAGAAAACATGGCACATTCAAAGAACTACAGAAGAGATTTTAAGCCCCTAGCTTCTCTGGATTACTGTTTAAAAATTGAAGTTTTAATCTCTCATGGCCAATGAGCCAATGGTATGCTATATCCCTTAATTTCTGAAGGGTATGCTATTTCTCTTAATTTTTGAATTTATTCAAAACCCATCACTTTGTAAAAAATATGTTGTGTACCACTCTCTAAAACTGAAGCTTATGATTTTAATAAAAAAATTAACATATACTTGCAAAACTTGCATATTATTTTATACAGATATTCTAATTTCCTTTCTATTTCTTTGATAAAATGCAATGGCAAAAAGCAACCTGTGAAATAAATGGTTTACTTTGTCTTGTAACATAGTTTCTCATGATGGAAGTCAGGGAAAGAAGTCTAATACAGGGTTGCTTTTCTCAGTTTACTCAGCTTGTATTCTATACAACCCTGGAGTGGCACTATCCGTAGTAGGAAGGGCCCTGCCATATCAATCACCAATCAAGAAAATGTCTCACAGAGTTGCGTATAGGAAAATCTGTAATGGCAATTCTTCAACTTGGGTTCTTTCTTTCCAAACAAGACTATTTTCTGTCAAGTTGATGAAAATATGAGGAACCAACACAACACAATAATGTATTTTACCTACTAGTAATTTAGATATCCTGACTAAATGCTCTGTCTCTATAATGGAGGATCAGTTCATCAAAATTTACTTTCATCTACATTATGTTAACCTTCAGATTGCAGTCTCTTGACTCTGAAACCCAGGATTTTTATGTTGTAATTTTTCTTTTAATATTTACTTTTGAAGACACATTCATTTGTTGAAAACATATATTATGTACTACTTTCCAAATTTCAAGCTTGGGATTTTATATTAAAAAATAATAACTTAGATGAACAAAATGTGCTATTTTCATGAACAAATACTCTAACACTGTAGAAAAAATAAATCATTTGGGCCAAGAAACAGAGTGCTTTAAACTGAAGTATGGACATATAATATATTTTTTGAAGTTGTGTGCAGACTTCAAACTGGCTTCCATTTGTAGAAAGACTATTGGAGTAGCATAAAGTATGGACTACACTAAAGAGATTTATTTGACTTAGTACATGATTCTTACTTGCGACAATTACAAAAGTAAGCAAATTGTTCTTTAAGTGATGCCTACCATGTTGTGGGACTCTCAATTGCCAAAACATCTGGGTATGTATGAATCAAGTTTTGATAAGATTTACCTATCATCCTTTTATTTATTAAGGTATCCATTATATGTGCCATGTATTCTTCAAATATCGAATTTTTAGGGTGAACCAATATTCTAAATGGTCAGATACCTTTAGAGAAATTACAGAGAGTAAATAAAATTCAATGACTTTGTAGTTTTAACTATCTAATGAAGTTTTACAATATTCGATAAGCTTCAGAGATATGTATAAAATTAACCACTCTGTACAATCAAACTATATATTTAGTAACATCTTAACCTGTTTTTAAAAGTGGCAGCATGTATTATAACAGGTGTAACTTATTTGCACTTACAAGAGTCTACTATTGTTATGAATTATTAGCTTTTTATAAGCATTAAAATAGTGAATAAAATGAAAACCACCAGAGTATTCTGTAGACCTATTAGGTTAGCAATAATCGCAGGCATATTTCTGCATTATGCTCTTCAATTTCTATTTAAGTATGTTTTACGTGATCGTCAAAGTGATATGATAGCATATATTAAATGCTGGGATATATTGACTGCTGCTGTGTGTATTTTTCCTGTGGAGATGAACCAACATCATTTTGTCCCTGAGAGGATATGAAGGAGAGACCACAGAAACAATTTAACTAGTTTACCCTGGCAAAGCAATGAGTTACTTAGAACTACTTACAGGAAGTAGGTGGTGACTTACAATAGCTGTGGCAAGTTATTTTTGGTTATGCCACTGAAAGAGAATTCCATTCTTTCCTCAGTAACCATTAACTACCTCTATATAACCTTGGAGAAGAGTATGGCCTTATGAGACCTCTCTTTTCCTAGTCATTAACTTTTTATGAATTCCAGTAGAGAGATGTGGCTTCATGACACACTCTTTCGGGATGGGAATTTCATGTTTTAAAGTTCAAAGCCAAGGAGTACACAGGGCATATAATCAGTGGAGCAGCTGGGACAGAGCCTTCCATCTTCTATATGTAACAGGAAGCAAGGCAGTTCCACAGCTTCCTGTGAACGACCCACCAGGAGAGATTAATCTCCCAGCGGTGCCTCCATTTCTGCACACAGAGGTAAGATCTCTAGATTCTCTCTGGAGGGGAACAGCTGGGAGCACAAGGGGCATACCATCAGGGGAGCTGCTAAGACAGGAGTTTTCCAGCTTCAATTTGCACCAGAGATCCAGGCAGCTCCAGACTTCTGTACACACTCCATAAGGAGAGATTGATCTCCCAGCAATGCTTTTACTTCTAAACTCAGAGGTAAGATCTCTACCTTCTCTCCAATATCTCTCAGGAGAGGAACAGCCAGGAAAGCACGAGGCATATGGGCAGTGGAGCAGCTAGGAAAGGAGTCTTCCAGGTGTCATTTACATCATGGAGGCAGGCAACTCTACAACCTTCTGTACACATACAATGCTAGAAGAGCATTGATCTCCCAGAAGTATGGACACAGGCTTACAGGCCAACAGAAGGTACAAGTTCCAGTCAGAGACAACAAGACCAACTAACACTAGAGATAACAACAGAGATGGCAAAAGGCAAGTATGAGAAGCCTACCAAAAGAGACCAAGGCTACTTGGCAACATCAGAATCCAGCTCTTCCATCACAGCAAGTCCCAGATACCTCACCACACCAGAGAAGGAAGAGTTGGATTTAAAATTGCATCTCATGATGTTGATACAGGACTTCAAGAAGGAAATAACTCTTTTAAAAAAAACCAGAACATGGGTCAGCAGGTAAAATCCCTTAAAGAGGAAACACAAAAATCCTTTAAAGAATTACAGGAAAACACAAACAAGTGAAGAAACTGAACAAAACCATCTAGGATCTAAAAATGGAAGTAGAAACAATAAAGAAATCACAAAGAGAGACAACTCTGGAGAGAGAAACCTTGGAAAGAAATCAAGAGACATAGAGGCAAGCATCAACAACAGAATACAAGATATAGAAGAAAGAATATCAAGTGCTGAAGACACCATAGAAAACATTGACTCAACAGTCAAAAAATGCAAAATGCAAAAAGCTCTTAACCCCAAATATCCAGGAAATCCAGAACACAATAAGAAGACCAAACCTAAGAATTATATGTATAGAAGAAAGCAAAGATTTACAACTTAAAAGGCCAGTAAATATCTTCAACAAAATTATAGAAGAAAACTTCCTTAACCAAAAGAAAGAGATGCCCATGAACATACAAGAAGCCTTCAGAACTCCAAATATACTGGACCAGAACAGAAAGTCCTTCTGGCACATAAAAATCAAAACATCAAATGCACTAAGCAAGGAAAGAACATTAGAAGCAGAAAAAAGATCAAATAACTTATAAAAGGCAGACCTATCAGAATTACAGCAGACTTCTCACCAGAGATGATGAAAGTTAGAAAATCCTGGGCAGATCTCATACAGATCCTAAGAGAATACAAATGCCAGCCCAGACTACTATATCCAGCAAAACTCTCAATCGCCATAGATGGAAAAACCACAATATTCCATGATAAAACCAAATTTACACAACATCTTTCCAGAAAACCTGCCCTACAAAGGATAACAGATGGAAAATGCCAACACAAGGAGGGAAACTATACCCTAGAAAAAGCAAGAAAGTAATCTTCCAACAAACCCAAAAGGAGTTTGGTTTTATCCACAAAAACATAAAAATAACATTTAAAATAACAGGAAGCAACAATCTCTATTCCTCAATGTCTCTTAACATCAATGGACTAAATTCCTCAATAAAAAACATAGACTAACAGAAATATTTTTCATGTAAATCTTTAATTTTATCAGAAAATGTTTGTAATTCATCTCATAATTAATTTAGTAATATTTTATGTCTACCATTTTATCTGTATTATTTTCCATCATAATCTTCAATTTTAACATGTTTTTCTATATATTTCTTCTATTTTATCAGAAATATTTTCCATGTAAATCTTCAATATTATCAGAAAATGTTTATAATTCCACTTTCAGTCAACTTAGACATATTTTATGCCTACTACTTTATGTGTATAATTTTCCAAGAAATAGTCAATTTTAATGTTTTTATATATTTTTTGAATTTTATCAGAAATATTTTCCATGTAGATCTTCAATTTTATCACAAATGCTTATAATTCCACTTTAAATCAACTTAGAGATATTTTTATGCCTACCATTTTATGTGTAATTTTCCATGATAATCTTCAATTTTAACATTATTCTATATTTTTCTGCATTTTTATCAGAAATATTTTCCACATAAATCTTCAATTCTTTCATAAAATGTTTCTATTTCCCTTTTCAAAAAAAAAATAAAAGAACCCCAAATCCATTTTTGTGCCCCTTGCCTCAGTATAGATGGCAGCTTTGAAAGCTCAGGTGACAAAGGACACCTGCCTTCCTCTAGGCAGCTACATGTTACTGAGGTGCTTTTGATGCTGCTGAGGTCCTCTACTTGCATCCAACTACAGCTTCATTAGCATCAGCATGGACTCAATACTCTTCAGGGACTTTCCTACCTGCAATTCCCCTTAGGGTCTATGAAGCTTCCTGGATTGAGCAACTCTCATTTTTTTGTTTCTCTAGTGAGCAGTCAACTCTTGTCGATTTACCCAGCCTATGTCATGTAAGAGAACTGAGTTGATCCCATTTTTATTTTTAAAAACATTAAAAAAAAGTTCAAAGCCACACATACTTTCTAATATGCATACACACACACACACACACACACACACACACACACACAAAGTGAGAGAGAAAGAGACAGAGACAGAGAGACAGAGAGACAGAGAGACAGAGGCAGAGAGACAGAGACATAGAGATAGAGAGACAGAGAGACAGAGAAGAAGGAAGCACAGGGAGGAGAGAGAGGAGAGAGGAGAGAATGAATTTATTAAATTAACTTACCAACAGGTACCACTTAGAACATGTAGTTGTTTGGTCTTTGAGGCCAGCTGCCTTTAAATCTTGAGTCTTTGCACAGTGTCTATCTTTCTTAGTCTAAGAAGTTTGGTGCATCAAAAATCTCAGTCTGGTATAGGAAACCTGGAATTCTCCCAGAAAGCTGCCCGTTCTTCGTGGTAGAAGCCAGAACACACCGGCTCTGAGTCCAGCAAAGGAATCAACAGAATCAGTAATAGGATAAAGTATAATTAATCAAGATGAAAATGCCAAAAAACAGAACATGAATAATCATCCTTGTTCCTCATATTTTCCTATCTGGACTGCTACCAGAAAGTGATGCCCACATTTGTTATGTGTATGTGTGTTAGGGGCAGGGGGGTCTTCTCATATCAAATGATGCAATCAAGAAAACTGCCTCTTCTAATGAGGTTCCTTACTTAGGTGATTCAAATTTGATGCAACTTAATATTAATATGAACCATCACAAATGTATTTTTCTTTTTTATTAAAAACTACATTTTAGTATATAAATATTTAAGTTTGGAAAAATTAATATTGATAAAATGCTTTCATCTAATTTATGATCTCCCTTTTACTAACTCTTTTATTTACCTTCCAAATTTTGACAGTTTTCCAGTCCCCTCTCCAAGAGTCCTTTCACCCATCTCCCCTGTCCCTGTGCCTCTGAGAATGTATTCTCCCATACCTTACCCCCTAAACCGCTCGAACCCCAGCTACCCTCACCCACTGTTCCCTTCCCTGCGGCATGAAGTCTCTACAGGATTAGGTACATCACTTCCTATTTCTTTGCATTCTATACAAATACCTCCTATGTACAAGCATGGAAATGTCAAGTAATAAATGCAAGCAATTACTACATATTTAATGGACAACATTCAGTTTTAATTTATTAAAAGCAGGTTCATTGTTGATAGTCATTCATGATACTGTTACATAATGATATTTTCCTTTAAGAAGATAATGTACCTTGTGGAATTTGTACATGACACTTGGCATATGGAAGGAAATGTAGAGCACACTGAAGAACTACTTGTCTCTAATATAAATTATGTTCAAGCACTGAAAGTAACAACAATTCTCTCAGTAATAAAAGGAGTGACAAAAGTCTACAACTTGCTCTAACACCAGGAAGGCTTCTCTTATATTGTTCTCTCTGATCTAGTAGGTTGCTTTTAAAAAGGAGTTGTTCCTTGAGAATAGACTTCTCTCTATTCAAATATAATCGTCTACTTTTGCACTAAATTTGGACTTCACTTCTCTTTAGTACTTCCTCAGAACATGGGGAAGGGCTTGCTGCACTGTATTGTATACTAGCCATGTTTTAGGCTCTGATTGCTTGACTTGCTGCTCACAATGTGTAACATCTGTCCTCCAAGAGAACTAGGGAGGTTACAATTTGAAAAAAAAATGTTTGTACTGCTAGACTTATGAGACTTCTGCTTTAAAAATGAAAATAATGGCTTCTGAAAACAGGGGCTCCCAGACAGTTAATATTTTCTGGGAGGAGGGGGTTTCATAAGACTCCTCACTGCTCTCTGAGGACTCACACACAGTTAACAGTAGTGAGGAGGGAGGTGGTCATGAAGTTCCACTGATGTCTGATGCCAACTGCCAGTTGGCTGTTGCTAGGGGAATACAAGGTATTTTCTTAAATGTTATAGTCATTGTTAAGTGCTCATGTCCCTGTGAGTAATTCCTCATCCTTGCTCTTATAAACAGCTGCCCTGATGAAACTTACTAGGTAAAAAAAAAGAAAAAAATTACAGAAGAACAGGACCAGCCGGGAAGAGGGAGAGGATCAGTAGGAGATAAAGGACAAGATAGGGTTGTGACAGAAAACATAATCCAAATGGATTATATACCTGTGGGAAATGATGTAATGGAGACCATTCTTGTGTATAATGAAAGCTAATTAAATAAGTGAGAACCTGTAAAGAAGTATCATCAGCATTGAGTAAAATCTTCAGGACTTTACCATGTTAGATGGAAGTAATTTTAAGTGTTGACAGTTTTGTTGTTGCTTTTAATTTTTAGTTCTTTGATAATTACATACAATGTATTTTGACCATATTATCCCTCAATCTCCAACACCTTCTAGATTCACAGACCTTTCATCCCCACCCACTTTTGTGTCTATTTTAACCCATCCAGTCAAATTTGTGCTGTCTGTATACTCTAACCATTAGCAGCTTCCATAAGAGTATAGTTTTGAAAGGATACTGAAAATTTAAGAATTCCAGTTTTCTTTTACAATAGAGTGAAGTTTATATCAAAATAAATTGTTTTTTAGGAAGATAGACACAAGGATTATTGTTAAAATGTGACATATTCTACCTGATCTCAGACAGTGTGTGTGTGTGTGTGTGTGTGTAAATGTATATATATATATATATATATATATATATATGTGTGTGTGTGTGTGTGTGTGTGTGTGTATATATACATACATACATATGTATATATAATATGTGTGTATATATTCTGTAAAGTTTCAAGATACTTTAAATTCTTGTTCATAAACGTCTATTTTGATAATTTCACTGAGTGTTATACTTTTCCTGACAATGCTCTCACACTCAGAATTACATGTTTAGATGAAGTGTTTTAAGGTTACTAAATATATAAGTAAGGAATAGAACCAGTAGTTTGTATACTAGGTAATTATGAAAATAAACACTCTGTTTTGGAGGGCAAGGAGACCTGTGGTCTGCTTGCTACCTGTAAGCTAGCAAACCAGGAAATCTGGTAATATAATTCAATCCAAGTTTGAAGGTCTAAGGGTACTCTTTACTGTTAGACCTTGTCCACACCTGAATGCCAGGAGTAACAGTAATATTTGTTAGACCTTATTCACACCTGAATGCCAGCAGTAACAGTTATGTTTGATATCAAGTGAAGATGGATATCATAGCCAAATTAAAGAAAACAAATATGTAATTTGCTGTTTTACCACTTATTTTGTTTGGTTAGGAATCCATTAAATAATAATATTATAAAATATATCTATAATACAGTGGAAGGAAAAATGGGTTTCTTTCTTTCCTTCCTTCCTTCCTTCCTTCCTTCCTTCCTTCCTTCCTTCCTTCTTTCCTTCCTTCCTTCTTTCTTTCCTTCTTTCTTTCTTTTAAATTCCAGATTGTATTCCTCTCCCTGTCTACCCTGGTACTGTTCCACATCTCCTATCTCCTCCCTGCTTCCCTGTCTCAACAAGGATATCCCATCCCCAGCCCTCTACCGCAACAGACCTCTAAACTCCCTGAGGCCTCCAATCTCTTGAGGGTTAGGTGCATCTTCTCTGACTTAAACCAGACCCAACAGTCCTCTGCAATATGTGTGTTGAGGGCCTCATATCAGCTGGTGTATGCTGCCTGGTTGGTGCTCTAGTGTTTGAGAGATCTCAGGGGCCCAGATTAATTGAAACTTCTCGTCCTCCTACAGGGTTTCTCTCCTCCTCAGGTTCTTTCAGCTTTCCCCTAATTCAACCACAGGGGTCAGCAGCTTCTGTCCATTAGTTGAGTGCAAATATCCGCATCTTCTTTTTCTTTTTTTTTGTTATCTTAAATCTTGTTTATTTTTTACATTCAAATCTTTATCCCCTTTCAATTCTACACTCTGGGAGTTCCCTATCCTATTCCTCATTCCCTGCCCACCCTATACTATCCCATACCCTGCCAGGCCTCCCCATTCCTTAGGGCCTCATGTTTCTCAAGTGTTAGGTGTCTACTCTCATTGAGGCCAGATCAGTCTTCTGATAGTCCTCTGATTTTATATATATATATATATATATATATATATATATATATATATGTATGCCAGGGGCCTTGGACCAGTTTAGTATATGCTGCCTGGTTGATGTCTCAGTGTCTGAGAGATCTCTGAGTTTCAGGTTTGTTACAATTCCTGGTCTTCCTATAGGGTTGCCCTCCTCAAATTCTCCCAGCCTTTCTCTAATTCAATCACAGAGGTCCCTGTCTTCAGACAATTGGTTGATTGTAAATATCTACATCTGTCTCAGTAATCTGCTTGTTGGGCTTTTCAGAGGTCAGCCAGGTTAGGCTTCTTTCTGGAAGTACATCAGAGCGTCAGTAATAGTGTCAGGCCTTAGAGCCTACCCTTGAGATGGGTCCAAATTTGTGCATGTCACTGGAACTCCTTTCCCTTGGGCTCTTCTCTATTTTTGTACCTGCAGTTCTTTCAGACAGTAACAATTCTGAGTCAGAGTTTTTAACTGTGGAATAGCAACCCTATCCCTCCACTAGATGCTTCATCTTTCTACTGGAGGTTGACTCTACAAGTACTCTCTCCCCACTTTCGGACATTTCTTCTAAAGTCCTTTGCTTTAACTCTTGATATTCTTTTACCTCCCAGGTCTCTGGTACACTTTAGAGGGCCCCCTCGCCTCCCACCTCCCAAGGTTGTATATTTCCATTTTTCTGCTGGTCCTTAGGGCTTCACTACTGGTTTGCCCCCCAATACCTGACCATGTTCCCCTTTCTCCCTGTTCCTCCCCATCCCCCTTCCACCCAGTTCCCACCCTCTCTCTGCCTTCTGCTTTCTTCTCCCATCCAAATGGGATGAAGCATGCTCACTTGGACCCTTGGCTTGTTAACCTTCATGAGTTCTGTGGATTTTATCCTGGGTATTATATAGGTTTTTATCTAATATCCATTAGTGATATTAATGAGTACATAACATGCATGTCCTTTGGGTCTGAGAAACCTCAATCAGGATGATATTTTCTAGTGCCATCCATTTGCCCGAAAAACTCAGAATGTCCTTGTCCTTAATAGATGAATAATATTCCATTGTATAAATAAATCACATTTCCTGTATCCATTCTTTTATTGTGAGACACCTGGGTTGTTTGCATCTTCTGCTATGAAAAATATGACCACTTTGAATACAGTGGAGTACTTGCCCTTTTGGCATAGTAGGTGGGGCATTTTGAGGGTATATGCCCAGGAGTGGTATCACTGGGTCTTCAGGTAGATCTATTTCCAATTTTTAAAGAAACCACTAGATTGATTTCCAGACTGGTTGTACCAGTTTGCAATCCTACCAGCAATGAAGGAATGTTCCACTTTCTCAGCATTTTCACCTACATATGCTATCACCTGAGCTTTTGATCTTAGCCATTCTGATTGGTGTAAGGTGTAGTCTCCAGGTCATTTCCCCTCAGAACAACTTTTACAACAGGGACATCCAGGGACTAAAGGCATCCAGGTGGCAAATGGCCCTCAAAAGGACACAAGTAATATGACCACTTCAGAGCACAGCTACCTCCTAGAGCAAGTACTGGTTATCCTAGCACAACCAAAGCACATGAAAATGACCTTATATACAATATTATCAAAATTATAGAGATCTTTAAAATGAGAGGAATACATATATTAATGAAACACAGGAAAATATAATCAAATAGGTAGAGGTCTTAAAAGATGAAACAAATGTGTTAAAGATATAGAGCAAGATGTAATTAAAGAGGTAAAGGAAATAAAACTGTGCAAGACCTGAAACTAGAAAAAGAAATAATAACAAAAACACAAACTGAATTAATCCTAAAGTTGGAAAACCTAAGGAAGAGAACAGGAACACGAATGCAATCATCACCAACAGAATACGGGCAATGGAAGAGAGAATCTGAGCTGTAGATAATATAATACAAAAAAAAAAAAAAAAAAAAACCCTGATACATCAGTCAAAAAATGTTACATCTGAAAAATTCCTGGCATAAAACATCCAGGAAATCTGTGATCAAATGAAAAGACCTCACAGAAAAATAACAGAAATATAAGAAATTCAAGAGTCCAAACTCCAAGGCCCAGAATGTATTTTTTCCTTTTTTAAAAAATTCTTTTGTAGACCCAGAACAGAGAAATCATGGGGGGGGATGATTGGGGAATAGTTGGGGGGAGAGGAATTATGGGACATATGGTGGGGGGAAACTGGGAAAGAGGAAAGCCTTTGGAATGTAAACAAAGAATATAGAAAATAAAATTTAAAAAAAATTCTTTAATCCTTTTTACAGTCTAGTCTCCTTGCCCCTCCTGGTCCACTGCCTGACTGCTCTGCATCCCATACCTCCTCCCCACCCCTTTCTCCAAGAGGATGTCTCCACCCACCACCACCATCCTACTGTACCTTCCTAATCCCTGGGACCTCAAATTTCTCAAAGCCACATCTCTGGTTTTGTAGAAGTTGCAGGATACTTTTCTAAGCCCTTGTAGTTTTCAGAATCTCTCCACATCTTCTCTCACTAAGGACAGACCAGAGAGTTCTCTGCTATATATGTGTGAGGGGCTTCATATAAGCTGGTGTACGCTGCCTGGTTGGTGTCTCAGAAGATATTTTAAACACAATCATAGAGGAAAACGTTCCTAACCTAAAGGAAAAGATAGCTATAAAAATACAAGAAGCTTATAAAACATCTTTTAGGTTGGACCAGAAAAGAAAATACAACGCATAATAAGCAAAACAACAAAGAAAGTCTATTAAAAGCAGCACTCTCCTGAGCATATACCCAGAAGATGCTTCAAAATATAATAAAGACATATGCTCCACTGGGTTGTTTGCATCCTCTAGTATGACAAATAAGACCACTTTGAATATAGTGGAGCACATGCCCTTGTGGCATGGTAGGTAGGAAATTTTTGGGTATTGGTATCACTGGGTTCATAGCACCTATATTTATAATAGCCAGAAGCTGGAATTGACAAATGGGACCTCATAAATTACAAAGTTTATGTAAGGCAAAGGACACTGTCAGAAGGACAAAACAGCAACCAACAAATTGGGAAAAGATCTTCATCAACCCCAGACAGAGGGCTAATATCCAATATATACAAAGAACTCAAGAAGTTAGACCCCAAAGAACCAAATAACCCTATCAAAAATGGGGTATAGAGCTAAACAAAGAATTTTCACCTGAAGAAATTCAGATGGCTGAGAAGCACTTAAGAGATGTTCAACATCATTAGTCATCAGGGAAATGCAAATCAAAACAACCCTGATATTCTACCTCACACCAGTCAGAATGGCTAAGATTAAAAACTCAAGGGAAGGATCACTGCAGACTGCCTGCTGGCGGCTGGGTTCAGGTGCATGGACAGAGACTTGGCCTAGCAACAAATACCCGGTCAGGCCCTTACTGGCCCCCAGAGCCAGGAAAGGTCTGCAGGAGCTCTGAGCACCTGCAGCTCAGAGGCCGTCCCTGATCCCTGGGGACCTGCTAGCTGGCTTGCAGTTGGTGGCCATCTTCCCTCGGGTCTCTGCGGACTGCCTGCTGGCGGCTGGACTCAGGTGCTTGGACAGAGACTTAGCCTGGCAAAGAACACCTGGTCAGGCTCTTGCTCGTGCCCAGAGCAAAAGGAGGTTGGAGATAGGTCTGTGCACCAACAGCTTGGCAGTGCACACAGAGCCAGATCAGCTTGGCAAGCGGTCTTTGCGCCAACCAAAGTGGGCACCAACCTGCTAGTGGGTCGGTGCCTGGAGTACAGCCAGAGGCTGATATCGTGCCTCAGGACACCACAGACAGCTAACATGACAGAGCCATGTGGACTGAGAGTACTCCCATCTAGGTTCTAGCAGCCCAACCAGGGAACCTCCAGTCCTGTAGGGAACCCAGTGGTTAGACAGAGCCCTGAGACCTGCCACCATTTTAGAGCTGGTGTCCTGAACAGGTCACCATAGAGAACCAACAGAGGAACCCAGGACACCATAAAGATCTAACAGACTAGCCCAGATCGGTGGAGGAAAAAAAATCTGATTCTTAAGAGCTAGCAACTAGGCAGGCCAGGAGGATACTGCAGGAGGCCAATTGCAGCAAGCCTTGAGAAGACTTAGATCCCACACAGCAGAGCTGAGGAGATAACTGAGAGCCCAGGAACTGAAACCTCCTGGTCTCCACCTCGGGAGTTCTGACACCCTCTACTACAGCAGCGCCAAACACCAGGCTCACAGGAGCCTCAAACACCAACCACTAAGAACAAGACCAACTAACTCCAGAGATAAAGAGATGGCAAAAGGCAAATGTAGGAACGTTACAAACAAAAATCAAGGCAATATGGCAATATCTGAACCCAATTCGCCAACCACAGAAAGTCCTGGATACCCCAGCACACCAGAAAAACAAGAGTTGGATATAAAAGCACTGGTCATGATGCTGCTAGAGGAACAAAAAAAAAGACATAAACAAATCTCTTCAAGAAATGCAGGGGAACATCAATAGGGTAGAAGCTCCGACAATGCAAACATAAAAATCACTTAAAGAACTCCAGGAGAATATGGGCCAACAGAGAGAAACCAATAAAGAGGAAATAAGAAAATCAGTTAAAGAAATGCAGAAGAACTTGAAACAACAGGCAGAAGTCATGAAAGAGGAAACACAAAAATCTCTTAAAGAATTACAAGAAAACACAAACAAATGAAGGAACTGAGCAAAACCATCCAAGACCTGAACACAGAGGTAGAAACAACTAAGAAATCACAAAAGGAGGCAACTTTGGAGATAGAAAACCTTGGGAAGAAATCAGGGGTCGTAGATACAAACATCAACAACAGAATACAAGAGAGAGATAAGAATCTCAGATGCTGGAGATAACATAGTAACCATTGACTCCACAGTCAAAGAAAACACAAAATCCATAAGGCTCATAACCCAAAACATCCAGGAAATCCAAGACACAATGAGAAGACCAAACCTAAGGATTATATGGAGAAATGAGAGTGAAGATTTACAACTTAAAGTGCCAACAAATATCTAACAAAATTATGGAAGAAAACTTCCCTAACTTAAAGAAAGAGATGCCCATGAATATACAAGAAGCCTATAGAACTCCAAACAGACTGGACCAGAACAGAAATCCCTCCCGTCACATAATAATCAGAACACCAAATGTAATAAAGAAAGAATATTAAAGGCAGAAAGAGAAAAAGGCCAAGTAACATATAAAGGAAGACCTATCAGAATCACACCAGACTTCTCTCCAGAAACCATGAAAGCTAGAATATCCTGGGCAGATCTCATGCATACCCTAAGAGAACAGAAATGCCAGCCAAGAATACTATACCCAGCAAAACTCTCAATCAACATAGATGAAGAAATCAAAATATTCCATGACAGGACCAAATTTACACAATATCTTTCCACTAACCCAATTCTACAAAGGATAATAGGAGGAAATCTCCAAGACAAGAGGGAAACTGCACCCAAGAAAAAGCAAGATAGTAACCTACTTCCATCAAACTCAAAGGAAGATAACTACTCAAAAACAAAAATAACATCAAAAATGACAGGAACAAATAATCACTATTCCTTAATATCCCTTAACATCAATGGACTCAATTCCTCAATAAAAAGACATAGACTAACAGACTGGATACAGAAACAGAACGCTACATTTTGCTGCATACAGGAAACACACCTCAGAGTTAAAGACAAACACTATGTTAGAGTAAAAGGCTGGAAGACAACCTTGCAAGCAAATGGTCGCAGGATGCGAGCTGGAATAGCCATTCTAATATCAGATAGAATTGACTTTCAACCCAAAGTCATCAAAAGAGACACAGAAGGTCACTTCTTGCTAGGCAAAGTAAGAATGCACCAAGAAGAACTCACAATTCTAAACATCTACACTCCAAATACAAGGGCACCCTCATTTGTAAAAGAAACTTTTCTAAAGCTCAAAGCACACATTGCACCTAACACAATAATTGTGGGGGACCTCAACACTCCACTATACTCAATGGACCAATCAGGAAAACAGAAACTAAACAGAGACACAGGGAAACTCATTGAAACGTTGGACCAATTGTATTTAACAGATACATATATAGAACATTTCATCCTAAAGCAAAAGACTATACCTTTTTCTCAGCGCCTCATGGTACCTTCTCCAAAATCGATCATATAATTGGTCACAAGACAGACCTCAACAAATATAAAAAGATCGAACTAATCCCATGCCTCCTATCAGATCACCATGGAGTAAGAGTGTTCTTCAATAGCATCAAAAACAACAGAAAATCCTCATACACGTGGAGGCTGAACAATATTCTACTCAAAGATACCTTAGTCAAGGAAGAAATAAAGAAAGAAATCAAAGACTTTTTCGAATTTAATGAAAATGAAGGTACAACATACCAAATCTTGGGACACAATGAAAGCAGTGCTAAGAGGAAAATTCATAGCCCTGAGTGTCTCCAAAAAGAAACAGGAAAGAGCATACACTAGCAACTTAATGGCACACCTGAAAGCCCTAGAACAAAAAGAAGCTATTTCACTTAGGAGGAGTAGAAGACAGGAAATCATCAAACTCAGGGCTGAAATCAATCAAGTTGAAACAAAGAGAACCATACAAAGAATCAACAAAACCAGGAGCTGGTTCTTTGAGAAAATCAACAAGATCAATAAACCCCTAGCCAGACTTACCAAAGGGCACAGAAACAGTAATCAAATTAACAAAATTAGAAATGAAAAGGGGGCTATAACAACAGAAACTGAGGAAATTAAAAAAAAATCATCAGTTCCTACTACAAAAGCCTATACTCAACACAACTGGAGAATCTGGAGGAAATAGACAATTTCCTAGACAGAAACCAAATACCAAAATTAAATCAGGATCAAATAGATCATCTAAACAGACCCATACCCCCCAAAGAAATAGAAGGGGTCATAGAAAGTCTTCCAATCAAAAAAAAAAAAAAAAAAAAAAAAAAAAAAAGCAGAGGACCAGATGGTTTTAGTGCAGAATTCTATCAGACCTTCAAAGAAGTCCTAATAGCAATACTCTTCAAACTATGCCACAAAATAGAAACAGAAGGAACACTACCCAACTCATTCTATGAAGCTACAATTACCCTGATACCAAAACCACACAAAGATCCAACTAAGAAAGAGAACTACAGGCCATTTTCTCTTATGAATATTGATGCAAAAATACTAAATAAAATACTTGCCAACTGAATCCAAGGACACATCAAAACGATTATTCACCATGATCATGTTGGCTTCATCCCAGGGATGCAGGGATGGTTCAATATACGAAAATCCATCAACATAATCCACTACATAAACAAACTCAAAGAAAAAAAACCACATGGTCATCTCATTGGATGCTGAAAAAGCATTTGACAAAGTTCAGCATCCTTTCATGCTTAAAGTCTTGGAAAGAACAGGAATTCAAGGCCCATATCTAAACATAGTAAAAGCAATTTACAGCAGACCAGTAGCCAACATCAAAGTAAATTGAGAGAAACTTGAAGCAATCCCACTGAAATCAGGGACTAGACATGTGTCATGCCCAACCTCGAACCGCAAGGAAGGACACAACACCAGCGATCTTCTTCAAGCAGTTTACTCAGGAACCTTATACAATGGCGTCTCTCCCCCTACTTTGACCCCAGCACTCTTATATCTCAAAGGCTGGCCAATCCCTGGATGACATGTGGGCAAGGCAGATAGGCTACCTCAAAGCAGAAGGACAGCATCTGATCACACAAAGCTAAATAAGGAGTTGTTTATCTCAAAAGGCACTCTCCCCTGCTGGGAAGAAGGCAGAAACCAGTGCCATCTTTAAGGCAGGGCACTTCGCAGCCCTCTACAGACAAGGCTGCCCCCTCTCACCATATCTCTTCAATATAGTACTTGAGGTACTAGGTAGAGCAATTCGACAACATAAGAAAGTCAAAGGGATACAAATTGAAAAGGAAGAAGTCAAACTATCACTATTTGCAGATGATATGATAGTATACTTAAGTGACCCAAAAAAACTGCACCAGAGAACGCCTACAGCTGATAAACAACTTCAGCAAAGTGGCTGGTTATAAGGTCAACTCAAGCAAATCAGTAGCCTTCCTATATGCAAAGGATAAGCAGGCCGAGAAAGAAATTAGGGAAATGACACCCTTCACAATAGCCACAAACAATATAAAGTATCTTGGTGTGACTCTAACTAAACAAGTGAAAGATTTATATGACAAAATCTTCAGGTCTCTGAAGAAGGAAATTGAAGAAGACATCAGAAAATGGAAAAATCTTCCATGCTCGTGGGTTGGCAGGATTAATATAGTTAAAATGGCAATCTTGCCAAAAGCAATATACAGATTCAATGCAATCCCCATCAAAATCACAACTCAGTTCTTTATAGAGTTAGAAAGAGCAATTCTCAAATTCATCTGGAATAACAAAAAACCCAGGATAGCTAAAACTATCATCAACAGTAAACGAACCTCTGGGGGAATCAATAACCCAGAACTCAAGCAATACCTCAGAGGAGTAGTGTTAAAAACTGCATGGTATTGGTACAGTGACAGGTAAGTGGATCAATGGAATAGGATTGAAGACCCAGAATTGAACATACACATATATGGCCATTTGATATTCTACAAAGGAGCTGAAAACATCCGGTGGAAAAAAGATAGCCTTTTCAACAAATGGTGCTGGCTCAAATGGAAGTCAACATGCAGAAGAATGAGAATTCATCTACTCTTATCTGCTTGCACTAAGCTCAACTCCAAGTGGATCAAGGACCTCCACATAAAACCAGACACACTAAAACTAATAGAAAAGAAACTGGGGAAGACCCTTGAGGACATTGGCTCAGGGGAAAATTCCTGAACAGAACACCAATTGCTTATGCTCTAAGATCAAGAATAGACAAGTGGGACCTCATAAAATTACAAAGTTTCTGTAAGGCAAAGGACACTGTCAAAAGGACAAATCGGCAACCAACAAATTGGGAAAAGATCTTCACCAACCCCACATCCGACAGGGGGCTAATATCCAATGTATACAAAGAAATCAAGAAGTTAGACCCCAGAAAACCAAATAACCCTATCCAAAAATGGGGTACAGAGCTAAACAGAGACTTTTCACCTGAAGAAATTCGGATGGCTGAGAAACACCTTAAAAAATGTTTAACATCATTAGTCATTAGAGAAATGGAAATCAAAACAACCCTGAGATTTCACCTCACACCTGTCAGAATGGCTAAGATCAAAAACTCAGAAGACATCAGGTGTTGCCGAGGATGTGGAGAAAGAGGAACACGCTGTCACTGCTGGTGGGACTGCAAGCTGGTACAACCACTCTGGAAATCAGTCTGGTGGTTCCTCAGAAAACTGGACAGGATACTTCTGGAGGATACAGCCATACCACTCCTGGGAATATACCCAGAAGACTCCCCAGCATGCAATAAGGATACATGCTCCACTATGTTCATAGCAGCCTTATTTATAATAGCCAGAAGCTGGAAAGAACCCAGATGTCCCTCAATGGAAGAATGGATACAAAAAAATGTGGTATATATACACAATGGAATACTATTCAGCCATTAGAAACAATGAATTCATGAAATTCTTAGAGAAATGGATGGAGCTGGAGAACATCATTCTAAGTGTGGTAACCCAGTCTCAAAAGAATACCCATAGTATGCACTCACTGATAAGTGGATATTAGTCTAGAATCGTGGGACACCAAAGACACAATTCACATACCAAATGATGTCTGACAAGAAGAAAGGAATGGACACTAATGCTGGAAAGGATCAAATCATCAGTGTAGGGGAATACCAGAACAGGGAAGTGGGAAGGGGGGATGAGAGAGCAGGGGGAGGGAAAAGGGCATGTGGGACCTTATGGGGGTGGGGAAACCAAAAAAGGAAATGAAATGTAAATATAGAATATATCCAATAAATAAAGAAAAACAAAAGAAAAACAGTGTGAAGCAATACCCTACACTGCTATTGTGAACACAACACTCAAAGTCAAGAAAAAAAAACTCAAGGGAAAACAGGTGTTGGTGAGGATGTGGAGAAAAAGGATCACTCCCCCACTATTGGTGGGATTGCAAAATGGTACAACTGCTCTGGAAATCAGTCTGGTGGTTCCTCAGAAAATTGGGCATGACACTTCCAGAGGACCCTGTCATACCACTCCTGGGCATATACCCAGAGGATTCCTCTGCATACAATAAAGACACATGCTCCACTATATTCATAGCAGCCTTATTTATAATAGCCAGAAGTTGGAAGGAGCCCAGATGTCCCTCAAAGGGGGAATGGATACAGAAAATGTGTTATATTTATACAATGGAATACTACTCAGCAATTAAAAATAACGAATTCATGCAATTTGTAGGCAAATGTTTGGATCTGGAAAATATCATCCTGAGTTAACCCAATCACAAAAGAATACACATGAAATGCAATCACTGATAAGTGGATATTAACGATCCCAAAAGCTCTGAATAGTCAAGGCACAAATAGTAAATCAAAAAATTCCCAAGAAGGAAGGAGAGGACCCTGGTCCTGAAAAAATGGATCCAGTTTTGTAGGAGAGTATCAGAACAGAGAAATGGGGGGGGTCATTGGGGAATGGGCGGAGGGAAGTGGACTTTTGGGACATATGTTGAGGGGGGGAACTGGGAAAGTGGAAAGCCTTTGGAATGTAAACAAAGAGTATAAAAAAATAAAAAAATAAAAAATAAAAAAAAATCACTAAAAAAATAACCTTAAAGTAAATAAAAGATCCGGACATAAATCAAACCAAAGAATTGAAGAAACTCAACAATAAAAAAATAAATTTTTTTAACAGATATAATGACATTAGAAAATGCAAAGAAATCCTATGCTCTTGGATTTGGTAGAATTCATATTGTGAAAATGACCATTTTGGGGAAAGCTCTTTGGGGATTCATTAAAATTCCAATCAACTATCCATTTAATTTTTCACAGAAATAAGAGAAAATATTATTCTAAAATTCCTATGGAACCAAAAAGACTCCAGATATCTAAAATAATCCTGTGCAAAAAGGATAATTCAATAGGGATTAAGTTTCTAGATCTCAATCTATATTACAGAGCCATTATATCACCGTCATAATAAAAATATAGTACTGGTGCAAAGACAGACATGTAGACTAATGGAATAAAATCAAAGATAGAAACATGCCCATGCATAACTTCAGCTACTTAGTATTTGTTAAAGGTGTTAAAAAAGAACATATGCTGTAGGAAAAAAGAAAGCTTCTTCATCATGTGGTTCTGGGGAAACTGAATATCTATACTGGAAGAATGAAAATTAGATCTCTAAATATTAAATATACATGGATCAAAGACCGAAATGTGAAACCCCAAATACTGAAATTTCCAGAATAAAACAGAATATCTTACATGATGTAGATATAGGAAAAAAACTTTCTGAACAGTATTACATTTGCCTAATTATACAGGCAACTATTATAAAGTGAGGCATCATAAAACTAAAAAGCTAAGAACCAATTAAATACATGAAGAGAAAGCCCACAGAATGAAGAGAATCTAGCATTTAAGCTTCTGACAGAGTACTAATATTCAGAATGTATAAGAAATAAAATCAGTCAAAAATCAAACTACCTATTCAAAAACTGATACTTGAACCTGAACATGGAGATCTGAAAAGAATTAAAAAATGGCTAAGAAATATCTTAAAATATGTTCATTATCCCTATTAATTAGGGAAATGTAAATCAAAACATCTTTGAGATTTCTTCTTATTCCTGTCAGAATGGCAATGATCAACAAATAAAAAAGCAAATGGGATGCAAGAAAACAAAATACGCATACACTATTGGTGGGACTACAAACTGGTACATCCCACTAGAAAGCAATGTGGAAAATTCTAAAACATAAACAATTAAATTAATTGTGTCCCTGCTTGACTCAAGATCCTACTCTACAAATATTTACTGTCACATTTATTGTTGCTATATTCACATTACCTAGGAAATAGAAACGATATAAATGTAATGAAAATGTGTTATGATACATTATGGAATTCTATTCAGCTGCAAATGAAAAGGAAATCATAAACTTTGAAGGTAAATTAAAATACTAGAATTAATATTGAGTGGAGTAACTCAGAGCCAGAAAGACAAACATTACATAAAGTCATTTGTGGCTTCTAGTTTCAAATCTTCAGATGTAGGCACATATCTGAATTAACTGCAGAGATTAGGAAATTAAAATGGAACCAGGACAGTGGAGGCAGATGTGTAGGAAGATAGAGGAATATCAAGGACTTATTGCCCTTTTTTGTCCACATAAGAGACAGATGGTAAGTCCCTATTGCTAAAGACACAATGATATTTAGACACAGAACTCAGATATCCCTTAGCTGGAAATGGCATGAAAGCCTTTTCCCTGAGTCCAAGCTTTAACAGTTTTAGAAGAAAGGCTCCATGGAGGATTCCAAAAGATGAGGGCAACTAACAGTTCTTCCTAGGTGTGATGCCTATGAAACACAACAATGACCAGCAGCCTGACATAGTTACCTTAAGGGGACAATAGCGCCATACCTACCTTGGTGGGGACATTAGTTATTTCCCTTATTGGGCTTAAGACATACTCAACATAAGAAAATTATACTTAGTCTTGGAAATCAGGGCAAACATACAACTACAATTTTATGAAACGAACATAATCCTTAAGTATATTCTTTATCATTGGCTTATGACCAGAAATAAATGTAGTCTTCATAATTCTGAAGGAATTTTCTCTTTGCAAAAGAAGAAAACAGTAAGAAAACCTACTAATTCAAAAATAAGATAGCCACACAAACATAATTCCACCTGTAATGACAAAAATAACAGGAAGCAACAATCACTTTTCCTTAATATCTCTTAACATTAATGGACTCAATTCCCAAATAAAAAGAAATAGACTAACAGACTGGATATGTAAGCAGGAAATGCAGCTCAGTGTCAAAGACAGATATTACTTCAGAGTAAAAGGCTGAAAAACAATTTTCCAAGCAAATGGTCCCAAGAAAAAGCTGGAGTATCCATTCTAATATCTCCTTGAGTTCTTTATACTTTTACCTCACCTCCATAGTTCTGTAATAGTATGTTTGTGAAATCAAATCCACTTAGTTTCTTGATTTTAGATGTAAACATTTCAGCATTTATTAAGAATACAATCCCCAAGAGTTGAAACTATCCTCTCATCACCTTCCAGTTCTATGAACACTTCACTAAAAGTGGTGAAGGCTCTAGATAGGCAACCAGGTTGATTCCTTCCTGTTCAGTGTTTTATGTTGTCTTCAGTTATAAGGCCTCACCATCAGTTTGTGAAGAGCAATCAATAGCTTTGACATTAGCCTAGATAATTTTGGAGTTTCCATGAAGCCCTTTTTTCAAACAACTTGATTAGATGTAACCCATTTCCAAAACTGGAGGTTTCACTTGGTCATGAGAGATACTTAGTTGGGTGTTGTTTTCCCTGTTATCTGGTCATTAAAATTTAGATTTGTTTCCTTTAGGTCATACATTTACTAAGCTTCTGTCCTGCATATCTTGTCTCTTACTCTATATCTAACCTCTATATTTGTATGCATTGCACCCTGCTTATTGAAGACTTAATAGCTGGCTTCCACATACATGTGATTATAAACTCTATTTGTGTTTCTCACTCTGTTACCTCAGTCAGGTTGACTTTTTTCTACCTCTATCCACTTACTCATGAAATTCATTTTAAAGAACTAGATAATATTCCATTGTGTTAATATACTACATTTTCTTTATTTCTTTATCTGTTTCCACTTCCTGACTATGATGAATAGAGCAGTAATGAACATAGATGAGCATGTGACTTCTGTAGCAGAATGTAGAGTCTTTTGGATATATAGCCAAGAATCATATAGCAGTATCATGAGGTAAGTCAACTCCAAGCTTTTTAACAAACTGCCACACTGATTTCTATGGTTCACAGTAAAAGTTATCTACAGCACTGGATGTCAGACAACAACCTCATCAGCATGAGGTGTCCTTTATTTTGTATCTTGGCCATTCTGAATGGAGTAAGAAAAAATCTTAACACAAATTTAATTTGTAAGATAGATGGAGACCCACAGACCAAGATTTGCACCATCTTGTATCCCGCAGTTCAACCAGGGGAGCTCCAGATCTACAGAGAACCCCACGGTTAGACAGAGCCCTGCAGTCCAACACTATCTTGGGGAGAACAGCTCAACCAGATGGAGCACTGTGGACTGAGAGAACCACTGTCCAGGCTCTAGGAGTCAAGCCAGGGAAGCTCAGGTCCTGCAGGGAATCCCACAGTTAGACAGTTCCCTGAGACCCACCACCATCTTGGAGCTGGTAGACTAACCAGGCAAACCAAGAGGAGACCACGGGAGGCCAGTTAAGCACCCAGCAGCAAGCCAAGAGGAGACTTGGAGAGGAGACTTCAGTCCAGCCCAGCAGAGCTGAAGAGGTAATTCGGAGCCCAGTGGTGGAAACCTTCCGGTTTCTGCCTCCGGAGCACGGATTCCCTCTGCGACAGCAGCACCAAATGCCAGGCTATAAGGAGCTTTAAACACCAACCAGTAATAACAAGACCAACTAACTCCAGAAATAAACCAATGGCAAAAGGCAAATGTAAAAACATTACTAACAGAAATCAAGGGAGTATGGCAGTATCCAAACCCAGTTCCCCGACAGCAGTAAGTCCCGGATACCTCAACACATGAGAAAAACAAAATTCAGATCTAAAATCACTGGTCAGGATGCTGTTAGAGGAACACATAGATAAATCTCTTAAAGAAATACAGGACAAAATGGATGAAAAGTTAGAAGCCCTTACAAGGCAAACACAAAAATCACTTAAAGAAATTCAGGAGAATATGGATCAAAAAATAGAAGCCAATAAGCAGGAAATACAAAAATCACTTAAAGAAATACAGGAGAATGTGGGTCAATGAGTAGAAGTCATAAAAGAGGAAACAAAAATATCTTATAGCATTACATGAAAACACAAACAAGCTAGTGAAAGATCTGAGCAAAAACATCCAGGATCTAAAAACAGAAGTAAGAAACAACTAAGAAATAGCAAAGGGAGACAACTTTGGAGAGAGAAAACCTTGGGAAAAATCAGGGGCCATAGATGCAAATATCAACAATAGAATACAAGAGATAGAAGAAAGAATCTCAGATACTGAAGATACCATAGAAACCATTGATTCAACAATCAAAGAAAATGCAAAATGCAAAAAGCTTGTAACCCAAAACATCCAGAAAATCCAGGACACAAAGAGAAGACCAAACCTAAGGATTATAGTTATAGATGAGAGGGAAGATTTACAACTTAAAGGGCCAGCAAATATCTTCTACAAAATTATGGAAGAAAACATCCCCAACCTAAAGAGAGAAATGCCCATGGATATACAAGAAGCCTACAGAACTCCAAACATACTGGACCAGAACAGAAATACCTCCTGTCACATAATAACCAAAACCCCAAATGTACTAAACAAAGAGAGAATATTAAAGGCAGTAAGAGAAAAAGGCCAAGTAACATATAAAGGAAGACCTATCAGAATTATACCAGATTTCTCACCTGAGACCATGAAAGCTAGAAGATCCTGGGCAGATATCATGCAGACTCTAAGAGAACACAAATTTCAGCCAAAACTACTATAGCCAGCAAAAGTCTCAGAAGAAACCAAGGTATTCCATGACAAAACCAAATTTGCACAGTATCTTTCCACAAACACTGCCCTACAAAGGATAATAGGGGAGAAACACCAACACAAGGAGGGAAACTACATCCCAGAAGAAGCAAGATCGAAACCTTCTCTCATCAAACCAAAAAGAAGATAACCACTCAAATATAAAAATAATTTCAAAAATGTCAAGAAGTATATAATTACTATTCCTTAATATCTCTTAACATCAATGGACTCAGTTCCCCAATAAAAAGACATAGACTAACAGACTGGATTTGGAAAAAGTACCCTACAATTTGATGCATATAGGAAACAGATCTCAGTGTCAAAGACAAACACTACCTTAGTGTAAAAGGCTGGAAGACAATTTTATAAGCAAATGGTCTCAGGAAACAAGCCAGAGTAACCATTCTAATATCAGATAAAATTGACTTTCAACCTAAAGTCATCAAAAGAGACACTGAAAGTCACTAGCTGGTCAAAGGGAAAATTCACCAAGAAGAACTCTCAATACTGAACACTTATGCTCCAAATGCAAGGGCAACCTCATTAGTAAAAGAAACTTTACTAAAGCTTAAAGCACACATTGCACATAACACAATAATTTTAGGGGACTTCAACACTCAACTCTCCTCAATGGACATATCAGGAAACCAGAAAATAAACAGGGACACATAAAAAAGTGGAAAAACAAAACAAAACAAAACAAAACAAAAAAGAATCAGAAGGAACACTGCCCAACTCGTTCTAGGAAACCACAATTACCCTGATACCAAAACCACACAAAGATCCAACAAAGAAAGAGAACGACAGGCCAATTTCCCTTATGAATATCGATGCATAAATACTAAATAAAATTATTGCCAATTGAATCCAGGAGCTCATCAAAATGAACATTCACGATGATCAAGTAGGCTTCATCCCAGGGATGCAGGGATGGTTCAATATATGGAAATCTATCAATGTAATTAATCCACTACATAAACAAACAAAGAAAAAAACACATGGTCATCTCATTAGATGCTGAAAAGCATTTGACAAAATTCAGTATCCTTTCATGCTAAAAGTTCTGGACAGAACAGGAATTCAAGGCCCATACATAAACAAAGTAAAAGCAATATACAGCAAACCAGTAGCCAACATCAAATAAATGGATAGAAATTTGAAACAATCCCACTAAAATCAGGGAATAGACCAAGCTGTCCTCTCTCTCCATATCTTTTCAATATATACTTGAAGTTCTAGCTAGAGCAATTTGACAACATAAGGAAGTCAAAGGGATACAAATTGGAAAGGAAGAAGTCAAATTATCATTATTTGCAGATGATATGATAGTATACATAAACAACCCAAAAAACTCCACCAGAGAACTCCTACAGCTAATAAACAACTTCATTAAAGTGGCTGGTTATAAAATAAACTCAAGCAAATCAGTAGCCTTCCTGTACTCAAAGGACAAGCAGGCTGAGAAAGAAGTTAGAGAAATGACACCCTTCCCAATAGCCACAAACAATATAAAATATGCTGGTGTGACTGTAATCAAACAAGTGAAAGATCTGTATGACAGGAACTTCATGTCCTTGAAGACAGAAATCGAAGAAGACCTCAGAAGATGGAAAAATATTTCATGCACTTGGATTGGCAGGATCAATATAATAAAAATGACCATCTTGCCAAAAGCAATCTACAGATTCAATGCAATCCCCATCAAAATCCCAAATCAAATCGTCACTGATTTAGAAAGAGCAATTTTCATTTCATTTGGAATAACAAAAAAACCCAAGATATCTAAAACTATTCTCAACAATAAAATTACTTCTAGTGGAATCAATATCCCCGACCTCAAGCAGTACTACAGAGCAAGCAATTGTGTTAAAAACTGCATGGTATTGGTACAGCGACAGGCATGTAGATAAAAGGAATAGAATTGAAGACCCAGAAATGAACCCACAGAGATATGGTCACTTGGTCTTTGATAACGGAGCTACAACCAGTGGAAAAAAGATAGCCTTTTCAACAAATGATGCTGGTTCAACTCGAAGTCAACATGCAGAAGAATGCAAATTGACCCACTCTTATCATCTTGTACTAAGACCAACTCCAAGTGGATCAAGGACTTCCACATAAAACCAGACACAATGAAACTAATAGAAAAGAAACTGGGGAAGACCCTGGAGAACATGGGCGCAGGGAGAAAGTTCCTGAATAGAACACCAATAGCTTATGCTCTAAGATCACAAATTGACAAATGGGACCTCATAAAATTACCAAGTTTCTGTAAGGCAAAAGACACTGTCAGAAGGACAAAATAGCAACCAACAAATTGGGAAAAATCTTCACCAACCCCACATCCAACAGATGGCTAACATCCAACATATTCAAAGAACTCAAGAAGTTAGACCCCAAAGAACCAAATAACCCTATTAAAAATGGGATACAGAGGTAAACAAGGTATTTTCAGCAGAAGAAATTCGGATGGCTGAGAAGCACCTTAAGAGATGTTCAACATACCTCTGCTAATACCTTAAATTCATTGATCAGTGGGGAAATATCTGTGAGAAGTGGGGGGCAAGGACCCCTTCTTCTCTCTCTTTTGTCACACAGTTACCGGAGAGTGACATTTCCACTGCCCAGAAAAAAAAATCAGAATGAGGAGACAACCTAAAAAATAAGAAAACTGTTAGCTATTCATCTGATTCAGGGTTAATGTGTGGAGTAATACAAACACTTAAAACTCAAGAAAGACATCCTGATTTAAAATGGGCAGAAGATACAAATGGACAACAAATTTAGTGACCAATGATTAATAGCATTAGTTGTCAGTAAGGTACAAATAGAAGCCACAGTGAGATATTATCTTATCCCAGTTAGCATGGTCTCTTAGTCAGGGTTTATAGTCTTGCACAAAACATCATGGCCAAGAATCAAGTCAGGGAGGAAAGGGTTTATTCAGCTTACACTTCCCCACTAAGTATTTCACACTTAAATAATCTTCCTGGCTGCTGGTCTGGAACTAGGGGCCTTCAGTTTGCAAATGAAGGTATGGAGAAACAAACAGAAATGGAGCAAGTTACTTACTCAACAAACAAGCATAATTAACAATTAGGGATTTGTAGGTCACAAATGAGGCTCATAAGATTGAAGCTGGGGATAGATTGGGGAAAATGCAAGGAAAAGAAAGATGGGACTTACCTGGCAAAGACAGCTGCAGAAGCAATAGTAATCGTTAACCAAAGGTGAATGGAGAGTGGTGGTGGAATATGGAATGGGAAATGGAAAAAGCAACTTATTTGGCCCACAATCTAGGAAAGTTCAAGAGTTCACATGCAATGGGTCTGAAACTGTGCTTAGAAATTTGTAATCTACTTCACAATAAATTTATTCTTAGAGGTGTTTCCATGGAAAACTGAAAATTATGAATTCTATGAATTATCTTCAGCTGTGTAGGCACTGAGTAACCTACCAGGCTCCAAAGAATAATTGGAAATCCATCTTCTAAGGAGGAGGAGTCAATTAATATAGGTAGGAGATAAGTGAGCTTGGAGATTAAATAATCATTATGTATTATATCAAGGCATCAAATTGTCAAATAACAAAAATTTTTAAATAATGATTAATTCTATCACTTTAATATATAGATAGGAAGTGGCATGTGTTCTTTTTGTAAATTATTATATAATTTGCAATTTTTATCA
The DNA here is from genome assembly GCA_964023405.1 of Apodemus agrarius. NCBI lineage: Eukaryota > Metazoa > Chordata > Mammalia > Rodentia > Muridae > Apodemus > Apodemus agrarius. Next base: position 122,268,175 of record OZ030010.1, on the reverse strand, counting down.
ACTGACTTCAGTTCTACTGCTTGTGAGAAGCACCTTTTAATGAGAGAGCCATGTCTTAATACAGACAGTTGCTCTTCCATATTCTTGCTACTCTGTCAAAATAACAAGGAAACAGAACCTACATGTCCATCAACAGAGCAATAGATATGAAAATGTAGCACATTTACACAATAAAATATTATACACCTGTCAAGAAAAAATTATTGTATTCACGTCTAAATGGATGGAACTGGAAATAGTCACCTTTGATGAGTTAACTTAGACACAAAAAGATAAGCATCAAATGATTGCAGTATGTAGAATTTAGGTTTTAAGATCCAGATACTGTTTGCTTCGTTTGGAATACCAACACAAATTAGAAAACTGGTCAAGTTCAATGGGGGAGCAGGAGATCTTTCAAGCAAGGAGAGATAGAATATAAAATGTTATGAAGGGAAAAGCAGGAAAAATGAATCAACAAGGATTAAAGGAAGTGGTACACAGTAGAGGAGAAACTATGGAAGTGGATAATTACCAGTAAAAACATTTTAAAGATCCATACAGAAAACTCGAAAAGCAGAAGCTCATTAAAATATACACATATTAATATAAAAATGAGTTTGAATGGAGTTGCTCTATAATGAGGAACACTAATTGAACTACATAGCATATTATACTTTAAAAAAAGCCACTTACCAGGAATGATTTACCTTTTTTTAGTTTTTGCTAAGGAGGCTTCATGAATTCCACAATGATTACATGTTATTATTGTTACTCTTGGTTATTTTCCAGAACATGACATTTAAACTATACTGTTGAAAATTCCACCTACTTGAACCATGGAAGACGGAGTCATCAAACTGAAACTTTAATGTTCAAGGAGCAGGAAGGACCTATGCACAGTACCAAAGAAGAACTATAAGCCTGGATCTGTCCAGCATTGAACCCATTTACTATTCGGCAGGATCTGCAGTTATATCATCTTTGGTTAACCACATATTTGTAATAAATTTAAATATGAAAATGTACAGAATTCTGTGATTAATATTTTTAAAGGAAGAAGGAAAGCTAATATATATTTCAATAAGGGTTTTCTGTAATATGAGTTTGATGAAAATAAATGTTGGATTAAATTTTTCTTCACTATCATATGGTTAGTATCTTTCTTTACTTTGCAGCATTCTGAGTCTTTTCTTCCTAAGCAAAACAAGTTTTAATTAGTTCAGTTCAGTTCAAATTATAATATTTTGTATTCAGTTAATAGTGAATTATAAATCCATAACTGAATACAAGTTTGCTCATTTTAATATCAAAATATTTTATTCAATCAATGTTAAAACAAAGTATATTTGAATTTAATTTAACATTAATGTCTGGTATGAACATTATATATATTATATTTCTGTGTAAGAATAAAAATAAAAATGTTAATTGTATTACATTATAATTCATTGGGTTTCATAAGTCCATAAAATAGGAAAGAAGATAATATGTCAACAAATTAAAAGTCTATTGTATTTTATTCATATTAAAATTAATCAATATGTTTTGGTTTAAGAAATGTTTTTAGAATATGGTAGATATTAGAAATAAACAGAAAATTGTTTGATAATTACTTGCTTTTATTTGTTATTTTTTAAACTTTAAGAATTATTTATTTATTTAGGCTCTGTCTATGTCTGGGGGATATATGTTTATGTTTATAAGTATCCTCTTGTTTATCTGTAGGAGTGTGCTTGTTGATGTCAGAGAAAATCCTTCTGGAGTTGTTTCACTCCCCTTATGCCATGGGTTAATGGCATCGAAGTCAAAGAATCAAACTTGGATAACAAGTGTCTTTACACAGGGTGCATATCAACATTCTATTTGTTTTTGTTAAAAGCTAGCATACGTGTAAGTCCATATACTATCAGTTTTCAGATAGGCATAAAATATCTGGAGATAATTTGATTATAAAATTGGAAAGTTTATTTTTCTGGAATTTATATGGTAGCTGCTGTAAGAATTCACCTAAACACATTAGCTTGTAAAGGACAATTCATCAGAAAAAATTATCTGGTTCAAAATATCAGAGATGTCTGTGATGGCAAAAGTGAACATGCTTGCTCTGAAGCAAAGCTGCTGACTTATGGTAACAGTAAATCATGTCCACAAACATATGTTTGATACACTCACAGTTTACATTTTTGTCTTTTGATAAAATTTTACTCAGGAATTTGTAACATTCAGAGCCATAAAATGTAATCATCCACATAATCAATTCTACCTGAGTTTAGTCACATGAAACAACTATCTTTTTATTATTATTCTTTCATTTGTTAGAAAAAGTAAACATCCACATTGCTTTTTATTCTTTTCCTCTGATATGCTCTTTATATTATAGAGCCCTAATATATATTCTTATCATTGGCTCAGCAGTGTGTCATTATAGACTGTCACACAACCATGGACAAACTATTTGCTTATGAATCCTAAAGAAGAAAGGCCATATATCCTTATGAAAATATAATAATAATGGGACCTGAGAAGTTTCTAAAACCTACTTTTGTAAAAGTTATGTTTTTTTCTGTAATAGACAATGCTCTCTAATAGACATAGACTAATAGACATAGACTCTCTTAAATTGAATTGGAATGTTTGTTATAAAAATGAAATGAAAGTGGTCACTTCAATTGTTTTTCAAGATTTCATATATATAATACATAATATATATATTATATATATGTATATATATATATGTATATATATATGATTCTGCTAGATTCTACAGGCAGATTTGTTGTACGAGTTTTATGATTTTCACTAGTGGGCCTATAAACATCTGATTCTGCAGACACTTCTCAAATTTAAAAAAGTCAAACTCAATCATGGCTTTGAGGTAATGGTCAGTAACAATGTTTCCACAGCCTGTGACAGATACATTCAATGTTAGTAGATAATATATTTTGGCAGATGTGCCAGTAATGTTTTTTTTCTGTCAAATGTGTCTTATTTTACTCAAAATCTATGTCTTTTATAGGTTTAGAAAAATAAGACTAGTAGGACTATTTGCTAGAGAAGCTTTCATTTTTTTATTACTAGCTTTTTACTAAATAATGAAAAAGTTTGTCATAAAATAAAAATTTGAAAGATCCTTCACTTAAACTGTAGGGTTTTTTTGTTTGTTTGTTTGTTTTTCGAGACAGGGTTTCTCTGTGTAGTCCTGGCTGTCCTGGAACTCACTCTGTAGACCAGGCTGGCCTCGAACTCAGAAATCCGCCTGGCTCTGCCTCCCAAGTGCTTGGATTACAGGTGTGTGCCACCAAGTCCAGCTTAAACTGTAGTTTTACTACACATTTAAAAGTTCACAGAAAATATATCTAGGTTCTTTCCAGCTTCTGGATATTACAAATAAGGCTGCTATGAACATAGTGGAGCATGTGTCTTTATTGCATGCCAGAGAATCCTTTGGGTATATGCCCAGGAGTGGTATAACAGGGTCCTCCAGAAGTGTTATGCCCAGTTTTCTGAGGAACCGCCAGAATGATTTCCACAGTGGTTGTAATCCCACAAGCAGTGGAGGAGTGTTCTTCTTTCTCCACATCCTCGCCAACACCTCCTGTCTCCTGAGTTTTTAATCTTAGCCATTCTGACTGGTGTGAGGTGAAATCTCAGTGTTGTTTTGATTTGCATTTCCCTAATGATTAATGATGTTGAACATTTCTTAAGGTGCTTCTCAGACATTCGAAATTGTTCAAGTGCTTCTCAGCCATTCAAAATTCTTCAGGTGAAAATTCTTTGTTTAGCTCTGTACCTCATTTTTTAATAGGATTATTTGGCTCTCTGAAGTCTACCTTCTTGTGTTCCTTGTATATATTGGATATTAACCCTCGGTTGCATTTAGGGTTGTTGAAGATCTTTTCCCAATTTGTTGGTTGCCATTTTGTCTTTTACACAATAGAATACTACTCAACAATTAAAAACAATGAATTCATGAAATTTTTAGGCAAATGGTTGAAACTGGAAAATATCATCCTAAGTGAGGTAACCCAATCACAAAAGAATACACATGAAACACGGTCACTGATAAGTGGATATTAATTAGCTCAGAAACTCTGAATACTCAAGACACAATTCATATATCAAATGATTCCCATTAAGAAGGAAGGATAGGTTCCTGGTCCTGGAAAGGCTTGATCCAGCATTGTAGGGGAGTACCAGGATAGAGAAATGGGAGGGGGTGATTGGGAAATGGGCTGAGGGAAGAGGGCTCATGGGATTTATGGGGAGGGGGAAAATGGAAAGGGGAAAGCATTTGGAATGTAAACAATAATATATAAAAAGAAAAAAAGAGAAAAAATATTCACAGAAATAGCCCAGCTGAAATTCTTCTCTTACTTGGAAATTTCAAAAGAAGAAATATCTCTAAATACTATTTATAATGCTACAAAAGAGCCTTTTGCCTACTCATGAGTCAGAGTGTAGAATTAATGATATACTTACTAATCGACATATCTTATATAATTATCATCAAGAGAAATTTGCAATTAATTTTCCGCTATTCTGTAAGATTCAATTTCTGGTAGGTGTTTTTAAAAATAAAAGCAACTCAATTTGAGGAGCCATTTGTATTAACTTCTGACTATTTATTGTCGAATATATTTGAACATTTCTAATATTAAGTCAGCAAATTATGGTGGCACATTCTGGGAACATCAGCATTTTGAAGTCATATTTGTGGATAACATTGACCTTGAAGCTAGTCTAATCTATAGAGTCTATTCATGTCCAGCTAAAGATAAAAAGTGAGACTGTTTCAAAGTAAAATGCAATAAAATAAAAATACCTGGATAATGGGAGAGGGGAGATGATCATTACTTTCATCAGGGAATGATTGATACAGTCTAGAATGTTTTTAAAAATAGTAGAATATATAAATCAACTAGTTCTAATGATTCTTAAGAAAACATTGTAGAGAGATACTGACTTCATTCTTCTGATACAAAGTTTCAAATTTGTGACATTTTACTATGTTTAACAATATTCCTATTCCTAAATATTTTCCTCACCTTATTGCAATAAATATTATTTTATGAACATTTGAAATTTAGAAATTCATTTTCTAAATCACTCATACTTTTAAGTCCGCCAATTAAAGCTTGGCATTATTTCATAATGAATAGTTATTAATTATATTATTTGTTAATCATGAAAATTGGTATCATGTACTGGTATATTCTGTATGATGGTAAGTGTAGAACCAAGTAATGAGTCCATTATAAAAGTAGGAACACAATAATATTATATTAATAATTAAAGGCTAAATTTAAACATAACAAAATTTTAACACTATCTTAACCTTTTAATTTTTAATATTTTTTTGTGTATTTTGAGATTTTGATGTAATTGTATGATTTCCTCCTTCCCTTTACTCTGTGCAAATCCTCCCACATTCCCTTTCTCCTTCTGTTTCAAATCCATTGCCTCTATGACTTTCATTTTCCCCCTCAGGTAAGAACACTGCAGTTGATTAAACAATACCAAGTGCTCAGATATGAAAAGTGTATATACAAGTAACACTGTACAGATGGAGTAGGTTGTATTTATGTATTTAGGAACAATATATAAAATATTTCAATATTTCAAAATGCACATAAATAAAATACACATAAATTATTTAAGTAATTAGGAGGATGTGTCAAGGGATATGAATATGATGAATATGGACTGAGATAGGAAATAAAAATATTATCAAGTACAGATTACTTCTTGTGTTCTATTTAAATCATCTTGTTCACAAATTTGTTTGTTAAATTTAAATGCTGACTTCTAGAGATGTGATATCCTATCTACTTTTCCTGGAAAGTAAATTTCCCTGCTGAAGTGTCAAGTTTAATGATCTTCAGATATTTCTTTGACAGGAGAAGGAACTGTGGGTACTAAAGTGAGGCTGTCTGTAACCATGTCTTCTTGCACAGAGGTGAAGCATTAGGATACAGCTGGCAAAAAATGCAGCTGATATTAATCTACAAACTCTTGTCCCAAATTAGTAAAGATTAGCCATTTTGCAATTATAGAAACAGATGCTCTGCTTATTTAGAAGTACTATTGGAAAAGCTGTTAGAGAATAATGCCATGTGTTTGATTTTGTAAGAATAGATGGATATGTCTAAACGTGCTCAAAGATATTGCACATTTTATATAATGTCTTAGTTATGGACACTGCATATACATTTACACTAATTTTTCTTTACATTTTCTGTTTCAGTAACAGTTGTTTCCTTTAATATATTATAAATATATAATATAATATTTATATGTAATATTACACACCTACATAAATATATGATAAAGCATATATATGTATATATATATATATATATATATATATATATAAAAAATAAAGCGCCTATCTGAATTACAGCCAGTTCTTTGGATGTAGTCAGAGCAGCCATGTTGCTGAAGTAAAATTTTTTGATAACTACTTTTCTAGAAGAGCTTTTTTATTTTTTAATACACATATAGAGCTTTTCCAACATTACTGTTTGTCTTTGTCAAGGTGGATTATTGGGTTCCTGGATGAATATCAGTTGAGCATATACACATGAATCAGTTTTGGCATCCCATATACTTTCTTGGTTGCTATGTCTATTTTATATGTAGTAGTAGGGATATAATCCATCATTATGTAGGTATATGATGATTCCATCATTTTGATTCTTATTGTTCAAAATTTATTTGCCTAGTCAAGGTCTTTGTAGGTCTATATACCCTTTCTTTTTTATTGGATATTTAATTTATTTCATTTCAAATGCTATTCCCTTTCCTGATTCCTTGCCCCCAGAAACCCCAATCCCTTCCCCATCTTCCTGTTTCTATGAATGTGTGCACCCACCCAACTACTTCTGACTCCTTGCCCTTGCATTCCCTTACACTGGGGCATCAAGCCTTCTCAGGACCAAGGGCCTCTCCTCCTTTTGATATTCAACAAGGCCATCCTCTGCTACATATGCAGCTGGAGCCATGGGTCCCTCCATGTGTACTACTTGGTTGGTGGTTTAGTCCCCAGGAGCTCTGATTGGTTAATATTGTTGTTCTTTTTCATTGAATATATTCTTCATTTACATTTCATATGCTAAAACCTTTCCCCCTTCAGCTCCTTTAGTCCTTTCTCTAACTCCTCCACTGGGGACCCTATGATCAGTTTAATGATTGACTGTTTTGGCCCTTCTTAGAAGGGTTAAAAAAAGGGGGGAGCAAATACAAAGACAAAGTGTGGAGCAGAGAGTGAAGGAAAGGGCATCCGGATACTGTCCCACCTGGGAATCCATCCCATATACAGTCACCAAAAGAAGACACTATTGTGGATGCCAAGAAGTGCTTGATAAAGGAGCCTGATATAGATGTCTGCTTGGATGCTCTGCCAGAGCCTGATACAGAGTCAGATGCTTGCAGCCAACCATTGAACTGATCATAGGGTCCCCTATATACACTTTCAAAATGTGTCTCTTTTGTATTTCTGTAAGAAATTTCACTGAGATTTCAACAGGAATTATATATACTATAAGTGTAGCTCACAAGATACATAGAGGTTTAATATCATTAAACACCAAGGCCATGCAAATCAAAACAACAAGGAGGGGTTTGAGAAATTGCTTAGTGAGTAAAGGGCTTGTTATACAAGCATAAAAACAAAAATTTACATCCAAAACACCATGTAAAAAAATCACAAGATATATTGGTGATCTTTCTAAACCAAAATAATGAGATACATTTTCAGGGGCAAATTCTGTCTAAAAGTAAGAATAACAGAATTAGAAGATGGTACCAGATATCCATTTTATGGCATTCTCTTGAGTAAACACATGTGACCTAATCTGTATTCTCTTGCGCACATATGCACACATATGAGTATGCACTAGCCTCGTACATGTGTGTGTGCGCATGTGCATGCACACACACTTACACACAGAGGTCACACACACAACTGTGATTATTTTATAAACAAAGCACAATAAAACAAAGGAAATAGCTGTCAGAACTCTCCTTGAGAGACGGAGGCTATAGGATCAGCAAATAAAGATCATCTTTATTTATTTTGGATATATTCTTTATTTATATTTCATTTCCCTCTTCCTGGTTCTCCACCCCCCAAAGGTCCCAAATGCCCTTTTCCTTCCCCCTGTTCCCCCATCCACATCTTCCCACATCCCTGCTCTGGTATTCCCCTACACTGATGCATTGAGCCTTTCCGGAACCAGGGTCCACTCCTTCCTTCTTCTCAGACATCATTTGGTATGTGGATTGTGTCTTTGATGTTCCAAGACTCTAGGCTAATATCTACTTATCAGTGAGTGCATATCATGGGTATTCTTTTGAGACTGGGTTACCTACTTAGTATGATGTTCTCCAGCTCCATCTATTTTCTAAGAATTTCATGAATTCATTGTTTCTAAAGGCTGAATAGTACTCCATTGTGTATATATACCACATTTGTTGTATCCATTCCTCTGTTGAGGGACATCTGGGTTCTTTCAAGATTATGGCTATTATAAATAAAACTGCTATGAACATATTGGAGCATTTATCCTCATTGCATTCTGGAGAATCTTCTGGATATATGCACAGGAGTGGTGTGGCAGGGTTCTCTGGAAGTATCTTGTCCAGTTTTCTGAGGAACTGCCAGACTGATTTCCAGAGTGCTTGTACCAGCTTGCAATCCCACCAGCAGTGGAGGAGTGTACCTCTTTCTCCGCATCCTCACCAACACCTGCTGTTTCCTGAGTTTTTAATCTTAGCCATTCTGACTAGTGTGAGGTGAAATCTCATGGTTGTTTTGATTTGCCTTTCCCTAATTACTAATGATATTGAACATTTCTTAAGGTGCTTCTCAGCCATCTGAATTTCTTCAGGTGGAAAGTATTTGTTTATCTATGTACCCCATTTTTGATAGGGTTATTTGTTTTTCTGGGGTCTAACTTCATGAGTTCTTTGTATATATTGGATACTAGCACTCTGTCAGATGTAGGGTTAGTGAAGATCTTTTCCCAATTTGTTGGTTGCCAATTTGTCCTTTTAACAGTGTATTTTGCCTTACATAAACTTTGTAATTTTTTGAGGTCCCATTTGTCTATTCTTGATCTTAGAGCATAAGGAATTGGTGTTCTGTTCAGGAACTTTCCCCCTGAGCCAATGTCCTCAAGGGTCTTCCCCAGTTTCTTTTCTATTAGTGTTAGTGTGTCTGGTTTTGTGTGGAGGTCCTTGATCAACTTGGAGTTGAGCTCAGTACAAGGAGATAAGAGTGGATCAATTCTCATTCTTCTGCATGTTGACCTCCAGTTGAACCAGCACCATTTGTTGAAAAGGCTATCTTTTTTCCACTGGGTGTTTTCAGCTTCTTTGTTGAAGATCAATTGGCCATAGATGTGTGAGTTCAATTCTGGGACTTCCATCCTATTCCATTGATCCACCTCCCTGTCACTGTAGCAATATCATGCAGTTTTTAACACTACTGCTCTGTAGTATTTCTTGAAGTCTGGGATACTTATTCCCTCAGAAGTTCTTTTACAGTTGATGATAGTTTTAGCTATCCTGGGTTTTTTTGTTATTCTAGATGAATTTGAGAATTGCTGTATCAGACCTTCAAAGAAGACCTAATACCAATACTCTTCAAACTATTCCACAAAATAGAAACAGAAGGATCACTACCCAACTCATTCTACAAAGCCACAATTACTCTGATACCAAAACCACACAAAGATCCTACTAAGAAAAAGAACTTCAGATCAGTTTCTCTTAGGAACTTCAATGCAAAAATACTCAATAAAATTCTTGCCAACCGAATCCAAGAACACATCAAAATGATCATTCACCATGATCAAGTTGGCTTCATCCCAGGGATGCAGGGATGGTTCAATATATGGAAATCCATCAATGCAATCCACTACATAAACAATCTCACAAAAAAAAAAAACGCATGGCCATCTCATTGGATGCTGAAAAAGCATTTGACAAAATTCAGCATCCTTTCATGCTAAATTCTTGTAAAGAACAGGAATTCAAGGCCCATACCTAAACATAGTAAAAGAAATTTACAGCAGACTGGTAGCCAACATCAAAGTAAATGAAGAGAAACTTGAAACAACCCCACTAAAATCAGGGACTAGACAAGACTGCCCCCTCACACATCTTTGGTCATTTGATTTCATGCTGATAGCCATTGTGACTGGAGTGAAATGGAATCTCAAAGTCAGTTTGATTTGTATTTCTTTGATAATGCTGATGCTGATTACACTGTAAAGTATTTCTCAGTCCTTTGTATTATGGCTTTCTTTCATTCTTTTTAGAGAGCTCTGTTTCAATTTTTCTCTTTATTTTCTATGTATTTTCTTAGTTCTATGTAACTAAATATTAATCCTTTGTCAGATATATAAATAGTGAAGACTTTTTTGCACACTATGTAGACTTTCTCTTCACTGTATTAGCTGTTATAAAAGCCCTTTAGATCCCAAAGTCTGCTCTTATCAGTCACTGCCTCTTTTCTAAGAAAAATGTGATCGTGCTTAGAAATCCTTAAATATGATTATATGTTTTAGCATTCTCCAATCCTTCTCTTCTAGCGCTTTCATAGTTTCAGATGTCATGTGAGATCTTTGATTCATGTGAAGTTCCTTTTTGTTCAGGGTGAATGCTAATGGTTAAATCCTATTATTCTAAAGGTATATGCCCAGGTTTTGCAAATACCATTTGTTGAAGATGTTCTCTTCATCTGGTGTATGTACATGCTTTTTCAAAGTCAGTTTTTTATTGCTGTGTTTCTGTAGATTAATTTGAAATCATGTGTGCTGATTGCTCACTTTACTCAGGATTGCTTTGGTTATTAGGAGTCTTTTCTGTAAGAGAATAAATAAACCAGTGTATATAAGAGTTTTATCTATTTCTCTATAAAATAGAGTTAATTACAATATTGATGTTATTGAAAAAAGCACAACATTGAATCTGTATATTGCTTTCAGCAAGATGGCTATATTTACTATATTAATCCTGCCATTCTATGAGCATGGGAGATAATTCCATCTTCTAATGTCTTTGATTTCTTTTCTCAGAAATTTGAAGTTCTTGTTATACAGCTCTTTCACGTGTTTGGTTAGAGTCACACCAAGATACGTTATATAGTTTGTGGCTATTATTAATGTTGTTGTTTCCCTAATTTCTTTCTCAGTCTCTTTATCCTTTGAGTAGAGGAAGGCTACTGATTTGAGTTAATTTTATACCTGGCCACTTTGCTGAAGTTGTTTATCAGATGTATGAGTTCTCTAGTGGAGGTCTTGTGGTCATATAAGTATAATATCATATTATCTGCAAATAGTGATAGTTTGACTTCTTCCTTTCCAAGTTGTATCCTTTTGACCTCATTTTGTTGTATAATCACTGTCGCTAGAACTTCAAGTTTGGTAGTTCCTCAGAAAATTAGACATAGTAATACCAGAGGACCTAGCTATACCGTCCTGGGCATATACCCAGAAGATTCTCTGATATGTAATAAGGACACATGCTCCACTATGTTCATAGTAGTCTTGCTTATAATAGCCAGAAGCTGGAAAGAACCCAGGTGTCCTTCAACAGAAGAATGGATACAAAAATTGTGGTACATTTACTTAATGGAATAATACTACTCAGCTACTAAAAACAATGAGTTCATGAAATTCTTAGGCAAATGGATGGACCTAGAAAATATAATCCTGAGTGAGGTATCCCAATCACAAGAGAACGCGCATGGTATGCACTCACTGATAAGTGGATATTAGTCCAGAAGCTCAGAATACCAACGATACAATTCACAGACCAAATGAAACTCAAGAAGATGGAAGACTAAAGTAAAGATACTTTGGTCCTTTATAGAAGATGTAACAAAATACTCATGGGAGGAAATACAAGAACAAAGTGTGGAGCAGAGACTGAAAGAAAGACAATCCAGAGACTGCCCCACATGGAGATCCATCCCATATATAGTCAGCAAACCCAGAAACTATTGTGGATGCCAACAAGTGCTTGCTGACAGGAACCTGATATAGCTGTCTCCTGAGAATCTCTGCCATTACCTGACAAATACAGAAGTTAATGTTCTCATCCAACCATTGGTCTGAGCTAAAGGTAAACCTCCTCCCAATGGAGGAGCTAGAGAAAGGACTAAATGAGCTGAAGGAGCTGAAGGAGCTTGCAGCCAGATAGGAGTAACAACAATATGAACCAAACAGTACCCCAGAGCTCCCACGAACTAAATCACAAACCAACATGTAATGGCTAGTTTTGTGTGTCAACTTGACACAGGCTGGAGTTATCATAGGAGAAGGAGTTTCAGTTGGGGAAGGGCCTCCATGAGATCCAGCTGTGGGGCATTTTCTCAATTAGTGAGCAAGTGGGGGAGGGTCCCTTGTAGGTGGTACCATCTCTGGGCTGGTATTCTTGGGTTCTATAAGAGAGCAGCCTGAGCAAGCCAGTGGAAGCAAGCCAGTAAGTAACATCCCTGCATGTCCTCTGCATCAGCTCCTGCTTTCTGACCTGCTTGAGGTCCAGTCCTGACTTCCTTTGGTAATAAACAGCTGTGTAGAAGTGTAAGCTTAATAAACCCTTTCCTCTCCAACTTGCTTCTTGGTCATGATGTTTGTGCAGGAATAGAAACCCTGACTAAGACACCAGCGTGCACACATGGAGGGATCCATAACTCCAGCTGCATATGTAGCAGAGGATGGCCTTGTTGGACATCAAAGGGAGGAGAGGTCCTTGCTCCTGACAAAGCTGGATGTCCCAGTACAGAGGCATGCCAGAACAAAGAAGTGGGAGTCAGTGGCTTGGAGATCAGTGTGAAGGGGGCTGAGATAGGGGGTTTTCAGAGGAGAAACCAGGAAAAGGGGATAACATTTGAAATGTTAATAAAGAAAATATCTAATACATATTATATATATATATATATATATATATATATATATATATATATATATATATCTCACAGCAGTTCATTGAAAGGTAAATATGTGTAAAAATAATGTATACAATTAGAAGTTGGGTATTTTTCAGCATTATAAAATAAAAAGATTGTAACATTTATGGCAACATGGGGGAGATGAAAGATATTTATAAGGGACGTGATTATCACAGATAAACAAACACACCCTAATTTCCCTTAACTGAACAATTAAAAGTATTTAGAATTAAAGAACCACACAAAGAAAAGTGGTTATGAAGGTATGTGAAGAGGAGGAATTTGAGGAAGAGTTTCAGTGATGATTTGTAAACCATAGTGCCTATAATTAGCAATAGATACTTGAAATTATATTTTATTAGGATGGCAAATCACATAATAAATATTAATCACATAGAATTATGAACAAGTAAAAAGGTTACAAGTAAATAATTAGAGGTGATAGATGTGTTTCGTTAACTGTATTGTGATGGTTATACTATGACCAAATCTACAAAACTGGATACATTAATTATAGTTTGATGAACAACAAGCATTAATCTGAAGCCTGACCCCAAGTTATTGCATATTGTATAAAACAGTTGTTTTCCAGTTTTTGCTTTGATTGGAGAGACTGTATCCTACAAGTAAAATCTGTAGAGATAGAATGTCTTTGTACCTTATTGTGCATAATGATAACCACCCATGAATAAATCATTGATATATAACTTATTCTGAAAAGTAAAACCAATGTATATTTCACTTTATCATGATGAATTGGGCTTATATGATCACATGAATGCTGTAAAATTACATTAAGGAATCTGATGATGCATTTACTGACCTGCCACTCTGCACTAAGGAACAAACAATTGCAGAATTCCTAGCTATCTCAGAGGCTTCATCATGGCTCTTTCCTTAATGCTGACACAGTCTATTCAAATTCCAAGCAGTTAGACACTAATCCCACATTTGATCCATGTGACTGGTCTGAAGTACACCTCTATTATTTTCATGACCTTGAAAACTGCTTGCAAAGCCTGACACAACACTGAAGGACAGGTCAACTCTGAGTCTGCGGATTTACATTGCAAGGCAGCCTCCACCAGACTTCAGCAGGGTTAGGCATCTTACTCCCCAAGAGACTCTTTTTACATCTACAACTTCTTCGGTTTCCCACCTTGCATTCATCTCCCAGTAAGGACTTTTTGAATTTGTTGAACTCTTAAAACTCCCTTCCCTCTTTGTATTCATACTATGATATATTTACCATGTGATGTACAATATATCATTCAGGAGTTAATATTGGTAACTAAGACTGAAATTATAGAACTTATGATCCAGAGCTTTCAGTAGAAATAGACATTGGATTATTTGGAGAATTTCAAAGGATAAAACTGTGAATTAAAAGAATAAACCTCATGAATTAATCCTTTTCAATAAATTCTGATACTGAGGCAAGCAGAAATGTCTCAATCTACATTTTGGATACAGCACATTTACCCCAGAAATAATAATTTAGAGATTTAAAATAGATGTACAAAGGGATATAAAGTCATTTACCTAAATACATTCAATTTAACTGTTTTCTCTTTAAAATGACATATTTATCTTATACTATAATCTAAAAATAAAGAAAATATGGGGAAACTGCCTATATCTTTTATAACTAGAATAATACAGACTTGTCCATGGCTTTCCTAATTTTTTAACATAAATATATTAACTGAATTTTTGATAAAAAAGAAATCAGGATAATCCTGTATGGAAAATATAATAATAAAACCATTCTGAAATCTGATAAAGTCAATGATGTAACACTACATAAAATGAAAATTTATAGTTTTTTACATATTAAAGAAATCATGGAAAATACTATTCATAATAGCTTAAAAGTACTGTGGAATGTACCTAACCAAAGGATAAAGATCCTTTTATCATAGGATGAAGATCTTTATGATAAAAACTTTGAAAACACTGAAAAAATGAAACAAACATGACCACTGTACGTGGTTGGCAGAACTACTACTGCAGATGTGACTATACTACCAAAAGAAAGCAAGCAAACACCAACCAATCAAAAAAAGTCCTGCAGATTCAACAGAATATCCATCAATATCCCTGTGCCATTCATTAGAGAAGTACAAATATATCCTAAAAGTCACATGAAAAGAAAAAAGAATCCCAGATATACAAGCTAAGGAGTATCAAGTATCATGCAACTGGCATACATTTTCTCAAATTTCATACTACTAAAGAATCATAATGAGAACATGGCACTTGAATAAAGACAAGCACCTGTCTCTGTAAAACTATCAAGTTTAAAACACTTTCTCTCTGTCTCTGTCTCTGTCTCTTTCTCTCTCTCTGCCTCCATTTTTTAAAAGAGAACTATTGATTTTGACTGAGTTTATTTATACAAACCTTCACTCATAAATTGTTTATGGATTTTAACTTTTAATGAACCTGTGGAGCTGAGGTAGGTGATGAATGTTTAGCCAGGAAAATACACCAAATTGATATGCATGTAAACATTCAGTGTTTTGGCATTCTTATTCAATTTAGTTATTTTTATTTTTTTTAAATTTATTTGCATTTCAGGCGTTATTCCCTTACACCAGGTTCCCCTCACTTCCAGAAACCCCCTATCACATCCCCCCTTTCCCCTGTTTGTATGAGGGTATTCCTCTACCCTCCTAACAACTCCTGCCTCCCCATCCTCGATTCCCCTACACTGGGCCATCTTTCGACCCTTCATAGGACCAAGGACCTCTCTTTCCATTGATGCCTGACAAGGCCATTCTCTGCTATGTATGCAGCTGGAGCCATGTGTATTCCTTGGTTGATGACTTAGTTCCTGGGAGCTCTAGAGGGTCTGGTTGGTTGATATTGTTATTCTTCCTATGTGGCTGCAAACCCCTTCAGCTCCTTCAGTCCTTTCTCTAACTCCACCATTGGGGACACCACATTCAGTACAATGGTTGGCTGCAAGCATCCACCTATGTATTTGTCAGGCTCTGGCAGATCCTCTCAGGAGATAACTATCTCAGGCTCCTTTTAGCAAGTCTTTCTTAGCATCAACAATAGTGTCTGGGTTTGGTGACTATAATCTGGGATGAATCCCCAGGTGGGACAATCTCTGTATAGCCTTTCTTTCAGCCTCTGCTCTGCACTTTGTCCCTATATTTGCTCCTGTGAGTATTTTGTTCCCCTTTCTATGAAAGACTGAAGTACCCACACTTTGGTCTTCCTTCTTCTTGAGCTTCATGCTGTCTGTGAGTTGTGTCTTGGGTAATCAGAGTTTTGGGCTAATATTGACATATCAATGATTGCATACCAAGTATGTTCTTTTGTGATTGGGTTACCTCACTCAGGATGATATTTTCTAGGTCCATCCATTTGCCTAAATATTTCATGAATTCATTGTTTTTAATAGCAGAGTAGTATTCCATTGTATAAATATACCACATTGTCTATATCCATTCATCTGTTGAAGAACATCTGGGTTATTTCCAGCTTCTGGATATTATAAATAAGGCTGCTATGAACATAGTAGAGCATGTGTACTTATTACATGTTGGAGCATATCCTGGGTATATGCCCAGGACTGGTATGGCTGGGTCCTCTGTTAGTACTATATCCAATTTTCTGAGGAAGTGTCAGACTGATTTCCAGAGTGATTGCACCAGCTTGAAATCCCAACAACAGTTGAGGAATGTTCCTCTTTCTCACATCCTTGCCAGTATGTGCTGTCACCTGAGTTTTAAATCTGCTCTTAAGTAAACACTTTTTCCTGTCTGTTCTCATGGAAGTTAGACATATTTTATCATTTACTCATTCTGTCAAACCTTTCTCTGATTTGTCTGTTCATTATCCCCAAATTATAAGTCACTTTTAAACATGGCTGCTTCCTTCTACAAACTAACCTGACCTAAATTATTTGGGATCAAAGGTGTGTACTGAGTGAGTATCTGTATTCTAGTCAGAGCAGCCATGGTACTGGATTAAAATTTCTCTACATGAAACTAATATATATATATATATATATATATATATATATATATATATATATATAAATTTCTAAAAATTATAAAAGTAGAAATGTAGTAGGACTCAGAAATGTGACCACTTGGTACATGTCAAAAGTAATCTTAAGTAAGCATAACACTGACCTACAGAGACAAATGTATGTAAACAAAACACATGAAGAAAATGGAGTTTTATTCACTATAAAGAAAGATGGATTTATGGCATATGTAGGAAAGTGAAGAGACACAAAGACCATCATCTTATGCAAATTAAGTCTGGCTTACATATTCTATCAACAATTTATCTAGCATCTATCTATAATCTATATATACATATATATATATATATGTATGTATGTATGTATCTAGCTAGCTAGCTAGCTAGCTAGCTATCCATCTATGTCTACATATCTATTTTTCTATGCCTGTGATGTAAAGTTAGAATGGACAGTATGAGGGTGTATTGGCATGTCTTAAGGGAGAGGAGGAACAAAACAGGACAATAAGATGAAGAAAGACACTATATTAAATATTTAATTTGTCCTGCCATGTGTAAATTTTATGTGTATAACAAATAAAAGAGAAATACAATCCATGTTTCCCATCATAATTGTCATGGACTCACCATCTGAAACTTAAGGCAAGCCCCAAATATATGCTTTCTTTTAGAAGTTCGCTTGGTCATGGTGTCTATAGAAATAGTAACTAAGTAGTACTTTTCAGTACATAAGGCTCAATAATTAAGACAGCTGTTGGTACCAGGAATTAGTATATTGCTGTTACAGATATGAGCATACTGCCTGTTGGTAAAATTTAGGTGTTAGGTTACAAAAGCAATTGAATGCTGTAAGACATGTTTTTTTCTCTCTTATAGTAAAAGCCTAGAATACAGTAATAATGAAAATAATGTGGGATATGAAGGCTCAGTTCAAAAGGTATCATAGGAGAACAATAATAGTGCATGGGCTGGAAATCATTTTTGTGCAATACTGGCAAAGAATATGGGTGCTTTTGTGTCCTTGTTCTTAAGAATCTGATGAAGGCTAAGTGATCAGTTTTGGACTAATATCATTGACAGAAAATATTCAAGACAACCTAGTATTGACTATGTCTGTTGTTATTAATATTCACTCACACAAATTTACAATTTAAGAGAGCATACACTAGCAGCTTAATGACATACCTTAAAGCCCTGGATTTTGAAATTTTAAATTGTCTTCAGACATAAAGAATTGAGAATTCATCTACTCTTATCTCCTTGCACTAAGCTCAACTCCAAGTGGATCAAGGACCTCCACATAAAACCAGACACACTAAAGCTAATAGAAAAGAAACTGGGGAAGACCCTTGAGGACATTGGCTCAGGGGAAAATTCCAGAACAGAACACCAATTGCTTATACTCTAAGAACAAGAATAGACAAATGGGACCTCATAAAACTACAAAGTTTCTGTAAGGCAAAAGACACTATCAAAAGGATAAATCGGCAACCAACAAATTGGGAAAAAATCTTCACCAACCCCACATCTGACAGAGGGCTAATCTCCAATGTATACAAAGAACTCAAGAGGTTAGACCCCAGAAAACCAAATAACCCTATCCAAAAATGGGGTACAGAGCTAAACAGAGACTTTTCACCTGAAGAAATTCGGATGGCTGAGAAACACCTTAAAAAATGTTCAACATCACTAGTCATTAGGGAAATGCAAATTAAAACAACCCTGAGATTTCACCTCACACCAGTCAGAATGGCTAAGATTAAAAACTCAGAAGACATCAGGTGTTGGCAAGGATGTAGAGAAAGAGGAACACTCCTCCACTGCTGGTGGGAATGCAAGCTGGTACAACCACTCTGGAAATCAGTATGGTGGTTCCTCAGAAAACTGGACGTGATACTTCCGGAGGACCCAGCCATACCACTCCTGGGAATATACCCAGAAGATTCAACAGCATGCAATAAGGATACATGCTCCACTATGTTCATAGCAGCCTTATATATAATAGCCAGAAGCTGGAAAGAACCCAGATGTCCCTCAACAGAGGAATGGATACAAAACATGTGGTATATATACACAATGGAGTACTATTCAGCCATTAGAAACAATGAATTCATGAAATTCTTAGAGAAATGGATGGAGCTGGAGAACATCATACTAAGTGAGGTGACCCAGTCTCAAAAGAATACCCATGGTATACAGTCACTGATAAGTGGATATTAGCCTAGAAGCTTGGAACACCAAAGACACAAATCACATATCAAGTGATGTCTCACAAGAAGAAAGGAGTAGACACTGGTGCTAGAATGTACCAAAGCATCATTGTGGGGGAGTACAAGAACAGGGAGTTGGGAGGGGGTGGATGAGGGAGCAGGGGGAGGGAAAAGGACATGTGGGACATTTGGGGGTGGGGAACCAGAAAAAGTGAAATGAATTGTAAATATAGAATATATACAATAAAAAAAAGAATGTGGTAACTTTCTTTAAGTGTGCGTTACACACACACACACACACACACACACACACACACACACACACATGTCCACCATGTGCATACTGGTACCTGATGAAAAAAATAAGGATCACTTGAAACAGAAGAGCTGATTGTTGTGAGCTAATTAATTTGGGTTCTGGGAACTAAAGCCATTTCCTCTTCTAAAGTGGCAATATAACTTCTGAGCTTCTTGGCTGAAATTCTTCATCTTATAAAATCATTTTTAATTACTTTTTATTATTTTTTTCACTTACTCATTTTACATCCCACTCACTGCCCTCCTTGTAGTCATTCACTTCAACATTCCTTACCCTCAGCTCTCTTCCCCTTCTACTCTGAATGGGTGGGCCTCTCAAGGGTATCCCCCTAACCTCCTTCCACTTCATGTCTCTGTGATGCTAGTTGTATTCTCTCCCACTGAAGCCAGACAGGCCAGCCCAGCTAGAAAATATCTCAAGTACAGGAAACAGCTTTTGGGATTGTTCTTGCTCCAGTTGTTCAGCACCCTTAAGAAGTCAACACTGCACATCTGCTACATATTTAATGGTTTATTTGTATCATGTTTGAAATGAATGTACAGGCACAAACTGACCCTCTAGTCTGCCAAACAATGGATTCAGTGTTTCCTCCTAACTCCCTTTGCAAAACCACAAAGCCATAGAGCTACTCAAACTTTACATCTCAGAATCCAGACAGCCACATTTAAAAGGAAATATTTTCCAAGCAGGTTACATTTCCCTTCAAGTAGTTTTGTGGTCATAAACATGGAAAGCTCAATAATTTTCTTGGACCCACAGGGAATCTCAACTCAATGCCTATGAAGGAAGATAGAACATTTTGAGTGGGAGAAATGTTCATGATTCTCCTTGCAAGTATATTACTATCTCATTATCTGTTATTGCTCTACTGTGTGATGCTGGTGAACCACTACAGTCTTAGCACTATTATGGTCTGGTCTCACATAAAACATTCAGAGTCACTGGTTCTTTTCCAATCTCTGTCCAAAGTAGAACTTCTAAGAATTTACTCAGTCAAATACTTCAGTAAATAAATATTCAACTACCAGTATTTATGCTGAACAGAGGAAAGAATAAAAACTCATGCAAGTTTCAATAAGACCATCATGAATTTCTCTCATCATTCTTTTACATATGACCTGTAACTAACTGTATTTAGCATATTATTGAAAATAGTGTTACAAAATGATTTTAGTGACTATGCTTATTATTAAGAATATCGTTATTTTGTTTCTTATGAGTTATATAATATTGTATCTTAATTTTATTTTTTAAAATCTTCTTTGAAATAGCTATTACAGTAATACTATTGCTTAGCCAAATTAAAACTAAAAAAATAACATTAAGTTGTTTTTTCTTCTCATGGCTATAGCTGCATTATGGTTTATGAAAAAACACATAGGTATCTCTTTGTTTCTAATTAAATCTGTGGAAACAAATCATAAATGTATAGTTTTGTGCTTGTTTACAAAACTGTGTCCTTAAGATGAAGTATTGCTTTGCAGTTAGCTTTGGTAAAACTATAGGACCCAAAGCACCAATGTTTTGATATGCAAAACAAAGTACTCTTAAGATTTTGCTATTCCTCTTGTAATAATTGCTTGGTTAATGTTAATTTGTGTTTGAGTTGAGCAAAAGCTCACTGCTTTTAAAATCAAGAATAGAAATGTAGTCATTATTGTCTTACATAAGTCCAAATATTGGTTCACATAGAAAGAATAAAATCTACTGAAAGGTCTTCCATAGAGTATATTTACTAGGTTGAAAATGGCACTTTATATTTATTTCATGATAGAATTATCATGTAATATTGTGTTTTTTCTCTTGTTTTTTACACATCAAGGAATAGGATCCAATATTAATTTTACCGAAAGTTTTATGTATAGTCAGGATTTATTTGTAGCACACAACTTGTAAAATTGATTTAGACTTTATCACAAAGAAACCAATTATTATAAGTAAGTACTTGTTTGCTATTTCACTAATAAAATATTGATAGTTTTAACAAACATGTAAGTAAAATAGTAACCTACATAAAGATGGATATTGGATTTAAGGTAACCATTTGATATAACATTTTTCATTTAACAAAAAACATTACTTTTTTCTGTTTTAAACAAAAAAGTAATTTGCAAATGCCATATCAATTAATGACACAGAATATAGCTTATGAGTATAATAAGTTATAATAGGTCATATGAAACAGTACCATTGCTGCTGAATTCTTTCTTTATTCTTTTATTCATTATTTATAGTCCTGAATAACAATTTGTAGAGTTCAGATAAAACTAAGTGATGTATGTCTTCCAATCACATTATATTTGAATCGAGATGATGCTTCTATTCTTTCATTTACATATGGATTCAAGGAATTTTTAAAAACACAAATCCAAAATAAATCTCCTACAATAAAAACATCAATATCCTTATCAACCTTTTCAATCTTCAATTCAGGCAACTCATTTCATAGAGATTAAGTGAATCCCAGAGTTTGGAGGTTACTTGCTGTAAAACATTGCAATATCCATTACATATCTACCAAATGCTCAACAACCCTCAGCTTTAACATCTCAAATAAGAGGAATCACAGCCTCCCTTCCATTCATTATCTGACAATTCTATATTAAGTAGAAATTTGTATGCATAATATATTTTGTAAGTGATATAGTTATGGAACAAGGGAAATCAGTTTGGTATTAACTGCCACTTTTAAAATAGACAGCTATTTTTACTCCGTGAACTTGGGCTTTCCCATGAAAAGAAAGGATAATTGTACCACTACATTCTAGGGTTATTATGAAAATTCAGTAAGATAATATACCCACACTAGGTAAATTTAATGGTAGAAACTGAAAATATAGTAGCTTTTGTTTATTATGATCCATGTTCATTTACAACTCCTGGATATACTGCTTAAATTATGTCAAAGTTAACACAATTATGGATTAAATGCTGTATGAAAATGCCAACAACTTTGAAATGAAGATTGACCTTTAGAAGTTGAACAATAGAGAATGTAAATTTAAGCACATACTTAAAAGTCATCTATATGATTAATAATTGTATAAGTGTACAAGCATACTCATACAGAGCAACTCAAACATTTTAAGGGAACTAGAGTACATAATGAATTGTAGAAATATATTGTATAAATTTGTTTTTGTTATGAAATACCTTGGTTTCTCCATCTATGGTAATTGAGAGATTTGCTGGATATAGCAGTCTGGGTTGGCTTTTGTATTCCCCTTAGGGTCTCTATAAGATCTTCCCAGGCTCTTCTGGCTTTTATAGTCTCTGATGAGAAGTCTCCTGTAATTCTGAGAGGTCTACCTTTATATCTTACTTGAACTTTTCCCCTTACTGCTTTGAATATTCTTTCTTTGTTTAGTACATTTGGTATTTAATAATTATGTGATGTGAGGAATTTCTTTTCTGGTCAAATCTATTTGGAGTTTTGTAGGCTTCTTGTATGTTCATGGGCATCTCTTTCTTTAGGTTAGAGAAGTTTTCTTCTATAATTTTGTTGAAGACATTTACTGACCCTTTAAGTTGGAAATCTTCACTCTCTTCTATGCCTCTAATTCTTAGTTTTTTTTGTCCTGGATTTCCTGGATGTTTTGGGTCAGGAGCTTTTTGCATTTTTCATTTTCTTTGATTGTTGTGTCAATACTTTCTGTGGTATCTCCTGCATGGGCAGACCATGTCCCAAGAGATCTTACATTTGGGTGTTCCCATCATTCCTGGCTCAACCTGTCTGCTCAGTCACAGGAGCAAATATGGCGGCCTCACCTCTAAATGCAGGACTCCCTCGAAATGTGGGACTCCCTGCAGGGGATGGCTATGGTGCTGATCTTACACTCTGGTGTTTCTTGCATTCCTGACTGTACCTGGCTGATCAGTCAACATAATTAATTGTAAAAGCAAAAACTGATCTTATTCTACATTTTGATAATATTAATCTTGTAGTACATTAACATATTATGCAGCAGATAAATACATATAAACTTGTCAGTATCATTGTATTATTCCCTAAATACTTATTTTACTGAATTATTACATCTTGGTTGCTATTTAAAATTTATTTATTAGCATTTAATAATTGGTAAAATTAAATTTTAATTAAGTAATAAACATTAAACATATTTATGATTATAATTACAATTCTTTTGTTAACTTTTATCAACTGTGTTTAAATAATTGATATGTCCTGAACCAGCCACATAGCATATACACAACTGACAAACATATATATCATAGAGATATTAATTATAAGAGCTATTCTACTATATAATATTTGATTTGCTTCCTGGAAAAAGGTTAAATAAAGTTTTATTGGCATGTTTATGCTACAATAATGTTCAATAGACAAGTATGGGAAATCTTTTGATGTGGTAAAGTTTCAAAGTACAAATAAGGGATATTATATGAATGGTAGAATGGTATTGTTTCTTTGATTTCTTTCTTGATATATTTGTTATTTGCATTTAAAAAATAATGATTTTGTTGTTATTGCTTGTGGTGGTAATGATGCTCTGTCTGTCTGTCTGTCTGTCTGTCTGTCTGTCTCTCTCTCTCTCTCTTTGTGTGTGTGTGTGTGTGTGTGTGTGTGTGTGTGTGAGAGAGAGAGAGAGAGAGAGAGAGAGAGAGAGAGAGAGAGAGTCTGTGTGTGTGAATGTATTAATAATTTTCTACCTGCTATTTTGTTGATCATATATATCAATTGTAGAAATTTTCTGGTTAAGACTTAAATGTTTCATATATAAATTTTCTTTCAATCTCAAAAACTGCAATACCCACACACATACCACTACCACCACCACCACCAATATAACCATCACTACTCCCACTTAATAAAACTATAACCAGAATATTTTAAAAATAAACAGAATATGACAAAAATCCTGTAGAACTTGATTCAGATCTTTAAATCATTATTGTGAAAGTATTAGTATATTTCTCTGAGAACATTGAAATAACCTCAATGGAAATGTATTTATATTTTGATATTAATTAATCAAAGGTATGTTTCTAAATCCATCATGCATACTTTAATAAAACATTTTGTATGTTGAACAGAACAAACTATTATTAAAATTTACTTTTGGAAAATATTCATAATTTAAAGGATTTAAACATCTCCAATCTAACATATAATTTAATTTTTCTTGATAAATTATCAGAAAAATTATTCAGCTTAATAAAACTATTTAGCCTAAGTTTCTAGTATATATTTCTTGTATTTTCTCAACAACATAAAAGTAAATTTAGTGTTTTATAAAATTCTGTTTTTCATTTTGCAAGATATGTTAGTCTCATATGTAGTGAAATATATGACTCTGAAAGTCAGATTAAGCTGGAAAAACTCAATCATGAAAGTTGTCCTTCTATGTTCCTTGAGCTCAAGAAAATATATTCATTTCTTTTTATTCTTTTGCAGTCTGATTGATGATAGAAAATACTATTTGAACAACATAAAGAAAATGTATAGCTTTTACAAATTTCAATGGAACAATGATAAACATCTCTATTTCCCAATGACACTCTCTTAATAATGTTCCTGTAGTTTCAAAGTAATTTTTACTTCATATATATTGAAATAGGGTCTTTGTGCTTTTCTTAAATGTAAGATTCATCATAAAATATTATATACAATTGAGAATCATGAAACAGTTTCCAATGAATCAAAATCCCCTTGCTACTAATATATATTTCACCATTAGTGTAACAATATTTATGTTAACAAACAGATTGCTCAATTTTCCCAATGCCCACAATTCATACAGAGGAAGGACAGTAGTACAAAGACCTTTAAGTTTGTTATTTTTATCAAGTTTGCATAATATTATAGGACGATCAGTAGAGCTTTATAGGTACTTATTGATGAAACTGTATTCCATACTACTTTACCTTTCTAAAAATTATTTGGGACTTTATACTAATAAAAAGGTTCACGTCAATATTGATTGCTGACATGGAACATTGAATGGTCTAAAATTTTATCTTTGCCCAAGGGACAATTGAGTGGTTTAAAGAAACTATGGCTTTACCATTAATTACTTTTAGTTAGAACAATATGATGATGTCTAAGGAAATAATTTCAGAGATAATTTGCTATTTATTAAGTTATAAATATAAAATTATAAATATATTAATGTTTAAATTAGGGATTATTTTTCATTGCTCCTAATTTTTCCATCATTGATGATATTACATGAAACCAATTATTTAACTAGTATGTAAACGTGTTCTGTATGTGCAAATCTTGAAAACTGACAGATGTAAGGTAGCTATGGATAATGAAAGCATATAGCATGTAGTAACGAAGGTATATAGAAAGTGGGAAATAAATATTTTATAGTTGACACGTCAAAAGGGTAAAAAGAAATAACCACACAAGTTAGAAGGTCCTCTTCCAAATATATATTTATCTGTAAGGAAATTCTAACAAATATAGTTTTTGATTATGACCTTATTAATTATGGGCCTTTCAAAGAACTTCATCTCTCATTACTCATGTTTAGATGGAAATTTGGCATAAAAATTAATGTGAAAAAATAATGGCAAGTACTATAGTTATGTAAGAGAAAGGCTACCAAAGAATGCTATCAAGACACTAAACATTAAGATAGAGATATAGAACTGATTCTTGTTTACATAAAGAACCAGCTCTGATGACTTCGTAATCTGTCTGAGGTAAATAAAACATTTGCTTTTAAGATCTTCAGAAAATAAATTCTGTAAAAATGAAAGAGTATCCAGAATTACAAACAAGTATTACAAACAAAACAAGCATATGATCTGAGTATGTCACATAGTCCAAAAGGGAAAATAAAACAAATACCTACAAACAAAGAAATTGTGGCATATCTAAAATTTTTAGATAATATTGTAATCAATGCCATAAGTTAAAGTAGACAAGCAGAATAAAATATGATAAGATTTTACATTTGTTAAACACCTTACATTCAAAGTCATAGTTCTTAAAGCCAATTAATGATCATCAAGTTTGAGAGATGTATGAAGAGTAATGACTATATTATGGGAATGAGGAATTATGGAGATTAGTAAAATGATCTTGAATTAGATGTAATAATGGTTGTACAACATTGTGAAAACAATAAAAGCCACTTAAAATTATGCCTTAAATTGACAAAATTATAAATAATATATTATACAAATTATTAGTTGTTAAATTTAATGAGTATGATTGCTCATAAAATATATGTAACTATTGAATGAATTATACCATTGAAAACATATTCATCACGTATTTGAGAAAATCGATCTACCTTGTTATATATATTTAACTACTAGTGGGTATCAACATAAAAACAGATATGCTGATTAGTTGATTGAAGAAACAGATAAAAATCCACATACCTATAGCCAACTGATTTACTTTATAAAGAAGCCAGAAATACACACAGGATAATAAAAACAGTATTTTCAACAAATATTGCTAGTCAAATTGATGGTTGGATATAGAAGAACGTACATAAACCTGTAATTATCACCCTACATAATCTCAACTCCAAATGATCAAACACCTCGACATTGAAATTGGATACCATGAACCTGATAGAAATGAAAGTGGGAGAATAGCCTTGAAGTCAGTTGTCTCAAGAAAAGTACTTTAGTGCAGGCAAAATTTCCTCAATTAATAATTGGGACCTCATAAACTAAAATTATTTTGTAAGACAATGGATACATCCTGAAATTTGCACAAAGTAGCAGCCTATAGAATGTGAATATAGTTATATCAACTTCATATTTAATAGAGTGCTAATATCCAAAATAAATAAATAATGCAAGAAATGACCTATCAAAAATGCAAATAATAAATTAAAAATGCGATACAGGATTAAACAGAGAATTCACAATAAAAGAACCTCAAATGTTTGAGAAACACTTAAAGAAATGCCAAAAATTTTTAGACATCAAGGAAATGCATTTCAAAACCCTTTGGAGATCCTTATACCTATCAGAATGGCTAAGATCAATAACACCAGTGACATCTTATAATGATGGAGATATAGAGTAAATGGAATACTTGCCCATTGCTGGTGCAAATGCCAATTTTTATAAACACTATGGAAATCCCTGTGATGGTTCAACAGGAAAAAGGTAAATGATCTATCTCAAGATTCAGGTCTACCACTCTTAGAAATATACCCAAAGGACTCTTCATCCTACCAAGAGGACACTTATTCAGTGATGTTGATAGCTACTCTATTCATAATAGCCAGAAATTGGAAAAATCTAGATGTCTCTCAACAGAAGAGTGGGAAAATGTGGTAGATTTAAACAAAGTGCTGTTAAGAAATGACACCATGAAATTAGCAGGCAAGTAAGTAGAACTAAAATAAATCATCCTGAGTGAGTGACTCAGAAATATAATTATATATTGTATATCGACTTGTATGTTGATATTAGACATTGAGTAAATGATAATTAAGCTATAGTAGATAGACTCACAGAGAGTTGGTGTAAGGCAAAAGACACTGTCAGAAGGACAAAACAACAACCAAGAAATTGGGAAAAAATCTTCACCAACCCCACATCCAACAGAGGGCTAATATCCAATATATACAAAGAACTCAAGAAATTAGACCCCAAAGAACCAAATAACCCTATTAAAAATGGGGTACAGAGCTAAACAAGGAATGTTCTCCAGTAGAAATTGGATGGCTGAGAAACACCTTAAGAAATGTTCAACCTCACTAGTCATCAGGGAAATGCAAATCAAAACCCTGAGATTCCACCTCACACCAGTCAGAATGGCTAACTCAGGAGACAACAGGTGCTAGCAAGGATGTGGAGAAAGAGGAACACTCCTACACTGTTGGTGGGATTGCAAGATAATACAACCACTCTGGAAATCAGTCTGGCGGTTCCTCAGAAAATTGGGCATGACACTTCCAGAGGACCCTGTCATACCACTCCTGGGCATATACCTAGAGGATTCCCCTGCATGCAATAAGGACACATGCTCCACTATGTTCATAACAGCCTTATTTATAACAGCCAGGAGCTGGAAGGAGCCCAAATGTCCCTCAAAGGAGGAATGGATACAGAAAATGTGGTATATTCATACAATGGAATACTACTCAGCAATTAAAAACAATGAATTCATGCAATTTGAAGGCAAATGGTTGGATCTGGAAAATATCATCCTAAGTGAGTTAACCCAATCACAGAAGATACACATGAAATGCAATCACTAATAAGTGGATATTAATGAGCCCAGAAGCTCTGAATACTCAAGACGCAATTAGCAAATGAAAAGATTCCCAAGAAGAAGGAAGGAGAGGACCCTGGTCCTGAGAAGACTGGATCCAGTTTTGTAGGAGAGTACCAGAACAGAGAAATGGTTGGGGGGTAATAGAAAATAAAATTAAAATTAAAAAAAAGAATAAACTGAGAGGACAGACACTTGTGAGGGGGAAATAAAATATAATTTTATGGGAAGACTGTGGTCATGGAAGATGAGAACAGGACAAGTTGAGATGAAAAGGGGAGATAAGGTTGAAGGAAGGACTGACAAGGGAAACAGCTAGAATTGAGATACATTTGAGGGGTGTTATAGAAACCTATTGCAGTGGTATCTCCCTAAAATATATAAATATAACCTTAATGGAATTTTATAATAAGAATAAGGGATCCCTACTGCCTATCCCTTGTCACCAAATGAAGTTTTCAGTATTCGGACTGGCTTACATACAAATGAGACATTGGTCAAATGGATCCCATGGAAATTGTCAAACATCCCATGCTGTTTCCAAGATAATAGATTAGTCTCCAGAAACTGACAGCAGGACCCCAGTGCTGAAGACAATACCCATACAACCCATTGAACATGGAAATGTCTAGCTGGTGTGAACATAGAATCTTTATTTCTGCATTCTAATGTCTTTGGTAAAGGGATATACTCTGCAGGCTCCCAAAAAGAGAAATGTAAACACCAACCCAGAATTAAACCCTTTGATCTAAAATGTTTTCCTTCCTGAAAACTATGATAGTGAAATGGGTTCTACTTAATGGAATGTGCCTTAAATGAAAATTAGAGTTTGGTGGATTACTTCCAGAAGCTTTGTTCCACCGTAGGGTAGTTCATCAGGAAGATAGGAATCGATCTACCTCAAGATCCAGCTATACTATGAATGGTCATATACTCAAATGACACTTAATCTTACCAGAAGGACATTTATAAATCTTATTATATTATATTTTGTTAAAAAGTTTCTAACACTTGAAAAATACTATTTTGATAGTATAAATTAATAGGAAGTCTTAATGATATTTGGAGCTACTTTTTCTTAAATTTTATTGCACTTCAAGTAAGCAATAGATTTTTTATTTATCTGCTTTAATTTTTTACATATTTTGAACATACTACTTTCCACCCCAAACTCCTCCCAGACATCACTATCTTAATATTATTTTTAATTTTTTTCCTGAGACTCTTCTTATGGCAATTGTTATTCCAAACAAATTCATTATGACTAGGAAGTGGTTAGATTTTGGATAAGCTTTTTATTAAAAAAATTTGTCAAACCTGTAAATATACTACCTAAAAGTAACATCACTTCATATACTGTGAAAAATTTACTATGCACTTGAAACAAATATCAATGTGATCATTATCTTACTGTCTTCAACATATTTATGTATATTGATAGAACTAAAGGAATAATATTAAAATATTAAGTAGAAATGTATGATCCTATACAAAAGAGTATAATATAAATTATAAGAGATGATTTATGCTTTTGAAATATTTTCAATTATTGGGCACTATTGCCCAATTGTACATGATTTATTTATTAAAAATCTATTAAAGGAAAATATGTCATCCAAACAGTAAATTTGATATATTATTGCATCAAAACCAAGGACTAAATGGTGATATAAATATTATAAATGAAGTTTTTATATTTAATTTCTACTTAAAACATCTTAGCTGTTCTCATTAACGGCAGTTTTCTGGGATATATTGCCAACATACAGAATCCTTATTTTCCTATTCCTTACTGTAGTAGTTTGAGCAAAAATGGCCCCCATAGACATATGAGTTTGAATGCTTGGCCCCCATATGTATCAGCACTATTAGGAGGTGTGGCCTTTTGGAGTAATGTAATCTTATTGGAGGAAGTGTGATACAGTGAGGGCTTTTTTTCTAGATCTCCAATGCTTGAGTCATACCCAGTGTAGGTCAGAGTCTCTCCTTGCTGCCTGAGGATTAAGATGTAGAATTCTGGATTTCTCCAACCCCAGGCCTGTCTACACATTGTCATAATATAATGGGCTAAATCTCTGAAACTGTAAGCCAGCCCCAACAATATATGTAGCTTTATAAGTGTTGCCATGTTTATGGTATGTCTTAACAGCAATGGAAACCCTAACTATGAAAATTATGGATTCAACAAATTATATATAAGTGTGTTGGTACATATGTGCTGAAGATAAACACACTTGATATACCACCATATCCATTTTCTTTAACTTAAATAGAGAATAAAATATGAAACTGTAATTGTTAGAAGTAGAAAATTCAGGAAAAAGGCATTTAATGAATATTATTAATGTGCACTGATTTTAATTTTTAATAGACTCCTTCATTATTTATAAATCTGTCTCATTTATGTATATTTTAGAAAAACATAGAATGTCTTTCTCCCTTTCAAATATAGTCCTAAGTGTATTCAATCATAGAGACAATATTTTATCTTAGCAAAGCTGGAAGTAGTTCATAATGCAGATGTAAATGAATGTATAAGTGAAAATCTCTTTTATGGATACTTGATGAAAAATTTAATGGTACTTCATAAACATTTCTAGTTATTCACTGTTAGCATTTTCATAATTTCAGTTTTTTCTATCTGCAAATTTAGAGTCAATTAGTGATAACACAAACTGTACACACAAAAATGTTCTTTATTTAATTTCATACTACTTTTCTAATAACTTACACAATGTCATAAGCTGCCTTGGCATGGTCCACTGCACAACTCTATTTACCCTTGGGGATTGGTGGTGAGGAAGCATGGAATCAATGGCACAGACTCCATCCAGGAGCAGGTGAGAAATGGTGCAGCAAACTCATCTGAATGCTGCTGCAAGCTGCTTTACTACCCTCCACTCACCCCACTGGTTCCCAGCAAGCATCTCTTCCAAACTGGAGTTTCTGATTGATAGGCTGGCATTGTCTGTATCAGCAATCCTTGGGTTGTCAGGCAGTCCTCAATTAGGTCCTCCTATAGGATATGGATTTGCAGCTGTAAGTCCCTGGCAATTATGCAGAGAAGGCCTAGCCTTTCTTCCTACATTTCCACCCTTTTGCTTTTAGATTTTTTTGAGAGCCTGTGGGAGCTGGGGTGCCATTGCTTGGACATGGTTGACCTCACCTCCTCGGAGAATTCCATATTCTGGATTGTGTTTGACTTAGGCTGTCCTGTCCTCCAGGATCTTACCTGTCATTAACTACCAAAGAGATATCACTCCAGAGACAGTTTTTCATATTTAATGCATTAATAAACTACTGTGATTCTAGTCATAATTTCTATTCTGAAATCTCATCCATTTAATGAACATTTCCACTAACAGAATTTCCTGGTAATTCATGAAGATTCTCATCTGTTTCAGAAATAATATATAAATTTAAATGTAATACATATCTTATTCATTTCATTGTCACACACGATTGAAAGAAATATTATAATATTCAATAACACACATGGTACTAGAGGTTAGTATACCATTTCGTTCATTAAGAAAAGGTTGCATGTTTCATCTTCTGTGTCATAGCTTATTACTTTTGTGATTTTGAAAAACTTTATTTTATATCTAACAATGTTTTAATTGTAAGATTATCTTCTTCAAAGTTGATACAATAATTATAACTATCAAGCAAAACATTTGTTCTCACTCTTTGATGTTCTCTTACAAGCCACCTGCCAAATTAATTGTCTGTTTCTTTTGACTGTATAAATAACTTTGAAATATGTAAGGTGTTCTGAAAAACATAGTATAGTGTAAAAACCTAAAATAAACAATCCTACTATAGAGAGGCTGAGATAGGAAAAGCATGATTTCAAGACCATTATGTGGTACACAGCAAGACACTGTCATGTACAAGCAAGCAGAAAGTATATATAGATTGTACAATATTGGACCTATTACTCCAGTTACCAAATTAGAGACACCACTGGGTGACAGCCAACAAATTTCTAACTCCTCATATTTTTGGATTTCAATCAATTAGGGTATGTTGGCAACATTAATTTTCCTATTAAGAGATATTAAGGAAAAGTGATTGTTACTTCCTGTTATTTTTGTTGGAAGTGGAAACATCTTTTTGTGGGTTTGTTGAAAGATTATTTTCTTGCTTTTTCTAGGGTGTAGTTTCCCTCTTTGTATTGGTGTTTTCCATCTACTATCCTTTGTAGGGATGGATTTGTGGAAAACTATTGTGGAAATTTGGTTTTGTCATAGAATATTTTGTTTTCTCCATCTATGGTAATTGAGAGTTTTGCTGGGTATAGTGGCCTGAGCTGACATTTGTGTTCTCTTGGGGTCTGCCCAGGTATATCTAACAATTTTAAATGGTATTTTTTACCTGTATGAGTACACTGGCTGATTCCAGAGCATTCTCTGTTTAACCTATCCCTAAGCCTAGACCTAGAAGTTTCTAGTCTCCACACAATCTAATCTTACACAATGACTGATTCAATCTGGCATCTCTTGGTCTCTGCCTGAATTGATCTGCTTGGATGCATACTAACTTTATGAATATATTCTTGCTCCTTCTCATTCTCTTTCTTGCTGTCTTTCGCTGGTGTCTAGCTTCTTCTCTCTGCAACCAGTCTTTGTAAAACTGTCCCAGTAACCATGCCATACATACTCTTCTCTGTTTTAGATAGACAAATTATCATTGTTTATTCTATAAATTTATCAGTGAAACCATTTAGCTTAATGTTTTTCATCATTGATATTATTATGATTACAGTTTCAATCTATATATTGGTAATTGCTATGTACTGATTTTTTTATTTTTCATTGTTTAGTTTCTATGTTTTATATGCCTCAAAGATGTTTTCAATTTCTTTTAGGCTATCTAATGCATTTGCATGTTGTTTTCATGGCTATCTCTTAACATCATTTTTGCCTTTATGGCACATTTATTGGGTGGATAAGATTGGTTCTCATAAGCTCATATATGTATTTGAACACTTAGGGAATGTCATGAGGAAGTCTGGGTTTATTAAAGCATATAATGCTCTCTTGGAGCAGGTATGGCATTGTTGGAGTAAGTGTATCACTGGTGGTGGGCTTTGAGGTAACAAATGCTCAAGACAGTCCTAGTGTCTCTCTGTGTCTTCCTTCTGCTTGATAACACAGATGTAGAAATCTCAGTTCCCACATCAGCAAAACCTCTGAACCTGTAATCCTGCTCCAATTAAATATTTTCCTTTATAAGAGTTGACATAGTCTTTGTGTTTCTTGAGAGTAACAGAGACCTTAGGATAAGAGTATCTATTGGGATTTTATCTCTTGTATAGTTTACCATAAAAAAACACAACATAAATATCTATGATGATATTACACAGTTATGAACCTATATGTGTCATAATTTTAACAAATTTTTACATCAACAATACGGAAAATCTGAAAAAAATCTATAGCAATAAATTGATAGGATTTTAGACATACATTATTTAAAGATATTTATATATATGCATATATATAATGTCTTTTAATGATATACATTAATCCTCCAGGTGACATGAGACATGAATCTCTTAATAATTATTTTTAATATTCATTCTATCATCTGTTTATTTCTCAATGACTGGTGTTTATCTTTTAATTTGGCAATGAGGTATTGGAGTATTTTCTATAGTGGGTATAGCTTGTTTAATATCTGAGTTATATTAAGTACAAAATATAGATTGGACTTAAAATTGAAAATTCCTGATTAAATGAAGACATGACAAAGCATTGGAACTCATTTCTTCTAGTGACATATAGAAAATTATCTGATATAAATGTTGAGAAACAAATTTAGGAATCCTGGAGAAGATATATGCACCCAAAAAATCTGAGCATTTTCTATAACCCATTATGTGACTCTTAAAATCATAGAAAAATTAATAATTTATATTCCAATATTGAGACTTAATTCTCAACCTTAGTTGATAATACAGGTCCACTTTATAAGACAAAATGTGCTCTAATCAGAGTGCATGTGAATATACAAAATCCTAGAAAGCTTTCATTAGATTTAGTCTTAGAAATTCTTAATTAAAACTCCTTTTAATTTAGGACAAAAGTACAATTTGAGTTTTTTCTTTTTTTATTAGATATATTCTTTATTTACATTTCAAGTGTTTTCCACTTTCTTATTGCCCCCGGCTGAAAATCCACGAACTCATTCCCCCTTCCCCTGCTCATGAATCCACCCTCTCCCACTTCCCTGTCCCAGAATTCCCCTATACTGGGGCATCTAGCCTTCTCAGAACCAAAGGTATCTCCACCCTTTGATATCCAACAAGGCCATCCTCTGCTGCATATGAATCTAGAGCCATGGCTCCCTATATATGTATACTTTGGTTGGTGGTTTAGTGACTGGGACCAGTGGGGGTACTGAGTTGTTCAAATTGTTGTTCTTCCTATGGTGCTGCAAACCACTGCAGCTCCTTGGGTCCTTTCTCTAGCTCCTCCAGTTGGGATCCTGTGCTCAGTTCAATGGTAGGCTAAGAGTGTCTCCTTCTGTATTTGTCATGCACTAGCAGAGCATCCCAGTTAACAGCTATATCAGGCACTGCTCAACAATAACTTGTTGGCATCCACAGTAGAGTCTGGTTCTGGGTTTTGTAACAGTGAAAGTAACAAAAGTTTTGGACCAAATGGATTTAATAGAAGTCTATAGAACATTTCATCCTAAATCAAAAGAATATACCTACTTCTCAGAACCTCATGATACCTTCTCCAAAATTGACCACATAATTGATCACAAAACAGACTTCAACAGATATAAGAAGATTGAACTAATTCTATGCCTCTTATCAGTTCACTATGGTGTAAGGTTGATCTTCAATAGGAACAAAAACAACAGAAAGCCCACATACCAAGGAAACTGAACAATGCTTTACTCAATGATACCTTGGTCAAGTAAGAAATAAGGAAAGAAATCAACACCGTTTTGGAATTTAATGAAAATGAAGGCAACAATATATCCAAATTCATGGGATACAATAAAAGCAGTGCTAAGAGGAAAACTCATAGCTCTGATTACCTCCAAAAAGAAGCTGGAGAGAGCATACACTAGCAGCTTAACAGTACACCCAAAAGCCTTAGAACAAAAAGAAGCTGATACACACAAGAGTAGAAGGCAGGATATCATCAAACTCAATTAGAAAAAAGAACTACAAAGAATCAACAAAACCAGGAGCTGGTTCTTTGATCAAATCAAAAAATAGATAAACCTTTAGCCAGACTAACCAGAGGGCACAGAGACAGTATCAAATTTAACAAAATCAGAAATGAAAAGGGAGAAATAACAGAAACTGAGGAAATTCAAAAAGTTATCAGATCCTACTACAAAAGCCTATACTCAACACAACTGGAAAATCTCGATAAAATAGACCTGTTCATAGACAGATATCTTCCTTCTTCTTGAGCTTCATTTAGTCTGTGAATTGTATCTTGGTTTTTCTGCCTTTCTGGGGTAATATCCACTTATCTGTGAGTGCATATCATGTGTGTTCTTTTGTGAATGTGTTACCTCACTCAGGTTGATATTTTCTAGTTCCATCCATTTGCTTAAGAATTTCATAAATTCATTGTTTTTAATAGCTGAGTAGTATTCCATGGTGAAAATGTACCACATTTTATGTATCCACTCCTCTGTTGAGGGATATCTGG
The DNA here is from genome assembly GCA_964023405.1 of Apodemus agrarius. Taxonomy (NCBI): domain Eukaryota; kingdom Metazoa; phylum Chordata; class Mammalia; order Rodentia; family Muridae; genus Apodemus; species Apodemus agrarius. The sequence continues at coordinate 122,231,799 of OZ030010.1, read as the reverse complement.
GTTCTTTCTAGCTTCTGGCTATTATAAATAAGGCTGCTATATGCATAGTGGAGCATGTGTCCTTATTACATGCTGGAGAATCTTCTAGGTATATACCCAGGAGTGGTATAGCAGGCTCCTCCAGTTGTAGTATGCCCAATTTTCTGAGGAACTGCCAAATTGATTTCCAGAATGATTGTACCAGCTTGCAATCCTACCAGCAGTGGAGAAGTGTTTCTCTTTCTCCATATCCTTACCAGCACCTGCTGTCTCCTGAGTTTTTAATCTTATATATTCTGACTGGTGTGAGATAAAATCTCAGGGTGGTTTTGACTTTCATTTCCCTGATGACTGAGGATGTTGAACATTTCTTTAGGTGCTTCTCAGCCATCTGAAGTTCTTTAGTTTAAAATTCTTTGTTTAGCTCTGTACTCAATTTTTCATAGGGTTATTTGGTTCTCTGAAGACTAACTTCTTGTGATTTTTGTATATATTGGATATTAACCCTCTGCCAGATGTAGGATTGGTAAAGATCTTTTCCCAAGCTGTTGGTTGCCATTTTCTCATATTGACAGTGTGCTTTGCCTTACAGAAACTTTGTAATTTTATGATGTCCCATATGTCAATTCTTGATCTTAGAGTATAAGCTATTGGTGTTCTGTTCAGGAAAATTTCCCGTGTGCCCATGTGCACAAGTGTCTTCCCCAAAATCTTTTGTATTAGTGTTAGTGTATCTGGTTTTATGTAGAGTTCCTTTATCTACTTAGACTTGAGCTTAGTACAAGGAGATAAGAATGGATCAATTTGCATTCTTCTGCATGCTAGCAGACAGTTGTACCATTACTATTTGTTGAAAAGGATACCTTATTTTTTTCCGACTCAGTGGTTTATGTACTTTGTCAAAGTTCAGGTGACGATAGGTGTGTGAGTGCATTTCTGGTTCTTCAGTTATATTCCATTGATGTATCTGCCTGTCACTATACCAACACCATGAAGTTTTTATCACTATTGCTCTGTATTGTACTGCTTGAGGTCCTGGATACTGATTCCCCAAGAGATTCTTTTCTTTTTGAGAATAGTTTTTAACTATTCTGGATTTTTGTTATTCCAGATGTATTTGAGAATTTCTCTTTCTTTCTAACTCTATGAAGAATTGAGTTGGAATTTTGATGGGCATTGCATTGAATCTGTAGATTGCTTTCAGTAAGATGGATATATTTAATATATTAATCCTTCCAATCCATGAGCATGGGAGATCTTTACATCTTTTGAGGTCTTCTTTGATTTCTTTCTTTAGAGACTTGAAGTTCTTGTCATACAGATATTTCACTTGATTGGTTAGGGGCACATCAAGATCTTTTATATTATTGGTGATTATTTTGAAGGGTGTCATTAACCTAATTTCTTTCTCAGCTTGTTTATCTTTTGAGTAGAGGAAGGCTACTGATTTGTTTGAGTTAATTTTATATCCAGCCACAATGCTGAAGTTGTTTATCAGCAGTAAGAGTTCTCTCGTTGAGTTTTTTGGGTAGCTTAACTATACTGACATATCATCTGCAAATAGTAATAGTGTGACTTCTTCCTTTCCAATTTTTATCCTTTGACCTCGGTTTGTTATCTAATTGCTCTGGTTATAACTTCAAATACTATATAGAATAAATATGAAGAGAGAGGGCAGCCTTGTCTAGTCCCTGATATTAGTAGGAATTCTTCAAGTTTCTCTCTATTTAGTACAATGTTGGCAACTGGCTTGCTGTATATTGTTTTTACAATGTTTAGGAATGGACCTTGAATTCCTGATCTTTCCAAGACTTTTAACATTAAAGGATGCTTACTTTTGTCAAATGACTTTTCAACATCTAATGAAATGACCATGTGGCTTTCCTTTTCCTTGAGTTTGTTTATGTAGTGGTGTACCCCGATGTATTTCCATATACTGAACCATCCCTGCATCACTGAGATGAAGCCTACTTGATCATGGTGAATGATTGTTTTGATGTATTCTTGGATTCGGTTGTCAAAAATTTTATTAAGTAATTTTGCATCAATTTTTATAAGGGAAATTGGTCTGAGGTTCTCTTTTTTTGATGGATCTCTGTGAGGTTTTGGTATCAGTGTAATTGTGGCGTCATAGAACTAGTTGGGTAGTGTTCCTTCTGTTTCTATTTTGTGGAATAGTTGAAAAGTATTGGTGTTAGGTCTTCTCTGAAGGTCTGACAGAATTTTGCACTAAAACTATCTGCTCCTGGGCTTTTATTGGTTGAGAGACTTCAATGACTGATTATTTCTTTAGGAGTTATGGGACTGTTTAAAAGGTCTATCTAATCCTGATTTAACTTTTGGTATTTGACATTTGTCTAGCAAATTGTCCATTTCATCCAGATTTTCTAGCTGTATTAATTATAGGCTTTTGTAGTTGGATCTGATGATTTTTTTTAAATTTTCTAAGTTTCTGTTGTTATATCTCCCTTTCCATTTCTAATTTGGTTAATTTGGATACTGTCTTTGTGTCCTCTGGTTAGTCTGGCTAAGAGTTTATCTATCTTGTTGATTTTCTCAAAGAACCAGCTCCTGGTTTTGTTGATTCTTTGTATAGCTCTTTTTGTTTCTACTTGGTTGCTTTCAGCCCTGAGTTTGATGATTTTCTGCTGTCTACTTCTTTTGTGTATATTTGTTTCATTTTGTTTTATAGTTTTCAGATGTGCTGTTAAGCTGTTAGTGTATGCTCTCTCCCATTTCTTTTTGGTGGCACTATGAGTTTTCTTCTTAGCACTGCTTTTGGTTTGTCCCATAAGTTTGGGTATGTTGTGCCTTCATTTTCATGAAATTCTAAAAAGTCTTTGATTTCTTGCCATATTTCTTCATTGACCAAATTATCATTGAGTAAAGCATTGTTCAGCTTGCATATGTATATGGGCTTTCTGTTGATTTTGTTGCTATTGAAGACCAGCCTTTATCCATAGTGATCTGATAAGAGGCATGGAATTATTTCAATCTTCTCATATATGTTAAGGTATGTTTTGTGACCAATTATACAGTCAATTTTGGAGAAGATACCATGAGGTACTGATTTAGGATGAAATGTTACATTGATATCTGTTAAATCTATTTGGTCCATAACTTCTGTAAGTTTCACTGTGTCTTTCTTTAGTTTGTGTTTTCCCGATCTGTCTATTGATGATAGTGGGGTGTTAAAGTCACCTAAAATTATTGTGTGAGGTGAAATGTGTCATTGGAGATTTTGTAAAGTTGTTTTTATAAATGTGGGTGCACTTGCATTTGGAGCATAGATATTCAGAATTAAGATTCCTTCTTTGTAGATTTTTTTTCCTTTGATGAGTAAGAAGTATACTTCCTTCCATGTCTTTTTTGATGACTTTTGGTTGAAAGTCAATTTTATCTGATATTAGAATTGTTACTCCAGCTTGTTTCTGGGACTATTTATTTGGAAAATTGTTTTCCAGCCTTTTACTCTGAGGTAGTGTTGTCTTTGACACTGAGGTACATTTTTTTTGTATGCAGCAAATTACTGGGTCCTGTGTGTGTATCTAGTGTGTTATTCTATGTCTTTTTATTGGGTAATTGAGTACATTGATGTTTAGAGATATTAAGGAATAGTGATAATTGCTTCCTGTTATGTTTGATGTTATTTTTATGTATGCCTGGTTATCTTCTTTAGCGTTTTTGAAAGAATATTACTTTCTTGCTTCTTCTAGTGTGTAGTTTCTCTCCTTGTGTTGTCAATTTCCATCTATTATCCTTTGTAGGGCTGGATTTGTGGAAAGATATTGTGTAAATTTGGTTTGGTCATGGAATATCTTAGTTTCACCATCTATGGTGATTGAGAGCTTTGCTGGATATAGAAGTCTAGGCTGACATTTGTGTAGTCCTAGGGTCTGTTTGAGATCTTCCCAGGATCTTCTACCTTTCCTAGTCTTTGATGAGAAATCTGGTATACTGATAAGTTTGCCTTTATAAGTTATTTGACCTTATTCCCTTAGTTCTATTAATATTCTTTCTCTGTTTACTGCATTTGATGTCTTGATTATTATGTGCCTGCAGGACTTTCTGTTCTGGTCCAGTCTGTTTGAAGTTCTATAGGCTTCTTTTATGTTCACGGGCATCTCTTTCTTTAGGTTAGGAAAGTTTTCTTCTATAATTTTGTTGAAGACATTTACTGGCCTTTTAAGTTGTCAAACTTTGCTCTCTTCCATACCTATAATCCTTAGGTTTAGTATTATCATTGTGTCCTATATTTCCTGGATGTTTTGGGCTACAGCCTTTTTGCATTTTGCACTTTCCTTTGACTTTTAATTCAATGATTTTTTATGTTATCTTCAGCACCTGATATTCTTCTGTCTCTTGTATTATGCTCTTTATGTTTGCATCTATGACTCCTGATTTCATTCCAAGGTTTTTACTCATGTTCTCCTGTATTTCTTTAAGGGAGTTATTTATCTATCAGCATCACAAGATGCAATTTTAAATACAACTCTTGCTTTTCCACTGTGTAGCACTATCCAGGACTTGCTGTGGTGGGAGAACTGGGTTCTGTTATTCTGAAACAAGTAGCCTTGGTTTCTGTTGGTGGGTTTCTTGTGCTTGCTTTTCACAATCTGTTTATCTCTGATGTTAGGTGATATTGCTGTCTCTGGCTGGAGATTACCCCTCCTCTGGGCCTATAAGCCTATGTCTTTACTCCTGGGAGTCCAACTCTCTTCTGGCATGGTCTGTGCACAGAAGGTTGTGGAGCTGCCTGTCTCCCTGTTGCAAATGATGACCAAAAGTCTTCTGTCCCAACAGCTCTACTGATCATATGCCCTGTGCACTCGTAGCTTTTCCCCTCCAGAGAGATATTGGAGAGAAAGTTGAGATAACACATACATGCTCAGATGTGAAATTACTGTTGTGAGATCACTCTCTTCCGGCAGGGTCTGTGAATGCTCCTGTCCCAGCTAATCCACTTAAGATTTCTTTACTTGTAAAATATTTTCAACTATATATATATATATATATATATATATTAACTTCACCAAACTATACTACATATTTAATATAGTTATGTGGCAAACTTTTATTCACAAATTTTATTAAATCAACTGAGTTATTCATGCTCTTGGTCTCTTCTGAAATTTTCAATTTACTTGTCTATTTGTTTTTTGTTTGTTTATTCACTACACTTCCAAATCTCAGCACTCCTCCATTCTCTTCTCCAAATTCCAATGTTAAATACCCCTGCTCCTATTACCCCCTCCTCTTCTCAGAGAAGGGGAAGACCACCCTGCCTTGGGTATCAGCAGGCCCAGGGACATCATGATGCAACAAGACTAGGCAGATCCTCTCCCTGTCTGACTAGAACAGGGCGTCCAGCTTGGTGAATGGAACCCAGTAGCGGCAACAGAGTCATAGACAGCCATTTAGCTGTTGGGAGACCTATATGAAGAAAGACCTATACACCTGCTACATATGTGTAGGGAAATTAGATCTAGGCCATGCATGATTTTTCATTGGTGGTTTAGTCTCTGAGCCTCCATGAGCCCAGGGTCGTTGATGCTGAAGGTCCTTTTTAGTTTCCTTGACCACTCTGGCTCCCTGAATTCTCCCTACCACTCGTGTACAAGTTTCCCAAAACTCTGCCTAATGTGTTCTGTGGGTCTCTGCATCCATTTCAATAAGCTTCTGGATGAAGCATATCAGAAGACAGTTGTTCTAGGTTCCTGCCTGAATCATATCAGAATATCAATAATACTTTCAGGGGTTGGCTTTCTCCCATAGGGCAAGTCAAAATTTGGGCTAGTCATTGGTTTGTCATTCCCTCAATCTCTGTTCCATCTTTATCCCTGCATATCCTGTAGGCAAGATAATTTTGTGATCAAAGATTTTGTGGGTAAGCTCTTTCCCCCTCTCTCTATTGGAAGTCCTACTTGAGGAGGTAACCACTTTAGTCTCTATGGCCCAAGATTCTAGAAGACTCAACTAGGGTCACCCCCATAAATTCCCAGAAGCTTCCTTGATCCCAGATCTCTGGTTCTACCCAGAGATGCCCTCCTACCAATTTCCATTCTCTCTCTGAGCTATCTCTGGTTTCTACTCCCTGATACCCACTCTTGTTTCCTTCCCAACCCCCTCTCCCACTGAATTCCTTCTGCCATTTATTTCTGAGGATTATTTTGGATCCCTTTCTGAATAATATACAGCAATCCAACTAGCCAACATCAATTTAAATGTAGAGAAACTAAAAGCAATTCCACAAAAATCAGGCACACGACAAGGCTACATACTTTCTATCTGTTCAAGACAGTACTTGAAGTTCTAGCTTAGAGAAGTAAGACAACTAAAGGCAATCAGGGGTCTACGAAATGAAGAGGAATAAGTAAATGCATCACTATTCAGAGATGATATGCTAGTATATATAAGTGATCACAAAATCTACCTGAGAACTACAGTTGAAAAACACCTTCAGGAAATTGGCCAGGTACAAAACTAACTCAAATAATTTAGTAGCCCTCAATTATTCAAAGGATAGTTGGGCTTACAATGAATGTAGGGAAACAAAACCTTATAGATAATATAAAATGTATTGGTGTAACTATAACAAAGCAAGTGAAAGGCCTATATAAGAAGATCTTCATGTCTCTGAAGAAAGAAATTGAGGAAGGTATAAGAAGATGAAAAAGTTCTCCAATTCTCAAGATTGGTAGGTTTGTAGTATGTGTGTCTTGTGTATGTGTATGTATGTGTGTGTGTGTGTGATTATATGTGTGTATTCATGTGTGTGTATGTGTATGCTATAAATTTTTGTATTTTTTATCTTTTCCTTTTACTTTAAGTGTTGGTTATTTCTTGACATATTTTTATGTCTATATTCTTTAGGGACATTAGCCTATCATTTTCTTTTTTAATTATGTCTTAACCTCATTTGTATTGGAGTAAAGGACATCATTGAAAGAGTATACATGTGCTCATTCTGTCTTTTTATTTTTTAATATAATTTAAGAAAAAATGTTGTGGTTCTATGAAAGTCTTGAATAATTGTACTTTGAATGTAATCAGATCTGGATGGTTTGTGTATGTCTGTGTGAAAACTTTTATTAGTCCATCAGTAATCTTATTTGCGATATGCTTATATTATTTAGTTTTACATTGATGATTCAGATGAATCCAAAAAAGTCATGTGTATATCTACATTTGATTTATCTGGAATGTATCAAGTGTTTGTGGCCTTTTATTAATTTATTTTTTGTCACCTTGGTAAATGACCTCTACTTTATTGTTTATATCTAGTTTTCATTTCTAGTGGGACTATATATGTAAATCAATTTACATCTTTTCCTTAATTCATAAATTTAACACAAATTTTATATTCTATTACCTAAATCCTTATCACTGTGCATTTATTTTTGATGATATGCATATAGTAAACTCTGAATGGGAATAGTAAGTATCAGTCAAAATAATAAGCCTAGGGTTCAAAATAAAGATGCCTCTAGAGGAGATAGAAAACCTTGGGAAGAAATCAGGAGTCATAGATGCAAATATCAACAATAGAATACAAGAGATAGAAGACAGAATCTCAGATGCTGAAGATACCATAGGAACCATGGATTCAACAATTAAAGAAAATGCAAAATGCAAAAAGCTGGTAACCCAAAACATTCAGGAAATCCAGGACACAATGAGAAGACCAAACCTAAGGATTATAGGGATAGATGAGAATGAAGATCTACAACTTAAAGGGCCAGCAAATATTTTCTACAAAATTATGGAAGAAAACTTCCCCAACCTAAAGAGAGAGATGCCCATGAATATACAAGAAGCCTATAGAACCCCAAATAGACTGGACCAGAACAGAAATACTTCCCGTCACATAATAATCAAAACCCCAAATGTACTAAACAAAGAAAGAATATTAAAGGCAGTAAGAGAAAAAAGCCAAGTAACATATAAAGGAAGACCTATTAGAATTACACCAGACTTCTCACCTGAGACCATGAAAGCTAGAAGATCCTGGGCAGACCTCATGCAGACCCTAAGAGAACACAAACTTCAGCCAAGACTACTATGCCCAGCAAAACTCTCAATTGCCATAGATGGGGAAACTAAGATATTCCACGACAAAACCAAATTTGCAAGATACTTATCTACAAACCCAGCCCTACAAAGGATAATAGGGGAAAAATACCAACACAAGGGGGGAAACAACACCCCAGAAGAAACAAGATAGAAACCCCATCTCATCCAACCCAAAAGAAGAGAACCACTCAAATACAAATAATAATAATAATGCCCAAAATGTCAGGAAGTAATAATTACTATTCCTTAATATCTCTTAATATCAATGGACTCAATTCCCCAATCAAATGACACAGACTAACATACTGGATACGGAAACAGGACCCTACATTTTGCTGCATACAGGAAACACATCTCAGTGTCAAAGACAAACACCACCTTAGAGTAAAAGGCTGGAAGACAGTTTTACAAGCAAATGGTCCCAGGAAACAAGCCAGAGTAGCCATTCTAATATCAGATAAAATCGACTTTCAACCTAAAGTCATCAAAAGAGACACAGAAGGTCACTTCCTGCTTGTCAAAGGGAAAATCCACCAAGAAGAATTCTCAATACTGAACATCTATGCGCCAAATGTAAGGGTACCCTCATTCATAAAAGAAACTTTATTAAAGCTTAAAGCACACATCACAACTAACACAATGATTGTAGGTGACTTCAACACTCCACTCTCTACAATGGACCAATCAGGAAAGCAGAAATTAAACAGGGACACAGTGAAACTAATTGAAGCTTTGGACCAATTGGATTTAACAGATATATATAGAACATTCCATCCTAAAGCAAAAGAGTATACCTTTTTCTCAGCACCGCACGGTACCTTATCAAAAATTGATCATATAATTGGTCACAAGACAGACCTCAACAAATACAAGAAGACCGAACTAATCCCATGTCTCCTATCGGATCACTATGGAGTAAAAGTGGTTTTCAATAGCAAGAAGAACAACAGAAAGCCCACATACACATGGAAACTGAACAATACTCTACTCAAGGACACCCTGGTCAAGGAAGAAATAAAGAAAGAAATCAAAGACTTTTTAGACTTCAATGAAAATGAAGGTACGCCCTACCCAAATCTCTGGGACACAATGAAAGCAGTGCTAAGAGGAAAACTCATAGCCCTGAGTGCCTCCAAAAAGAAACTGGAGAGAGCATACACTAGCAACTTAACAGCACACCTGAAGGCCCTGGAACAAAAAGAAGCTAACTCACCCAGGAGGAGTAGAAGAGAGGAAATCATCAAACTAAGGGCTGAAATCAATCAACTAGAAACAAAGTGATCCATACAAAGAATCAACAAAACCAAGAGCTGGTTCTTCGAGAAAATCAACAAGATAGATAAACCCTTAGCTAGACTAACCAAAGGACACAGAGATAGTATCCAAATTAACAAAATTAGAAATGAAAAGGGGGATATAACAAAAGAAACAGAGGAAATTCAAAATATCATCAGATCCTACTACAAAGGTCTATACTCAAAACAACTGGAGAATCTGGAGGAATTGGACAATTTCCTAGACAGATACCAAATACCAATATTAAATCAGCATCAAGTAGATCAGCTAAACAGTCCCATAACCCTTAAAGAAATAGAAGGGGTTATAGAAAGCCTCCCAACCAAAAAAAGTACGGGACCAGATGGTTTATTGCAGAATTCTACCAGACCTTCAAAGAAGACTTAACACCAATACTCTCCAAACTATTCCACAAAATAGAGACAGAAGGGACACTGCCCAACTCGTTCTTTGAAACCACACTTACGCTGATACCTAAACCACAAAAAGATCCAACAAAGAAAGAGAACTACAGGCCAATTTCTCTTATGAATATTGATGCAAAAATACTAAATAAAGTTCTTGCCAACCGAATCCAAGAGCCTATCAAAACGATCATTCACTATGATCAAGTAGGCTTCATTCCAGGGATGCAGGGATGGTTCAATATACAGAAATCCATCAATCTAATCCACTACATAAACAAACTAAAAGAAAAAAAACACATGGTCATCTCATTAGATGCTGAAAAAGCATTCGACAAAATTCAGCATCCTTTCATGCTAAAAGTCTTGGAAAGAGCAGGAATTCAAGGCCCATACCTAAACATAGTAAAAGCAACCTACAGCAAACCAGTAGCCAACATCAAAATAAATGGAGAAAAACTTGAAGCAATCCCACTAAAATCAGGGACTAGACAAGGCTGCCCTCTCTCTCCATATCTTTTCAATATAGTACTTGAAGTTCTAGCGAGAGCAATTAGACAACATAAGGAAGTCAAAGGGATACAAATTGGAAAGGAAGTAGTCAAAGTATCATTACTTGCAGATGATATGATAGTCTACTTAAGCGATCCAAAAAACTCCACCAGAGAACTTCTACAGCTGATAAACAACTTCAGCAAAGTGGCTGGTTATAAAATTAACTCAAGCAAATAAGTAGCCTTCTTGTACTCAAAGGACAAGCAGGCTGAGAAAGAAGTTAGGGAAATAACACCATTCACAATAACCACAAACAACATAAAGTACCTTGGCGTAACTCTAACCAAATATGTGAAAGATCTGTATGACAGGAACTTCAAGTCCTTGTAGAAAGAAATCGAAGAAGACCTCAGAAGATGGAAAAATATTTCTTGCTCCTGGATTGGCAGGATCAATATAGTAAAAATGGCCATCTTGCCAAAAGCAATCTACAGATTCAATGCAATCCCCATCAAAATCCCAAATCAATTCTTCATAGATCTAGAAAGAGCAATTATCAAATTCATCTGGAGCAACAAAAAACTCAGGATAGCTAAAACTATTCTCAACAATAAAAGGACTTCTGGGGGAATCAATATCCCTGACCTCAAGCAGTACTACAGAGCAATTGTGTTAAAAACTGCATGGTATTGGTACAGCAACTGGCAGGTAGATCAATGGAATAGGATTGAAGACCCAGAAATGAACCCACAGACATATGGTCACTTGATCTTTGATAAAGGAGCCACAACCATCCAGTGGAAAAAGGATAGCCTTTTCAACAAATGGTGCTGGTTCAACTGGAGGTCAACATGCAGAAGAATGCGAATTGACCCATTCTTATCTCCTTGTACTAAGATCAACTCCAAGTGGATCAAGGACCTCCACATAAAACCAGACACACTGAAACTATTAGAAAAGAAACTTGGGAAGACCCTGGAGGACATGGGCACTGGGGAAAAGTTCCTGAACAGAACACCAATAGCTTATGCTCTAAGATCAAGAATTGACAAATGGGACCTCATAAAATTACAAAGTTTCTGTAAGGCAAAGGACACTGTCAGAAGGACAAAACAGCAACCAACAACATGGGAAATGATCTTCACCAACCCCACATCCGACAGAGGGCTAATATCCAATATATACAAAGAACTCAAGAAGTTAGACCCCAAAGAACAAATAACCCTATCAAAAATTGGGGTACAGAGCTAAACAAAGAATTTTCACCAGAAGAAATTCGGATGGCCAAGAAACACCTTAAGAGATGTTCAACATCATTAGTCATCAGGGAAATGCAAATCAAAACAACCCTGAGATTCCACCTCACTCCAGTCAGAATGGCTAAGATTAAAAACTCAAGAGACAACAAGTGCTGGCGAGGATGTGGAGAAAGAGGAACACTCCTCCACTGTTGATGGGATTGCTAAATGGTAAAACCGCTCTGGAAATCAGTGTGGCGGTTCCTCAGGAAATTGGGCATGCCACTCCCAGAGGAACCTGGCATACCACTCCTGGGCATATACCCAGAGGATTCCTCTGCATACAATAAAGTCACATGCTCCACTATGTTTATAGCAGCCTTGTTTATAATAGCCAGAAATTGGAAGGAGCCCAGATATCCCTCAAAAGAGGAATGGATACAGAAAATGTGGTATATTTATACAATGGAGTACTACTCAGCAATTAAAAATAATGAACTCATGCAATTTGTAGGTAAATGGTTAGATCTGGAAAATATCATCCTAAGTGAGCTAACCCAATCACAAAAGAATACACACGAAATGCAATCACTGATAAGTGGATATTAATGAGCCCAGAAGCCCTAAATACTCAAGGCACAATTAGCAAGTCAAATGACTCTCAAGAAGAAAAATGGAGAGGACCCTGGTCCTGTTAAGATTGGATCCAGTATTGTAGACCCAGAACAGAGAAATCGGGGCGGGGGGAATTAGTGGGGAATAGCAGCGGGGGGGAGAGGAATTATGGGACATATGGTGGGGGGTAACTGGGAAAGGGGAAAGCCTTTGGAATGTAAACATAGAATATAGAAAATAAAAATTAAAGAAAAGAAAAAAAGATGCCTCTAGATATACAACTGTGGGTGATTGTTTATTTTTCTCAAGCCTTAGAATGAATTGAGATATTAATATGTATGTTAATTTAATATTAAAAACCTAGAATTCTACAGAAAATATATTTTTCTTTTGACTTGCATTTCACCAATGTTATATTAATGGATACTATGCATGTGTTAGAATTTTCTTTTTTTTCGAGACAGGGTTTCTCTGTATAGCCCTGGCTGTCCTGGAACTCACTCTGTAGACTAGGCTGGCCTCGAACTCAGAAATCCGCCTGCCTCTGCCTCCCAGAGTGCTGAGATTACAAGCATGCACCACCACCGCCTGGCAGTGTTAGAATTTTTGAACTAAAATATAACCACTTTAATACACTTAAGTAGATACCATTATTTATAGATTATCAGTTTCTCTTCTAATGTGTAAGGAAAGAGTACTACACCTTATAGATAGCCATTAGAGGAGTAAAAGTTAGGTATCCTGTGAGGACTTTAAGAGACATATGATGGCTGAACTACAAAATGTCTCTTGATAAACATTGTAGATACAGAAACAGTAGATGGAAATATTAGATCAACAAATTAAAATTATACTCCCTCTATCAAAAGAGACTGGTAATTTAAAGCAAAATGGAAACTTATTCAAAAGGAGACCAAAGAGATTCATGTTATAAAGCTGATGATAGAAGATTTCAAACATCATTTTCACTAGAATACTTTGAAAAGACCTGTGACAAGAATATATATGTATCCATAAAGTTAAAAAAAATAAGGATAACAACATTGCTTGAATCTCAGTTGTGGAGTTTATATTATAATTTGTATATTATTATAAAGTTTGATGGTCTTATGAAAAATAAATGAAAATTAATTGCTAAGTGAGGGATTTCGAGTTCTATTTATATCAATTTAAAAGAAAATACATTTCAAAAATATTAGGTTGTGCTCCATGATCAAAAATGTATATGAACTGAATGTCATTGAAATATTTTTATGTAGATGTCATGATAGGAATGAGAAAATGTTCCACAAACTTTTATGATGCAGTCATTAGTCATAAATAACTAAGAAAATAAATGAGAACTACTTAGCAAGAATGTGTATGTTTAATCTATTCATATATTTCCACTTTATTCAATAAACTTTGCCATGCAATATGGCTTCTTTTAGTGAAGAAGTCATCTGAAGCCATGGAGCAGAAATCATTTCCTTTTTCTCTTCTAGGGAAAGTTACCTATTGAGAATGACTATCAAATCAGATGACCTAGAGGTTATCAAGATGGTCATGTTCATATCCCAAGCAAATATGTATTATTCATGTTTTCTTTTATGTTAAAGGAACTATTAGATGTTTCCTTTAATTATAAGTAACAATAATTTAAAAGTACATTTACTACCAATAAAGAAGGTTTATGATACCCACAATATAGTTCTATGAATCTTATATAATAGAGAAGTAAACAAGTGAAGTGTTGGAGAAGAAACAGGATAAGTAAAGAGATACATTAATTTTTATTATTTTCCAATATTTATTAAATTCCTATTTTGTTTCAGCATCTAAAAATCTAAATACCAACCAATTTAGTCATATCCATTTGTTAAATATTTCTTGAAACAAAAAAGTGATAATATTTTTATATGGGTCATGAAGTAAAACAGTAAGAAAATGTCAATGAAACAATCTGATTAGGAGTATTATTTTGATAGATATTTCAAATATTTCTGGAGAGGTAATGTCTAAGCAAAGATATGAATTATGAGATATTAAACTCTACATGTAGTATGAAAGATATTACAGAACACTTGAAAACCTTAACAGATGTTACCATAGGAAAGAAGATCAAGAAAAGAACTCAAAGGTTACAAAGACTATCTTTGTCAAAGGATGAGTGCCAGAGAAATAGGTAAATCTGTCTGCCTTCAAGCTTGACAGTATGTGTTAGATACTAGCAACCTGCAAACAGGAAGGAGAGAATGATTCTAATATACACATCTTGGATTCAAAGTATTATATAATTATATGTGAAGGCCATGAAAACTTTGAAAGCCTGGTTTTGGTATGGTAAAACTTTACCATACCTCACTTTACTTTTATCTTTTTAGACTAACAAGCACTGAGATTGAGCACAGTAATGTGTCTAAAAATTTTCATCACTTAATTTCACTTTTCGGGTGATGTTTTAGCAACTTTCTTTCCAGAGAAAATGTTATAGTGCTCTATAATAAAGTGCCCATCAAAAAGACAAACTTACCCTAGCAGTTACTGCTTTATCAAGAAGCAATTATTTCTTTATCAACTACTTATTTTAGCTCCTGCCACAGTATGACAGTGATTAGCTATTCAGGGTGTGTAATCCTGATTACTTGCTTGACATCTAGAAGTAAAGAGTGAGTGGAGGGAAGAAATTAACCCACATAAAAGTGCAATCTTTACTTAGAGGATTTATGAGAAAATTATACTTAAGGATAATTGTCAGTATTAATGTTTCAAATCCAAATATCTTGCAAGCACTTTCATATGCAAGAAATAAAAAACCCTGGGAAGGTGTAAAAGTTTTGACATTAGCAATCAATCCATGTAGATCACAGTTTTTTAAACTATACTTATTTCTATATTTTAGATTTATACCATTTGAGTTTTGAATTTTTCTTCATTTTTAATCAGAGTATTTGAAATACATATAAGATTGAGAAACCCAATTTTTATACTAAGAGAAAACAAGAGTTCAGCTTGAACTGTGGTTCCTTGCTACTTACTTGATAGTTAATTTGCTCCATGACCTTCAGTCAGTAACCTCATTGTGTCTCAGAGGATATAATAATCCTGACCTGCTGCACAGGGGCGTGCTGTACCTTAATTGATGTGTGATAAGCTCCTGGAGGAACTTTAATGAAAGCTATTATTGAAATGTAATTATTAACATTTGAGATAATGAAGTTAGCTTAGATGGTTTAGCAAAGCCTGGTGTGACAAAAACACACCAGTTCACTGTTATAAAACTAAAAAAAAAAAAAAAAAAAAAAGCCTAAAAAGCAAAAATATAAAATGAAACCATAACTGGTTTATTTGCTGACTTTAGCAGCATCAGGGACTGAAGTTTATTGCTTTGTCTCTGATCAAGTGTGTTGCAATCAATGTGCATTACTACAGAGATGCCAGGAGATAATTTTGCAAAAATGTCAAAAATGCAAACTTGGGAACGGCTGGATGGACTAGAAATGAGTATCGATTTTTTAAAGGTTGGAAAATTACTACAATACCACCTTTCTCTAAGGTAGATTGCAAATCTTGCATTTTGAAGAAGAACAACTCTAATTTTAAACTTCAAGAAAAGCTAGTGCATCGCATGTATTAGTCTAGTCCAAGAAAAAGTTAGAAGTTCTGTGCTTACCTAGTAACTTGCTGAGAAGTTCCCACTGGTGTACATTTCTTTCTTTGCTGAACATTTTCTACCTATTGCTATCTCCCAGAAGAACTTGTCTTTATCTTAGAGAACATCTAGTACAGAATACAAATTAGTGAAATTAATTATGGGTTCTCAAGCAATGAAAAAAACAAAAAAAATCTCACAAATATTGCCTGGGACAATGACAATTTTGTTATAAGAAGTGCCACACTCATGATATGTTTTAAAGTAATGCCAATTATATTTTAAAAACATAACACCCATAACCTAGAATCGCTGAAATTGAAATATCAGCTTAGAGGAAATGTATATAGCAATAGCTTATTTTGAGGTCTGAGGAAAGTCATAAGATTTCTAAAATTACACAATACACTCATTTATCTAATGTTTTTCCTTGTCCACACATTCACAGAAAGTTTGTAAAAATATGTTAAAAACTGAAACAAACAATTCTGATAACAAAAGAGTTTATAACTTATTACACTTAAATGAAAATATTACTTTTCTTTTTTTTTTTTTTTTTTTTTTTTTTTAGTTTTTTGAGACAGGGTTTCTCTGTGTAGCCCTGGCTGTCCTGGAACTCACTCTGTAGACCAGGCTGGCCTTGAACTCAGAAATCCGCCTGCCTCTGCCTCCCAAGTGCTGGGATTAAAGGCATGCGCCACCACCGCCCGGCGAAAATATTACTTTTCTTAAAGTCTACATAATCAACATGGAGAGTTATTTAAATTTGTTCATATCTTGCTCACTTAAATTCTCCTAAACTCATCAAAAGATAACATTATAGATATCATATACAAAATAAATACGATATGTCAATATTTTATACTGATATGCTTTTAATTGTTCATTATAAAATACTTTAATGATATGAAATTACATCTTCCTGTAAGGTACTTTTGCTTAATATATTTCTAGTTCAAAAATATAGATTTATTCCACTCATCTTAATAAAACTAAAACAATAATAGTATTTAATTATATTGATGTCATATTTGTATATATACTTTTAACAATTTAGATTTTATCTTTTGTTGCTGCTTACAAATATTTGATAAATGAACTAAAAGATAAAATTGTGTATGTATACACTGTATATAGTACTTTATAATATTTCTCAAAAAGTATGTACATAAATATGCATGTGTGTACAGACTGAGTCATCTACATAAAGAATAAATTATGAGGAAGCTTAAAACAACAGGATTTTATTTGCTTGCATTTCTTGAAGTTAGAAAAAAATCTAAAAAAAAAGAAACAAGATCTAGCTAGACATTGGCATAATTTCCTTCTGATATTAATAGTTCTCCTTTATTTAGGGTGTTTATTTTTTGTTTTTTGTTTTTCATAAGACATACAGCATTTCTTCTTTGCATGCACATACCTTTATTTCACTTTTTGCTCTACTTTATTATAAGGATACCTGCAAGAACGATTGAAAAGCCATATTTAACATTAATGACTGGATGTAATAACAACTTATGCTTATTCTGGAATATCATTTTAAGAAAAAAAACATTTGAGCCTGGTGTGTATGTGTGTGTGTGTGTGTGTGTGTGTATGTGTGTGTGTGTGTGTGTGTGTGTGTATACATGCATATGTGTGTCCATACACACATATTCACAAATGTATATCTCAATACCTCTGCATGCAATATTGGTAGATTTTCAAATAATGTGGAAAATAAATCTACTGAATAAGCAATAGATAATGGGAAATTATATATTTATATATTTATTCTTTCAAAATTATCTCATATATATATATATATATATATATATATATATATATATATATATAAAACTTTAATTGTATTCTTAGTATTTAATTTAATTCTTAGTATTCCCTTACATACATGCATACATGTTTGGAGAATAATATAATTAGTAATAAATTGATGTTTTGATGTTTGATGGTTTCATATATCTGTAAAATATATTTTCATCAAATACTCCCACATTATTTCCCTTCATACTTCACTTCTGCACCACTGTTTACTCCAACTTTCACGCTTTTTTTGTTTTGTTTTATTCCACTGAGTCTGTATAGTCTACTTCCAGCACATGTAAGAATCAACAGTAATCTAACGAAATATTTACAGCCTCTTAGTGAACTCATCCAAAATCAACTGACATTATTTTCTCATCATTTCCTAATAGTTCATGCGTCCCTATCCTTTCCATTCAGTTCTATAGGTTAGCATTTGCTAGGCAAGAACTCTACAGCTTAACTAAATTACCAAATCTGATATACTCAATATTAGAATTCACCTCTTCTAAACTCTTTCTAAATAAAGTATTAATATATTGTACTTTGAAGGACAATTACATTAAGTTCTAAATCATATTGCTAAAGAAAAATGAGGAAAGTTTGTTACTTTTTTTTTTGGTTTTTTGAGACAGGGTTTCTCTGTGTACCTCTGGCTGTCCTGGAACTCACTCGGAAGACCAGGCTGGCCTCGAACTCAGAAATCCGCCTGCCTCCGCCTCCCAAGTGCTGGGATTAAAGGTGTGCGCCACCACCGCCCAGCCTGAAAGTTTGTTACTTTTATCCAGGGAAATTTAAAAGGAATATAAACTAAAAGTATATCAAATGTGATACTGTATACAAATTTGTTTTAAATATATGTAACTTATAAGGACTGGAAAAAATGAAGCACTCTTCAATATGCAAAACAAGAGTGCCCATTGTTAAATAAAAAATCTGGTGATATTTATGTAAACGAAAATTTACCACAACACACACACACACACACACACACACACACACACACACAACCACACAATCCTACTGAGATCCATTTAAAGGAGACAAAGTTATTATTAGATAAGAGTGACCTATCAGTTTACTATAAAAATAAAAACCTAAAAAATACTTGGCCATAATTGCTTGAAGGTTCTGATACAAAACTTTTTCCTATCTTTAAACATTGATATTAGTTTTTGTTCTCTTCAAAAATTGTAACCTGTTTTATTTTGCCTGTGATTCAGTATTTTTATTGTGTAAAACATTATGATGGTTCTCTTTTAACCTTATATTTTCAATGTCCATTTATATCAATTAAGAATCTGTCATCTATAGAAATAAAAAATATTCTAGAGATTCTACTATGACAGTTGTGTGAAACTACTTTTCATTTGAGGTTAAAATGACATGGGTAAGACGGACAGTGGTGGTGCATGACTTTAATCCCAGCACTTTGGAGGCAGAGGCAGGCTGATTTCTGAGTTAGAGGGCAGTCTAGTCTACAGAGTGAGTTCCAAGACAGCCAGGGCTATACAGAGAAGCCCTGTCTCAAAGAACAAAAATAAAAAATGACAAAGGTAAACCATCTTTTCTGTTAGAAAACAGAAAGTGAACTAAGCCATTTATTATGGAAATAGTATGATATTATGCTTAAACGATATATTCAGTCAAGAAATGTAATTATAAATCAATTATATTCATATTGATAATAGATACATCAATATAAATAGTTTATTAATAAACCAAGAAAATCACACCAAATGTAGCAGCTTATTCATTAATAATAGTGATAGATATATGATAGAATTTTTGCAATAATCTTATTTTACACAAAATAAGTATATAAAAATACCATCATTCAAGTATTTCATGTGTTTGAAGTCCCCTAGTTATAGTCATATTTCATATATTAGATGTTTATTATTAAAATACTCAACTGTTACTTTAAAACAAAATAAATATATTTTACTGATTTTATTACACTCACAAGAATCACTGTTGTAAGTTTGATTGTATGACTGAAATTGCATTTGGTAAAATCATTTGATTAGAGAGTAATCATCATTATTAGATTACAGGGAATTAAATTACAATTACTAAAAATTATTCATAATTATAATACAGCTTAATTTCCAAGCTAAACTCAACCTCCAAATGAAAAAGAAAGCATTTAATCCATGTGCTTAAAATATGTCTGTATATCTATTAATGTGATGCATAATAATGGCTTTGGTCATTTGAAAGCTAAAAGTATGTAATTGAACAATTATTACAGCCACACTGCCTGAAGGCACTATTTGTCAAGAGAGTTATATGTGGGCCAATTATATCCACTCAACCTTGAAGGATAATTCTATCTTCTGATGGGAACAAATTACCATTACACTTCCTTTTTCCCTCCCCCAAAGTTTAACTATCAGTTTCCACAATTTAATTTTTCTAAAATGAACAGTTTTTTAGTACCAGATTTTCTTTGATTTTTAATAAATATTAAATGCCCATAATTATAATAATATATCCTATAAGTGTCAACAGAAATTAAAATAAAATTTCTACCCTAAATAATCGAAATAGAATCCTGGAAACAGAAGTAAGTTTTGGGCTAGATAAATATTTATAGTTTTTCATTATCAGAGATATAGTGACTTGGTTTAATGTATACTCTGCTCATTTGATTTCACAGTTAGAATGTCCCATAGGTAGCAAATTAGAAAAAATGGAAAATAAACCATGAAAAGCGAAATATAATAATCAAAAAGGATAAAAGAGTTCTGACTTTGCAGTAGCTATTAGAGACCAACACTTGGACAATATTCAGACATTTTGAGCATTCATCCTACATCTGGTGCCTTTTTCAAATCCCTCCCCTCAAGGCTCATGGTCTACCCAGAAAAGTAGACAGAAAAACTGTAAGAACAGGAGGTTTTGGATGACATTATGGTAAATGCATTATCCAGATAAGTATGGACTGTTTTACATGTCAAATCATACACAAAATCTGCACAAGTTCATAGTAGGCAATATACCAGTATGGAAGAGGAGATGGGGGGACATGAAACATCCCACCCCTAAGCAAAAAGCAGTTTTCTGTTGAGTTTTGGTCTGATGCTATGTATTACAATGATAAATTCTAAATAAGAAGGTCTAGGCCTACGAGTGACTTCTCCTGTTTATAAGCTTTTATTGTGCAATTATTGTGTAAATTATTCCTTAATTTAAGACTACTGGTTAAATAAAATTTACTACATGCAGTTATTGGTGGGATTAGGGGGAGGTGGGTTTGGAGTAGCCTGATTTGGGGAGAGCAAGGAAGAAGCCGCCTTGAGGGGAAGGGAGAGGAACTATGAACACATAGTCAGAATAAACAGTAAGTATTTGGAGTACACTGCTGGGGAGATAGCTAGGCCAGCAGTTAGAAGAGTAGATTATGGTTTACCTCCCAGTAATTGTCAAAGCCAAGTAAAATAACCATAGTCTGAGTCTCATTTATTCGTAAGCTAGTTGAGGAAAAGCTTATATTTGTCATACTATAGTTTTCAATTGATATTTGTTGGGAGAAAAAAAATAGTTTTTCTCTTTTACTTTTTGCAAATTAAGTGTCACTGAATATAAAACACACATTTCAGTACAAATTCAATACCTAGGATCAGTTGATTAACATAAAATGAGCTCCTAGTTTGCTGTGTGTGTGTGTGTGTGTGTGTGTGTGTGTGTGTGTGTATGTGTGTGTGTGTGTACTTTTTTATTTTTTGATTTGGTGTTTTTTTTCCCTTATAGTTTGTTAGTCTCTTTTTCTCTGTTTTCATTCTTATTTCTTTTCCTTTTTGCTTGTTTGATTTTATTTGAGAGAGAGAGAGAGAGAGAGAGAGAGAGAGAGAGAGAGAGAGAGAGAATGAATGAGAGAGATATCATGAAATTGAGTCAGTAGAGATTTGTAAAGTGTCTGGGAAGTTGGAGGAGGAGAAAGAATATTCTCAATATATATTGGATAAACAAAATGTAGCTGAAATAGAGTAAATAAAAATAGTTTGGTAAAGTCTCATTTCTAATGACAATTCATGACTCAAGAGATATCAAAACTTGAACTCATACATGACTAGAGGCTTCACAGCTACTGAAGAGATTTCATGTTACTGGAAGTTATTTTGTTGACTACCAGGGGAGAAGGTTAATGATCTACCCAGCTGCAGATTCTGTCACCTACAACAGTAAAATTCCTGCAAGAAAGGCTTTTGAAATAGTGGTTCAATCATTGTAGGAGTAGCCAAATACACTCTTATTGGATTTAAGACCTACTATATGAAATAAAGTTCTTGCCTAAGACTACAAGAATGTCCAAATGCCTGAGACTAGATAAGCCATTGATCTAGGGGAAATTAATGTATGAAAATGTGACTCCTATTGAAATCTTACTACATGCAGGAGTAAATGTCCAACACAGAAGAATTCAAAGGTATTTTTTGCATCCTTTTTTGCTTACATTCTGTTGTCTGGGCAAATTATTTTTGTGTTATTGGCCTTTAGGTTGTATATTTTGGTTTATCTTTTAGTGAGGTTTTAATGTGCACTTCTCATTTGGATTTTAAAGTGAGAAATAAGGGAAAGAAAGAATGGAGGAACAAAGGAAAGAAGGAAGGAAGGAAGAAAGGAAGGAAGGAAAGAAGGAAATAAAGAAAGGATATGATATTAAGTGAATGGGAAAGTAGGGAATATTTGGATGAATTTGGTCTGAAAAACCTCTTTTATAATAGTATGGATTTATTTATTGATAATTTATTTATTCATGTTACACACTGCTCACTTGCCCCTCCCAATCTCTCCTCACCATCTTTCCCCCTATACCCTTCCTTCTCCTCTGAGTGATAGGGAGACTTGAATATTGCCCCCCTCACACTCTGGCATATCAAGTCTCTATAGGACAAGGCACAACCTCTTCCATTCAGACCAAACAAGGCAGATGTGTTAGAACAAGTCCCACTTACAGGCCCAGTTCCAATTGTTTACTATTCATATGAAGACTATGCTGTATGTACATCTGCTACATATGTGTTGGGGGTCTAGGTCCAGCCAAAAAGTCTTTGGTTAGTGGTTCTATCTCTGAGAGTCCAAAAAGTCCAGGTTACTTGACACTATTAATCTTCTTGTAGAATTCCTATCTCATTCAAGACATATAATCCTTCTTCCCTATACTTTGATAAATATTCTCAAGCTCCTTCCACTGTATGACTGTGGGTGACTACACTGTTTGAGTCAGATGCTAGGTGGAGCCTCTCAGAGGATAGCTGATAGACTCCTATCTGCAAGGATAACAGAGTAGTACTAATAGTGTCAGGCCTTGGTGCTTACCCGTGGGATGGTCCTCAAGTTGGTCTGGATGTTGAGGCTCTCAGAGTCTGAACCAAGAACCAAAGAAAAGGCTAGACCTACACCTACCTCTGTATGTATGTAGTAGATGTACAGCTTGATTGTAAACATTAAATTAAAAAAACTTTTAAAAGTAAAATGCAGTTCAGTGAACCAAAAAGGAGTGAAGAAAAATCAGAAAAACCAAATGAAAATCAAATTTCCCTGTGATATAAATTAATAGCATTTTTAAAATGAGTTTTTTCATTGACTGTCACAACACTCACCAAATAGACAAAATAGCATTTTAATATTGAAATTAATGAAAGTTTTAAAGATATTTTCAAAATCTTAATTTTTTATACTCTATCATTCTCTTTCTGTATATTGTTATTAAGATATCATGAGGCTGGAGAGATGTTTCAGTCGTTAAGGGCACTGACTGCTCTTCCAGAGGTTCTGAGTAAAATTTCCAGAAACCATATGATGACTCTGAAATATTAGTAATGGGATCAAACCTTATCTTTTGGTGTGTCTGAAGAGAGCCTCAGCTACATAAATAAAAGGAAACACTGGTGGCTTAAGCTCTAAGATCAACAATTAACAAATGGGACCTCATGAAACAGAAAAGCTTTTGTAAGGCAAAGAACACTAAATAAGTTAAAACAGCTACCTACAGATTGGAAAAAGATATTTACCAACCCTACATCCAATAGAAGTCTTATATCCTAGAAATACAAAGAGCTCAAGAGGTTAAACTCCAGCAAACCAGATAACCTAATTAAAAATAGGGGTATATAGCTAAACAAAGAATTCTCAAGTGAGGAATCTCAAATGGCCAAGAAACACCTAAAGATATGTTCAGTCAGGTGGTTGTGGTGCACGCCTTTAATCCCAGCACTTGGGAGGCAGAGGCAGGCGAATTTCTGAGTTCGAGACCAGCTTGGTCTACAGAGTGAGCTCCAGGACAGCCAGGGCTATACAGAGAAACCCTGTCTTGAAACACCAAAAACAAAACAAAACAAAACAAAAACAAAACAAAACAAAACAAAACAAAAACAAAACAAAAACAAAAAACAAAAACAAAAAAAGGAAAAAGATATGTTCATTATCCTTAGTCATTAGGGAAATGCAAAATAAAATGACACCTAGATTCCACCTTGTAACAATCAGAACAGCTAAGATCAGAAACTAAGGTGACAGCAGATGCTGATGAAGATGTGGAGGAAGAGGAACACGTTTCTTTGCAGGTAGTATCTCAAGCTCATAAAATCATCTTGGAAATCAATCTGGTTGTTCTTCAGAAAACTGGAAATGGTTAAAAATGAAGATCCAGCAATACTGCTTCTGGGAGTGTACTCGAGAGATGTTCTACCATATTTATAGCAGCCTTATTTATATAGTAAAAATCTGGGAACAACCCAGATGTTCCTCAGTGATAAAGGAAATGTGATACATTTACACAATGGAATACTATTCAGCTATTAAAAAGGCTGAGTTTAGCCCAAATATCTGACAAAGTGGAGAGAGTACATGTAGAGACCATCTCTAGTTCATAGTCATGGCCACCAGTGGACAGATGGGGTCACTCACACATCTCAAAATCTTTAATGCAGAATTGTTTCTGTCTAAAGGAAATGCAGGGACAAAAAATGAAGCAGAGACCAGAGACTTCCCAACCTTGGGATTCATCCCATCCACAGACACCAAACCTCTTCACTGTTGCTAATGCCAAGAAGTGCTTCCAGTGAGGAGCCTGGTATGGCTGTCCTCTGAGAGGATCTCTGAGAGTCAGCACCTGATTAAGACAGATGAAGATACAACCACCCACTGAACTGAGCCCTGGGACCCCAATGGAAGACTAAGGGGAAGGACTGATTGAGCTGAAGCTGATTGCAATCTTATAGGAAGAACAGCAATATCAACAAACAGAACTCCTCAGAGCTCCAAGAGATTAAACAATCAGCCAAAGAGTATATATGGGGAGGTCCATGGCTCCTGCTACATATAAAGCACTGGATTGACTTATCTGACATCATTGGGAGGAGAAGCCCTTGGTCCTGTGGAGGAGTGTTTTCTCAGTGAATGAGGGATACTGGAGGGGTGAGCAGGAAGTGGTCAGGGTACACTCTTTTAAAGGCAAAGTGCATGGGGAAGGGAATTTGCACTGGAGACCAGGAAGAGGGACAACATTTGAAGTGTAAATAAATAAAATAATTAAAATATAAATATAAGAATGTAAAAGAATTCATTATTTTTAATTGCTGAGTAGTATTCCATTGTATAAATATACCACATTTTCTGTATCCATTCCTCCTTTGAGGGATATCTGGGCTCCTTCCAACTTCTGGCTATTATAAATAAGGCTGCTAAGAACATAGTGGAGCATGTGTCTTTATTGGATGCAGGCGAATCCAGGAGTGGTATGCCAGGGTCCTCTTGAAGTGTCATGCCCAATTTTCTGAGGAACCGCCAGACTGATTTCCAAATTAAAAATAATGAATTCATGCAATTTGTAGGCAAATGGTTAGATTTGAAAAATATCATTCTAAGTGAGTTAACCCAATCACAAAAGAATACACATAAAATGCAATCACTGATAAGTGGATATTAATGAGCCCAGAAGCCCTAAATACTCAAGGCACAATTAGCAAGTCAAATGATTCCCAAGAAGAAGAAAGCAGAGGACCCTGGGCCTGAAAAGATTGGATCCAGTTTTGTAGATCCAGAACAGAGAAATGGTGGTGGGAGGGTGATTGGGGAATAGATGGGGGGGAGAGGACTTATGAGACATATAGTGGGGGGGAACTGGGAAAGGGGAAAGCATTTGGAATGTAAACAAAGAATATAGAATAAAAAAATGAAAAAAATGTAAAAGAAAGGAAAAAGAAATCTTCATTCGATTTTATATTGATCTGAAACATTATTTAAAATTTAAAATTTTCTTTTGCTTATTTCTCTCAGCAGTCATTATGAATTTTCTTCATAACATTCTTTAATTAACCTTCTTAAATTTTCCTGTTTCACTTTAGGTTAATAACATTACTGGTATGTTCTTGTTACTTAGAAGCTATATGTTGTTATATTAAGAAAACTAAAATAGAATTTAGTATTGGGGGAATATCAAAGAGATATCTGATACATTTTAATTCACTCAGAAAATTAATTAATCTAATAACCACTGCAAAAATAAGCTAAACTTGGCTCCATTTTCATTGTATAATCCTTTTATTTATTATTTTTGATCTTTGTTATACTAATAATTCTAGAAGTCAAAGGCATTACAAGTAAAGTCAGAATGGACAACACATACAACTTTTTTATTTCTTTACTTAAAAATAGATTATAAGCCGGGTGGTGGTGGCGCATGCCTGTAATCCCAGCAGTCTGGTTGGCAGAGGCAGGTGGATTTCTGAGTTCGAGGCCAGCCTGATCTACAGAGTGAGTTCCACAACAGCCAGGGCTATACAGAGAAACCCTGTCTCAAAAAACCAAAAAAAAAAAAAAGATTATAAAGTGATCTGGTTTACTAAAGTACTCTTATTAACAAGAAAGTTGAAGTACAATACAAAGATTTGGTAACAGACAGCACAGGTTATATATAAACAAAGACAAAACTTTAAACTGATAATTATTGCAATTTCATCCTCCAGCCTTCTGTTAATTTGAAATAATGTTACAAATTGGGAGAACAAAAACCAGATCATCAAGGCAACAAAACACTAATAAGGAGAGGGTTTAGAGAGGTCAAGGTAAGTAGTAATTAAAGAAAATGTAATTCAGAGTCAAGGGAATTGCAAACAGAAACACATCATAAACTTGGTAAAAGTCACCTTAAATATGAGACCTGTCTAATTTGTTTTTCTTTTTAATTGGGTATAATTCTTTTTTTAAAATTTTTTATTGGATATTTTCTATATTTACATTTCAAATGTTATCCCCTTTCCTGGTTTTCCATCCAAAAACACCCTATCGCTTCCCCACTCTCTCTGCTCACTAACCATTCTACATATATATTTTGAAAATTTTCAATAGGCTGGAAAAAGAAAACTAATAATCTTTCAATTCCAAAATAATTCATGATACTAAAATTTCAAGTGAATGTACAAAATATTTTGTCAAAAGGTCAAAGAGATTATATTTTAATTTGAAGAGTAATTGGACTTTGTCATTCAGTACAAATCTTCCACAGTAAACCTTCTACTACATATAAAATGTCATGATAGAATGTATTATTTTATACACTTCCTAATAAATAATGATAATATTGAAATAAAAGTGTAACTTACTTCTAATTAGTTGCTTATTAAAACAAATTTGAATACTCATTAAACAAATACAAAAACTACTAAATCACAATTATAAAGTCAATATTCCTCCAGTTGAACCAGCACCATTTGTTGAAGAGGCTATCTTTATTCCACTGGATGGTTGTGGCTCCTTTATCAAAGATCAAGTGACCATAAGTCTGTGGGTTAATTTCTGGGTCTTCAATCCTGTTCCATTGATCCACTTGCCTGTTGCTGTACCAATACCATGCAGTTTTTAACACAATTTCTCTGTAGTACTGCTTGAGGTCAGGGATATTGATTCCCCCAGAAGTCTTTTTATTGTTGAGAATAGTTTTAGCTATCCTGGGTTTTTTGTTGCTCCAGATGAATTTGAGAATTGCTCTTTCTAGATCTATGAAGAATTGAGTTGGGATTTTGATGGGGATCACATTGAATCTGTATATTGCTTTAGGCAAGATGGCCATTTTTACTATATTGATCCTGCCAATCCAGGAGCAAGAAATATTTTTCCATCTTCTGAGGTCTTCTTCAATTTCTTTTTTCAAGGACTTGAAGTTCCTGTCATATAGATCTTTTGCTTGTTTGGTTAGAGTTACACCAAGGTACTTAATGTTGTTTGTGGCTATTGTGAAGGGTGTTATTTCCCTAACTTCTTTCTCAGCCTGCTTTTCTTTGAGTACAAGAAGGCTACTGATTTGCTTGAGTTAATTTTATAACCAGCCACTTTGCTGAAGTTGTTTATCAGCTGTTCTCTAGTGGAGTTTTTTGGGTCACTTAAGTAAACTATCATATCATCTGCAAATAATAATAGACATAGGCACAGGGGGAAAGTTCCTGAACAGAACACCAATAGCTTACGCACTAAGATCAAGAATTGACCAATGGGACCTCATAAAATTACTAAGTTTCTGCAAGGCAAAGAACACTGTCAGAAGGACAAAACGACAACCAACAAAGTGAGAAAAGATCTTCACCAACCCCACATCCGACAGAGGGCTAATATCCAATATATACAAAGAACTCAAGGAGTTAGACCCCAAAGAACCAAACAACCCTATCAAAAAATGGGGTACAGAGCTAAACAAAGAATTTTCACCAGAAGAAATTCAGATGGCCGAGAAACACCTTAAGAGATGTTCAACATCATTAGCCATTAGGGAAATGCAAATCAAAACAACCCTGAGATTCCACCTCACACCAGTCAGAATGGCTAAGATTAAAAACTCAAGAGACAACAAGTGCTAGTGAGGATGTGGAGAAAGAGGAACACTCCTCCACTGTTGGTGGGATTGCAAAATGGTAAAACCACTCTGGAAATCAGTTTGGCAGTTCCTCAGAAAATTGGGCATGTCACTTCCAGAGGACCCTGGCATACCACTCCTGGGCATATACCCAGAGGATTCCCCTGCATACAATAAAGACACATGCTCCACTATGTTTATAGCAGCCTTGTTTATAATAGCCAGAAATTGGAAGGAGCCCAGATATCCCTCAAAGGAGGAATGGATACAGAAAATGTGGTATATTTATACAATGGAATACTACTCAACAATTAAAAATAATGAATTCATGCAATTTGTAGGTAAATTGTTAGACCTGGAAAATATCATCCTGAGTGAGCTAACCCAATCACAAAAGAATACACATGAATTGCAATCACTGATAAGTGGATATTAATGAGCCCAGAAGCCCTAAATACTCAAGGCACAATTAGCAAGCCAAATGATTCCCAAGAAGAAGAAAGGAGAGGACCCTGGGTATATAAAGATTGGATCCAGTTTTGTAGAGAAACCGTGGGGGGAGGGGGAATGATTGGGAATAGTTGGGGGGAGAGGAATTATGGGACATAGGGAGGGGGGGAACTGGGAAAGGGGAAAGACTTTGGAATGTAAACATAGAATATAGAAAATAAAAATTAAAAAAAGTCAAAATTCACATAACACATGAAGTAATCACTAGATATGAAAAGTACAAATGTGATTATTAAGTAGGTAAAATCTGAATCAATATAAATTGACTCAGAAAACCAGAAATTCTACAATTAGTAGAAAGAAATATTTAACAAAGACATCAAACATATTCATTATGATAAAATATCTGGTAGAGCAAAAACAAAATTATTGTGAAGAAAACATAAAGTATGATAAAAATAACCAGGCACATTTAAAATGAAAATTGTCTAGAACATAAAATATTTTTGCAGTATTCATCAATGATTAAGACACCAGAGAAACAGTAGTACTTTTGATCATGCCGCAATAGAACATAACTGAAGCAAAATGACAGTGAGGAAATTGCAATGGAATAATTTTAAGTTTAGGGTCACCAGAACATAAGTTTATTAAAGGATCACAGTGCTAGGAAGGTTGAGAACCACCAATGGAAAGGGTTCAGATATACACTATTCTTTGATCTTGTGGCTCTGTCTTCTAAAATCTTCTTCATTGATTATACAATTTAACTATAAATCTAAAAAACAAATTGGAGACACTTTGTTTTCAGCACAGTTTGGCAACTAAATTTAAACCTTCAAGATATTCTCTGGTTAGTTCCTTATGTAAGGAGAAAGTCTCTAGTTGTTTATAATGACAAAGTAATAAAACATACTCAGAAAATATCTTAGACAACATCCTGTATAGGATATTTAAACTGCATCATTATGTTACCTTTCCATATTCATTTCCAAGTTGCTTGGTAGGGGTATAGAATGATTAATCCGATGAAAATAGTGCACAAATGATAAATGAAATAATTAAAATAATTTTCCAATTACAACATTCAACTTAACTTACCTATTATGTGTTTGTTACCAAAATATTTTCCATTTCTAATTAACATAAAAAGTGGGAATAACACTATGTTCTATTTAAAATTTCAAAATTTATATATGGCAAATCATTTTCATTGAGAAATGTGCTATTTGAGTTGAATACTATAGAAAATGCATCAGAAAAGAGTTACATGTTTAACATAATTTGATGTAAATATTACATGCCTCAAAAAACTTAAAGGTATAAAAAGAACACATGAAGAAATTATTTTGGAGATATTGATGGAATGGTTACAGTAATTACAATTGTCCAATTTGTTCAGATGCCAATGTCCCTAAATGTTTGCTGTAGAATCATTGAATTCATATATAATGCTACTAAGTCTGTTTCCCCTATTTATAAAATTTATAAAATTAAACAAAATATCATATTTAAACAGTGGAAATACATATAAGAAATAATTATTTTCTATGAGACTGTCTTTATATTATTCAAAGCAATGGAAGCATAAGATAGATATATATTACCACTACTGAATGTCAAACAATGAGTATAATCAACTGGAATTTAACCCCAGACAAACTGAATCTTCCATGAAAAGAATGAGGGCTCAAAGCCGGGCAGTGGTGGCACATGCCTTTAATCCCAGCACTCGGGAGGCAGAGGCAGGCGGATTTCTGAGTTCAGGGTCAGCCTGGTCTACAAAGTGAGTTCCAGGACAGCCAAGGTTACATAGAGAAACCCTGTCTCAAACAAACAAACAAACAAACAAACAAACAAACAAGAATGAGGGCTCAAAGTAAGAATCCATTTTAACAACTACAGTACAAAATAGCAACAATAGAAATAAAACAAAAGCTAATACTTGTGAACACCTTTATATTCTAGATTTGGTTCTTCAAATGTTCAATGTGTTTATTTCACTTTAGATAAAAGTAGACATAATGTGCAAATTAAGAAGAAAATTTTAAATTAATAAAATAAATAATCTGATGACTACAGGATGTTAAGGACTTAAATCAGTTGATTATTATAAAAGGTACTTTATTGTGATTACTTATAGGTATATACAATATATATTTACATACATATATACTTATATCAATATTTATTTTATAGTTCCATATTTTTCTCATATTATCTTTGCAATGCATGTTTCATCTAGAAATTTAGATTTCACTCTCATTTGTTAGATAGGATGACTCCTAACAACTATATGAAACTTAACTAAGGCAACTCTTATTAATGTTACATTTACAAAAATTGGTTTGCCACAATAAGTAGCCTCCAGCTTTAAAAGCAATGGCAATTAAAGATATCAATAGGCATTGACTGTTTTATATGCTTATTGATAAATATGTTCTCACGTAAAGTAATTTGAATGGAAAATGCCATATAAAGTATTATATTTAGGAAAATAAGAATATTAAATGCCTAAGGCTATAAGTCAGTAGAATACAAAAGCATAAAAATCATGGATTAAAAAATATTTGAACTTCTTTCCTCACAGATATGAACTTGATCAGTTAGATTTACCACAAGATATTATATTATTTGAGGCAATTATTATCAAAGGTGTTTGTTGTTAGTCTTTCTTATTTATGGGGTGTATTGCTTGTATTTAGATAGGTACTGTATTTAGTCTGGGTTCTCTAGAGTTACAGAACGTATGGGTAGTCTCTATGTAGTTAGGGAATTTGTTGATGACTTACAGTCTGTAGTCCAACTCCCCAACAGTAGTCAGCAGCAGCTGTGAATGGAAGTCCAAGGATCTTGCAGTTGCTCAGTCCCACGAGACAAGCAGGAATCAGTCTTCTCTCTTTCAATGTCCTTATATATGTCTCCAGTAGAGGGTGTAGCCCAGATTAAAGGTATGTGTCTCCATGCCTTTAATCCCAGATGATCTTGAACTGGAATCCATAGCCACTATGCTTCAAGATCTCCTTGCTAAGTCCAGCTCAGAAACTTATATCTCTGAGCCTCCAGATTAGGATCATAAGTGAGCCTTCCAATTCTAGATTGTAGTTCATTCCAGATATAGTCAAGTTGACAATCAGGAATAGCCACTACAGGTACTGATATTTGTGAGTTTATTTTGTTCCCAGCCATTTTGCTTACCAGTGGAATTTTTAAGGTTACTTATGAATACTGTCATATCATCTGCAAATAAAGACACTTGGCATCATTTCCCACTTGTATCTGGTTTACTACTGATTGTGGCCTGACAATGGTAGAGACAGTGTGACAAGGTTACCACTCATGGAACAGAGCCAGCAGGACATGTACCTCCATGTGCAATGATGGTTTCTATGGGCATAAGGCTTATTTGTATAACAATGTACATATTTTCATACTCGTCCTGTGAGGAATGTTCTCTCTGCCATGGTTAACAACTCCTTGATAATCACAGAAAGTATGAGTCCAGGAGACAAGGGTGTGTCTAATGTCTCAGCAAAATGGTGGAACACTGTGCCCTTCAGAACACCTCTTAAAGCTATGGGAAAGAACATGGAAAACATGAACTCAAAAACATAATTCTCAACTATGGAAAATATAATAATGCAATATGAATTATATGAGAGGCTTCATGGACCTAGGAAACAGGCTACTGCATTATGAGCCAGCTTGTCAGAAAGAGACAACTGCAGGCAGATACATATGCAGCGAGATTCCTGTGTTCAAGTTCTGCCTGAGAAACAGAGGTTGTATATGAGAGGCTTCATGTTTTCCTTTTGAGTACCTTGAATGATTAAATGGAAAATATATGATGACCAATTCAGGCATCAGATAATGACTGAATTCATATGTAAATAAAAGATTGGGCTTTTGATCCACAAGAGATGAGCTAACCAGAGAGTTTTTAGATTAGCAATAGACAGCTGCCTGGAGCTGAACATACACAGAGACAACAATCTGTAAAGCTGTCTCAAGTATCCTCTGCAGGGCTGGATTACTAGAAAGGTGTAATTTAAGCTTGGTTATGTCATGGAGTTTCCAAGATACTCCATCTGTGGTGATTAAGAGATGAGAGTTTTGCTGGGTATAGTAGCCTGGGCTGGCATTTGTGTTCTTTTAGGGTCTACATATCTGTCTAGGCATAGCAGTGCAAGTACCTTCTTTCACTGTCTGTGGGGCTATACTTATACTCTTACCTAACATCACATACCCTCTTAAGTATCTGCTCCAGAAAAACATTCCATGCCTTTTGACATGTCTGTTTCAGCAAAAACATCCTCTCTCAAGACAGCTTGCTGAAATATATCACATGATACAACTAAATTTCCAAAGGAACCAGAAATTATTCCAATTATTCTCATTTACATACATTGTGTTAAATGATTCTTAATGGTTAATCAGTATATTTACAAATGGATGTATTTCTCAACCTTCTTCACAGCAACTTATTTTCACAGTAGATGGTGGTTGCCACAGGGGTTGCAGATAATTAGTAACTGTGGAATGCTTAGTCCAAAAGGGACCATCTATATCACAACTTACCAATTCTCAGGGATAATCATAAATGACAAAATGGAAATATTGTAATAACTAGAAGTAGTAGATGGCTACATGAAAACTGTTTTCACTAGTAGAGAAGGTATGTGTGTTCATTGCAGGTGAATAAGAATTCACAAGACCTGTACAAATCTAAAACTCCAGCCTGGAGAAGGGAATTATGCAAGAAAACCCATCCACAACTGAAGGGTTACTGGCAATTGATAGTTTCAGGGAAATGAAGACTTAGTTTTATTTGGTGGTACAGCTCTCTTTAGGTAAAGTGGAAAACTTCACATGAAAGAATATATTTTCAGCACAAATTTGATTGAGTGAGTTTAAAATAAAAGACAAAATGTGGGGCTACTAGGGAAGTCAAAGTAGACCTAGAAAGAGATGTAAGACTAAATATAATCAGAATACATTATATGACATTCTAAATATTACTTTAATATAAAATGAATGTAACATATTCTAATGAATGTAAATCATAAATATGATTTATAAGTAATGTAACAAAATACAAATAAAAATAATATTTAAAATCTGACATATTATATGCAGGGATTCTTTAAGCTTTATTAGCACATATCAGACATCATGTACTCAATTAGGAAGTAATATAACAATTTAATTGATTATGAGGAAATCATGCTTGAATAGTACACCAAAATAAGGTAAAGACACTGTAAATGAAGACCACAATATATCCTTCATTTTGTCATAAGTGCATCTTTATAGCCTACTGAATATATGATAGAGAAGAATATGAGTAAATGGAAAAAAATAAATGATTAAATTTAAATGTTTATCTACATCTTACTTTACAAATAATGGCAAAAAATCCATACAAGAATATTATCATTAGTTAATGGTAATGTTTAAAATAAAGCAAGTCCTATTGAATTATAATTATATGAGAAACTAGGTCACTCAAACTTTCCTGTTACAAAAGTTATTTGTAACTAACAACAACTTAGGGATTTAACATATTTTCAACCTTTTCTTCTGGAGAGGAAGGTATCAGTGACTATAACTAGAATTTTTTTTTCTATAATGGGATAAAATTTCAAGTCATTATTGTTATTATTGGAAGGTTGTGCCACTTTACTCTTTCTTCCCAGATAAATATAGGTGAACAAAAATGCAATATTAAGTCTTTGATTTCAATGAAGCTGTTCAAGTTTTCTACTGTTCATTTCTGAAATTATGATTAGAATGTATTTCTATAAACTATCCCTGATTACATTATTCACTAGGAAAGTGCCACCATCATACAGAGAACTAAGGAGAGAATTGATAATTCTTTGTCCTCAAAGTTAGTATGGACATGGGTATTAACTAAGCAAACAAAAGAATAAGCATCGTTAATTAATAATTCTACAGTAAAATTGTACATCATGTGGCAGTATTAGCATCAATCTCTGGAAATAAAAAATTGATGATTGCACAGGGTATTTTTTTTGCATCTGGCCAGTTGGTAAAGTGAATAGCTTTTAATGGAAATGGAAACAGCCATCAATCCGGTGTCTGAATTGATTTCCATTAGGAACACTCTTTTGAAAATAGTTTATATATATATATATATATATATATATATATTTTACATTAAAAACCTGACCTTTTCTACCTTGACAGAATATATTAGGGAACATATATTTAATATAAAATTGAAGAGCTAGACTGTATCTTATTCTGCATTAATTTGTGGAAAATTAAATTATATGTAGTAGGTGTGTCTAATGTCATCACTAAGCCATTTGGATATTATAACTAGCCACATATTTTTGTTTCAAGTTTGTTGCAGAAAATGCAAGTTTAAATAAGTGAATACCTTCCCATATATAATAGTAAAGACAAGAATCCTATTTACACATAGTGTTCCAGATAAGCATTGCCTGTGATAATGAAAAGAATCTTTGTGCAATATGTGAATTTCCTTAAAAACAGATATGAAGATGTAATCTTGCCTTGAATAATATGTACAGTCAACATAACGATTTTTTAAAGATAGGGAATGAATTAGCAAAATAGTTTCAGCTGGAATTTCAAGCTCCTTATGACAGACTTTTTTCCCCTCTGAATAGACTTTAAGACAATTGCTACCAAGTATTAAGGGTTTAAACTTCTGATACAATCATTTTCCATACCCAGAGTAGGTATAAGAATGCTTATTACAGAGTCTTACAAAAATAATTGCCCAAGTGAGCTGCTATAGCAGAAGTTTTGTTTTTTTTTAACAAGGGATATTGTTACTAAAATAAGTATAGAGCTGTTAAAATTTTACATTGAAGCAACTCTTACCTGTATCTCTTTAGTTCTCAATCCTTACTGCAGCATATCTTCTGGATAGCATTCGGGTGAACATTCATTTCATATGAATGTAGCAAAAACACGGGTTATTTTTAAAATAAAAGCTAGATTTAATCTTTTCTCTTATTAATACCTATGATAATTTGTAAAATTAGACTATTTAAATCTCTTGAAAGAATATTACATATGGTTTGGTGCCTGATTTTGCAAGAATTTACATCCCTTTTGTGGAAATTAAACACAATATTCTATTGTAAACACTTGGTTGCTGTTGTACCAAAGTGATAAATCAAACATCAACTAGGATTTCAGGCTTAAGGCAATTTGGGGCCATTAAACTTAAGATAAAATAGAGAATAGAAAAAGAGACATTTATTAATTTGGTAAAATCAATAGGTTTTATTTGTGTTTTTCATTACTCTAAAAAAATGAAGGATGTCTGTATTCAGTGTTTGTTAGTATAAAAGTATTTTCAATAACATTTTAGTTTAAATTCAGGAAAATTTAGTATCAATCTGGTTCAAAAGTATATTTCATTATGACAAACACCACAAATTGTTGTTATGAATACTTGAAGTTACAAAACAGTAAACATGACCATGAATTTCAGTGTAATATAATCAGTTTTGTGACAACGACACAATGATTTCTCATGGGAAGTATGAGCTTTTATCAGTAAATTCTGAATAACAATAAAATAGAACTCTTCATAGAAAATAAATAAAAAAATAAACTTAGAAAAACAGCTAAGATATAAATGATAATTCACTTATGTTCTCAAGAGGTTTAGAATTCTGAGGAAGAAAAAAATTAAAGTTAAAACAATAAATATCAAGAAATATCAAATTGTATTTACAGTTACATAGTACCAAATAACTGATTAAAATTGAACCTCAATTTATGATGTTTTCATATAGAAACCCTATGAAATATTCAGAAAAATAAATTCACCTCTATCTTTCTTCTAGGTGTCTACACATAATTTAAAATATTTCAAGTAGATGAAGCTGTTTCTTTTAATATAATCACTTTTAATAAATCACATCTTCTATTTTTATTATTTTCTAAGAGAAAAAGAGAACAAAGAATATTAAAGATTTTTTTATTTTCTATATTCTATGTTTACATTCCAAAGGCTTTCCCCTTTCCCAGTTCCCACCCACCATAGTTCCCATAGTTCTTCTACCCCCCAACTATTCCCCAATCATTCCCCCTCCCCCCTCGGTTTCTTTACTAAACTTGATGCAATCTTTACATGCCCAGGGTCCTCTCCTTTCTTCTTCTTGGGAATCATTTCACTTGCTATTTGTGTCTTGAGTATTTAGTGCTTCTGGGCTCATTAATATCCACTTATCAGTGATTGCATTTCATGTGCATTCTTTTGTGATTGGGTTAGCTCACTCAGGATGATATTTTCCAGGTCTAACCATTTACCTACAAATTGCATGAATTCATTATTTTTAATTGTTGAGTAGTATTGCATTGTATAAATATACCACATTTTCTGTATCCATTCCTCCTTTGAGGGATATTTGGGCTCCTTCCAATTTCTGGCTATTATAAACAAGGCTGCTATAAACATAGTGGAGCATGTGTCTTTATTGCATGCAGGGGAATCCTCTGGGTATATGCCCAGGAGTGGTATGCCAGGGTCCTCTGGAAGTGACATGCCCAATTTTCTGAGGATCCACCAAACTGATTTCCAGAGCGGTTTTACCATTTTGCAATCCCACCAACAGTGGAGGAGTGTTCCTCTTTCTCCACATCCTCACCAGCACTTGTTGTCTCTTGAGTTTTTAATCTTAGCCATTCTGACTGGTGTGAGGTGGAATCTCAGGGTTGTTTTGATTTGCATTTCCCTGATGACTAATGATGTTGAACATCTCTTAAGGTGTTTCTCGGCCATCCGAATTTCTTCTGGTGAAAATTCTTTGTTTAGCTCTGTGCCCCATTTTTTGATAGGGTTATTTGGTTCTTTGGGGTCTAACTTCTTGAGTTCTTTGTATATATTGGATATTAGCCCTCTGTCGGATGTGGGGTTGGTGAAGATCTTTTCCCACTTTGTTGGTTGCCATTTTGTCCTACTGACAGTGTCCTTTGCTTTGCAGAAACTTTGTAATTTTATGAGGTCCCATTTGTCGATTCTTGATCTTAGTGCATACTCTATCTGTGTTCTGTTCAGGAACTTTTCCCCTGTGCCCAAGTCCTCCAGTGTCTTCCCAAGTTTCTTTTCTAATAGTTTCAATGTGTCTGGTTTTATGTGGAGGTCCTTGATCCACTTGGAGTTGATCTTAGAGCAAAGAGATAAGTGTGGGTCAATTCGCATTCTTCTGCATGTTGACCTCCAGTTGAACCAGCACCATTTGTTGAAAAGGCTATCTTTATTCCATCGGATGGTTGTGGCTCCTTTATCAAAGATCAAGTGACCATAAGTCTGTGGGTTAATTTCTGGGTCTTCAATCCTGTTCCATTGATCTGTTTGCCTGTTGCTATACCAATACCATGCAGTTTTTAACACAATTGCTCTGTAGTACTGCTTGAGGTCAGGGATATTGATTCCTCCAGAAGTCCTTTTATTGTTGAGAATAGTTTTAGCTATCCTGGGTTTTTTGTTCCTCCAGATGAATTTGAGAATTGCTCTTTCTAGATCTATGAAGAATTGAGTTGGGATTTTGATGGGTATTGCATTGAATCTGTATATTGCTTTTTGCAAGATGGCCATTTTTACTATATTGATCCTGCCAATCCAGGAGCAAGAAATATTTTTCCATCTTCTGAGGTCTTCTTCGATTTCTTTCTTCAAGGACTTGAAGTTCCTGTTGTACAGATCTTTCGCTTGTTTGGTTAGAGTTACACCAAGATACTTTATGTTGTTTGTGGCTATTGTGAAGGGTGTTATTTCCCTAATTTCTTTCCAGGCCTGCTTGTCCTTTGAGTACAAGAAGGCCACTGACTTGCTTGAGTTAATTTTATAACGTGCCACTTTGCTGAAGTTGTTTATCAGCTGTAGAAGTTCTCTGGTGGAGTTTTTTGGGTCACTTAGGTAAACTATCATATCGTCTGCAAATAATGGTAGTTTCACTTCTTCCTTTCCAATTTGTATCCCTTTGACTCCCTTATGTTGTCTAATTGCTCTTGCTAGAACTTCTAGTACTATATTGAAAAGATATGGAGAGAGAGGGCAGCCTTGTTTAGTCCCTGATTTTAGTGGAAATGCTTCAAGTTTCTCTCCATTTATTTTGTTGTTGGCTACTGGTTTGCTGTAGATTGCTTTTACTATGTTTAGGTATGGGCCTTGAATTCCTGCTCTTTCCAAGACTTTTAGCATGAAAGGATGCTGAATTTTGTCGAATGCTTTTTCAGCATCTAATGAGATGACCATGTTTTTTTTTTCTTTCAGTTTGTTTATGTAGTGGATTACATTATTGGATTTCCGTATATTGAACCATCCCTGCATCCCTGGGATGAAGCCTACTTGATCATGGTGGATGATCGTTTTGATGTGCTCTTGGATTCGGTTAGCAAGAATTTTATTTAGTATTTTTGCATCTATATTCATAAGAGAAATTGGCCTGAAGTTCTCTTTCTTTGTTGGATCTTTTTATGGTTTAGGTATTAGTGTAATTGTGGCTTCGAAGAATGAGTTGGGCAGTGTCCCTTCTGTCTCTATTTTGTGGAATAGTTTGAAGAGTATTGGTTTTAAGTCTTCTTTGAAGGTCTGGTAGAATTCTGCACTAAAACCATCTGGTCCCGTACTTTTTTTGGTTGGGAGGCTTTCTATAACCCCTTCTATTTCTTTAGGGGTTATGGGACTATTTAGCTGGTCTACTTGATGCTGATTTAATTTTGGCATTTGATATCTGTCTAGGAAATCGTCCATTTCCTCCAGATTCTCCAGTTGTTTTGAGTATAGACCTTTGTAGTAGGATCTGATGATCTTTTGAATTTCCTCAGTTTCTGTTGTTATGTCTCCCTTTTCATTTCTAATTTTGTTAATTCGTATACTGTCTCTGTGTCCTTTGGTTAGTCTGGCTAAGGGTTTATCTATCTTGTTGATTTTCTCAAAGAACCAGCTCCTGGTCTTGTTGATTCTTTGTATGGTTCTCTTTGTTTCTATTTGATTGATTTCAGCCCTGAGTTTGATGATTTCTTGTCTTCTACTCCTCCTGGGTGAATTAACTTGTTTTTCTTCCAGGGCTTTAAGGTGTGCCATTAAGCTGCTAGTGTATGCTCTCTCCAGTTTCTTTTTGGATGCACTTAGAGCTATGAGTTTTCCTCTTAGCACTGCTTTCATTGTGTCCCATAGATTTGGTTAGGTTGTACCTTCATTTTCATTGAATTCTAAAAAGTCTTTGATTTCTTTTTTTATTTCTTCCTTGACCAAGGTGTCATTGAGTAGACTATTGTTCAGTTTCCATGTGTATGTGGGCTTTCTGTTGTTTTTGTTGCTATTGAAGACCACTCTTACTCCATGGTGATCTGATAGGAGGCATGGGATTAGCTCGATCTTCTTGTATTTGTTGACATCTGTCTTGTGACCGATTATATGGTCTATTTTGGAGCAGGTACCATGTGGTGCTGAGAAAAAAGTATATTCTTTAGCTTTAGGATGAAATGTTCTATATATATCTGTTAAATCCAATTGGTCCAGAGTTTCAATTAGTTTCACTGTGTCCCTGTTTAGTTTCTGCTTTCCTGATCGGTCCATTGAGGAGAGTGGGGTGTTGAAGTCACCCACAATTATTGTGTTAGGTATAATGTGTGCTTTAAGCTTTAGTAAGGTTTCTTTTACGAAGGAGGGTGCCCTTGCATTCGGAGCATAGATGTTCAGTATTGAGAGCTCTTCCTGGTGGATTTTCCCTTTGGCCAGCAAGAAGTGACCTTCTGAGTCTCTTTGGATGATTTTAGGTTGAAAGTCAATTTTATCTGATATTAGAATGGCTACTCCAGCTTGTTTCCTGAAACCATTTGCTTGTAAAATTGTCCTCCAGCCTTTTACTCTAAGGCAGTGTTTGTCTTTAACACTGAGATGTGTTTCCTGTATGCAGCAAAATGTAGGGTCCTCTTTCCGTATCCAGTCTGTTAGTCTGTGTCTTTTGATTGGGGAATTGAGTCCATTGATATTAAGAGATATTAAGGAATAGTAATTATTACCTCCAGACATTTTTGAAATTATATTTATTTATCTTATTTATTTTTTATGTTCGAGAGGTTATCTTCTTTTGGGTTTGATGAGAGGAGGTTTCTATCTTGCTTCTTCCCGGGTGTAGTTTCTGTCCTTGTCTTGGTGTTTTCCCCCTATTATCCTTTGTAGGGCTGGATTTGTGGAGAGATATCTTGCAAATTTGGTTTTGTCATGGAATACCTTGATGTCTCCATCAATGGCAATTGAGAGTTTTGCTGGGTAAAGTAGTTTTGGCTGAAGTTTGTGTTCTCTTAGAGTTTGCATGATATCTGCCCAGGATCTTCTAGCTTTCATGGTCTCAGGTGAGAAGTCTGGTGTTATTCTGATAGGTCTTCCTTTATATGTTACTTGGCCTTTTTCTCTTGCTGCCTTTAGTATTCTTTCTTTGTTTATTACATTTGGAGTTTTGATTATTATGTGACGGGATG
The DNA here is from genome assembly GCA_964023405.1 of Apodemus agrarius. NCBI lineage: Eukaryota > Metazoa > Chordata > Mammalia > Rodentia > Muridae > Apodemus > Apodemus agrarius. Next base: position 122,190,462 of record OZ030010.1, on the reverse strand, counting down.
TATTTCTGTTCTGGTCCAGTCTGTTTGGGGTTCTATTGGCTTCTTGTATATTCATGGGCATCTCTCTCCTTAGGTTGGGGAAGTTTTCTTCCATAATTTTATAGAAGATATTAGCTGGCCCTTTAACTTGTAAATCTTCACTCTCGTCTATACCTATAATCCTTAGGTTTGGTCTTCTCATAGTGTCTTGGATTTCCTGGATGTTTTGGGTTACCACCTTTTTGCATTTAGCATTTTCTTTGACTGTTGAATCAATGATTCCTATGGTATCTTCGGCTTCTGAGATTCTGTCTTCTTGTATTCTATTGTTGATACTTGTGTCTATGGCCCCTGATTTCTTCCCCAGGTTTTCTATCTCCAATGTTGTCTCCCTCTGTGATTTCTTAGTTGTTTCTACTTCTGTTTTTAGTATCTGTATGGATGTGCTCAGATCTTTCGCTTGCTTGATTGTGTTTTCATGTATTTCTTTAATAGATTTTTGTGCTTCCTCTTTCATAGCTTCTACTTGTTGGCCCATGTTCTTCTGTAGTTCTTTAAGTGACTTTTGTCTTTCTTCCTTATTGTCTTCTTCTCTTTGATCCATCTTCTCCTGAATTTTTTGAAGTGATTTTTGTATTTGCCTCGTAAAGGCTTCTAACTTTTGATCCATTTTCTCCTCTATTTCTTTACGAGATTTTTCTATGTGTTCAGATACCAGCATCCTGACCAGTGATTTTATATCCAAGTCTTGTTTTTCTGGTGTTTTAGGGTATCCAGGGATTCCTGTTGTTGGAGAACTGGGTTCAGATGCTGTCATGTTGCCTTGATTTTTGTTAGTAATGTTCCTTCATTTTCCTTTTGCCATCTGGTTATTTCTGGTTTTAGTTGGCCTTGTTGTCATTGGCTGGTGTTTGAATCTCCTGTGAGGCTGGGCTCACCTGTTGTTTCTCTACTGGTGAATATGTGTTACTGCTGCTTTAAGGGATCATAAGCTGGCTGCCACCCATGCGATTGTAGTAGGACACATTAGAGTTATGAAAAATAGCCTACTTTTATGGTTAAATTATACAGAAAAAACAGGTCTCTATACAGCCTGGTGAAGAGAACAAAGAAGTGCTAATAAACACATATTGCTTTATCCTTTAACAACTGTAGTAATTATCAGTAATTACTCTCTATTTATGATAATTGTTTAAATGCAGTTTTATTGTTTTAAAATCATGGCAATGCTATCAGTATTGTGATATTTTTTGTTTATATGAAAAACTTCAAAAACTAGAAATATTGATTTCCTATTTCCTAAAGACAATGGCCAATGATCTGGGTGAAGTTTTTCTTACCAATCTCCTTGAGGGAATGCAGTTTCTAGGCAAATACAATCACTTGTGAGCTGGTAACGAATAGTGAAGTACACATGAAAATCAGGTACCCTCTTTGCAACAAGGAACCATTATAATTTTTGAGATGTTGTTCCTAATGTGCTTATCTGCATTATCCTCTTATTCCATTTAAGACTCTTAGTTTGAGATATTTAATTTCATGTTGGAGACACATATACAGATTACTGTAACAAATTAGGGCAGGGAATAAATTATGACTCATGATAAACAATGTTTTCCAGCATTGATTCCCCGTTGTTCATTGAAAATTCATGATTTTAATGAAAAACATTATTCAGTGATACAAATACACAGAAAGTATAATAAATACAAGAAGCCACTGGCTATATTGATTACAAACTTCCTGCAAGAATATTTTATATATTTGAACTAAGTCTAGATAATATGAAATAACACATTTTAAATTAGAAGAAAACAAAGATGATAATGTATTTTTGGTGAACTGTTTATAAATATAAAAATAAACACTGAAGATATTTTGATATTATAAATAAAGATTCAACATGAGAGTAGAAGTCTACTATATAATTGCTATTGCAAATATCAGTTTCATGTTTTTTCTTTTTTTATTAGATATATTCTATATTTATATTTCATTTCCATTTTTCTGGTTCCCCGCCCCCTAAAGGTCCCACAAAACATCTATGCTCCAAATGCAAGAGCACCCTCATTTGTAAAAGAAACTTTACTAAAGCTCAAAGCACACATTGCACCTAACACAATAATTGTAGGGGACCTCAACACTCCACTATTCTCAATGGACCGATCAGGAAAACAGAAACTAAACCGGGACACAGGGAAAGTCATTGAAACTGTGGACCAATTGGATGTGTATTGTATACACATATACATATATAACATTTCATCCTAAAGCAAAAGACTTTTCCTTTTTCTCAGAACCTCATGGTACCTTCTCCAAATCAACCATATAATTGTTCACAAGACAGACCTCAACAAATATAAAAAGATCGAACTAATCCCATGCCTCCTATCAGATCACCATGGAGTAAGAGTGTTCTTCAATAGCAAAAAAAACAACAGAAAATCCCTATACACATGGAGGCTGAACAATATTCTACTCAATGATACTTTAGTCAAGGAAGAAATAAAGAAAGAAATCAAAGACTTTTTAGAATTTAATGAAAATGAAGGCACAACACACCCAAATCTATGGGACACAATGAAAGCAGTGCTAAGAGGAAAACTCATAGGCCTGAGTGTCTCCAAAAGGAAACAGGAGAGAACATATACTAGCAAATTAAAGGCACACCTGAAAGTCCTGGAACAAAAAGAAGCTATTTGACCCAGGAGGAGTAGAAGACAGGAAATCTTCAAACTCAGGACTGAAATCAATCAAGTTGAAACAAACAGAACCATACAAAGAATCAACAAAACCAGGAGCTACTTCTTTGAGAAAATCAACAAGATAGATAAACTCCTAGCCAGACTTACCAAAGGGCACAGAGTATTCAAATTAACAAAATTAGAAATGAAATGGGAGATATAACAACAGAAACTGAGGAAATTCAAAAAATCATCAGATCCTACTACAAAAGCCTATACTCAACACAAATGGAGAATCTGGAGGAAGTGGACAATTTTCTAGACAGATACCAAATACCAAAATTAAATCAGGATCAATTAGATCATCTAAACAGTACCATAACCCCCAAAGAAATAGAAGGGGTCATAGAAAGTCTTCCAACCAAAAAAAGCACAGGACCAGATAGTTTTAGTGCAGAATTCTATCAGACCTTCAAATAAGACCTAATACCAATACTCTTCAAACTATTCCACAAAATAGAAACAGAAGGAACACTACCCAACTCATTCTATGAAGCCACAATTACTCTGATACCAAAACCACACAAAGATCCAACTAAGAAAGAGAACTTCAGACCAATTTCCCTTATGAACATCGATGCAAAAATACTAAATAAAATTCTTGCCAACCGAATCCAAGAACACATCAAAACGATCATTCACCATGATCAAGTTGGCTTCATGTTTTTCTTTATAAACTATTGAGTTAAAAACTTTACATATGATTGATTCCTTTCCTTGATATAATTTTTAAAATTAAAGCTTGACAATGAATCTTCAAATAAGATTAAAAAATGAATGTTTTATATTTATGCATTTTAGTTAAAATAAATATCAAAGTGCTATATGTATAAGTGATTAAAGTAAGGGACTAAATCATAATAAATAAACAGCAAAATCTTTGATACCTAGTGACCTTAAATTATTATTATTATTGAAATAATATTTAAATAGTAGATATAATTTTATTTGAAATAGTCCAAGATATATATCGGAATTGAGCACTTTTTGCATATTTGTTTTTCACAATCATTATTTATTCAGGTATTTTTACCAAGAAAAACAAATACCATGTCATTTCTCTCAAAAAAGTACTTACATATAGTAACAAAGTTTCTGAGAAAAAATTAACATAATGTCCAATTCACACCAACTCTAAAAAACTATCTGGGAATAAAAATAACCACATAAGAATAAGAACTTTAAGCCGGGCGTGGTGGCGCACACCTGTAATCCCAGCACTTGGGAGGCAGTGGCAAGCGGATTTCTGAGTTCGAGGCCAGTCTGGTCTACAGAATGAGTTCCAGGACAGTCAGGACCACACAGAGAAATCCTGTCTCAAAAAACCAAAATAAATAAATAAATAAATAAATAAATAAATAAATAAAAGTAAAAATAAAAAGAATATGGTCTTTACAAGGAAATCTTTTAAACTGAACAAATAATTTGGGAACATGGCATAATTCAAAGACTTTCCCCGCTCCTAGATTGGCAGATTTAAAATTGTGAAGATAGATATTCTAGTAGAGATAATCAATTGAATCAATGTAGTACTTACCAAAAGTTCAGTAACATTCTTTTTTTGGGGGGGGGAACTAGAATTATTTTTTTCTTTTTTCATTGAATATATTCTTCGTTTACATTTCAAATGTTATACCCCTTCCTGGTTTCTCATTCCCCAAAAACCCCTAATCCATCCTCCCACCCCCTGCCTCCAAGAATATGCTCCTCCACCCAACCCACGACCCCCACTTAATTTCCCCACACTGGGGCCTCTATTGAGCCTTCACAGGACCAAGGATCTCTCCTTCTACCTGCTAAAGGTTCTTCCAGCTACTACTTCAAGGATATGCTATTTTGGTAGAAACTCTCTACATTTGTGTTGACAAGAAAATAAAACAGTCTCTAGACCCCTTCTAGAGTTCTATAGATCAGATATGATAGAGGAAGAACTCCTATAGAACTAGAAAAATCCAAGATAATAAAAAAGGGCTGGTGAAGAGTCTTTATACCATTCTTCACATGATACGAATGAGGACTTATAATTGGTTATTATTTTTTTCTTTTTTTAACAATTTTTTTTATTTTCTATATTCTTTCTTTACATTCCGAAGGCTTTCCCCTTTCCCCGTTCCCCCCTCAATATATGCAATCACTGATAAGTGGATATTAATGAGCCCAAAAGCTCTGAATACTCAAGGCACAATTAGCAAGTCAAAAGATTCCCAAGAAGAAGGAAGGAGAGGACCCTGGTCCTGAAATGACTGGATCCAGTTTTGTAGGAGAGTACCAGAATAGAGCAGAAAAATGGTGAGGTGGTGATTGAGGAATAGGCAAGGGGGTGGGGTGGGGTGGAACATTCTTTACAATATGGGAAATAATGTTAAATTTAGTATGTAAACACAAAAGACAATAAATAACAATTCTCCAAAGCATAAAGAACATAGTTCATTTTATATCTGACTTCAAATTATATTATGAACAATAATAACAAAGACATATTGATATTGGTACCAACTTCTATCTTAGTTATAGTTTCAATTGCTGTGAAGAAACCTCATGACCCCAGCAACTCTTATAAAGGAAATTATTTAATTAGGGGCAGCTTAAATTTTAGTGGTTTAGTCCATTACCATCACAGAATCATAGCAGCACGTAGGCAAGCAAACATTCACTGGATAGGAAGCTGAGAATTCTACATCTGGCTCAGCAGGCAATAGGAAGAATGGGTCTCTATAAATATCCAGGGTACATCTGGCTCACTCTGTAGACCAATCTGACCTCAAATTCATAAGAGTCACATGACCATAACAATCTCTCTCTCTCTCTCTCTCTCTCTCTCTCTCTCTCTCTCTCTCTCTCACACACACACACACACACACACACACACATACACACACACACACATACACACACACAGACACACACACACATACACACACAGACACACACACACACAAATGCACATACACCATATACACATGTATACACTCACACACACACGACTTTGGAGGGAATCAGCAGACATGTTATTTACAATTTGCTTCAAAATACCAGGCATCCAGTTGGCAGATTTAATGAAATGACTACCTAGTTGTTATTCTTTGCCAAACTTTTAAAAAATAAAGTGCAAGTAGAAATATCAGAGCTTGGGAATAGTATGCAAGAGAAAAATGAAGATAGGCCAATCAATGCGAATGAACTAAAAAAATCTATATTTGGAAGTGGAAAATAACTCTCTCTTCCCTCCCACTCTCCCTTCCTCCTCCCTCTCTCTATATCTCCCTTTCTCTGTGTATGTGTGAGTATGTTGTGCTGATCCTCATTTTCAGCCATCTGACATTATAGAATTCTGATTTAACTTTCTGTTTCCCCTTTTAAGATGCTCATAGTCGGATAATGACACTAGCATCTACTGAGTTTGATTCTGGCTGTGCACACTGATTTGTACATACACAATTACTTTTAGATTTGAGAGTATATGTCAAGCACAGGGTATACTGATTCATTCCACAGATGTTCCTTTAAGAGTTTAGTAAGACTTTTGTGTAATTCAACTGGTATTTGGGCTTCAGAGAACTAAGATACTAAACTAAGGTATTAAACACTGTTTTTCTGAAAGAACTTCATAGAAAAGCTTTTCACATTGAGTGGTTCTGAATCAAAGAAAATAAAAGCAACCCGAATGATTTAGTGTGTCTATAGATCTGCCACATTGCTCAAATAATAAAAAATCTGTTGGCTTAATGGCTACCCTAAGGCCTGTTAGTCTTCATCAATGGCTTTAGACTGATAAATTACATTGTTATTTGGGAGACATTATAGGTAGGGCCCAAGGAGAGAAGACTGAAGAGAAAGAAAGGGGAAATAGTCATATTTTAGTAATCTTACTAAGAGACCTTCATTTTTCTTGAATGAATGTTCCCCATACAATTGCAAATGGTCACTTAGCATCTAGAGTTCTGTAAAAGTTGAATTTGAAGCTCATGTTATTATTTTTATTATAGAGAAGTGTGTTTTCAATGGTTCATAATATCATTCAATAAGTACTTCTCTCATCCTCTCATAAATCATTTATATCCCTGCTGTCCACTCAAACTGCACTTACAGTATGTCCCCTACCTAATTGTCAAAGATATTCTTTGAAGAACTATGTCACATCATTGACCTCTTCAACTCAAAACTTGAATGACTTTTCCATGTCTCAAAATAATACTTCAAGGATTACAAAATATATGACACTGGTGTTCTTATATTTTCCTACCTCTTTAAGTATATATTTTAATACTTGAACATTTTCTTAATAAGGGTTACACTGTTCTCTTTATATTTGTTGGACATGTCAGGCATATTCTTGCCTGAGGGTCTTTGTCATTCATAGTCACTTTCCTTAGAATGATCCTCTAATAACTGGAATGCTTATTTTACCACATGCTAGATGTTTTTGTCTCAAATAAGTCCTTATCAGAAAAGGATTCCTGACCACATATTTTACTATGGTTTTTATCCTTAAAAAATATGCGAATATGAGACTCACTTTGCAAACTGATATGTGCTTAATTTTAAATAATAGTTTCTTACATTTAGAAAATCTCACTAAATATTTGTAGAATTAAAGTAGTATTTATAGTTAATAGACTTAACCGTTCATTGATAATAGTACATATTTACAATCAGTATGTTTCAAAACTCAACCTTTTTGTGATCTGTAATTGTCATTATTTAAATTGCTATTGACACAGGTATTTTTCTAAAATAAAAATAATTTATTTATGTTAGACCATGAAAACAATGAGATCATTGGAACAATATATGTTACAAGATTAAATATTCATTCTTATAGGAAAATCATGTTTGTATTTTTCTCCATTAGACTATTAGGAGGAAATGTGTCAGCATTTCCACTTATATTCGATTTGCCATCAATATGGTAAAACAAGCCCTTAAATTCAGCTCAAAATTTAGAGAAAAAAATTGAATGTCACCTTGTTGTTTTCATTTTTAATTAATTCCCAGATTATTTTTCATGTAGATACACTACTGAATAAAAAACACTTCCATTTATTTACAACTACTTAGATATTTTTGCATAAATCATCAAGGAGTCGCTCATTAATTAATTTCTGCATAAAGACTCATTAAAGTACACTTACATGTGCTACTTTATTTCCAAAAAGTGCAGAAAAATTAAAAAAAATACTTCAGCTTATAATATGATTAGGTCACCTTTAAAAATTGTATCTTCTTTTCACTCCATTTAAATGTTTTGTGCTGTTAAGAACATAGTTATTTAAGCAGTCACTTTGTCGGACTTTGTGTGTTTTAAAATATAGTAAAATAAAGTGTAATATGTGGAAGATTGCTGAATCTGTAATAAAAAAGCTCATTCATTATTTTATTTTAATACTATTATAGTATATAAAGTATCTGAATGGCAATGGTGGATAGTGAATAACTAGATGACTGATTATTTTATGTTATACAACTGAGGTCTGTAGAAACTATAAGGAATACAATTGTAACCAAATATAATTAAAACATTTTGTGAAATGTGCATTTTCTTATTCACTGTGCTTTGAAAAAGTACATAGTTTTGTCTACAATATCTTTTTAACTTTGCTAAATTGGTAATCAAAATTAATATATCAAATATTTCTGCAAAATACTTATCAATTTAAGAATTTTTTTGCAATATAATTGGACATGTAGAAATTTTTGGTTTGGTATTGATGAAATGAAAACAAACAGATCAGTAGCTACAAACCTATATTCCATTTCAAGGAATTCATTATTTTATTCACCTTATTCTTTGATCTAAAATAGCAACTCCTAAATTCAAGGACAGTATTTAATCATAAGTACTTCTCCAAATACATAATTCTGTTAGGATGAGATATTCATTTTTAAATGTGAATTAATTTCAGAAGACTATAAAATCTTTACCTAAAGTAAATTTCCATTCTTGTATATTATTTAAATAACTCAACATTTTATTTTGTATTTAGCATACAATCATAAATCTAAAACAGCATTGTACTTAAAATATTATGAAACAGAAAATGCAGTTATTTGAGAATCAAGTAATTGAAATTTCACTCTTGCATTCAAAGCACATAGCAGATAAAAGTGGTTGCAATTTTTAATGAGGAAATAAGGAAAACAAAACAAAAATATGAGATCTATGGCATTGAGTTTCAATTTAGTAACAATCTCGTATATACATAAACCTAATGGAAAAGTTCATCTTAAGGTTTTTCTTATTTGATGGTTGAAAGACAGTAAAGAGAGAATAAAAAATATATCTTTAAAAATTTTAATAAATGCAAACTTTGAATGATTTCTTTACATAGGACTTAATTGGGTATATACTTTTTCAGTTTACCTAATATTCTCTTTTGACAATGCAAATTAACAAGACAAGTTCTTTAAATGAAAGATAGCATGGACACCCACTGGTATAATGTGTGTACATATTTACAAAAAATTAATTTTTTTATTTTCTATATTCTATGTTTACATTCCAAAGGCTTTCCCCTTTCCCAGTTCCCACTCACCATAGTTCCCATAGTTCCTCTCCCCCCAACTATTCCCCAATCATTCCCCCTCCCCCCTCGGTTTCTTTACTAAACTGGATGCAATCTTTACAGGCCCAGGGTCCTCTCCTTTCTTCTTCTTGGGAATCATTTGACTTGCTATTTGTGTCTTGAGTATTTAGGGCTTCTGGGCTCATTAATATCCACTTATCAGTGATTGCATTTCATGTGCATTCTTTTGTGATTGGGTTAGTTCACTCAGGATGATATTTTCCAGGTCTAATCATTTACCTACAAATTGCATGAATTCATTATTTTTAATTGCTGAGTAGTACTCCATTGTATAAATATACCACATTTTCTGTATCCATTCCTCCTTTGAGGGATATTTGGGCTCCTTCCAATTTCTGGCTATTATAAACAAGGCTGCTATAAACATAGTGGAGCATGTGTCTTTATTGTATGCAGGGGAATCCTCTGGGTATATGCCCAGGAGTGGTATGCCAGGGTCCTCTGGAAGTGACATGCCCAATTTTCTGAGGAACCTCCACACTGATTTCCAGAGCGGTTTTACCATTTTGCAATCCCACCAACAGTGGAGGAGTGTTCCTCTTTCTCCACATCCACACCAGCACTTGTTGTCTCTTGAGTTTTTAATCTTAGCCATTCTGACTGGTGTGAGGTGGAATCTCAGGGTTGTTTTGATTTGCATTTCCCTGATGACTAATGAAGTTGAACATCTCTTAAGGTGTTTCTCGGCCATCCGAATTTCATCTGGTGAAAATTCTTTGTTTAGCTCTGTGCCCCATTTTTTGATAGGGTTATTTGGTTCTTTGGGGTCTAACTTCTTGAGTTCTTTGTATATATTGGATATTAGCCCTCTATCGGATGTGGGGTTGGTGAAGATCTTTTCCCACTTTGTTGGTTGCCGTTTTGTCCTTCTGAGAGTGTCCTTTGCTTTGCAGGAACTTTGTAATTTTATGAGGTCCCATTTGTGGATTCTTGATCTTAGTGCATAAGCTATTGGTGTTCTGTTCAGGAACTTTTCCCCTGTGCCCAAGTCCTCCAGGGTCTTCCCAAGTTTCTTTTCTAATAGTTTCAGTGTGTCTGGTTTTATGTGGAGGTCCTTGATCCACTTGGAGTTGATCTTAGTGCAAAGAGATAAGAGTGGGTCAATTCGCATTCTTCTGCATGTTGACCTCCAGTTGAACCAGCACCATTTGTTGAAAAGGCTATCTTTTTTCCACTGGATGGTTGTAGCTCCTTTATCAAAGTTCAAGTGACCAAAAGTCTGCAGGTTCAATTCTGGGTCTTCAATCCTATTCCATTGATCTACTTGCCTGTCACTGTACCAATACCATGCAGTTTTTAACACAATTGCTCTGTAGTACTGCTTGAAGTCAGGGATATTGATTCCCCAAGAAGTCTATTTATTGTTAAGAATAGTTTTAGCTATCCTGTGTTTTTTTTTATTCCAGATGAATTTGAGAATTGCTCTTTTTAGATCTATGAAGAATTGATTTGGGAGTTTGATGGGGATTGCATTGAATTTGTAGATTGCTTTTGGCAAGATGGCCATTTTTACTATATTGATCCTCCCAATCCAAGAGCATAAAATATTTTTCCTTTTCCTGAGGTCTTCTTCGATTTCTTTCTTCAAAGACTTGAAGGTCCTCTCATACATATCTTTCACTTGAGATTCCACCTAACACCAGTCAGAATAGTTAAGATTAAAAACTCAAGAGAGAACAGGTGCTGGCGAGGATGTGGAAAAAGACGAAAACTCCTACACTGTTGGTGGGACTGCAAGATGGTACAACTGCTATGGAAATCAGTCTGGAGGTTCCTCAGAAAATTGGGCATGACACTTCCAGAGGACCCTGTTATACCATTCCTGGGCATATACCCAGAGGATTCCCCTGCATACAATAAAGACATATGCTTCACTATGTTCATAGCAGCCTTATTTATAATAGCCAGATGTTGGAAGGAGGCCATATGTCCCTCAAAGGAGGAATGGATACAGAAAATGTGGGATATTTATACAATGGAATAGTACTCAGCAATTAAAAATAATGAATTCATGCAGTTTGTAGGCAAATGTTTGGATCTGGAAAATATCATCCTAAGTGAGTTAACCCAATCACAAAAGAATGCACATGAAATGCAATCACTGATAAGTGGATATTAATGAGCCTAGAAGCTCTGAATACTCTAGGCATAATTAGCAAATGAAAGGATACCCAAGAAGAAGGAAGGAGAGGACCCTGGTCCTGAAAAGACTGGATCCAGTTTTGTAGGAGAGTACCAGAGCAGAAAAAAGGTGGGGGGGGGGATGATGGGGGAATAGGCGGGAGGCAGCAGGGTTAGGGGAAGAGGACTTATGTGACATAGTGTAAAGGTGAAACTGGAAACGAGGGAAAGCCTTCAGAATGCAAACAAAGAATATAGAAAATAAATAAAAAATATATAGAAAAAAGTTGAGGTATTATTAGAACTCATAAAAAGAAGATAATTATAATATAAAGTGGTTTACATGAGTATAAAAGCTTTGTAAATTGGCTTTATAAAACTTACGTTGATGTTTAGAACCAGACTTTTGGAAACCCCAGGATATATTTGAAAGTGATCCATTGCAAGATGTCTTTGATCTGAGATGATTTTGTTCCTAACTCCCAAGGGATGGCATTATGCCATGATCAGCAGAGCCATAAAAAAAAAAAAATGAAACCTGGAAAGGTGAGAAAAAAAATCTGGGTTTATTTCAGGAATAAGAAAATATATTTTTCCACTTTTGTATATATTTTTGAGCTAACTACCACAGATAATACTATAATCAAAAGCTTGAGCAAATAGTCTCATTTACCCTTTTATAATGAGTTTTCAATTCACAACCCTGTCGTAGAGATTATATTTTTCCCTATAGGACATTCCTCCTAGATACTATGTTATGCCTGAAGATTTTCATAATCATTTAAGTTACATTTCAGTCAGGTTTTGTCAGAGAAACAAACGGTAGACCATTTGGACTTCAACAAGTTTATAGGTATGCCAATAAGATAAAATATAAAATAATATAAAACATAAAATGTAAAATATAAAAAATAAAACATGGAAAGGAAATAATGTATTATACCAATTAAAGGATATTGAATAATAAGAGTCAATAATCCAGTTTCAATTAGTTTCACTGTGTCCCTGTTTAGTTTCTCCTTTCCTGATCATTAAGGAGAGTGGTGTGTTGAAGTCACCCACAATTATTGTATTAGGTGCAATGTGTGCTTTAAGATTTAGTAAAGTTTCTTTTTTGAATGAGGGTGCCCTTGCATTTGGAGCATAGATGTTCAGTATTGAGAGTACTTCTTGGTGGATTTTCCCTTTGACCAGCAAGAAGTGACCTTTTGATGACTAGGTTGAAAGTCAATTTTACCTGATATTAGAATGGCTACTCTGGCTTGTTTCCTGAGACCATTTGCTTGTAATATTGTCTTCCAGGCTTTTACTTTAAGGTAATGTTTGTCTTTGACATTGAGAAGTGTTTCCTGTATGCAGCAAAATGTAGGGTCCTGTTTCTGTATTCAGTCTGTTAGTCTATGTTTTTTTTGGGGGGGGATTGAGTCCATTGATATTAAGAGATATTAAGGAATAGTAATTATTACTTCCTGATACTTTTGAAATTATTTTTTATATTTGAAAGGTTATCTTCTTTTGGATTTGACGAGAGGAAGTTTCTATCTTGCTTCTTCCTAGGGGTAATTTCCCTCCTTGTGTTGGTGTTTCCCCCCTATTATCCTTCGTAGGGCTGTGTTTGTGGAAAGATATGGTGCAAATTTGGTTTTGTCATGGAACACCTTGGTTTCTCCATCTATGATGATTGAGAGTTTTGCTGGGTATACTAGTTTTGGCTGAATTTTGTGTTTTCTTAGAGTCTGCATGATTTCTGCCCAGGATCTTCTAGCTTCCATGGTCTCAGGTGAGAAGTCTGGTGTAATTCTAATAGGTCTTCATTTATATGTTACTTGGCCTTTTCTCTTACTGCCCTTAATATTCTTTCTTTGTTTATTACATTTGGGGTTTTGATTATTATGTGATGGGAGGTATTTCTGCTCTGGTCCAGTCTATTTTGGAGTTCTGTAGGCTTCTTGTATATTAATGGGCATCTCTCTCTTTAAGTAGGGAAAGTTTTCTTCCATACTATGTAGAAGATATTTTCTGGCCCTTTAAATTGTATATCTTCACTCTCATCTTTGGACCAATAGGACTTAACAGATATATATATATATATATATATATATATATATATATATATATATAACATTTCATCCTAAAGCAAAAGAATATACAATTTTCTCAGCACTGCATGGTACCTTCTCCAAAATCAATCATATAATTGCTCACAAGACAGATGTCAACAAATACAAGAAGATCAAACTACTCCCATGCCTCCTATCAGATCACTATGGAGTAAGAGTGGTCTTCAACAGCAACAAAAACAACAGAAAGCCTACAATCACATGGAGACTGAACAATACTCAATGATACCTTAGTCAAGGAAGAAATAAAAAAAATCAAAGACATTTTAGAATTTAATGAAAATGAAGGTACAAGCTACCCAAATCTATGGGACACAATGAAAGCAGTGCTAAAGGGAAAACTCATAGCCCTGAGTGCCTCCAAAAAGAAACTGGAGAGCGCATACACTAGCAGCTTAACAGCACACCTGAAAGCCCTGGAACAAAAAGAAGCTAATTCACCCAGGAGGAGTAGAAGGTAGGAAATCATCAAAATAAGGGCAGAAATCAATCAAGTAGAAACAAAGAGAACCATACAAAGAATCAACAAAACCAAGAGCTGGTTCTTTGAGAAAATCAACAAGATAGATAAAACTTTAGCCAGACTAACCAAAGGGCACAGAGACAGTATCCAAGTTAACAAAATTAGAAATGAAAAGGGGGATATAACAAGAGAAAATGAGGAAATTCAAAAAATCAACAGATCCTACTACAAAAGCCTATACTCAACACAACTGGAGAATCTGGAGGAAATGGACAATTTCCTAGACAGATACCAAATACCAAAATTAAATCAGCATCAATTAGATCAGCTAAACAGTCCCATAACCCCTAGAGAAATAGAAGGGGTTATAGAAAGCCTCCCAACCAAAAAAAGTATTGGATCAGATGGTTTTAGTGCAGAATTCTATCAGACCTTCAAAGAAGACCTAACACCAATACTCTTCAAACTATTCAACAAAATAGAAACAGAAGGAATACTGCCCAATTCGTTCTACGAAGAAGCCACAATTACCCTGATAACAAAACCACACAAAGATCCTATAAAAAAGAGAACTACAGGCCAATTTCCGTTATGAATATTGATGCAAAAATACTAAATAAAATTCTTGCCAACCAAATCCAAGAGCACATCAAAATGATCATTCATCATGATCAAGTAGGCTTCATCCCAGGGATGAAGGGATGGTTCAATATATGGAAATCCATCAATGTAATCCACTACATAAACGTACTAAAAGAAAAAAACCACATGGTCATCTCATTAGATGGTGAAAAATCATTTGACAAAATTCAGCATCCTTTCATGCTAAAAGTCCTGGAAATAACAGGAATTCAAGGCCCATACATAAATATATTAAAAGCAATATACAGCAAAGCAGTAGCCAACATCAAAAATAAATGGAGAGAAACTTGAAGAAATCCCACTAAAATCAGAGACTAGACAAGGTTGGCTTCTCTCTCCATATCATTTCAATATAGTACTTGATGTTGTAGCAAGAGCAATTAGACAACATAAGGAAGTCAAAGGGCTACAAATTGGAAAGGAAGAAGTCAAACTATCACTATTTGCAGAAGACATGATAGTATACTTAAGTGACCCATAAAACTCCACCAGAGAATTCCTACAGCTGATAAACAACTTCAGCAAAGTGGCTGGTTATAAAATCTACTCAAGCAAATCAGTAGCCTTCTTGTACTCAAAGGACAAGCAGGCTGAGATAGAAGTTGGGAAAATAACACCCTTCACAATAGCCACAAACAATATAAAGTATCTTGGCCTGACTAACCAAACAAGTGAAAGATCTGTATGCCAGGAACTTCAAGTCCTTGAAGAAAGGAATCGAAGAAGACCTCAGGAAATGGAAAAATATTTCATGCTCTTGGATGGGAAGATCAATATAGTAAAAATGTCCATCTTGCCAAAAGCAATCTACAGATTCAATGCAATCCCCATCAAAATCCCAAATCAATTCTTCATAGATCTAGAAAGAGCAATTCTCAAATTCATCTGGAGGAACAAAAAACCCAGGATAGCTAAAACTATTCTCAACAATAAAAGGAATTCTGGGGGAATCAATATCCCTGAACTCAAGCAGTAATACAGAGCAATTCTGTTAAAAACTGCATGGCTGCCTGGCAGTGGTGGTGCATACCTTTAATCCCAGCACTTGAGAGGCAGAGGCACGCAGATTTCTGAGTTCGAAGCTGGTCTACAAAGTGAGTTCCAGGACAGCCCGAACTACACAGGGAAACCCTGTCTCGAAAAAAACCAAAAACCAATAAATAAATAAATAAACAAATAAATAAACAAATAAATAAAACAAAAACCAACCAAACAAACAAAAAACCCAGCCTGGTATTGTTACAGGGACCGGCAAGTAGATGAGTGGAATAGGATTGAATATCCAGAAATGAACCCACAGACTTATGTTCACTTGATCATTGATAAAGGAGCTACAATCATCCAGTAGAAAAAAAGATAGCCTTTTCAACAAATGGTGCTGGTTCAACTGGAGGTCAACATGCAGAAGAATGCAAATTGACCCACTCTTATCTCCTTGTACTAATATCAACTCCAACTGGATCAAGGACCTCCACATAAAACCAGACACACTGAAACTAATAGAAAAGAAACTGGGGAAGACCTTGGAGGACATGGGCACAGGGGGAAAGTTTCTGAACAGAACACCAATAGCTTATGCTCTAAGATCAAGAATTGACAAATGGGACCTCATAAAATTACAAAGTTTCTCTAAGGCAAAGGACAGAGTCAGAAGGACAAAACAGCCATCAACAAATCGGGAAAAGATCTTCACCAACCCTACATCTGACAGAGGGCTAATATCCAATATATACAAAGAACTCAAGAAGTTAGACCCCAAAGAACCAAATAACCCTATCAGAAAATGGGGGAATAGGCAGAAGGCGGGGAGGGAGGCAGTGGGGGGGCCATAGGGTGAAGGGGAAACTGGGAAAGGGGAAAGACTTCAGAATGTAAAAATTCAATATAGAAAATTAAAAAAAGAATCAATAATCAAGACCAGCACAGTATATTTAATAAAATCTGCTCATATTCAGTAAATGTAGTAAATTAAGTGACAAATAAAACATGGGAAGCATGGTAAATATTATGAATATGGAAAACAAGGTTGGAAAAATCTGTTACATTCACTTCTGTCAAAAAAGCTTATCACAATCACCAGTGTTCTGTTAACATTAGATTAATGAGGCTCTTACCTCATTTTATACCCTAGAGAAGTTAAGCTGTGCAGTTTCTGTGCTTGGTGCCCTAGAATAAATTTTCTGTTCAAGTAAGTAGTGGGACAAATAACCATGACAGGGAAATAATTACAACTAAAACTGTCTTTCAATTGTAAAGGGGCATGCCCAAGATTTCTACAGGTAATTTAGACATTTTAACGTATTTTTGATGCTAATGTATGAATATTTGAACCAATTATTTATTGGCATGTACTGGTAATCAATACATATGAGTAATAGGTAACATTTACATAGTTTTATTGTGTGTATTATATAAGTAGAAGCTGCGGTAAAATAGGAAGTTACAATTCTTAAAGACAATTTATATAGGCTTTTCGTTCTCTCCTCTGTGTACAATAAAGTGTAAAAAGTCTTTTCTCACCTATGGTAAACATTTAAATCCATCTATAAAAATAAAACAATATAAGCAGAATTTTAAAATTAATTTTTGAGAAGGTGAATGACAAAATGTAAGTGATAAGTGACGATACTTCTGTTTTAATACCAGTAGTAATAATTGCCAATATTGCCAAGGATCAGCTTGGAGAGGGGATCTGAGAAAGGAGTGCTTGGGAGTTGTGAAAAATGGACTCACATTCAATCTTTGGGTACAAGTTGACAGCATGTGTTCTGCTCCAGTTTTCTCTGGAGATCTCCTGTCAGCTCAGGCAGATAGCTCTTACAGAACAATGTTAAGTTTATTATTTACATATCAATCATTTCATTTCCTCCAGGTTCCCATTTGATTATCCCATGAATAAGAATTCCATGACACTACTATCCTGATTCTTAGAAAAAAAAATATTTCTTTAATAGATTTTTGTGTTTCCTCTTTCATAGCTTCTACTTGTTGGCCCACGTTCTTTTGTATTTCTTTAAGTGATTTTTGCCTTTCTTCCTTATTGTCTTCTTCTTTTTGATCCATCTTCTCCTGCATTTCTTGAAGTGATTTTTGTATTTGCCTTGTAAAGGCTTCTAACTTTTGATCCATTTTTCTCTTCTATTTCTTTACGAGATTTTTCTATGTGTTCAGCTACCAGCATCCTGACCAGTGATTTTATATCCAAGTCTTGTTTTTCTGGTGTTTTGGGGTATCCAGGGCTTCCTGTTGTGGGCATGTCACTGCCAGAGGACCCTGGCATACCACTCCTTGGCATATACCCAGAGGATTCCCCTGCATGCAATAAGGACACATGCTCCACTATGTTTATAGCAGCCTTGTTTATAATAGCCAGAAACTGGAAGGAGCCCAAATATCCCTCAGAGGAATGGATACAGAAAATGTGGTATATTTATACAATGGAATACTACTCAGCAATTAAAAATAATGAATTCATGCAATTTGTAGGTAAATGGTTAGACCTGGAAAATATCATCCTGAGTGAATTAACCCAATCACAAAAGAATGCACATGAAATGCAATCACTGATAAGTGGATATTAATGAGCCCAGAAGCCCTAAATACTCAAGACACAAATAGCAAGTCAAATGAGTCCCAAGAAGAAGAAAGGAGAAGACCCTGGGCCTGTAAAGATTGCATCCAGTTTAGTAAATAAACCGAGGGGGGAGGGGGAATGATTGGGGAACAGTTGGGGGGGAGAGGAACTATGGGAACTATGGTGGGTGGGAACTGGGAAAGGAGAAAGCCTTTGGAATGTAAACATAGAATATAGAAAATAAAAAAAATTAAAAAAAAAACTACCAGAAAAAAAATACAACGAGCATATTTTTCAACATTGCAAATGAATTCAGAGATCTACCTGCCTCTGAAAGCACTGAGAATAAGTTTAGCTTTGTAGGATCTCATCCTGAAATTATCACTTCAGGCTATACTCTGTCCTAGGTTGACCTTGAACTCAGGAAGTTGCCTGACTTTGTGAGCCCAAAGCAGAATGTGGTCTTTCCCTGAGATCACCACTCCACAAATCTCTTTATCTCTTTTTAAAATATCTTTCAGACAAGCTGGCTCATAGTGTAGCTAACTTTGTTTTTTTTAATTCCATGAATCCCCTCATATAATTCAAATTTAGTCCTTATATTTTGCATAGTTGAGAAATGATATATTCTTGAACTCAGGTTTTTAGAGTGATTTCCCAAATCCATAAGAGCTGTTCTGATGGTCTCATCATTTATGATTTTTCTGAGATATTAGACACGTTCTTACCTCCTGAGCTTGTGCTATATCTGATTATCATAGGACCATTAATCTTGACAAGGAGGATATTCCCTGATCTCTCTCTCTCTCTCTCTCTCTCTCTCTCTCTCTCTCTCTCTCTCTCTCTCTCTCTCACTCTCACCCCCCCTCTCTCTCTCTCTCTCTCTCTCACACACACACACACACACACACACACACACACACGCACACAGAAACAAACACACACACACACACACACACACACACACACTCCTCACTCCCAGTAGCAACCTTTAACTCTCATGCAGGATTATTCCCTACTGACTCTGTTAAATGGGCAGGAAGCAATATTACACAGTCCTTTCCACATGTACAAGCATGACTCAGCAAATACAGTGTTTTAAAAAAGTAATCAACTGCTCCATTCTTTTGGCAATTCTCCTCCATCAGACCTGTTGAGCCTGAACCATACTAAGACCATCAAACTTAACTGTCCTCCCAATACCTATTACCAGAGGACATCCAGATACCTACAGGACCTTGAAAGAACAAAATCAGCAAAAGCCAGTGCAATATGATGCCTTTAGAGCACAGACACCCTTCTACAGTAAATCCTGAATATTCTAACACAAACAAAGCACAGGAAAATGACTTGAAATCCAATGTTATAAAGATGATAGAGGCTTTTAAAGAGGAAATGAGTAAAGCCCATAAAGAAACACTGTAAAATATAATCCAAATGATAGAGGACTTTAAAAAAAATCCTTAAAGATATAAAGGAAATAAAATTAATTAGGTGAAGGTGTTGTGATCATAAAAAGAGGTTAGAAAATATGGTATACGGTGGTGTGGGGGAAGGGGATGTATCAGCATGCCCTTGCAGAGGCATCCCTTCTCCCGAGGGACCAGACACACACCAGCATAGTATAGAATTAAGTTTATTTATGGCATGTGATGGGAGATAAGGGGTAGAAGAGGAGGGAGAGAAAGGCAGAGAGAGGGAGAGAGTAGAGACACAGAGGCCAGCCATGACCAATTGGAGGGATTGGTAGGGGAGAAGAGCCCAAGAGAGTGAAAGGGAGAGGATGAGAGCAAGAGAAGTAAGAGACATAAGAAGTAAGAGGGTAAGAGAGACTATGATCAAGCAATAGAGGGAGGAGGGGGTGAGCATTCCTTTTTATAATAGACCAGGTTTACTTGGCTGTTCCCAGGTAATAGTGGGGTGGAACTTAGACAGAATCCTAACAGAAGGAACTAAATAAAATTGTGCAGGACCTGAAAGTAGAAATAGAAGTAATAAAGAAAACACTAAGGGAACCTCAGAGTTGGAAAACCTAAGAAAATGAACAGGAATAACAAATGCAAGCATCACCAAAGGCATGCAAGATATGGAAGAGAAAAATCTAAGGCTTAGAGTTACTATAGAAGAAATTAATACATCAGTAAAAAGAAATGCTAAATGTAAAATATTTCTGACACAAAACATCCAGGAAATCTGGGATACCATAAAAAGACCTAACCTAAGAATAATGGGAATAGAAGAAGATAAAGATTGCCAGTTCCAAGGACCAGAAAATATTTTTTAAAAAGTAATACGACACCTTTCCCTAAAGAAAGAGATGCCTATAAATATATAATAAGTTTATAGAACACCAATTATACTGGACCAGAAAAGAATATCCTCCAAGAACATAATAATTAAAACATAAATTCTACATAATAAGAAAATATTAGAAGCAGCAAGGGAAAACCCTGCAAACTTACAAAGGTAGAGCTATTAGAATTATGACTGAATTCTCAAAAAAGACTCTCAAAGCTGGAAATGCCTGGACAGAGAGAAATCCTGCAACCTCTAAAAATCAAAAGGTGCCAACCTTGACTATTTTACCCAAGCAAACTCTCAATAAGTATACATAGAGAAAACTAGATATTTCAAGACATAATCAAATTCAAGGAATATGTATACACAAATCCAGGCCAACAGAAAATACTAGAAGGAAATCTCAAACACATGAAGGATAACTATATCCAATAAAACACAGGAAGCATACACACACACACACAGAGACACACAGACACACACAGACACACACAGAAACACACACACACACACACACACACACACACACACACACACACGACGAGCAAGACCAACATCAAAAGTACAGGAAAAAAAATCACTTGTCATTAATATTTCTCAATATCAATGGATCCAATTTTCCAATAAAAAGGCATATGCTAACAGAATGGATGTGAAAACAGTATTCATAATTCTGCTGCATACAAGGAACACACCTAAGGAATAAAGATGAACATTATATAAGATTAAGGGGCTGAAAGAGAGTCTTCCAAGTAAATGGGCTCAAGAAGCAAGCTGGAGTAGCCATTCTAGTATCTAATAAAATACACTTTCAACTAAAATGTATATCAGTACAATTACAGACCATAATAAATTATTGCTTCTTAGTAATATCTATTGAGCAGTTTGAATGTAAGCTGCTGCTAAGTGGAAGGATTTTTTTGTGAGTTCTCAAAATGATTTATGCTAGTTTTTAGTTTATGGAGATGTTTTATAATATGATAATGACAATATTATTCTGTTGTGTCAACACAAAATAATTACATTGTTTCTAACAATATTCTCACTTTTTAAGTATAGTCATTTAGCTAATTAAAGGCATTAAAGAAAAATGAGTTTGGATCTTGCCAATTTCATCAGTATTTCAGAAAATCGCCATTTAAACTTCCATGGAGCCCTCCTGTCTTAAGAGATACCACATGACATTTCATAGAGTTAACTAGGAAAACCAATACAAGTATGTTCAAAACCTAGCATGGTATTTTCCTGTTAATATTTGATATTATAGATAGGGAATTAATCACAATGATAACTAAATCCTTCACAGTTGCTAAACATCATGTTACTCATACTAAGTGAGAAAGTATGAGAGAGAAAAGATAAAGAACAGACGGTAGTTAAAAAGCCATAGGAAAATTTATGTACACTTAAAATTATATAATATACATAAGTACATTTGAATATATATGTAAATATTTAAACAAAATTATACCATGTATGATGATAATGTTTCCATATGGAATTATACACTAGTTTAAAAAATATTAAATATTTAATTAAGCTATTCCACTTATTGCTTTAATATATTTTTATATGAATTTTGTAGATCTAGTCATGTGTAACCTCTCCTTAAATTGTTGGTAACAGGAGTATAAAATAATCCAAAAGCAGTATAGGTTATTTCAACTGCTCTTAGTTGCTTCCATAAAGTTCAAGGTAAGATCCTATTGCTGAAGATTCTGCACAATTGGAATGCAGTAATTGGAAGAATCTCATATTACCTAAATATGCTGTGAAAATTGCTAAAGCAGAAAAGCAACAGTCCTATACAGTCACAAAGTCTACAAACAACCTAAAATGACAAGCCAAGAAAAATATCCTCATAGGTACAAAAATGGTACCTATAACTATGTACTTTTGATTAGACTTAAGTGCTGCTAAACAGAAGGGAATCCATGCCTAATCCTGTAAATCTAGGCAACTGCCTATGGCTAGTGATATCAACAACCTTACATGAGAATCTACTACTGCCAATTACCTATCCCAGAGTAATTCTAAATACCCAATCTTATACATATTGATTAATGAGGCTCTCACCTTTCATCAAAGAAACATGTCTTCACAACAAATGGATAGCATTAGAGAAATCTAGAACTGCTCAAAATATAGAGACCAACCAACCATAGTCAATTGATACATTTACAGTACAACTGCTCTATATGTATCCAATGCCCTATACCTAAGGCTCAGAGAATATGATTTAAGGGTGGGGAGAAATTGAAAGTCAAAGACCAGGTATCAACTACAAGATAGTGTCAACTTCTAAGGCTCAAGTATCATCATGGAAGAGCAATTAAAAGAATTTGCAAAGGCATGGACAAATATAAAACTGTCTTCTAGATACAATATGGCAGCTGCATATAATGGACTCATAGTTGTTACAACAGGCACAATACTTATGGACTCTTAAGCCAGAACAACTTACAGAATGGAGAAGAAAGTTAGGTATTGAGTCCTATCTCTTAACAAGGAGGTATTAGCAAATGATAGCTAATAGGATTCATAGAGTTAAATTTTCTTGTAAGGGTGTGGCCTCTGGTAGTTTTACCATGCTCTAAGGGATGTTCACACATTCATATGAGTAGCACAAATTTGATTTGTTAAAAAAAAAGCACACATTTTCGGTAGATAGGGAAAATTTTGTATATGGGAGGAGTCAAGGGACGGAGATGAATACGATCAATATATATTGCACAAATTCTTTCAAAGAATTAGCAAACAGATAAAAAAAACCATGCAAGTGATTTTAGTGAGTTAAGTGATTTTGAAATTGTAAAAACTGTAGGGTTTTTTTACATATATATTACATCAAAATAAAAAAGATGAAATAAGTAATTTAAACAGAACTATATTGTTATAAATCAGTGAGGCAGAATCATCAATTAAATATATCTTGAGTTAAAACATTCCAAGCTTAGTCAGATTCTGCTACATTTCAACATACTTCCAAATATGGAACAACTCTATTGATTCTCAAATTACTCCAGAACATAGTAAAGAAAAAAATAACTCTTCTTACAAACCTTGTGTTATCCTGATACCCATATCAGATACTATCTCAACAAAACTAACAGCACCAGCAACAACAGAACAACACTCCAATTTTTTTTTGAAATTCACCTGAATACCAAGCTGCAGATCTGATACACACATGGGGGGGTGTCCTAGATCCAGCCCATGCTCACTTTTTGGGTTGTAGTTCATTCTCTGGGAGTTCCAAAGGGTCCAAGTTGATTGACTCTGTTGGCCTTTTTGTGGGTTTCTATCCCTTTTGGGTCAATCAATCTTTCCCCTAGCTCTTTCACAAGATTCTTTTTGCTCTGTCTAATGTTTGACTGTGGGTCTTTGCATCTGTTTCCATAAGCTGCTTAAAGAAGCCTCTCAGAAGACAGATATATTAGGTACCTGTCTGCAACCATAACAGAGTAATGTTAATAGTGTCACTTCTTGGTTCTTTCTCATGGGGAGGCATGCATGGTATATACACTCACTTATACTTAGATGTTAGTCATAAAGTACAGAATAACCATACTATAATTGACAGACTCAAATAAGCCATATAATAGGGAGGGCCAAAGGGAGGATTGAATTTCACTCAGATGGGGAAATATAATGATCATTGTAGGTGGAACTGGGTGGCAAAGAGGATGGGGCAGGATATGGGCAGGGATCAGGTGTAGATAGAGTCAGAGCATATGCAGGGGGCAAAGCAGCTGGGGTGCAGAACTCTAGGATGTGCTACATATCCAGGTATAGGAGTCTATGGGGGCAACTCTAACTGCAACTTTTAGGAGTGGGAGATGTAGTACTTGAAGTGGCAACCTCTTGTAGTCAGATGCCTCCCAGTGGAGGCATAAGGATACCTACCCACACACAAAAACTTCAATCCATAATATGTCCTGCTAGAAGAGGTGTAGGGAAAAAGATGGAGCAAGGACTGAGAGAATAGCCAACAAATGACTAGTTCTACTTACTTACATACTTACTTACTTACTTACTTAGTTACTTACTTACTTAGTTACTTACTTATTTCAGATACCGGGTTTCTCTGCAGTCCTTTGGCTTTCCTGAAACTATCTCCATTGACCAACCTTGCAGTCAAACTCATAGAGAATCACTTTTCTCTACCTCCCAAGGGCACCACCACCACCACCTAGATAGTTTTCAGTTAGTTTTGAAATGTAAAAAAGAAAAAATGGTGATGGGAAGGCATATAGGTGGGTTTGATTAAAACATATTACATGCAAGTATCAAATTTTGCAACAAAATACCACAATCATAAAAATAACATAAAAGACATCATTTAAAATGTTTCTGTATCATTTAATGAAAAATGGTATAAAATAGAGTTAAAATATATACTAAATATTAAAAGGCATTCCTCAGAGAATACATACTTAATTCTAATAAATAAATATAGAGAATGACTGTTATTAGCATCTACCTGATCATGCTTTAATGACTGATATACCTAAAACAAAATTGAAGACATATATAATATAAAGCTTACATGGTCATTCCTGTAAAGTTAAAAATTTATATCTCAAATTTTGTAACAACAAACTAAAATGAAACATGTAACAAGTAAGAGGACTATTGTTTCAACATGTAAAGCATTAAACTGATAAAATGAAACATGACTAGTCTCAGACAAAATTTAGTATACAGTTGATAGTAAAAATTTGAATAGATTGGTGAGGTTTGAGGTAATAAAATAGCAAATATATTAAAAATGATAATATGTGAGTAAAATATACATATAAATAATAAATGTAATTAAATTAAAATAATTGAGCTAGTGAATAAAAAGTTTTTTTAAAAATGAAACATTTTGTATTAATTTTGAATAAAATAGAGACAGAAGTGATACTGCCCAACTCATTCTTTGAAGCCACAATTATGCTAATACTTAAACCACAAAAAGATCCAACAAAGAAAGAGAACTACAGGCCAATTTCTCTTATGAATATTGACGCAAAAATACTAAATAAAATTCTTGCCAACCGAATCCAAGAGCATATCAAAACGATCATTCACCATGATCAAGTAGGCTTCATTTCAGGGATGCAGGGATGGTTCAATATACAGAAATCCATCAATGTAATCCACTACATAAACAAACTAAAAGAAAAAAACCACATGGTCATCTCATTAGATGCTGAAAAAGCATTCGACAAAATTCAGCATCCTTTCATGCTAAAAGTCTTGGAAAGAGCAGGAATTCAAGGCCCATACCTAAACATAGTAAAAGCAATCTACAGCAAACCAGTAGCCAACAACAAAATAAATGGAGAGAAACTTGAAGCAATCCCACTAAAATCAGGGACTAGACAAGGCTGCCCTCTCTCTCCATATCTTTTCAATATAGTTCTTGAAGTTCTAGCGAGAGCAATTAGACAACATAAGGAAGTCAAAGGGATACAAATTGGAAAGGAAGAAGTCAAACTATCACTATTTGCAGACGATAGGATAGTCTACTTAAGCGATCCAAAAAAACTCCACCAGAGAACTTCTACAGCTGATAAACAACTTCAGCAAAGTGGCTGGTTATAAAATTAACTCAAGCAAATCAGTAGAATTATTGAACTCAAAGGACAAGCAGGCTGAGAAAGAAGTTTGGGAAATAACACCCTTCACAATAGCCACAAACAACATAAAGTACCTTGGCGTAACTCTAACCAAACAAGCAAGAGATCTGTATGACAGGAACTTCAAGTCCTTGAAGAAAGAAATCGAAGAAGACCTCAGAAGATGGAAAAATATTTCTTGCTCCTGGATTGGCAGGATCAATATAGTAAAAATGGCCATCTTGCAAGAAGCAATCTACAGATTCAATGCAATCCCCATCAAAATCCCAAAACAATTCTTCATAGATCTAGAAAGAGCAATTCTCAAATTCATCTGGAGCAACAAAAAACCCAGGATAGCTAAAACTATTCTCAACAATAAATGGACTTCTGGGGGAATCAATATCCCTGACCTCAAGCAGTACTACAGAGCAATTGTGTTAAAAACTGCATGGTATTGGTACAGCAACAGGCAGGTAGATCAATGGAATAGGATTGAAGACCCAGAAATAAACCCACAGACTTATGGTCACTTGATCTTTGATAAAGGAGCCACAACCATCCAGTGGAAAAAAGATAGTCTTTTCAACAAATGCTGCTGGTTCAACTGGAGGTCAACATGCAGAAGAATGCAAATTGACCCACTCTTATCTCCTTGTACTAAGACCAACTCCAAGTGGATCAAGGACCTCCACATAAAACCAGACACACTGAAACTATTAGAAAAGAAACTTGGGAAGACCCTGGAGGACATGGGCACAGGGGGAAAGTTCCTGAACAGAACACCAATAGCTTATGCTCTAAGATCAAGAATTGACAAATGGGACCTCATAAAATTACAAAGTTTCTGTAAGGCAAAGGACACTGTCAGAAGGACAAAACGGCAACCAACAAAGTGGGAAATGATCTTCACCAACCCCACATCCGTCAGAGGGCTAATATCCAATATATACAAAGAACTCAAGAAGTTAGACCCCAAAGAACCAAATAACCCTATCAAAAAATGGGGTACAGAGCTAAACAAAGAATTTTCACCAGAAGAAATTCAGATGGCCGAGAAACACCTTAAGAGATGTTCAACATCATTAGTCATCAGGGAAATGCAAATCAAAACAACCCTGAGATTCCACCTCACACCAGTCAGAATGGCTAAGATTAAAAACTCAAGAGACAACAGGTGCTGGCAAGGATGTGGAGAAAGAGGAACATTCCTCCACTGTTGGTGGGATTGCAAAATGGTAAAACCGCTCTGGAAATCAGTTTGGCAGTTCCTCAGAAAATTGGGCATGTCACTTCCAGAGGACCCTGGCATACCACTCCTGGGCATATATACCCAGAGGATTCCCCTGCATACAATAAAGACACATGCTCCACTATGTTTATAGCAGCCTTGTTTATAATAGCCAGAAATTGGAAGGAGCCCAAATATCCCTCAAAGGATGAATGGATACAGAAAATGTGGTATATTTATACAATGGAGTACTACTCAGCAATTAAAAATAATGAACTCATGCAATTTGTAGGTAAATGGTTAGATCTGGAAACTATCATCCTGAGTGAGCTAACCCAATCACAAAAGAATACACATGAAATGCAATCACTGATAAGTGGATATTAATGAGCCCAGAAGCCCTAAATACTCAAGGCACAATTAGCAAGTCAAATGACTCCCAAGAAGAAGAAAGGAGAGGACCCTAGGCCTGTAAAAATTGGATCCAGTATTGTAGACCCAGAACAGAGAAATCGTGGGGGGGGGGAATGAGTGGGGAATAGCAGGGGGCAGAGAGGAATTATGGGACATATGGTGGGGGGGGTAATTGGGAAAGGGGAAACCCTTTGGAATGTAAACATAGAATATAGAAAATAAAAAAAACTAGAAAAAAATAAAAAAATAAAAAATAAAAAAATGAAACATTTTGTATTAATTTTGAATAAAATTTCCGTGGTAAAGCAATTTTATATATACAAAACAACATGTAAAAAAAAGAAAAATATGAGCATGAAAAACAGAAGTTACTAACACAATTTACAAGAAATATCCAGTAGTAAATTTGAAGTATTCAAAATTAATACATATAAAATGAATGCCATATATGTTGGAAGAAATAAATGGAGTTTAACTGCTTTGGGGAAAGTTTAAATACACTAACTAGAATCAGAGTTTGAAAAATCAGAAACTATGTTTACACTCTTTACTAAGTGCAAAAATAATTAGAAAATTTGTGTTTTGCTAGCAAATGGATGTGGATCTCAAATACATAATTTAATTAGAAAGAATGAAGTTATAAAGGAAATAAAATATAAAATGAAAAAAATACAATATTTAAGAAAATGAAAGGTTTAAAATAATTGAATTCAATGTAAAACACAAAGAGGAGTCAAATTAAAGTTTCTGATTTCAAGATTCCATTAAAATAAAGACATTGAAAACAAATGAGCAAATAACACAGATTACTGCTTAAAGTATAGCTCTCATCCCTCATAAGTAAATATAGTAAATAGTGGCTCACAAATGGTATCATAATTGGTCAAATTCAGACAGTAGTATGAAATGGTCACACTCATATGCAACATGTTTATCACATAACTCCTCACACTAACCCAAGTGTCAGAGATCATCACAGGACCCTGGTATAGCTGTCTCCTGAGAGGTTCTTTCAGAGCTTCAAAAATACTGAGGATAATGCTAGCTGCCAAATATTGGGACTGATCACTGGGTCCCCAAGGGAGGAATTAGAGAAAAGACTGAAGGACCTGAAATGGTTGCAGCCCATAGGAAGAACAACAATATCCATCATACTCCCAGCCCCACACCCAGGTTTAAACCACCAATCAAAATACACATGAGAGGATGTAAGGCTCCAAGCTGCGTATGTAGCAGAGGATGGACTTGTTGGACAACAAGGAAAGGAGAAGCCCTTGGTCCTGGGAAGAATACATGTCCCAGTGTAGGGGAATGCCAGGGCAAGGGTATGGGAGTGGGTGGGCTTGTGGATGAGCACCCTCAAAGAAGCAGGAGGAGGGAGGATGGGATAGGGGGGTTCCAGAGGGGAAACAAAGAAAGGAATAACATTTGAAATGTAAATAAATAAAATATACAATTAAAATAAGTTAAAAGGTAGGTTATGCATAATAGTCACTACTTAAAACTAGCCCACAGTCAATGGAAGACCAAGTAAATAAAATGTGGTGTGTGTTTAGTCATCAATAAAACTTAATGTCTTAAAAAACAAAACAAAACAAACGAACAAAAAAAACAGAAGCTGACATTGCATTTGTGTTCTTTTTACTGGTCTTTTATTTTTTTATTTGTTTTGTTTTGAATTTTTAAAATAAAGTGTTAAGAATCCAAAAAGAAATAAAGGAGCCAGAGAACAGGTAGGATCAGGTAAATTGGAGTCATCTTGGTACAGCCACAGCCAGGAGGCTATAGTCCTGAACTCACAGTAGCTATGGTTACCTGAAAAAAAATCATATAGGAGATTTAACATTCTAGCATGGACAGCCAGACATCACAGGAGCCACGAACCATAGTTCGAAAGTGTATGACATTTGATGGCTTCTGGTAGGGGGAGAGATATTTTCCTATAGTATGATGCCTGGCATTTAGACTATGCTTCATAGATAGACAGTAACTCTACATCAGTGTGTGTAAGGGTAACAGTAATTAGTTTAATGTGTTTTATAAAAAGAATCCAGGAGAAAATATGAAGTATGGGGTTTGGAGGAAGAGAGGGGTATTGTGTATTCATGAAATGTTAGAGGTAATATCAATGGTAGATATGATATAAAAAGACTGTTTGTGTGTGTGTGTGTGTGTGTGTGTGTGTGTGTGTACCACAGAATAAACTAAAAATTAGAAAACATATTTTTAAACTGAATTAAACATTTTGAATAAAGGCATAAAGAAAGTGATATGCTACTTACACAGAGACCTCAACAAAGATAGTATAAATTCCAAAATAGTTAACAAAATGTACGTAACATAAAAGCACTACTGCATTAAAAATATCTGAATTATCAATATTTTATTTGAGAAATGTAGGCCAATTTGTTCTGAAGAGATATTTCAGTAAATTAAAATCTTACTGCATAAATCTAAAGATGTGTGTTTAAATGCACAGATCCCATGTAATGATTGACATAGGATCTAAAACACATGTAGTACATTAGCACCCACACTGGAAGATGACAGGCAGGAACCAGAGCTACTCTGGAAGTTTACTGGCCAAATATCCTTGTGGTCTCAATAACCTACAAGACACATTGTTGTTTTTTTTTTTATGTTCTATATTCTTTGTTTACATTCCAAAGGCTTTCCCCTTTCCAGTTCCCCCCTTACCATATGTCCCATAAGTCCTCTTCCCCCCCTTACCCAATCACCCCTCTCCCCACCATTTCTCTGTTCTGGTACTCCCCTACAAAACTGGATTTAGTCTTTTCCTGACCAGGGTCCTCTTCATCCCTTTTCTTGGGAATCTTTTGCTTAGCTAATTGTGTCTTGAGTATTCAGAGCTTCTGGGATCATTAATATCCACTTATCAGTGGATTGCAATTCATGTGTATTCTTTTGTGATTGGGTTGACTCACTTAGGATGATATTTTCCAGATCCAACCATTTGCCTACAAATTGCATGAATTCATTATTTTTAATTGCTGAATAGTATTCATTGTATAAATATACCACATTTTCGGTATCCATTCCTCTGCTGAGGGACATCTGGGTTCTTTCCAGCTTCTGGCTATTATAAATACGGCTGCTATGAACATAGTGGAGCATGTGTCTTTACTGCATGCATGGGAATCCTCTGGATATATATCCAGGAGTGGTATGACAGGGTCCTCTGGAAGTGTCATGCCTAATTTTCTGAGGAACCACCAGACTGATTTCTAGAGCAGTTGTACCATCTTGCAATTCCACCAACAATGGAGGAGTAATCCTCTTTCTCCACATCCTCGCCAGCACCTGTTGTCTCTTGAAATTTTAGTCTTAGTTATTCTGACTGGTGTGAGGTGGAATATTAGGGTTGTTTTGATTTGCATTTCCCTGATGACTAATGATGATGAACATCTCTTAGGGTACTTCTCAGCCATCCAAATTTCTTCTGGTGAAAATTCCTTGTTTAGCTCTGTACCCCATTTTTTGATAGGGTTATTTGGTTCTTTGGGGTCTAACTTCTTGAGTTCTTTGTATATATTGGATATTAGCCATTTGTCAGATGTGGGGTTGGTGAAGATCTTTTCCCAATTTGTTGGTTGCTGTTTTGTCTCCATATCTTTTCAATATAGTACTTGAAGTTCTACCTAGAGCAATTAGACAACATAAGGAAGTCAAAGGGATACAAATTGGAAAAGAAGTCAAACTATCATTATTTGCAGATGATATGATAGTATAGTTAAGCAACCCAAAAAAACTCCACCAGAGAATTCCTACAGCTGATAAACAACTTCAACAAAGTGGCTGGTTATAAAATCAACTCAAGCAAATCAGTAGCCTTCTTGTACTCAAAGGACAAGCAGGCTGAGAAAGAAGTTAGGGAAATAACTCCCTTCACAATAGCCACAAACAATATAAAGTATCTTGGCATGACTCTAACCAAACAAGTGAAAGATCTGTATGACAGGAACTTCAAGTCCTGGAAGAAAGAAATCAAAGAAGACCTCAGGAAATGGAAAAATATTTCATGCTCTTTTATTGGCAGGATCAATATAGTAAAAATTTCCATCCTGCCAAAAGCAATCTACAGATTCAATGTAATCCCCATCAAAATCCCAAATCAATTCTTCATAGATCTAGAATGAGCAATTCTCAAATTCATGTGGAGTAACAAAAAACCCAGGATAGCTAAAACTATTCTCAACAAAAAAAGGATTTCTGGGAGAATCAATATCCCTGACCTCTAGCAGTACTACAGAGCAATTTTGTTAAAAACTTCATGGTATTGGTACAGCAACAGGCAAGTAGATCAATGGAATAGAATTGAAGATCCAAAAATGAACCCACAGATTTATGGTCACTTGATCTTTGATAAAGGAGCTACAACCATCCAGTGGAAAAAAAGATAGCCTTTTCACCAAATGGTGCTGGTTCAACTGGAGGTCAGCATGCAGAAGAATGCGAATGGACCCACTCTTATCTCCTTGCAGTAAGATCAACTCCAAGTGGATCAAGGACCTCCACATAAAACCAGATACACTGAAACTAATAGAAAAGAAACTGGGGAAGACCCTGGAGGACATGGGCACAGGGGGAAAGTTCCTGAAGAGAACACCAATAACTTATGCTCTAAGATCAAGAATTGACAAATGGGACCTCTTAAACTTACAAAGTTTCTGTAAGACAAAAGACACTGTCAGAAAGACACATGTTAAAGTAACTTGTTTCCCCTGATGTAAATGTCATCTCAGAGACTTAATGACTGCTAACACAGTGTTAGTTTGGGGAGCTACTAGCTAGTTTAGTACTAGCTTAGTACAATCTAAACTTATGCCTAGAATGTTTTCAGCCTCTGAGACTTACTGCTAAATAAGCTAACCTTTTCTTGTTCTCCAGAACTAGGGTTGCCTGGTCAACTTAGCTGTTCTGGCCCAAATTCCTCTCCACATTGACTAATTCAATCTGGCTTCTCTCTTGCCTCTGACATTTTGCTCTGATTGGCTTCAAATTAACCCTGGTTATCTGTTCTAATCTTCTAGGTCTCCTTCTCTGGCAGGTTCTGTCTTCACCTGTTTAGTTTGTTTTCACTTCAATATATCTCTGTTAAATTCTTCCAGTGGGACTGCCTTCTTCTCTCTTGTTTTTTTTTCCTCTCTGTGCTCTTAAGAGTTGTTCCTTTCCCCTCTCTTCTCTTGAGAGTTGGCCATGTCCTATTCTGTCCAATCTTTCTTTAATTTGTCAATTTGTCGGCCACTCAATTAGACGTTACTTTCAAACATAGGTTCTTTCTTCTATAACAAAACATTACTTTTGTTGTCTGGGATTAAAGTGTACTAAGGGCATGTCTGTATTCCAGCCAGAGGAATTAGAGAGGCATGATAAGGGATGAGCCACAGCACAAGCAGACATAAATATCCTCAGTATATAATACAACCTCCTTAGGGTTCACATTGTGGTCATATATCCTTCAACAAGACTCTTATTAAACAAGTTGGAATGTAAGAACTGACTGTTAAGCTTTTCTTCTGACCTCCACAATGTTCCATGGAACATTCATGTTTGTATCCACTGTCTCTTTCTGTGTCTGCTCCCTCCACTTCCCACTATACACACACTTTCTAGCCATCAAATGGCTCATGAACTGTAATTTTCAGAACAGTGAGGCAAGTTTTTTTTCTGTATACACTAGAAAGTAGTCATTACAGTTATGGAAAGATTAATAACATATTCAGACAACATGGTACAATTGTAAGAGGATCACAAGGAAATTAAAGAACAGTGATCTTCTGTTGAAGGTCTGATAGAATTCTGCACTAAAACCATCTGTTCCTGTACTTGATTTGGTTGCAAGACTTTCAATGACCACTTCAATTTCTTTAGGGGTTATGGGACTGTTTAGATGGTCTGTTTGATTATGATTTAATTTAGGTATTTGGTATCTGTCTAGGAAATTGTCCATTTCCTCCAGATTTTCCCATTGTCTTGGATATAGGCTTTTGTAGTAGGATCTGATGATTTTGTGAATTTCCTCAGTTTCTGTTGTTATATCTCCCTTTTCATTTCTGATTTTGTTTATTTGGATACTGCCTCTGTGCCCTCTGGTTAGTTTGGCTAAGGGTTTATCTATCTTGTTGATCTTCTCAAAGAACAAGCTCCTGGGTTTGTTGATTCTTTGTATGGTTCTTTTTGTTTCTACTGAATTGATTTCAGCCCTGAGTTTCATGATTTCCTGACTTCTACTCCTCCTGAGTGAATTAGCTTCTTTCTGTTCCAGGGCTTTCAGGTGTGCTGTTAAGCTGCTAGTGTAGGCTCTCTGCAGTTTCTTTTTGGAGGCACTCAAAGCTATGAGTTTTCCTCTTAGCACTGGTTTCATTGTGTCCTGTAAATTTGGGTATGTTGTGTTTTCATTTTCATTAAACTCTAAAAAAGTTTTTGATTTATTTCAGGTATAATTGAGTATTGTTCAGCTTCCATGTATATGTGGGCTTTCTGTTGTTTTTGTTGCTATTGAAGACCACTCTTACTCAATAGTGATCTGATATGAGGCATGGGATTAGTTTGATTTTCTTATATCTGTTGAGGTCTGTTTTCTGACCAATAATATTGTTGATTTTGGAGACAGTACCATGAGGTTCTGAGAAAAAGGTATATTCTTTTGATTTAGGATGAAATGTTCTATATACATCTGTTAAATCCATTTGGCCCAAAACTTCAATTAGTTTCAATCTGTCTCTGTTTTGTTTGTGTTTCCCTGATTGGCCCATTGAGGAGAGTGTGGTGTTGAAGTCACCTACAATTATTGTGTGAGGTGCAATGTGTATTTTGAGCTTTAGTAAAGTTTCTTTTACGAATGAGGTTTCCCTTGCATTTGGAGTATAGATGTTCAGAATTGAGAGTTCTTCTTGGTGGATTTTTCCTTTGATGAGTATGAAGCCTAAGGACCTTGCTATACCACACCTGAGCATATACTCAGAGGATTCTCCAGCATGTAATAATGACAGATGCTTGACTATGTTCATATCAGTCCTATTAATAATAGCCAGAAGTTGGAAAGAACCCAGATGTCCCTCAATTGAGGAATGGATATAAAAAATATGGTATATATTCATAATGGTGTACTATTCAGCCATTAAAACAATGAATTCATGAAATTTTTATACAAATGGATGCAAGTAGAGAATATCATCCTAAGTGAGGTAACCCAATCACAAAAGAACACTCGTGGTATGCACTCACTGATAAGTGGATATTAGCCTAGAAGCTTGGAATACCCAAGACACAATTCACATATCTAATGATGCCCAAGAAGGAGGAAGAACAAAGTATGGATCCTTGGGTCTTATGTAGAAAAGAAAAAATACTCACAGAAGGAGATACAAAGACAAAAGGTTGAGCAGAATCTGAGGGAAAGACCATCCACAGACTATCCCGCACAGGGATGCATCCTATATAAAGTTACAAAACCCAGGCACTATTGTGGCTGCCCACAAGCACTGACTGACCAGAGCTGGATTTAGCTACCAACTGGGAGTCTCTCCTAGCACATGACAAATACAGAGGGGGCACTCTCAGCCAGCCTTTGAACTGAGCACAGGGTCCCCAATGGGGGAGCTAGAGAAAGGACCCAAGGAGCTGAAGGGGTTTGCAGTGCCGTAGGAGGAAAAACAATATGATACATGCAGAACTCCGAGAGCTCCCAGGGACAAAACCATCAACCAAAGAGTACACATGGAGTTACCCATGGCTCCAGATGCATCAGCAGCAGAAGATGGTCTTGTTAGACACCAAAGGGAGGAAAGGCCCTTGAACCTGGAAAGACTTGATGCTGTAGTGTAGAGGAATACCAGGACAGGGAAGGTTGGGTGGGTTGACTGGGTAAGGGTAGATGGCTTATGGTTTTTTTGGGGGGGAGGGGGAACCATGAAAGGGGACAATATTTGAAAGGCAAATAGACAATATACCTAATTAAAAAATAAAAACAGTGATGACCTGAAAATTCTGTAACAAAAGGGAGAAAACAATGAAGGAAAACATTAAAAAATGAAACAACATATAAAGAAATAGCAAGGTAAAATCTACTGGAAATGAGTAAAACTTTGGGGAATGAAACAGTGATTGACAGGAAAAAGGAAAAAATATCTGAAAACTTCCAAATGAGGCTTAAAGATAAATGTTTTGAAATTTATTAGCAGACTGAATCACACTTTATTCTCAACTTGGTAAATAGGAGAGAAACTGTTAAATTGGCAGTAATTATCTGAGATTCTTTAATTTATTAACAAGAGAATAAATAATAACCTTGCTAATTTCATGCACAGCATGGGATATGGAGTCAAATCCTCAGATAGAGCCCCAGTTGTTAATTTCAAGGTCCATTAGATATGGTGAAACTCAAAACAACAAAATTCACATAAAAATAATGACACTCTATTGAAGAAGAGAAATAACTATTATAAAGAAAAGATTTAAATATCAATGCAGAAGGTCTGTCACTTTATTTTCATTTTTTCTTCTATAATAATTATATAATACTCATATATTCAACTTCTAGTAAATAGGTCAGTGTAATATTTAAGAATGAGCAATTAAATTAAGATTTCCTTTCATTTATTATTACCTGTTTTATTTGTAATATTAAATATTTACATGAGTATACTTTTTGAAAATTTCAGTTGTAATATATTTGTATGTACAATGCATATGTTATACAAGATGATTTTCACACAACTGTCTATTGTCTGTTAAGCATATTTCTCCTGTATTTCCATTCACATACTTCCTGTAGTTTTTGGACAATATTTTGCCATATTCACAAGTCTAACATGCACAAATCTTTTGACTCAATCTGAGCATTGGCATTTCAAGTGCTAGCTACTGTGTTGTACTTTCTTCTGTTTTATTTCTATTACTTCACAGAACTACATATAAGATTACTTATCTAGTATTTCTATCAAAAATACATAATCTGACTTTTACAAGAGAAACAAAACTGAGGAACATATTTTATAAAAATTGGATTGTAAATTTTGGCAGCATGAGATATAAAAACAGACTTGAAGAGTTACAGAGTTATAAAGACCACTTTTCCCAGCAAACAAACACAATATATACAAAGTTTAATTTAGTAACAAGGTATAGTTTCAAGAGGCTTGAGTATTACACAGTTAGACTGGGCTACAGACTCTAATATTCTTTTAGGACAAAGTCTTTCTTGAATAAAATACATTTTTGGAATAATGAAAATTGAAAGATTAAACATGAAAAAGAGCAGGAATAATTTTCTTAAATTCCATGGAATTTTTTCTTTTGTCAAGAGGATCTATTTCCCCTTCAGTTATGAAGCATACTTTTGATAGAAGTATTTGATATCCCTTATTTTAGAACAATTTTAAACTATGTTTATCATTTCTGTTTAACTTTTTTTGTTTGAGAGAAATTATTTTCCTTTGTTTAAATTTCCCCTATTAAATATGCTTCTATTTTTGACTTATTTCAATATTTTATGTTTTCAAATTTCCAATTTTGTTTGATAAAATATCTAAGTCTAGCTTTTATATACATTTTGTCCTATTCAGATTTGAAGAGTTATCAGGTATCATTTATTTGACTACTATTTTAATATTTTCTAACTTTGACATCTGGTGATCATATAT
The DNA here is from genome assembly GCA_964023405.1 of Apodemus agrarius. NCBI lineage: Eukaryota > Metazoa > Chordata > Mammalia > Rodentia > Muridae > Apodemus > Apodemus agrarius. The sequence goes on along the minus strand of OZ030010.1, from coordinate 122,153,021 downwards.
ATATATATATATATATATATATATATATATGTGTGTGTGTGTGTGTGTGTGTGTGTGTGTGTGTGTATGAAAATTTTTCTAATGATCGCTAATGTGCTCAAAGTTCTGATTTTTGCTTCCATTTATTTATTAATTTCCTAGTTTCCTACGTTCCTATTTCCTAGTTCCTACATTCAATTTGTTTTGTTAAATTCTATGTTTCCAGCATTTAAAATATTTTGTAATTACTCAGAGAAGTATGTTTTTATGGTCAATTCCAAAGCTTATTAAGTTTTTAAAGATAAAGTTATAGCTTAGACAAGATGACAGTTGACTTTATTTGGAATACAAGGTAATTTTTTATAGTAGTAGATTGAATTTCATATGGGGTTTGTTGTGTGTGGGGGGGGGCAGGTGTATGTTCTTATGTGAGTACAGATTCATGCACCCATGCACATGCAAAGAAGTCTGACCGCATAAAATATTCTGATCTATTATCTATCACTTTCTACCTTATTCAGAGTGTCTCACTGAATATGAAACTAGGCTGGTGGTCAGAGCTCCCATGATGATGTTGTCATGGTATTCCCACCACAGTGCTGGTATAGTCACATGTATAATCTTCCTGTTTTTTGTGTTTCCATTATTCTAATGTGCTTTCTGGAGATTTGCCCTTAAGGCCTCAAGCTTATGTTAAACAAGTGCTTCTACACAGAGCAAGCTTTCCCACTTGGAATTTGTTGTTTTTTGATTGATTGATTGATTGATTGATTGATTGATTGATTCTTGATGTTGTTAGTGTTTTGAAGTTGTATTTTAACATTATCGTTATTGTCCCAGGAAAATAAATTATATCATACATTAATCTTCAATTTCAGCAAATAGTACTACTGCTAGTGTCACAGATATCCTGCTACTATCTTGGAGGCTGCTTTTCCAATGATTTAACTTTCAGAAACTGGGGTATTTGCTACTCTGGACTTTTTATTTTAAATTCAACTTTGGAAATTCACACTTGTCTCTTTGGGTAGTAACTACAGAAATGAGCCTACAAAGCCCAGGGCACTGTATATGAAGTTCTTTGTGGTTAAAAACTTTTTGACTTCTAGTTTTTCAGTAACTTTCAGTGGGGGTATTTCAGGTATTTCAGCACAACAGAAAATAAGAAAAATGCTCCTCTTATTTTATTACTATTAAACTCTTGGTATAGGATCCTTGTGCTGGAATTATGATTGTCTGATGTTGTGAGTAAGATTCTTGTTAAGTTTACAGGAGGTGGTAGTGATGACATGATTAATATGATTAAATTTGAATTTGGTAATATATATCATGAGTAATTTTTAATGAATTTCATTTAGATATCAAGTCTACCTGTTTCTTGAGGTTTTATCTTTTCTAAATCTATAATTCTCTTTAGTTGTTTTTGTATATGTATTTGTTTTCTAAAGAGAGACAGTTGATAGGTAGGGAGGTGTAAATATTGTAGGAGGAATGGGGGAGGAAATTTCTTAATATAAATGATATAAAGTGGTAGTAAACTGTGTTAGAATTGACAAACAGATTGAGGAAGAATTAAAGTTACTGATAAAAGTTACTCATAAATGAACAATTTGATTACAGTATGAACAATGCTTATGAATACATACAAGTATAGTTAAGAAAATTATCATTAAATTTAAACTAGGATATGTAGAAATTATATGGGCTCCCCCAAAATTGTATGATACACACTAAATCTTTGTTCATTTACAATTCATTTAAAATGTCAGTGTGTTTCCTTCATCCGAAAATAACAACATAAAGGAAATTGGCAGCCAAAAATCAATATTTTATGTTCAGACAATTGAAGGTAATGTTAAATAGTTACATCAGGTGAGTGACAGTAGATACACATGTGGACAAAAGCAAATACTGTATCATCCAGACTTTTTTTATAATCAAAAAAGGGTATATTTTATCCTTAGGAAATTCACTACTAAAAGTATTTATGTGATAATGATGCAATTTCATGTGGTAAAATGTGAATGTGGGAGACAGATTAGAGAAAAAATAGTTTGAAAAATGGGGAAATGTTAGTTTGTCAATAGAACTATGCAAGATCAAATGCCTATACTGTATTAAAGATAATATATGTAGAGAAAATGATGTATATCATAGTTATTTAAAATGTAATAAATAGTGCTTAATTATGAGATTAATCTAAGGAGCAAGAGAAGAGAATGCTACACAAAAAGCTCTGATTTTCTGAACTGTGTATATGGGGGTTAGGGGTACTCTTCTCTTAGAAACTGTCTTTTACAATTGTTATCTTTCATCCTTAAAAATCTTATCCTACTTTAAGACACTTTGGAAATAGTGTATATTAGATTGTTTTCACTATTTGTATTTTCTCTATCCCCCTGCATATTTCCTGCGTTATTTATATTTTTAATTTTTTCTATATTCTTTGTTTACATTCCAAAGGCTTTCCCCTTTCCCAGTTCCCCCCTCACCATATGTCCCATAAGTGCTCTTCCTGCCACCCATTCCCAATCACCACCCCCCACCATTTCTCTGTTCTCGTACTCTCCTAAAAATTGGATCCAGTCTTTTCAGAACCAGGGTCCTCTCCTTCTTTCTTCTTGGGAATCTTTTGATTTGCTAATTGTGCCTTGAGTATTCAGAGCTTCCGGGCTCATTAATATCCACTTATCAATTATTGCATTTCCTGTGTATTTCCCTAAGTTCTTTATCAGCCTGCTTGTTGATTGAGTACAGGAAGGCTACTGATTTGCTTGAGTTGATTTTATAACCAGCCACTTTGCTGAAGTTGTTTATCAGCTGTAGGAGTTCTCTGGTTGAGTTTTTTTGGGTTGCTTAAGTATACTATCATATCATCTGCAAATAATGACAATTTGACTTCTTCCTTTCCAATTTGTGTCCCTTTAACTTCCTTATGTTGTCTAATTGCTCTAGGTAGAACTTCAAGTACTATATTGAAAAGATACGGAGAGAGAGGGCAGCCTTGTTTAGTCCCTGATTTTAGTGGGATTGCTTCAAGTTTCTCTGCATTTTTTTTTTTGATGTTGGCTACTGGTTTGCTGTATATTGCTTTTACTATGTTTAGGTATGGGCCTTGAATTCCTGTTCTTAACAGGACTTTTAGAATGAAAGGATGCTGAATTTTGTCAAATGTGTTTTCAACATCTAATGAGAAGATCATGTGTTTGTTTTTTTCCTTTAATTTGTTTATGTAGTGGATTACATTGATGGATTTCCGTATATTGAACCATCCCTGCATCCCTGGAATGAAGCCTACTTGATCATGGTGAATGATCATTTTAATGTGTTCTTGGATTCAGTTGGCAAGAATTTTATTTAGTATTTTTGCATCAATATTCATAAGGGAAATTGGCCTGTAGTTCTCTTTCTTTGTAGGATCTTTGCGTGCTTTTTGTATCAGCGAAATTGTGGTTTCATAGAAGAAGTTGGGCAGTGTTCCTTCTGTTTCTATTTAGTGGAATAGTTTGAAGAGTATTGGTGTTAAGTCTTCTTTGAAGGTGTGATAGAATTCTGCACTAAAACCATCTCGTCCTGTACTTTTTGTAGTTGGGAGACTTTCTATAGCCCCTTCTATTTCTCAAGGGGTTATGGGACTGTTTAGCTGATCTAATTGATCCTGATTTAATATTGGAATTTGGTATCTGTCTAGGAAATTGTCCATTTCCTCCAGATTCTCCAGTTTCATTGAGTATAGTCTTTTTTAGTAAGATATGATCTTTTGAATTTACCCAGTTTCTGTTCCTTTTCATTTCTAATTTTGTTAATTTGGTTACTGTCTCTGTGCCCTTTGTTTAGTCTGGCTAAGGGTTTATCTATCTTGTTGATTTTCTCAATGAACCAGCTCCTGGTTTTGTTGATTCTTTGTATGGTTCTCTTTGTTTCTACTTGATGGATTTCAGCCCTGAGTTTGATGATTACCTGTCTACTACTCATCCTGGGTGAATTAGCTTCTTTTTGTTCCAGGGCTTTCAGGTGTGCCATTAAGCTGCTAGTGTGTGCTCACTCCAGTTTCTTTTTGGAGGCATTTAGGGCTATGAGTTTTCCTCTTAGCACTGCTTTCATTGTGTCCCATGGATTTGGGTAGGTTGTATCTTCATTTTCATTGAATTTTAAAAAGTCTTTGATTTCTTTCTTTATTTCTTCCTTGACCAAGGTGTCATTAAGTATTGTTTAGTTTCCATGTGTATGTGGTCTTTCTGTTGTTTTTCTTGCTTTTGAAGATCACTTTTACTCCATAGTGATCTGATATGAGGCATGGGATTAGGTCGATCTTCTTGTATTTGTTGAAGTCAGTCTTGTGACCAATTATATGATTGATTTTGGAGAAGGTACCATTCAGTGCTGAGAAAAAGGTATATTCTTTTGCTTTAGTATGAAATGTTCTCTATATATCTGTTAAATCCAATTGTTCCAAAGCTTCATTTAGTTTAATTGTATCCCTGTTTAGTTTCTGGTTTCTTGATTGGTCCATTGAGGAGAGTGGAACGTTGAAGTCACCCACAATTATTGTGTTAGGTGCAATCTGTGCTTTAAGCTTTAGTAAATTTTCTTTTACTAATGAGGGTGGCCTTGCATTTGGAGCATAGATGTTCAATATTGAGAGTTCTTCTTGGTTCATTTTTCCTTTGACCAGCAAAAAGCAACCTTCCGTGTTTCTTTTGATGACTTTAGGTTGAAAGTCAATTTTATCTGATATTAGAATTGCTATTCTGGCTTGTTTCCTGCGACCATTTGCTTGTAAAATTCTCTCATCCTTTTACTCTAAGGTAGTGTTTATCTTTGACACTGAGATCTGTTTCCTGTATGCAGCAAATTTTAGGGTCCTGTTTCCATATCCAGTCTGTTAGACTATGTATTTTTATTGGGGAATTGAGTCCATTGATGTTAAGATATATTAAGGAATAGTAATTATTACTTCCTGACATTTTTGAAGTTATTTTTTATATATGAGTTGTTATCTCCTTTTGGCTTTGTTGAGAGGAGGTTTCTATCTTGCTTCTTCTGTGGTGTAGTTTCCCTCCTTGTGCTCATGTTTTTCCCATATTATCCTTTGTAGGGCTGGATTTGTGGAAAGATATCTTGCAAATTTGGTTTTGTCATGGAATACCTTGGTTTTTCCATCTATGGGAATTGAGAGTTTTGCTGGGTATAGTAGTTTTGGCTGAAATTTGTGTTCTTTTTGAGTCTGCATGATATCTACCCAGGATCTTCTAGCTTTCATGGTCTCAGGTGAGAAGTCTGGTGTAATCCTGATAGGTCTTCCTTTATATGTTATTTGGCCTTTTTCTCTTACTGTCTTTAGTATTCTTTCTTTGTTTAGTACATTTGGAGTTTTGATTATTATGTGACAGGAGGTATTTCTGTTCTGTTCCAGTCTATTTGGAGTTCTGTAAGCTTCTTGTATATTCATGGGCATTTCTCTCTTTAGGTTGGGGAAAATTTCTTCCATAATTTTGTAGAAGATATTTGCTGGCCCTTTAAGTTGTAAATCTCCCCTCTCATCTATACCTATAACCCTTAGGTTTGTTCTTCTCTTTGTGTCCTGGAAATCGTGGATGTTTTGGGTTACAAGCTTTTGGCATTTTGCAATTTCTTTGACTGTTGAATCAATGGTTTCTATGGTATCTTCGGCATCTGAGATTCTTTCTTCTATCTCTTGTATTCTATTGTTCATATTTGCATCTATGGCCCCTGATTTCTTCCCAAGGTTTTCTGTCTCCAAAGTTGTCTCCCTTTGCAATTTCTTAGGTGTTTCTACTTCTGTTTTTAGATCCTGGATGGTTTTGCTCAGATCTTTCACTTGTTTGTGATTTCATGTATTTCTTTAAGAGATTTTTGTGTTTCCTCTTTCATGACTTCCACTTGTTGGCCCACATTCTCCTGTATTTTTTTAAGTGATTTTTGTATTTCCTCCCTATTGGCTTCTATTTTATGATCCATATTGTCCTGAATTTCTTTATGTGATTTTTGTGTATCCCTTGTAAGGGCTTCTAACTTTTGATCCATTTTCTCCTGTATTTCTTTAAGAGATTTGTATATGTGTTCCTCTAACAGCATCCTGACCAGTGATTTTAGATCTGAATGTTGCTTTTATCGTGTGTTGGGGTATCCGGAACTTACTGCTATCAGGGAACTGGGTTAGGATACTGCTATATTGTCATGATTTCTGTTAGTAACATTCCTAAGTTTGCCTTTTGCCATCTGGTTATCTCTGGCATTAGTTGGTCTTGTTATTACTGGTTGGTGTTTAAAGCTCCTGAAAGCCTGGTGTTTGGTGCTGCTGTCACAGAGGGTGTCTGTGCTCCCGTGACATAAACTGGAAGGTTTCCCCCACTGGGCTCTGAATTACCTCCTCAGCTCTACTGGGCCAGACTCAAGTCTCCTCCTCGCTTGCTGCTGGGTGCTTAACTGGCCTCTTGCTGTCTCCTCCTAGTTTGCCTGGTTAGTCAACCAGCTATGAGATGGTGGCAGGTCTCAGGGCTCTGTCCAACTGTGGGATTCCCTGCAAGACAGGAGCTTCCATGGCTGGATGGCTGGAGCCTGGACAGTGGTTATCTCAGTCCACAGGGCTCCATCTGGTTGAGCTGCTCTCCCCATGATAGTGTTGGACCACAGGGCTCTGTCTAACCTCAGGGCTCTCTGTAGAACCGGAGCTTCCCTGGTTGGACTGCAGGATCCAAGTTGGTAAGGATCTTGGTCTGTGGGTCTCAGTCTATTTACAGGTCCTCCTGCAGGTCAGATGCTCCCCTGCCTGCCCAGGCAGCTGTGGAGCTGCCTGGCTCCCTGGTGCGGAAGGCAACCAGGCAGGCTATGCTCTGGGAAATCCTTCACTCTGGTGCCCACTGCATACCTTGCTAGTCTACCAGCTCCAAGATGGTGGCATGTCTCAGGGCTCTGTCAAACCGTGGGATTCCCTGCAGGACCGGAGCTTCCCTGGCTGGACTGCTGGAGCCTAGATGGTAGCTCTCTCAGTCCACAGGGCTCTGTCTAGTTGAGCTGCTCTCCACAAGATAGTGTTGGACCACAGGGTTCTGTCTAACTGCGGGTCTCTCTGTAGATTGGGAGCTTCCCTGGTTGACTCCTGCCTTATTTCTTTTATATCACTTCCCATTTTTAATTTTATATAGAATTATGTTGCATGTCTATTTCAAATATAAATTATTATTTTCCAAAATAGAAAGTAGACATTTTGAGAGCAGGTTGCATCCTTAAGACAATTACTCTCAGTGAATAAATATCCTTTACAATTTTGAATTAATGAATGAATTAATAAATAAGTTAGATAAGAACACTTGGAAATAGTAATAAAATATGCATTTCTTATCAAATAACATTATATGTATATATTACATAGTGATACATGGAAGCAGTTGGCACATGCCATATGCACACATATACATAAAAATTTATAGTATTCTTGCTTAATCCTTGATTGCAAGGAATATTAGTCCATCAAGAAGTTTGTTTTTCCAGAAAATGCTTTAATTATTCTGACTTAAATGGGACATATCAAGTTATACTTCAAAAGAAACAATATAGTCATTGTAATCACTATATTTAATGTGTTATGCAACTTTCTGCTTTGTTAAGAGGCCTGACAGGACATTCATATAGTAAAAAATCTATGTGTCTTAGTTTTTGTCTTGGGAAATTCATGAATGATGTAAACTATAGCTTTTATTTTGAGTTCTGGTGAAAATATATGATTATGTCTAGAATGGGACAATGAAGAAGTTAGGAAAGAATGAAGGGAAGAGGCAAATGGGGAGAGAGAAATATACTGACATTAGGTCACTACTATTGCATATTTCACAGCATCCACAATGCTGTTTCTTTGTAAATTATTATTTTACAAGTGACACAGACATCATGTCACCTATCACAATTTTAATAGTAACAAAGAATATTTGAGAAAGATCTTTACCATTAGTGACATGAATAGCTTAACCTTATTTTTTGTCTCTTAAGTACTACATGAAATAGCTTCTGTTGTGGTAAAAGACTTTTCCTGTGGAGCCACAATCTACTTATGTCTACTTACCCTAGGCATGTTGCTCATGATGCACCAAAGGAAAGACATCCACCAGAAGTCAAACTTGGTGAACCAATAATTTTTACTGAGGTTACTTATAGGAATATGGTTGAGGAGTTATTTACAGGATCAAAATTTCTTCAAAGAAAGCTGAATCATTAAAACCTTCCCTAGCTCATAAATGCTAAAAAAAAAAAAAACCTGCATAGCCTTCAGGCAGCTAGACAGCTTGGAAGGTTACATTTCCAGGGGTCTCTGTTATTTTAAGCTTCATTTAGATAGTTCAACTGATATTTTTCCTCCTAAGATGTTTGTGATGGTTCCTATATGATTGACCCAGGAAGTGAACCTATTAGGAGGTATGGCCTTGTTGGAGTAGGTGTGTCGCTGTGGGTGTGGGCTTAAGACCCTCCCCCTGGCTGCCTGGAAGTGAGTCTTCTACTAGCAGCCTTCAGATGATGATGTAGAACTCTCAACTCCTCCTGCACCATCCTGCCTGGATACTGCCATGTTTCTACCTTGATGCCAATGGACTGAACCTCTGAGCCTGTAAGCCAGCCCCAATTAAATGTTGTCTTTTATAAAACTTGCATTGGTCATGGTGTCTGTTCACAGCAGTAAAACCCTAACTAAGACAGAAGTTGGTACCAGGGACTGGGGTATTGCTGTGATAGGCATGACCATGTTATGTTTGGAAGAATGTGGATTTTGGGACTTTGGATTTGGAAAGCCACGGAATGTTTTAAGTGGGGCTTAATGGGCCAGCCTAGTCAGAATATGGAAGGCAGTGGTGCTGAGGGTCATTTGAACTCTGTAGGCCTGACGGCCCAAGAGGTTTCAGTGGAGAAGAACTTTAATATGTGGCTGAGAGACTGTTTTTGTGATGTTTTGGTAAAGAACATGGCTGCTTTTTGCCATTGTCTGAAGAGACTGCCTAGGACTAAGGTAAAGAGATTTATATTAATTGCATCTGCAAAGGAAGTCTCAAAAAAGCCCAACAAAGACTTTGTTTTCTGGTTAAGTCTGATGAAGAGAATTTTGAACAAACATAGCAAGATGAGAAAGGAAAAGTACAAAATATATAATTTGAGTATTAAAGGGACTGCAGGAAGTGAAATGGAGCTGAATTCAAGGATATTAAACTGAATTAAAGGAGTGGTGACCTTGGGGGCAAGATTCACCCAGTTAACTTTAGGTCCAAGCATGGTAGTACCAGCCTTTAATCCCAGGAGGCAAAGATAAGCAGATCTGTGAGTTCAAGGCCAGCCTAGAACAGAGCAAATTCTAGGTGAAGAAAAACTTTAATCCAGGCTTGGTGGACCACACTTTTAATCCCAGTGTTTAGGATACAGGCATGCAGATCTCTTGATTTCAAGGTCAGTCTAAGGAGCAAGATTCAGGACGGCCAACTTAGGCAGTGAAGGAGCTGGGAAAAAGGAAGCTAGTGATAATGTAATTGAATATCTGAAGACTTCTTTGCCATCAGTCTTGGAGATGCAGAGTCTGGACTTTGCCCAGCTGGTTTCCTGTCTTGCTTGGGGGATTACAGTTAAGTGATTGAATGAATCTCAAAAGAGACCTTGAACTTTGGACTTTTAACACTGTTGAGACTGCTATAGTCTACCGGGACTTTTGAAGTTGGACTGAATGTATTTTGCATTATGCTATGTTTCAGTATGGCCCCCATAGACTCATGTTTGAACAAGCCTATGGGGGCCAGGGAGTGGAATGTGATGGTTTGTATATGATTGGCCCAGGAAGTGACCCTATTAGGAGGTGTGGCCTTGTTGGAATAGGTGTGTTGCTGTGGGTATGGGCTTAAGACCCTCCCCCTGGCTGCCTGGAAGTCAGTCTTCTACTAGCAGCCTTCAGATGAAGATGTAGAACTCTCAACTCCTCCTGCACCATCCTGCCTGGATACTGCCATTTTTCTACCTTGATGCCAATGGACTGAACCTCTGAGCCTGTAAGCCAGCCCCAATTAAATGTTGTCTTTTATAAAACTTGCATTGGTCATAGTGTCTGTTCACAGCAGTAAAACCCTAACTAAGACAATGTTTGACTGTTCTCTGCTTCCTTCAGGTGGCTTGGATCCTCAGAGCAAATTTATTGTTTGGTTAGTCCATGAGTCTCTCCATATGTACTCTTTTGTTGGTGGTGTAGTTCCTGGGAGCTCTGGGGGGGGGTACTGTTTGGTTCATATTATTGTATGCTGCAAACCTCTTCAGCTTCTTGGGTCCTTTCTCTAGCCACTCCATTGGGGACCCTATGCTCAGTCTATTTGATAGCTATGAGCTATAGGTATTTTGATTAACTTTCCAGTAAGAATGAAAGTATCAACACTTTGGTCTTCCTTCTTCTTGAGCTTCATGTGGTCTGTGAGTTGTATCTTGCGTATTCTGAGCTTTTGGGCTAATATCCAGTTATCCGTGAATTCATACCATGTGAGTTCTTTTGTGATAGGGTTACCTCACTCAGGATGATATTTTCTAGCTCCATCCATTTGCCTAAGAATTTCATGAATTCATTGTTTTTAATAGCTGAACAGTATTCCATTGCGTAAATGTACCACTTTTTCTGTATCCATTCCTCTGTGGAGGAACATCTGGGTTCTTTCCAGCTTCTGGTTATTATAAATAAGAGTGATATGAGCATAATGGAGCATATGTCCTTATTGCATGTTGGAGCATCTTCTGGGCATATGCCCAGAAGTTGTATAGGTGGGTCAGAAGAACTCTTCTAATGTATCCTCACAAGTGGAAGCATGTGATGCCTTTGTAACCTGCCGGCCAATCTTATGCCTTCAGAATAGGGCTGCCAGTAATGACTGTAAGCTCTGCAATGTCCCTCAAGCCATAAACATCTGCTAAGGAGTCTTTATTTGAGTCTGCTTAAAAGGGACTGTTAACAAGCTTCCTGAGTAGATGGATTTCCTCTATGGAAGGAATCCTTCAGCCTCTTTTAGATTAACACTTCTAATCCACAGAAAACAAACTGATTTCCCAGTGTATGTGGGCCTTGCTTCTTAGGGTCTGGCATTACTGAAGGCTACACGCTGACTATGAGTCACAGTACAGGTGTGCTAGCAGCTAGGATTCAAACATCCATGGATAGAGTGTTGCTCATTTCATTTGTTCTTGGATTTCTAAAATAAGTTGATTGTTACCTCAGGATTAGCAAAGCACAAGGACACATGTTTTTTTCTCCTGGAATTAAATGCTGACCATTGGGAGGTTCCCTGAGTAGTATCTGAGCCACATTGTAAAAAGAAAAGGACAATGAAAACTCTCAAAAATATGTTCAGTTCATCTTTGCCTCACTAAGGCATATAACACTAAATAGATGGACAGAGAGGTAGATTCCATGTCTCTTGGATGAGACTCTGTGTCTTCCTGGAGTAGAGACTATGGAATGAGCAAGGCTAAACTTTCTCCTTAGTCTGAATTAGCAGTATCAACTCAAAAAATATGAGTTATCTCTTTTTTATTTCTTTTTAAATTTGAAACATTATAGTCACTTGTTGCCAGAGGATATCCAATTGTGAATTTTTATTTTGTAAAAGCTTAGACATTTAAAAGATGACAGTTTTTTGCTAATTATGTTTACTTGGTAAAATATTTAAGTCTGGTGCTTTTAATAAAAGTCATATCTTCTTTGAAAAAATAAAGTATCTGTTGGGGAGCAAAAACAAAATCAGGAAAATATTAAATAAAACAAACAAACAAAAAAGAAAAGCAGAAATATAGATAAATTTTAGATTAAAATTAAGTACCAATTGTCAATTGTTATTTTAGAGATATACTAATAAGCTTATATATTCCTAAACACATAAATAGATCTGGCCCAGTTTGTATAACATTATTTGTATATATGTTTTCAGAAATGATAATGTGTGATTTTTAATCAGTCATACATTTTGCCATGATGCTTTCTTTAACTCTTTTAGAATGCTTTTTTTATTGTCATCAATACAATTTTAACTCATTTTAATTATTAAATAAACTATTATTCTCTCTACCTAATATAGGATATATTTCTGTTTTGATAAAATAGATGAAATTTGAAGAAATGGAAAAAGACATTGAGAATGGAGAAAGGTAAATTGAGAAAGAAGGAAACCTCATTAATTTAAAATTACATTTGGAGATTGTCAGCATTTTATGTATTTCTTATTTCAAACAAGTAAAAAAAACTTACATTTGTGTGGTTATTTAACAACTGAAGAAAATATATATCTTTACTACTTGACAAGGAAGCAGTGCAGATTCTGAAAGGTTCAGAAAATATATAGCCAGGTTTCCTTTTCCATTTGCCCTATGCAATCAATATTCTCAAGAGGTGTACAAACAAAATGCTAGGTCACTGAGATTTGCCATCATGATAAGGGGTTATATCTCCCACAATTTAAAAACAGAATATATATATATATATATATATATATATGTATATATATGTGTGTGTGTGTGTGTGTGTGTGTGTGTGTGTGTGTGTTTATCAATAGCCAATGTGAATATAAAATAGAGGTATCTGTTATAGAATGAAATGATTCAGAAAATGAGAATAAAGTCTGTGTGATAAATAAAGGATGATAAAAAAACAAATATACTTTTAGCAGAAGTTGTATCATAGTATAATGTGGAAGTGTCAATTTGTGGTGGAATCGCTTTCTTAGCTGAATAGAGCTATAGTGATTGCAAACCTATATAAGTTTAATCAAGTCACTTAGTTCCTGAGACTTTAATATCAGAAAACTTTGTTATCGTGATGCTGTAAAGAAGATCATAATAAATTACTATGAATCTTTGTCCAAGTATGTTATCGCCATTAAAAGTTGTTAAGCATATAGGTAGGGTCCAGTATTACGATATTGATTCTCAAGGAGATCTTAATTGCTCAATTAGAAAAGAATACCCATGGTATGCACTCACTGATAAGTGGATATTAGCCTAGAATCTTCGAACACCACACAATCCACATACCAAATGATGTCTGAGAAGAAAGAAGGAGTGGATCCTGGTTCTGGAAAGGCTCAATGCATTAGTATAGGGGAATACCAGAACAGGGAAGTGGGAAGGAGTAGATGGAGGAACATGGGGAGGGAAAAGGGTATGTGGGACCTTTGGGGGCGGGAACCAGGAAAAGGGAAATGAAATGTAAAGAAAGAAATATATCCAATTAAAAAATAGAAAAGTTCAAATATTTGCTGTATTTAAATAGTGATTGAATCATTATCATGTGGATGTATTATACATTATTAAGTTTATATTTAATAAATATATCTTTATTAATAGTTAATAAATTCAAATTCATCACCTTAATGAAATATTTAGCAAATATAAAGTATATAATATATTTATTAAATTTATTAAAAATTGTATATAACAGTATTATATATTTAAACTTTTAAAGTATATAATATAAGCATATATTTACTTAGTTAATAAATTCATATTAATTAAATTAATTAAAATAGCTCACCTTGGTTATTTTTCTAAATATTTTTTGTAATAGCATTTAGAAATGAAAGATATTTGGATTTGAGGTAGTTGAACCTATCTTATTTGCTAATGTTTTATTTTTGCCTATACATGCACACATGTACTCAGATGCCAGTAGAGATCAGAAGAGGCTTTAGATCGCCTGTGGTTTAAGTTACATGTGATTTTTCAACTGCTATGTATGATAATCTAGAAACTTAATTTCCTTACATTGTTCTCTTACATTGGACAACATAGATTTTCCTTTTGCTAGTGGTTGTCATTTGGAGAAAACACAGTCCCATGAGCTCTGAGGGGAGGAGTTTCTGAAGACATACCAATTAGGATTAAGTGTTCAATGGTCTTTCACTCTCTGTACATTGTCCAATTGTGGGTCTTTGTTATTACAATTAGTTTTTACATGCTATAAGAAGAAACGTCTCTGACAATGTTTCAATAAGACACTGACCTATGAGTATAGTAGAATGTCATTAAAATTCATTTTATTGCACTATTGTTACTTATTGTAACTTTTTTTCCTGGTCATTTACTTTCCAGTCCTTAGCCAACAAAAAAGTGTCTGACATGGGTTCTATCTTGTGAAATGGACCTTAAATCCATTCAGATATTGTTTGGTTACCCAATAAGTTTTGTGCCACTACTGTAACACCAAGTCATATAAGCAGAACAGAATTGTAGATCACAGGGTTTGTAGTTAAGTAGGTGATCACATTTCTCCTCTAATGGCATGCAAAATAATTTCCAGTATCTCATAGACACTAGTCATTAGGTAGGCACCACCAAACCTATATTGATATATTGGGAGTAATTTTTATTATCTTTTACTAGGTTGGTTCACTTTCCTGCAAATTTGATGACTTCATGTTTCTTCATAGCTGAATAAAGTTTCATTGTATATTTACCACATTTTCATTACCCATTCATTTGTTGAATAATATTTAAGTAGTTTGAATATTCTGGGTGTATTGAATATGACACCAATGAATATTCTAGGCAATAGTTGTTGAGTCCTTTGGGAATATGTCAAAGAGAGGTAGAGCTGGGTCATGATACATATTTAAAGATTTTTTTAAGATTCTTAATACCAATGTCCAGTTCTCCATTAATTTGTGTTTTCACTTAAAATGAATGAGGGTTTCATTTTATCCTCAAATCCATAAGCATAAACTGTCAGTTTTTTTTTTTTAGCTATTCCCAATTTTAGTATATGTGCTGCCAAAATGAGCACAGCTATTCCCAATGGGTTGAATCAAATTACAAATTGTTTTAACTGCTAATGATATTGAACTATTTTTGCCATATTTTATAAACATTTATATTTCCCCTGTTGAGAAGTCTATGGCTAAGAAAACAGCTCATTTTTAAATTCCCTATCATTTCCCCCTTAGTTCTTCATATATTGTAGATATTAATACTCATCTGTCATATATATACACAAACATATATGTACATATATATGTATATAAAGATTATTTCTGATTCTATGTGTTTGCTCTACATTCTTGATTGCTTCCTTAGCTATACAAAAGGTTTTAAATTTTATAATATATCTATGTCAAGTGTTGACCTAAATTCCTTGGCAAATGGGATATGTTTGTGTGTGTATGTATGTGTTGTACAATGTTGTTTAATTTTTAGCAGTTTAACTGAACAGAGATTTCTTAAAACAAGTAAATTGTAAGTAAAAACAATTTTAAAATCATCAACCTTTTTAACTTTGCATTTACTTTATTTTATATTTGTCAAATTAATGTATTCATTTTACATCCCAATATCAGTCCCCCTCTTCTCCTTGTACCTCATCATGTAAGTCTTTTCCCCCAATCTACCCTTTCATTCTGCACATCAAGTCTCTGCAAGACTAGGTGCATCTACTTCCAGAAAGGTCAGCAAAGGCTGCCGATTTAGAGGCACAGGATCCACAGACAGGCAGGCAACAAGCTCAGGGACACCCCTTGCAGTTGTGGGGGTACTCATTCTTTAGTTGTTGATTCAGTCTCTTCATGCTTTCAAGTGTCCAGCTCAGACTCTATTGGTCTTCCTATGGAGTCCTGTCCTCTTCAGGCACCTCAGTTCTGTTCCCAATTCTTCTATAATTCTTCTCAAGCTACATCTGATGTTTGGGTGTATCTGTGACTCTTTTCACTGGCTGTTAGATGAAACCTCTCAGAGAACTATTATGCTAGGTTTCTGTGTGTAAGCATAACAGAGTATCATTGATAGTGTTAGAGACTGATTATTGCCCATTAGATGGGTCTAAATTTAGGGCAGTCATTGGTTGGGCATCCCCTAAGTTTGTTCTCTATCTTTATCCCTGTATATATTGTAGGCATGATACATTTGGGAGTCAAAGGTTTTTATGGTAGAGATGCTGCCCTATCCCATCCCTGTTCATTCTGCCTGGCTAAATGTGGTGCTATGAGCTTAGTTAAATAAGTGTCCTTGACGGATGGTGGAGTATATGTCCAGAGTTATTGATGGATAATGAGGTAGAAGTATCCAAAATTTTCTGAGAAACCATCAAATCAATTTCTAGACTGGTTGTACAAGATTGCATTTCTACCAGCAATAATGGAGTCTTCCTCTTGCTCCACAACCTTGCCCTTATGTGTGGTCCTTTGAGATTTTGATCTTAGCCATTCCCAATGGGTATAAGGTAGATACTCGAAGTCCTTTTGGTTTGAATTTTCCTGATGACTAAGGATGTTGATCATTGCTTTAGGTGCTTCTTTGACATTTGAGATTGTTCTGTTGTGAATTCTCTGTTTAGCTCTGTAACCCATTTTTAAACTGGGTTGTTTGGACTTTTGGTGTCTAACTTCTTGAGTTCTTTATATATTTGGATATTAGCCCTCTGTCAGATATAGGGTCCTTGAAAAACTTTTTCCATTCTCTAGACTGTCTGTCTGTTTGTCCAAATCACAGTATCTATTGCCTTACAGAAGCTTTTCAGTTTCATTAGGTCCCATTTATTGATTCTTGACCTTAGAGATTGAGCCATTGGTATTCTCTTCAAGAAGTTGTCTCCTATGCAGATGCGTTCAATGATATTCCCCACTTTCTGTTCTATTAGATCTAGTATATTTGCTTTTATGTGAAGGTATTTGATCCATTTTGACTTCAGGATTAGCATTTCATTGCTAGTACTCACACCATAATACAAAGCCATCTGTAGATCCAATTCATATGAATCCAACAACTTCTTTTTGCTTTGTGGATTCAAGGTATGTATGTTGAACACATACATATATCCAGGGAATAACATTAGCATATAAAATTAAAATAAATACTTATCTCTCATATAGCAATAGTGATTTTGATTATTTAAACATTTGCATTTAAGTTGGAGTAGCCATATATGTCAGGAAAACAGTAAGGGAGTATGGGTTGGTGGAACTCTCAAGAGTAGGAAATTAGAAAATAAGTCTTATGACTAAAGAATAGAAAATTGAGCAAGAATTGGTAAGTAGGATAGGGTATGAGAGGACAGGGTAAATGAGGGAGAATGGCAAGGGATAAGCAATATTAAAGTGCTTTCAAGACCTCATTTCCAATGCTATCATATATAAAATTCATAAAATATAATCATGTACACATATAAAGTTCATTTAAAACTACCTTTTGCATGAGGGAAATGACTCTCTAGAATACCACAGACTACCAGATAAAATGACCTGCATCAAGGGATGGCATTTTGTTTTAGAGACTATTTGTCACTTGGGTCCTGTAAAAACCCAAATACTGTAGGCTATTGTCATTGATCTTGGTTACTCTCCAGAACTTGAAGATACAACCATATTTATGATGAGAAGTACTTGAGTCAAAGAACATAGAGTAAAACTCTGGACCCAACCTGGAAGTATCAACCCTCTGCATGGCTTTCATATTCTTGGACAGTATATCACACTGAGATGTGAATCCTATGAAGCACAATAATAGTCAGACTGTCAAATATACCTATGGTGTCATATGTGTGACAAAGATTATAAAAGGAACTATTTCCTGGTTACACTGAAGGCCCATTGCATACTATAGAATGCACATCTGGTAATGCAGAAAAGAATCCACAGCTACATAGGTCATAGTCTCTAGGTGAGAACTTACTACTCTATTATGATAGGTGGACATAGTTTTAAAAATAAACTCCTAATGACTTGTTATACTCACAGGGTAATTCATTTCACAACCTTTATTGAAACTTAGCTTCTTTTTTCTGGTAGACACAAAGACTCATTATAGATCAACATAAAAAATACTAGTTTACTCAGCTTTAAATGGGACATTTACATAACAGCCCTTATGCCTAAGGCTCCTGATATCATTGAGAAGAGTGAAAAGAATTATTGTGCAAGCAAGAGAGAATCCTGTTTCATTGTTATAACAGGGGATTTGCACATATAATTTATAGTATCTATGATTTCATGAATAAGACCATTATAAGTCTAACCTAGTCACAATCTCAACATAGACAGGAGATGTTTCCATAAAGATCTGTGAGTAGCTGGGGCATTATTGACAACTGAAGTCTGCTGTGAGAGAGAAAGTAAGCTATCTTAGGTATGTGGTTCCTGAAAATATACCCATTCTCCAGTAGATTATCTTACACCAGTCCACATAATGCAGTACGGAAATAATTTAATGAATTTTATAAAAATGAACAAATAAAGTAGGGATAAAATAGTGGTCAGGAATTAGAAATGAAATAGAATGGATGGAAATGGTTAACTCAATCAAACCTTACTACATGCATGTTATGAAGTGCTCCAACAACTAAAATAGCTCTACACATTCCAAAGATGATAAATATCCAGTAAAAGATTGAAAATCAAGAAGTTTTGTAGGAAGAATTATGTTATATTAGTTGATATTTTATATCTGGATTATTTTTGAGACGTAGGTCAAAAAATATTTTACAAATCAGCAAGAATTATTTCAGTTAAAATGATTAGCTATACAGTTCAAGCAAGATTCCCCTTTGGGAAATCTGAAAGCTCTACTGCCAGTAAAGTAATGATCTAAGAGAGAAAATAATGATATCTAGTTCAACACAACTTAGTTAGATGGGCTGGTTTGAACTTCCAAATCCTATCCAGATCAGTTTATTTTTTGCAAATGTAAACATGGTACCACAACTACAGAAAGCCCACATGCATGTTTAAACTGAACAAATCTTTACTCAGTGATAACTTTGTCAGGGAATAAATAAGAAAGAAATTAAAGACTTCCTGGAATTTAATGAAAATGTTGATACATCATACTCAAACGTATGGGACACAATGAAATCAGTGCGAAGAGGAAAGTTCATAGCACTAAGTGCCCTGGTAAAGAAACTGGAAAGATCTTACACTAACAACTTAACAACATACCTGAAAGCTCTAGAACGAAAGTAAGAAAATTCACTCAAGAGGAGTAGAAGGGAGGAAATATTCAAACTCAGGGCCAAAATCAACCAAATAGAAACAAAGAGAACAATACAAAGAATCCGAAAAACAAAAAAACAAACAAACAAACAAACAAAAAACAGAAGCAGGTTCTTTGAATGAACAAGATAAACTCCTAGTGAAACTAATTAATGGGCCGAGAAGCTGTATCCCAAATTAACAAAATCAGAAATAAAAGGAAGTCATAACAGAAAAGGAATTAATTCAAAAAATCATCAGATCCTGCTATAAAAGACAATACTCAACAAAACTCGACCATCTAGGTGAAATGGATGGCTTTCTAGACAGATACCAAATACCAGAGTTAAATCAAGAGCAGGTAAACTATCTAAGCTGATTGTGTTTTTAAGCCATTCAAAGCCTTTTAAATTTGATGAAGTCCCACTTGCCAATTACTGGCATTCTTT
Organism: Apodemus agrarius; assembly: GCA_964023405.1. Classification (NCBI taxonomy): domain Eukaryota; kingdom Metazoa; phylum Chordata; class Mammalia; order Rodentia; family Muridae; genus Apodemus; species Apodemus agrarius. The sequence goes on along the minus strand of OZ030010.1, from coordinate 122,133,622 downwards.
ACTGGGCCAATGATGTTTTATCCTGAAAACTCTTGTTTTTTAAAAAAAAAATTATTGGATATATTCTATATTTATATTTCATTTCCCTTTTTCTGGTTCCCCATCCCCCAAAGATCCCACATGCCCTTTTCCCTCCCCCTGTACCCCCATCCACCCCTTCCCACTTCCCTGTTCTGATATTACCCTACACTGATGATTTGATCCTTTCCAGCACCAGTGTCTACTCCTCCCTTCTTGTAGGATATCATTTGTTATGTGGATTGTGTCTTTGGTGTCTCAAGAGTTTAGGCTAATATCCACTTATCAGTGAGTGCATACCATGGGTATTCTTTTGAGACTGGGTTACCTCACTTAGTATGATGTTCTCCAACTCCATCCATTTCTCTAAGAAATTCATGAATTCATTGTTTCTAATGGCTGAATAGTTCTCCATTGTATATATATATACCACACTCCATTGTATATATATACCACATATTTTGTATCCATTCCTCCGTTGAGAGACATCTGGGTTCTTTCCAGCTTCTGGCTATTATAAATAAGGCTGCTATGAACATAGTGGAGCATGTATCCTTATTGCATGCTGGGGAATCTTCTGGGTATATGCCCAGGAGTGGTATGGCTGGGTCCTCCAGAAGTGTCATATCCAGTTTTCTGAGGAATTGCCAGACTGATTTCCAGAGTGGTAGGACCAGCTTGCAGTTCCACCAGCAGTGGAGGAGTGTTCCTCTTTCTCCACATCCTTGCCAACACCTGATGTCCCCTGAGTTTTTAATCTTAGCCATTCTGACTGGTGTGAGGTGAAATCTCAAGGTTGATTTGCATTTCTCTAATGACTAATGATGTTGAAAATTTTTAAGGTGTTTCTCAGACATCTGAATTTCTTCAGGTGAAAATTCTTTGTTTAGCTCTGTACCCCATTTTTGGATAGGGTCATTTGGTTTACTGGGGTCTAACTTCTTGAGTTCTTTGTATACATTGGATATTAGACCTCTGTCAGATGTGGAGTTGGTGACCTTTTTCCAATTTGTTGGTTGCCAATTTGTCCTTTTAACAGTGTCTTTTGCCTTACAAAAACTTTGTAATTTTATGAGGTCCCATTTGTCTATTATTGATCTTAGAGCATAAGCTATTGGTGTTCTGTTCAGGAAATTATAATCTGAGCCAATGTCCTCAAGGATCTTCCCCAGTTTCTTTTCTATTAGATTTAGTGTGTCTGGTTTTATGTGGAGGTCCTTGATCAACTTGGAGTTGATCTTAGTGCAAGGAGATAAGTGTGGATCAATTCTCCTTCTTCTGCATGTTGACCTCCAGTTGAGCCAGCACCATTTGTTGAAAAGGCTATCTTTTTCCCACTGTTTGTTTTCAGCTCCTTTGTTGAAGATCAATTGGCCATAGATGTGTGGGTTCAATTCTGGGTCTTCAGTCCTATTCCACTGATCCAACTCACTGTCACTGTACCAATACCATTCAGTTTTTAACACTACTGCTCTGTAGTATTGCTTGAGGTCCAGGATATTGATTTCCCCCAGAAGTTCTTTTACTGTTGATGATACTTTTAGCTATCCTGGGTTTTTTCTTATTCCAGATGAATTTGAGAATTAATCTTTCTAACTCGATGAAGAACTGAGTTGGGATTTTGATGTTGATTGCATTGAATCTGTATATTGCTTTTGGTGAGATTGCCATTTTAACTATATTAATCCTGCCAACCCAGGAGCATGGAAGATTTTTCCATTTTCTGGGGTCTACTTCAATTTCCTTCTTCAGAGACCTGCAGGTTTTTTTTTTTCATATAAATCTTTCACTTGTTTGGTTAGAGTGCACCAAGATACTTTATATTGTTTGTGGCTATTGTGAAGGGTATCATTTCCCTAATTTCTTTCTTGGCCTGCTTATCCTTTGTATATAGGAAGGCTACTGATTTGCTTGAGTTGATTTTGTAACCAGCCACTTTGCTGAAGTTGTTTATCAGCTATAGGAGTTCTCTCGTGGAGTTTTTTGGGTCACTTAAATATACTATCATATCATCTGCAAATTGTGATAGTTTGACTTCTTCCTTTCCAATTTGTACCCTTTGACTTCCTTATGTTGTTGAATTGCTCTAGCTAGTACCACAAGTACTATATTGAAGAGATATGGTAAGAGGAAGCAGCCTTGTCTAGTCCCTGATTTTAGTGGGATTCCTTCAAGTTTCTCTTATTTTACTTTGATGTTGGCTATTGGTCTGCTGTAAATAGCTTTTACTATGGTTAGGTATGGACCTTGAATTTCTGACCTTTCCAAGGCTTTTAGCATGAAAGGATGCTGAATTTTGTCAAATGCTTTTTCAGCATCCAATGAGATGACCATGTGGTTTCTTGATTTGAATTTGTTTATGTAGTGGATTACATTGATGGATATCCATATATTGACCCATCCCTGCATCCCTGGGATGAAGCCAACTTGATCATGTTGAATGATAATTTTGGTTTGTTCTTGGATTCGATTGGCATGAATTTTATTGAGTATTTTTGCACTGATGTTCATAAGGGAGATTGATCTGAAGTTCTCTTTCTTAATTGGGTCTTTGTGTGGTTTTTGTATCAGGGTTATCATGGCTTCGTAGAATGAGTTGGGTAGTGTTCCTTCTGTTTCTATTTTGTGAAATAGTTTGAAGAGTATTGGTATTAGGTCTTCTTTGAAGGTCTGATAGAATTCTGCACTAAAACCATCTGGTCCTGTGCTTTTTTTGGGTGGAAGATTTTCTATGACCTCTTCTATGTCTTTGATGGTTATGGGACTATTTAGGCGATCTATTTGATCCTCATTTAATTTTGGTATTTGGTATCTGTCTAGGATATTGTCCATTTCCTCCACATTCTCCTGTTGTGTTGAGTAGACTTTTGTAGTAGGATCTGATGATTTTTTGAATGTCCTCAGTTTCTGCTCTTATATCTCCCTTTTCATTTCTAATTTTGTTAATTTGAATACTGTCTCTGTGCCCTTTGGTAAGTCTGGCTAGGGGTTTATCTATCTTGTTGATTTTCTCAAAGAACCAGCTCCTGTTTGTTGTTGTTGTTGTTGTTGTTGTTGTTGTTTTTATTATTCTTTGTATGGTTCTCTTTGTTTCAACCTGATTGATTTCAGCCCTGAGTTTGATGATTTCTTGTCTTGTACTCCTCCTGGGCGAAATAGCTTCTTTTTGTTCCAGAGCTTTCTGGTGTCCCATTAAGTTGCTAGTATATGCTCTCTCCTGTTTCTTTTTGGAGGCACTCAGGGCTATGAGTTTCCTGTTAGCACTGCTTTCATTGTGTCCCATAGATTTGGGTATGTTGTGCCTTCATTTTCATTAAATTCTAAAATGTCTTTGATTTCTTTCTTTATTTCTTCCTTGACTAACGTGTCATTGAGTAGAATATTGTTTAGTCTCCATGTATATGAGGATTTTCTGTTGTTTTTGTTCCTATTGAAGAACACTCTTACCCCATGGTGATCCGATAATGGCATGGGATTAGTTCAATGGCTTTATATTTGTTGAGGTCTGTCTTGTGACTAATTAATTAGATGGTCAATTTTGGAGAAGGTACCATGAGGTGCTGAGAAAAAGGTATAGTCTTTTGCTTTAGGATGAAAGGTTTTATATATATATATATATATATATATATATATATATATATATATATATAACCTTTATATATATATCTGTTAGATCAAATTGGTCTAAAGTTTCAATGAGTTTCCCTGTGTCCCTGTTAAGTTTCTGTTTTCCTGATCGGTCCATTGAGGACAGTGGAGTGTTGAGGTACCCCACAATTATTGTGTTAGGTGCAATGAGTGCTTTGAGCTTTAGTAAAATTTCTTTTACGAATGAGAGTGCCCTTGCATTTGGAGCATAGATGTTTAGAATTGTGAGTTCTTCTTGGTGGATTTTTTCTTTGATCAGCAAGAAGTGATGTTCTGCAACTCTTTTGATGACTTTAGGTTAAAAGACAGTTTTATCTGATATTAGTATGGCTATTTCAGCTCACTTCCTGCGACTATTTGCTTATGAAATTGTCTTCCAGCCTTTTACTTTAAGATAGTGTTTGTCTTTGACCCTGAGGTGTGTTTCATGTATGCAGCAAAATTTAGGGTCCTGCTTCCGTATCCAGTCTGTTAGTCTATGCTTTTTTATTGGGGAATTGAGTTCATTGATGTTAAGAGGTATTAAGGAATAGTGATTATTTCTTCCTGTCATTTTTGATGTTATTTTCATTTTTGAGTGGTTATCTTCTTTTGAGTTTGATGGAAGAAGGTTACTATCTTGCTTTCTCTAGGGTGCAGTTCCCCTCCTTGTATTGGAGTTTTCCTCCTATTATCCTTTGTAGAGCTGGGTTAGTAGAAAGATATTGTGTAAATTTGGTCTTCTCATGGAATATTTTGATTTCTCCATTTTTGTTGATTGAGACTTTTGCTGGGTATAGTAATCTTGGATGACAATTGTGTTCTCTTAGAGTCTGCATGAGATCTGCCCAGGATCTTCTAGCTTTCATGGTCTCTGGTGAGAAGTCTGGTGTGTTTCTGATAGGTCTTCCTTTATATGTTACTTGGCCTTTTTCTCTTACTGTCTTTAATATTCTTTCTTTGTTTAGTACATTTGGGGTTTTGATTATTATATGCCGGGAGGTATTTCTGTTCTGGTCCAGTCTACTTGAAGTTCTGTAACTTCTTGTATATTCATGGGCATCTCTCTCTCTTTAGGTTAGGGAAATTTTCTTCCATAATGTTGTTGAAGATATTTGCTGGCCCTTTAAATTGTAGATCTTCACTCTCATCTATCCCTATAATCCTTAGGTTTGGTCTTCTCATTGTGTTCTGAATGTCCTAGATATTTCGGGTTACAAGTCTTTTGCATTTTGTATTTTCTTTAAACTGTAGATTCAGTGGTTACTATGGTATCTTCAGCATTTGAGATTCTTACCTCTATCTCCTGTATTCTGTTGGTATTTGCATCTATGACCCCTGATTTCTTCCCAAGGTTTTCTATCTCCAAAGTTGTCTCCCTTTGTGATTTCTTAGTTGTTTCTACATCTGTGTTCAGATCTTGGATGGTTTTGCTCAGTTCCTTTACTTGTTTGTTTGTGTTTTCTTGCAATTCTTTAAGAGATTTTTGTGCTTCCTCTTTCATGATTTCTGCCTGTTGACTCAATTTCTCCTGCATTTCTTTAAGTGATTTTCTCATTTCCTCCCTATTGGCTTCTGCCTGTTGATCCATATTCTCCTGGAATTCTTCAAGTGATTTTTGTGTTTGCATTGAAGGGCTTCTACCCTATTCATGTTCCCCTGCATTTCTTTAAGAGATTTGTTTATGTCTTTTTTGTGTTCCTGTAGCAGCATCATGACCAGTGTTTTTAAATCCAACTCTTCTTTTTCGGTGTGTTGGGGTATCCAGGACTTGCTATGGTTGGCGAATTGGGTTCAGATGCTGCCATATTGCCTTGATTTCTGTTAGTAATGTTCCTATGTTTGCCTTTTGCCATCTGTTTATCTCTGGAGTTAGTTGGTCTTATTGTTACTGGTTGGAGTTTGAAGCTCCTGTGAGCCTGGCCTTTGGAGCTGCTGTTGTAGAGGGTGTCCATGCTCCTGAGGTGGAGACCAGGGGGTTTCAGTTACTGGGCTCTGAATTACCTCCTCAGCTCTGCGGGGCCGGACCCAAGTCTTCCCCAGGCTTGCTGCTGGACCTGCAATTGGCCTCCCATGGTCTCTTCCTGGCCTGTCTAGTTGCCAGCACTTAAGAAAATTTTTCTTTTTTTTTCCCACCAATTGGGGTTTGTCTGTTAGATCTTTATGGTGACCTGGGCTCCTCTGTTGGTTCTCTATGGTGACCTGTTTAGGCCACCAGCTACAAAATGGTGGCGGGTTTTAGGGCTCTGTCTAACCATAGGATTCCCTGCAGGACTGGAGGTTCCCTGGTTGGACTACTGGAACCTAGATGGTGGCACTCTCAGTCCACAGGGCTCTGTCTGGTTAGCTGTCTGTGATGTCCTGAGGCAAGATATCAACCTCTGGCTGACCTCCAGGCACAGAGCCAGGAGCAGGTTGTTGCCCACACTGGTCAGTGCAGAGACCGCCTGCCAAGCTGATCTGTCTCTGGGTGCAGGCAAGAGCCTGACAGGGTAGTGGATGCTAGGCTAGGTCTCTGTCTACACACCTGATCCCAGCAGCCAGTAGTCTGAAATGACCTGAGGCAAGATGGCTGCCTAGCTGCAAGCCCTGCAGGCCGACCCCCAGTGGTTGGCGACAGACTGTAGGGCACAGACCTCCTGCCAGCTCCTCTGGCTCTGTGTGAAGGCAAGAGCCTGGCAGGGTAGTCGGTGCTAGGCTAGGTCTCTGTCCACACACCTGACCCCAGTTGCCAGCTGTCCGTAGTGACCTGAGGCAAGATGGCGGCCTCGCTGCAAGCCCAGAGAGCTGTACCCCAGAGATCTGCAATAGCTGCCGAGCTGTAGGTACACAGGCCTCCCTCCGAGCATCTCTGGCTCTGGGCTCAGGCAAGAGCCTGACTGGGTAGTCGATGCTAGGCTAGGTCTCATTCCATGCACCTGACCCCAGCTGCCAGCCACCCACAGTGACCTGAGGCAAGATGGTGGCCTCGCTGCAAGCCTAGCGAGCCAGCCCCCAGTGGTTGGCCAAAGCAGCTGAGCTGTAGGTGCACAGACCTCCTGCTGAGCTCCTTTGGCTTTGTGTGCAGGCAAGAGCCTGACAGGGTAGTCAATGCTAGGCTAGGTCTCTGTCCATGCCCCTGACCCCAGCAGCCAGCAGTCTGCAGTGACCCAAGGCCTAAAATCTTTTCTATATAGATGTATCATGTATAGTACTGCCTAACTTTTCTTCTGGCAGTTATGTTATGGGTTTCACATTTAGGTCTATGATTCTTTTGGATTAATTTTATGCAAAATGATAGTTATAGGTAGTTTCATTTTTTGTGCAGTCAGTATTCAGTTTCCCCAGGACCATTTGTTGAAGATGACTTCTTTTCTCCATTGTACACTTTTAGCATCTTTGTAAAGCATTATGTGTCTGAAATTATGTTTGACATTCTATTATTTTCATTTAACAATTTGTAGGTGTTTTCAGATAATATCTTCATTTTTTAACCTTTCAATTTTATATAATACAATGATATAATTTATCATTCCCTTTCTCATAGTACAGATATATTCATATGTTTCTACTCTTTCCAGTTCATGTCCACCATTGAATTAATTATTATTACATGAATATTAGTATATGACAATCAATGTATATTTATACTTACAACCTCCTGCTCAATTTTTATTACACATATTTTTGTGCTAGTACAATAGTATTTTTATTACTATGACTCTGCAATATACCATGTGATATACAATGATTAGTCCTCCAGCTTTGTTCTTTTTGATATGGAATTTTTTTACTATCTGGGATATTTTGTGATTTAATATGTAATTTGGGATAAGTTTTCTATTTTTGTAAAGAATGATATTGGGATTTTGATATCATTGAATCAAATTGGTTTCTGGAAAAATGATCATTTTCACAGAATTACTTTATCAACACAGAAGCAGGGAATGCCATTCCATTTTCAAGAGTCTTTCTCTATTTCTTTCTTCATCAGTTTAAATTTTTCATTTCAGTTCCTTGGTTAGGTTTATTCCTAGATATTTTGCTGTCTTTGAGCTACTGTATATGGGACAGTGCCCATACTCTGTTTTATAGTGCTATCACTGTTTGGGTATAGAAAAGCTACTGATTTGTGTAAGTTGTTTCTGTGTCCTAAATTTCTTTATTGTTTCTAGATGCTTTTTGGTATAATTTTGAGATCTCTCATGTCATCACTAAGTTGATATAGTTAGACACAATTCTTGCATTTCATACTATATTGTGTTTCTAGATATTAGGAATCTGATTTTCAAAACTTATCAGTCTGATTTTTTCAAATCTTGAGCTACTGCATAAATAAAATATTATAATAATGTAAACATGTACTTCTATGTTTATTTCTCATAGCCATGATATGAAAACATTTCCTTTCATGCAGTGATAAAAAATAAGAACAGATTATTTCTTAACATATGTTTTTTCTACTTTATTTGTAAGTTAGAATAAATTTACATTCATGACCTAAACTTAACTTACAAACTGTCATAAAATTAAATAAACAAGAGTAAGTAAAGCAAATATGTCAGATAATAAGGAAAACAGTATTTGAGATTCATGAATATACATTGAATACCAGTAACATAAATTTTATAGGCTGGTATATTTTTACATATATATGTCTGTACTCTATTATCCAAGAAATTCAAAATTAACATGTGTACTATTCCATAAATATAATTTGTCTTCATAATTAGATACCCATTCATCAACTAATAACTTATTTCAATCACCATGACATTATTTTGCCTGTTCATAAAATGTGTGTAATCATGATGTTTCATGTAACTAGTACAAAGTTTGTGAGTTGCTTCTGTTGAACAATTCATCACCTTTGAGGTTTGACAAGATTATATGTACTAATCATTTATTAATATTTTAAAGGATCATATTCCACATATATCTATATACTAAGATTTTTTATTTGCTCTTTATTGATTAGTATGTGAGCTGGTACTAATTGGTATGCATTATACTACACACTTATTTTTTCACTAATTTATTTTAATTTGTGTCAGGGATATGTGCTTATTATGCATTGTCTATGGATATGAAACCATTTCTTTAAAAATGTGGTCATAGGCACTTGTTGCAGATTGGCATGTTCACCTGACCCTAACCCATAGTAATTCCCTCAATCTCTGCTCCATGCCACCTTTCTGCATTTCTTATAGATAGGATAAATTTGCAGTTGTAATTTTTGTTGGTAGATTGATATCCCTATCACTCTACTGGGGCTATAGGAGATGGTCTCTTCAGGTTCCATATTTCCAATGCTATGATTTACACCTAGTCACTCAATTGATTCTTGAATGCCTCCTGTATCCCAGGTCTCTTTAAAATTCTAAAGATATCCCCATTCCTGTCAGGTGCAGATTTGTATTCATTCTATTGACCATCTGGCCATCCCTACTGCCCCTCCCCACACCTGATTCTGAACCCAACATTCTTCTTCCTATCCCTTCTTCTACCCATGTCACTCCCTCCATCTGCCTCCTGTGACTATTTTATTCTGCTTTCTAAGTGAGATTGAAGCAACCCTCCATGGAATTTGCTTTGTTTTTAAGCTTCTTTGGGTCTGTGGATTATAACATGGTTATCCTTTACTTATTTTGGATACTATCCACTTATTTGTGAATACATAAAATGCATGTCTTTTTGGGTCTGAGTAATTTCACTCAGGATGGTATTTTCTAGTTTCATCCATTTGTCTGCAAAATTCATGATGTTCTCATTTTGAATAGCTGAATAATATTTCATTATGTAAATGAATCACATTCTCTGTATCCATTCTTCTGTTGACAGACATCTGGATTGTTTCAAGTATCTGGCTCTTACAAAAAAGCCTGGTATGAAAATAGTGGAACACATGTCTTTTTGATATGGTGGAGCATCTTTGAGTATATGTTAAGGAGAAGTATAGCTGTGTGTTCAGGTAGAAGTATTTCCAATTTTCTGAAAAAGTACCAAACTGACTTCCAAAGTGTTTGTACAATTTTGCACTCTGGGCAACAATAAAGGAGTTTTCTTTATGCTTCACATCTTTGCCAGAATATGCTGTCATTCAAGGTTTTGATATTAGTCATTCTCGGAGATGTAATGTGATGGGAAAGAATGTTGAACATTTTTAAGTGCTTTTCAGCCATTTTAGATTCCTTTATTTAGAATTCTCTATTTAGCTCTGTACCCCAATATTAATTGGATTATTTGCTTTGTCAGTTTCTAAATTCGTGAGTACATTATATATTTTGGATATTAACCCTCTGTCAGATGTTGGGTTGGTGAAGATCTTCTCCCAAACAGTAGGCTGCCATATTCTTCTATGGATTGTGTCCTATTCCTTACAGATTGTCAGTTTTATAATGTCCCATTTATTACTTGCTGATTTTAGTTCCTGAACCACTGTTTTTCTCTTCAGGAAGTTGTCTCCTGTATCAATGAGTTCAAGTCTATTTCCTACTTTTCATTCTACAAGATTTAGTGTATCCAGTTTTATGTAGAGTTCTGTGATCCACTTGGGCTTGAGTTGCACACAGGGGGTAGAGGTGGATCTATTTGCATTCTTCTACATGCAGACAGACATCCAGGTAGGCCAGCACAATTAGTTGAAGATGCTATCTTTATTCCACTGTATAGTTTTGGCTTCTTTGTCAAAAATCAAGTGTCAGTAAGTGTGTGTGTGTGTGTGTGTGTGTGTGTGTGTGTGTTTCTGAGACTTCTATTTGATTCAATTGATCAACCTGTCTTTTTCTATACCAATACATGCAATTTCTATTACCATTGCTAATTACTACAGCATGACATCAGGAAATTATTATATCTATCTTAGTATTTTTTCAGATAAATATGAGAATTGTTTATTCATAGAATGTAAAATATTTGAATTTTATCAGGAATTTCATTGAGTTTTTGGAGTACTTTTGGAAAAATGGCTGTTTTTACTATGTTAATACTAACAATTCATGACCATTGGAGATTTTACATCTTCTAAAATCTTTCTTTAGAGACTTAAAGCTCCTTTCCTACAGGTCTCTTTCTTGCTTTGCTAGTGTTATGCCAAGCTATTTTATTATTTTTTGCTATTGTGAATGGCGTTATTTCTCTAAATTCTTTCACATCCCATTTATCATTTGTGTAAAGGAAAGTTATTGATTTCTCAGAGTTAATTTTATATACAGCCATTTGGCTAAACATACTTCAAAACATACTTTAATAAAAGGTATTAAATACTTCAACCTCCCTTCTAGCTCATCACTCTAAGAGGTAGTGGAAAAGAAAGTTTAATAGGAAATGAAGTTGTCAACATGTTTAGAAATACTTATTTGAGGCACTTTCAATCTTTCTTGTCAGCAGTCCAGTCATCTAACAAAATTCCTATATGAATCGGGAGCTGCATGTCTGTACACTTAGCAATCACTACTCACAAATCTTCAAATGCCTTTTGATCCAGAAGAAACTGTGATCTCCTAGTCCATAAAAGTAACAGGAAGCGTAAGAAGTGTCATGAGAATTTTTTTACTCGGTTACTTACCAAAAAGTAACTACAGGGAAGATTGACAATAACATGTAAGGTGAATAAATGCAAGAACAATGTCAGAGAAGGCTAGTAAGACAGAGCTAGGCAAACCAGTTCCATAGCTCCATCCTAATATCTGTGTGGTCATATTTATATATTTGTAAACATCACACCTCCTCTTATGTGTTTGCTTTAGCAAAACCTCTTCTCACTTGTATTTGTTTCAGTAAAATATCCTTTCACGTGTTTACTTCAGTACAACTGCCTTTCACCCATGTCTGCTTCAGCAAAACATTATTTCATCTATATACCCTAGCAAAACTTCACATGACATAACTAAGTTTCCAAGGAAACCAGTAATTTCCTCTTTGTTTTGTGAGTTTCTGGTAGTGTTTGGGGGTTACTTATGTATATATTTATGTATGTACAAAGGGTATATATATATATATATATATATATATATGTGTGTGTGTGTGTGTGTGTGTGTGTATACATATACATATATATATATGCATACATATATATGAATATATTCATGGATTTTCTTTTTTTCCTATAATATTTGTTTACATTCCAAATGATTACCCATTTGCCGGTGCCCCCCCTCATAAGTCCCATAAGCCCTCTTCGCTCTGCCCATTCCCCAATCACCTCCCTCTAATTTCTCTATCCACGTACTCCCCTAAAATGCTGCATCAAGCCCTTCCAGGACCAGGGTCCTCTCCTTCCTTCTTCTTGGGAATCATTTGATATGGTAATTGTGTCTTGAGTATTCAGAGTTTCTGGACTAATTAATATCCACTTATAAGTGACTTTATTCCATGTGTATTCTTTTGTGATTGGGTTACCTCACTTAGGATGATATTTTGCAGTTCCAACCATTTGCCTAAAAAATTCATGAATTCATTGTTTTTAATTGCTAAGTAGTATTCCATTGTGTAAATATACCACATTTTCTGTAGCCATTCCTCCATTGAGGGACATCTGGGTTCTTTCCAGCTTATGACTATTATAAACAAGGCTGCCATGAACATTGTGGAGCATGTGTCCTTATTGCATGCTGAGTAATCCTCTGGGTATATGCTCAGGAGTGGTAAAACAGGGTCCTCTGGAAGTGTCATGCCCAGTTTTCTGAGGAACAGCCAGACTGATTTCCATAGTGGTTGTACCAGCTTGCAATTGCACCAGCAGTAGAGTTTTCCTCTTTCCATGATTTTCCATGAATTTCCAAAATATTGCATGATAAAACAGAATTTACACAATATCATTCTACAAACCCAGCTCTACAAAGGATAATAAGGGGGAAATGCCTTTACAAGGAGGGAAGCTACACCCTGGAAAAAGCAAGATCGTAACTTTCTTTCATCAAACTCAAAAGAAGATAACCACTCAAACATAATAACATAAAAAATAACAGGAAGTAATAATCACTATTCCTTAATATCTCTTAACATCAATGGACTCAATTCCCCAATAAAATGACATAGATACTAACAGACTGGGTACATAAACAGGACCCTACATTTTGCTGCATACAGGAAATACACCTCAGGGTCAAAGACAAACACTACCTTAGAGTAAAAGGCTGGAAAACAATTTTACAAGCAAATGGTTGCAGGTAACGAGCTGGACTAGCCATTCTAATATCAGATAAAATTGACTTTCGATCTAAAGTCATCAAAAGGGACAGGGAAGGACACTTCTCACTGGTCAAGGGAAAAATCCACCAAGAAGAACTCTCCATTCTAAACATCTATGTTCTAAATGCAAGGACACCCTCATCCATAAAAGAAACTTTCCTAAAGCTCAAAGCATATATTGCACCTAACACAATAATTGTGGGTGACTTCAGCACTCCACTCTCCTCAATGGACCAATCAGGAAAGCAGAAACTAAACAGTGACAAAGTGAAACTAATTGACTAATTGAAGCTTTGAACCAATTGGAATTAACAGATGTTTTATATATATATATATATATATATGTATAAAACATATATATATATATATATATGTATAAAACATATATATATATATATGTATAAAACATTTCATCCTAAAAAGAATATACTTTTTTCTCAGCACCTCATGGTACCTTCTCCAAAATCTACCATATTATTGGTCACAAGACAGACCTCAACTAATATAAGAAGATTCAACTAATGCCATGCCTCCTATCAGATCACAATGGAGTAAGAGTGATCTTCAATAGCAACAAAAACAACATAAAGTCCACATACAATTGGAAGTTGAATAGTAATCTACTCAATGATACCTTGGTCAAGGAAGAAATAAATAAAGAATTCAAAGACTTTATAGAATTTAATGAAAATGAAGGCACTACATACCCAAATTTATGAGGCACAGTGAAAGTATTCCTAAGAGGAAATCTCATAGCCCTGAGTGCCTCCAAAATGAAACTGGAGAGAGCATACACTAGCAGCTTAACAGCACACCTGAAAGCCCTGGAACAAAAAAAATGCTAATTCACCCAGGAGCAGGAGAAGACAGGAAATCATCAAACTCAGGGCTGAAATCAATGAAGTAGAAATAGATTTTCATATATTCAGCTACTCCTGTATCCCTGGGATGAAGCCCACTTGATCATAGTGGATGATGCTTTTGATGTGTTCTTGGACTTGTTTGCAAACATATAGTTGAGTATATTTCATCAGTGTTCATAATGGCTATTGTTCTGAAATTATCTTTCCTTGTTGACTCTGTGTTGTTTAGGTATCAAGGAGACTTTCAGCTCATTGTATAAGTTTAGCAATGTTCCTTCTGTTTCCAAATTGTGAACAAACTTTAGGTGTATTGCTATTAGATCATCTTTGAAAATCTCTAAGAATTCTGTGCTAAAATCTATGATATTTTTTGGATCCGAGAATTTTAGTTACTGCTTAGGGGGTTATAGGATGATTTAAGTAGATTATGTGATCTTGATCTAACTTTGGTAAGTAGCATATAACTATAAAATCATCCATTTAATTTAGATTTTCCAATTTTGTGGCATAAAAGCTTTTTTAAGTAAGTCATAATGACTTTTTTCAATTTCTTTAGTGTTATGACTCCATATTTATTACTAATTTTGTTAATTTGAATACTGTCTATCTGCCTTTTAGTTAGTTTGGCTAACAGTTTGTCTATCTTGTGGATTTTCTCAAAGAAGCAACTCTTGCTTTTGTTGATTCTTTTTATTGTTCCATTTATTTCTAATTGGTTGACTTCAGCCCTAAATTTTGTTATTTCTTGCTGTCTACTCCCCCACTGGGTGTGTTTGCTTATTTTTTCTAACTTTCATGTTTACCTTTAATTCCTTAGTATGAGAATTCTCTAATTTTTTATGAAAGCAAGCAGTTTAATGAACTCTCCTCTTAGTACTGATTTTATTGTGTCCCATAAGTTTGAATATGCTGTGCCTTTATCTTCATTGAAATCTAGAAAGTCTTTGTTTTCATTCTTTATTTCTTCCTTGACAAGGTGATTGAAACAGGAAGTTTGAGTACAGAGTTCTGCAGTTTCCATGAGTTTGTAGGCTTTTTGTTTTCTGTTATGGTTGAAGTTCAGTATTAATCTATGATCATTTGATAACATGTAAAGCATTATTTCAGTCTTCTTGTATCTACTGAGGCTTGCTTTGTGACACAGTACATAGTCAATTTTAGAGAAGGTTCCATGAGGTTTTGAGAAGACAGTGCATTCTTTTGTGTTTGGCAAAAAATATTCTGTAGGTATTCATTAGGTCCATTTGATTCATAACCTCTCCTTTTTTATTATTTCTCAGTTTAGTTTCTGTTTCAATGACTTGTCCATTGGTGAGAGTGGAGTGTTGAAGTCTCCCACAATTAATGAGTGATTTAAGCTTTAGTAATGTTTCTTTTATAAATATGGATGCCCTTGTATTTGGGGCATAATTAATGTTCAAAACTGAGATGTAATCTTGGTGGATTTTTCCTTTAATGAGTATGAATTGTCCCTTACTATCTCTTGATTAATTTTGGTTGAAAGTATATTTTATTAGATATTAGAATGTCTAACACATCTTGTCTCTTGGGTTGGGTCTGTTTGATTGGAAAATCTTTTTCCAGACCTTAACTCTGAGGCAGTAGACTCATGGTTTCTGAGCTGTATTTTTTGTACGCAGCAGAATGATAGATCCTGTGTATGCATCCACTCTATTTTCCCATGTAATTTATTGGTGAAATGATGTTGAGAGATAGTAATTACCAATGATTTTTATTTCCTGCTATTTTGATGTTGGTTGTATTTGTGTGTGTGTGTGTGTGTGTGTGTGTGTGTGTGTGTGTGTGTGTTTATGTGTTTATGGTTCTCATGTTTTGGTTTTTATGTGAAATTTCTAATTCCTTATGTTTTCTTAGGTGTAGTTTCATTCATTGGCTGGGAGTTTTACTTTTAGTATCATTTGTAGGGCTGGATTAGTGAAAATATATTGTTTAAATTTGGTTCTGTCAGGGAACATATTGTTTTACCATATATGGTGATTGAAAGTTTTTTGGGAATAGTAGTCTGGGCTGATAACTGTTTTCTTTTTGGTCTGTCCTTCTGGATGTTTGACACTATGGAGAAGTCAATTATAATTTTCGTAGGTCTGTTTTATATATTACTTGGTCTTTGCCCTTATCGTTTTTGATATTGCTTCTTTGTTCTGTACATTTAGTGTTTCAATTTTTATGTGGCAGGAAGAATTTCTTTTCTGGTCTAGTCTATTTGGTATTCAATAAGCTTCTTGTATGATTATATCCATTTCTTTCTTCAGTTTAGTGAATTGTTCATCTATGATTTTGTTGAAGAAATTTTCTGGTCTTTTAATCTGTGAATCTTCTTCTATTTCCATTATTTTTAGTTTTGTCCTTTCATAGTATCCCAAGTCTCCGGAGTGTTTTATCATAGGAACAGTTTAGATTTGTCATTTTCTTTGATTTGTGTATCAGTTTCTTCAATAGTATCTTCTCTTGTTCATGTCTGTTGATGATACTTGTATCTGTAATTCCTGTTCACCTTTTTAGGTGTTTTATCTCCAGAGTTATTTTTGTTTGTGTTTTCTTTATTGTTTCTCTTTACATTTTTAGGTCTTGAAAGGCTTAATTAATTTTCTTTACCTATTTGATTCTATTTTCTTTTATTTCTTTATATTTATTTATTTCCTCTTTAAAAGCCTCTAACTGCTTTTTCTTGTACTTCTTTAAGACATTTCTTTATTTTCTCTTTAGAAGTCCCTGTTGTCTTAAGAAGATGTTATTTTAGGTCATTTTTTCACTCCTTAGGTATTTTAAAATATCCAGTGCTTGGTATAATAGGGGAGATTGGTTATGATGGTGCCATTTTGCCCTGACTTGTTGGTTCTTTTCTTTTGTTGCCTTTAGCTATCTGGTTTCATCTGGTTTCAACTGACCTCATAGTCCCTAGTGGTAGCAGACCTCTGGGAATACATGTAGAGCTAGTAACCTTAATGGTAGCATGATTCTGGATGTTTTTATTCACAGCAGGTCTCTAAGGAAGCAGGATATGCTCCTTGTCCTGGTTGTCCCAGATGGCAGCTGGCCTCTAGGAAGTAGCCTGGGGAGAAGAGTATAGGTCATAGATTTCTGTTAGAGGTGTGTAATGGAAGACAGAGCCCACAAATGATAGGGTAGACCTCAGGGATGCTGGGTTTACTGGGCTACAAGATTTATTGATCAACATTTATTTTTAGATTGTTGATGACTGTTAGTATAAACTTTGCATCTAGTAAGTAACTAAGATTAAAAAATTGATATTACTTTTTTTAAAAGATGTATTTACACTGTCTCTGTCTTCAGACACACCAGAAGAGGGCATCAGATCTAATTACAGATGGTAGGGACCCACTATGTGGTTGCTGGATTTGAACCCAGAACCTTTGGAAGAGCAGTCAGTGCTCTTAACCACTGAGCCATCTCCAGCTCCATAAAAAAAATTACATAGATGTTTGTTGCTTATCTTGTCACCCATAGCACAATGAATTTATGTGGTCTGTGTACCCAGAGTAAAAACAATATTAATAATATTGAACTTTATTAAATAAAAACTAAATGAGACACCTTCGAATTAGCAATCGTTCAGAATATTCACCAGAGTTAGAATACCGAGAGAAGCAAATGCTGAAAGTAGCTTAGCAAATGATATAGAACTTAAGAAATGAAGCCATGTTTAGGCATAGTCCTCAACCTTTCAAAACCAAACATTTTAACATTCTTATTAAATAAAATCAATGATAATTATCTCATTATGGTTATTTTCTTCATTTCTAAGCAAACTCTTCAGATTGAATTTCTACTAATTTAGCTTTTTAGTTTTTCTATTTATTAATTTAATTTTTATTAGTTTAACCAGTCCATAAGCCTAGGCTTCAGAATTTATGGTAGGCATTGGCCTATATGTTTATTTATTTCCAGAAAGTATATGTAAATGGGAGGACAATCATAGGAACAGATTTGTTCAGCTATAATCCTAAAGTCCTTCAATATAATAAAACTACAAAATGTAGTAATAAAACATTTGCTTCATTGGCAAAATATTCTAGATTTTACTAGAAATGATTATTGCTTTACTTAACCAAATTGCACTTATATAATTTTAATGCTATTTGTATTAATAATTCTATTTATTTACATTTCAAATATTATCTATTTTCCAGGTTCCTCCTCCACAAGTACCCCCAACTCATCTCCTTTCCCCTTCCTCGCTAAGAGGGTACTCCCTCATCCACCCAACCTTTCCCAGTACACTCCTCCAGCATCCCCTTTCACTGGGTCAACAAGCCTCCATAGGACCAAGGGCATCCTCTCCCATTGATGTCAGATAAGTCACACCAGTGCTATATATGTAGCTGAAGCCATGGACCTATGCATTTATACTGTTATTTGATACTGTTGTTCTTCCTATGGGGTTGCAATCCTCTTCAGCTCCTTCAGTCTTTCCCCTAATTCTTCTATAGGGTTCTCTGAGCAATTGTTGGCTGTAAGTATCTGCATCTGTCTCAGTCAGATGCTGGTAGAGCCTCTCAGAGGACAGCCATGCCAGGCTCCTGTGTGCAAGCACAACATGGTTTCAGAAATAGTATAAGGGTTTAGTCTCTGCACATCAGATGGATCCCTATTTTGGATGGTCTTTGGATGGCCTGTCCTTCATTATCTGCTCGATTTTTGTCCTTGCATTTCCTTTAGAGAGGAACAATTAAGGGTCATAATATTCTAGATGGGTAGGTGACCTCATCCCTCAACTCAGGGCCATGACTCTTTACTGGAGGTGGTCTCTTCATGTTCAATTGTACCGCTGTTGGGCATTTGGGATAAGATCATCTCCATGGGGTACTGGGAGCCTCTCACATACCTGGTGTATGGAAATTTCTAGAGATTCTCCTGTCTGCCACCCCATACTACTACATATTTCTATTCCTTCTCTTGGACCTTTGTGCTTTTCTACTGTCTGCCCCCCCATCTCTGATCCCTATTTTTCCCTCCCCATCCCCTCTCCCATGCAGGTCCCTCCTTCCCTCTCTCTCATGTGATTATTTTGTTCCCCTTCTAAGTGGGATTGAAGCATCTACACTTGGACCTTCCTTCTTGTTAAGCTTCATATGATCTGTGAGTTTTATGGATACTCTAAAAGTTTTGGCTAATATCCACTTATCAGTGAGTACATACTAAGTATATCCTTTTGGGTCTTGGTTTCCTGACTAAGGATGATATTTTGTGGTTCCATCATTATGCCTGAAAAATTCCTGTTGATCTCAGGTTTAAAAGCTGAGTAGTATTCCATTCTTCACAGAGATGGAAAGAGCAATTCTCAATTTCATATGGAAGTACAAAAAACACAGAATAGCATAAATATTTCTCAACAGTAAAAGAAATTCTGGGGGAATCACCATCCTGACTTCAAGATGTACTATAGAGCAATAGTGATAAAAAAGAAAACAAACAAAATCAAAGTCAAAACAAACACCAAAAAACAAAATCAAAAAGCAAAACCTGCATGGTATTACTACAGAGACAGGTTGCTCAGGAATAGAATTGAAGACCCAGAAATAAACACACATACCTATGGACACTTGATTTTTGACAGTGATGTCAAATCCACAGAGTAGTAAAAAGAAAACATCTTCAGCAAATGGTGGTGATCTACCTGGTGATCTGCATGTAGAAGAATGCAAATTGGTCCATATTTAAAAGCCCTTTTTAAAAGTTTTGACCAAATAGAAAATTTTTGTGCTAAGATATTCATGCACAAAAATCAGAATGAATATATATCCAGTTTCTAACAAGTGAAAAATTACAAATTAATTGTATAAATCAGATATAAAAATAATTTAATTCCAAATTAATTTAAAAAAGAAAATATTGCATGACATTGTGTGCTTTCACCCGCTTTCCAGCTAAATTTTCACTTACAGGTTACACTGAAATAATGCACCATTTTTTCAAAAGTTGTAAATACTATGAATCTATGCTGTAAATTCAGGGAAAAATCAATTTTATTTCAATTTTATTTTATTTCCTCAGAATGATACCCCATTCTATAATTACATATGCTATAGAAAACACTATATTCAAATTTCATGTAAAATATCTTAAAGCAGAGGCCACTTTGCAATTTCTTCAAGATATAAAGTCTTGATACTTGAAACTGACCCAGGCAGCTTTTACCTTATTTCTTAAATCCATACTACCCTTTTCCATGATGGTCAGCCCTAAAGAGATGTATTTTTCTTGACTGGACACAATCTGATAATGACATAATTACACAAGCTAAAGTCTGCTATATCAGCATCAGCAAATACATGGGAATCTGCCATCATTCAAAAGCTTAGAAGACTCTATTTTAGTAGACAATTGTTAACATAGAGAACATCAACTGCCCTAGACATAGAGAATAAGATTGTCACATACTCATCAACTCTTTCTTCTATGGCTCAAGTATCATTGTAAAATTAGCAGAAAGAGTATAAGCTACAGAGGCCATGTCCATGAGGAAACTGCCTTTTGGAAAAAGTAGGTCATATGCACATGTGGACTTTTTAGTTGTGATAGCACAAAAATCTGTGTAATCACAAACCAGACCAAATGACAACAAGATGATATGAGTTGGGCCTGGAATCCCAGCCTAGCCACAGAGCAGTTGTCAATTTTCTGTTTCTTTGGAAGATGGAAACAATTTTATCCATGCATGTGAAGCATAAAGTTGACAACACTCTGGTGGAACATGACACAACTAAGAATATTTGTGCAGTGCAAATTGTTCTTGAGTTTGAAAAAATATAGTATTATCACTATGCAATATTTTGCTTCTTCTGAGTGCTATTAACTTTAAACTAGAATAAAAGGAATATCAATTATATCAAGCAATTGGTGTATTCTTTTGATGGATTTTAAAAAGTAAATTATATGTCTTCTTATTAAAACATAGGGAGGAAATGAAGGACATATAAGTAGTGCATAAAATATGTTTTTGATACGAATCATATGAGTCAAAAGGAATATTTTTTATTTAATGAATCAAAAAGAAAATTTCTCCATACAGATATTTAATGAACACATTTAAATTAAATATATGGAAGATCTATATCAAAGATTTACCAGGCTAGAATTTTTCCAGGTACATGTTGAATATATTAACATAACTTTAGCTAATAAGTGAACCATTGTGAATGCCTCTTTATCCACTATCCATTTTGTGAGTACTTCTACAATTTAATGACAGTAGTACCATAGAAAAGAACACAGTGGAAGCACTTCACATTTCCTTTGCAGTTAGGGAGCAGTGAGTGAATAAATGTGGGGCAATGCTATATAGCCTCAAGAATTTCCAGATCCATTACCAACTTCTACTAGTGAGGTAACACCTCCTAAAGTTACTACAACCTCTCAAATCTGGGCCAGAACTTAGGACCAAATCTTAAAATTTTCTTATGGGGGACAATTGACCTATATTTGAACACATAAGGCAAACACTAGTATTTTATTTTATACTTGTATTTTAGGTGATAGTTTCAATTGAAATACAATTTCTTTATCACAATGACTAGAGGAGATTGAAACTGAATAGCTTGAGAAGAACACTCAATGTTTCCTTAAATTTGACACATTCACATTTCTTATTATGTAAAATGGTTTGAGGAGAAAGTATATGAAGACAGCAAAATGTGCCTTGATGTGATATTATTCAAATGTGTACTGTTTGCAAATGTTTTGTTCTTCCCTGCATTTTGAACTGTGTGCATGATTCTCCTCTCATTCTTTATGTCATAAACTATCTTTTTATATTGAAAATAAACATTTTATTTAACAGTTTTAATATAATGAATGTAGTATCTTTTTAGAAAAGACAAGCAATCAAGCACAAATATCTCTAAATTTTAAAAGCACAATAAAATGAGCTGGTGTGTGTGTTTTTTTCTTTTTTTATTATTTTCTATATTCTTTGTTTACATTCCAAAGGCTTTGCCTTTCCAGTTCCCCACCTCATCATATATCCCATAAGTCCTCTTTCCCCCTCCCATTCCCCAGTAAACCCCCCTCCCCACCATTTCTCTGTTCTGGTACTCTTATACAAAAATTGGATTTAGTCTTTTCAGGACCAGGATCATCTCCATCCTTTTTCTTGGGAATCTTTTGCTTAGCTAATTGTGTCTTGAGTATTCAGAGCTTCTGGGCTCATTAATATCCACTTAGCAATGATTGCAATTCATGTGTATTCTTTTGTGAGTGGGATGACTCACTTAGGATGATATTTTCCGGATCCAACCATTTGCCTATAAATTGCATGAATTCATTATTTTTAATTGCTGAGTAGTATTCCATTGTATAAATATACCACATTTTCAGTATCCATTCCTCTGTTGAGGGACATCTGGGTTCTTTCCAGCTTCTGTCTATTATAAATAAGGCTGCTATGAACATAGTGGAGCATGTGTCTTTATTGCATATAGGGGAATCCTGGCTATATGCCCAGGAGTGGTATGACAGGGTCCTCTGGAAGTGTCATGCCCAATTTTCTGAGGAACTGCCATAGTGATTTCCAGAGCAGTTGTACCATCTTGCAATCCCACCAACAATGGAGGAGTGATCCTCTTTCTCCACATCCTCGCCAGTACCTGTTGTCTCTTGAGTCCTTGATCTTAGCCATTCTGATTGGTGTGAGGTAGAATCTCAGGGTTGTTTTGATTTGTATTTCCCTGATGACTAATGATGTTGAACATATCTTAAGGTGCTTCTCAGCCATCTGAATTTCTTCTGGTGAAAATTCCTTGTTTAACTCTGTACCCCATTTTTAATAGGGTTATTTTGTTCTTTGGGGTCTACCTTCTTGAGTTCTTTGTATATATTGGATATTAGCCCTCTGTCGGATGTGGGGTTGGTGAAGATCTTTTCCCAATTTGTTGGTTGCTGTTTTGTCCTTCTGACAGTGTCTTTTGCCTTACAGAAACTTTGTAATTTTAAGAGGTCCTATTTGTCAATTCTTGATCTTAGAGCATAAGCTATTGGTGTTCTGATCAGGAACTTTCCCCCTGTGCCCATGTCCTCCAGGGTCTTCCCCAGTTTCTTTTCTATTAGTTTGAGTGTGTCTGGTTTTATGTGGAGGTCCTTGATCTACTTGGAGTTGAGCTTAGTACAAGGAGATAAGAGTGGATCAATTCACATTCTTCTGCATGCTGACCTGCAGTTGAACCAGCACCATTTCTTGAAAATGATTTGAGACTTTGATGGGATTGCATTGAATCTGTAGATTGCTTTTGGCAAGATGGCCAATTTGGGGTGTTATTTCCCTATCTTTTTTTCTCAGCCTGCTTGTTCTTTGAGTACAGGAAGGAAGTACTGATTTGCTTGAGTTGATTTTATAGCCCGCCACTTTTTTCCACTGGATGGTTGTGGCTCCTTTATCAAAGATCAAGTGACCATAAGTCTGTGGGATCTTCAATTCTATTCCATTGATCTACTTGCCTGTCACTGTACAAATACCATGCAGTTTTAACACAATTGCTCTGTAGTACTGCTTGAGGTCAGATATATTGATTCCCGCAGAAGAACTGTTATTGTTGAGAATAGTTTTAGCTATCCTGGGTTTTTTGTTACTCCAAATGTATTTGAGAATTGCTCGTTCTAAGTCTATGAAGAATTGATTTGAGACTTTGATGGGATTGCATTGAATCTGTAGATTGCTTTTGGCAAGATGGCCAATTTGGGGTGTTATTTCCCTATCTTTTTTTCTCAGCCTGTTTGTTCTTTGAGTACAGGAAGGCTACTGATTTGCTTGAGTTGATTTTATAGCCCGCCACTTTGCTGAAGTTGTTTATCAGATATAGGAGTTCTGTGGTAGAGTTTTTTGGGTCACTTATATATACTATCATATCATCTGCAAATAATGATAGTTTGACTTCTTCCTTTCCAATTTGTATCACTTTGACTTCCTTATGTTGTCTAATTGCTCTTGCTAGAATTTCAAGTACTATATTGATATGATATGGAGAGAGAGGGCAGCCTTGTCTAGTCCCTGATTTTAGTGGGATTGCTTTAAATTTCTCTCCATTTATTTTGATGTTGGCTACTAGTATGCTGTTATTGCTTTTACTATGTTTAGGTATGGGCCTTGAATTCCTGTTCTTTCCAGGACTTTTAACATGAAAGAATGCTGAATTTTGTCAAATGCGTTTTCTGCATCTAATGAGATGACATTGTGGTTTTTTTTCTTTTAGTTTGTTTATGTAGTGGATTACATTGATGGATTTACATATATTGATCCATCCTGCATCCCTGGGATGAAGCCTACTTGATCATGGTGAATTATCATTTTAATGTGCTCTTGGATTTGGTTGGCAAGAATTTTACTTAGTAATTTTGCATCGATATTCATAAGGTAAAGTGGCCTGTAGTTCTCTTTCTTTGTTGTATCTTTGTGTGGTTTTGGTATCAGCATAGTTATGGCTTCATAGAATGAGTTGGGCAGTGTCCCTTCTGTTTCTATTTTGTGGAATAGTTTGAAGAGTATTGGTATTAGGTCTTCTTTGAAGGTCTGATAGAATTCTGCACTAAAACCATCTGGTCCTGTAATTTTTTTGGTTGGGAGGCTTTCTATAAAGCCTTCTATTTCCCTAGGGGTTATAGGACTGTTTAGCTGATCTAATTGATCCTGATTTAATTTTGGTATTTGGTATCTGTTTAGGAAATTGTCCATTTCCTCCAGATTTTCCAGTTGTGTTGAGTATAGACTTTTGTAGTAGGATCTGATAATCCTTTGAATGTTCTCAGTCACTGTTGTTATATCCCACTTTTCATTTCTAATTTTATTAATTTGAATACTGTCTCTGTGCCCTTTGGTTAGTCTGGCTAAGGGTTTGTCTATCTTGTTTATTTTTTCAAAGAACCAGCTCTTGGTATTGTTGATTCTTTGTATGGTTCTCTTTGTTTCTATTTGATTGATTTCAGCCCTTCATTTGATGCTTTCCTGTCTTCTACTCCTCCTGGGTGAATTGGCTTCTTTTTGTTCCAGGGCTTTTAGGTGTGCTGTTAATCTGCTAGTGTATGCTCTCTCCTGTTTCTTTTTGGAGGCACTCAGTGGTATGAGTTTTCCTCTTAGCTCTTCTTTCATTGTGTCCCAAAGATTTGGGTAGGTTGTACCTTCATTTTCATTGAATTCTAAAAAGTCTTTGATTTCTTTCTTTATTTCTTCCTTGACCAAGGTGTCATTGAGTAGAGTATTGTTCAGTTTCCATATGTATGTGGGCTCTCTGTTATTTTTCTTGCTGTTGAAGACCACTTTTACTCCATAGTGATCTGATATGAGGCAAGGGATTAGTTCGATCTTCTTTCTTTGTTGACATCTGTCTTGTGACCAATTATAAGATCAATTTTGAGGAAGGTACTGTGTGGTGCTGAGAAAAAGGTATATTCTTTTGCTTTAGGATGAAATGTTTTATATATATATATATATATATATATATATATATATGTGTGTGTGTGTGTGTGTGTGTGTGTATATATATATATATATATATATATATATATATATATATATATATATATATATATATATATCTGTTAAATCTATTTGGTCCATAGCTTCAATTAGTTTCACTGTGTCCCTGTTTAGTTTCTGGTTTCCTGATTAGTCCATTGAAGATGGTGGAGTGTTGAAGTCACCCACAATTATTGTGTTAGGTACAATGTGTGCTATAAGCTTTAAGAAAGTTTCTATCACTAATGAGGGTGCCCTTGCATTTGGAGCATAGATGTTCAGTATTGAGGATTCTTCTTGGTGGATTTTCCCTTTGACCAGCAAGTAGTGAGCTTCAGGGTCTCTTTTCATGACTTTAGGTTGAAAGTCAATTTTATCTGATATTAGAGTGGCTACTCCCGCTTGTTTCCTGAGACCATTTGCTGGTAAAATTGTCTTCCAGCCTTTACTCTAAGGTAGTGTTTGTCTTTGACACTGAGATGTGTTTCCTGTATGCAGCAAATTGTAGGGTCCTGTTCCTGTATCCAGTCTGTTAGTCTAGGTCTTTTTATTGGGGAATTGAGTCCATTGATGTTAAGAGATATTAAGGAATAGTAACTATTACTTCCTGACATTTTTGAAATTATTTTTTTATATTTGAGTGGTTATCTTCTTTTGGGTTTGATGAGAGGAGGTTTCTATCTTGCTTCTTCTGGGGTGTAGTTTTCCTCCTTGTGTTGGTATTTTTCCCCTATTATCCTTTGTAGGGCTGGTTTTGTGGAAAGATATCGTGCAAATTTGGTTTTGTCATGGAATACCTTGTTTTCCCCATCTATGGTGATTGAGAGTTTTGCTGAGTATAGTAGTGTTGGCTTAAATTTGTGTTCTCTTATAGTCTGCATAATATCTGCCCAAGGTCTTCTAGCTTTCATGGTCTCTGGTGAGAAGTCTGGTGTAATTCTGATAGGTCTTCCTTTATATGTTACTTGGCCTTTTTCTCTTACTGCCTTTAATATTCTTTCTTTGTTTAGTACATTTGGGGTTTTGATTATTATGTGATGGGAGGTATTTCTGTTCTGGTCCAGTCTGTTTGGAGTTCTGTAGGCTTCTTGTATATTCATAGGCATCTCTCTGATTATGTTGGAGAAGTTTTCTTCTATAATTTTGTAGAAGATATTTGCTGGCCCTTTAAGTTGTAAATCTTCCCTCTCATCTATACCTATAATCCTTAGGTTTGGTCTTCTCATTGTGTCCTGGATTTCTTGGATGGTTTGGGTTACAAGCTTTTTGCATTTTACATTATCTTTGATTGTTGAGTCCATGGTTCCTATGGTATCTTCAGCATCTGAGATTCTTTCTTCTATCTCTTGTATTCGGTGATACTTGTGTCTATGGCCCCTGATTTCTTACCTAGGTTTTCTATCTCCAATATTGTCTCCCTTTGAGATTTTTTAGTTTTTTCTACTTCTGTTTTTAGATCCTGAATTGTTTTGCTCAGATCTTTTGCTTGCTTGTTTGTGATTTCATGTAATTCTTTAAGAGATTTTTGTGTTTCCTCTTTCATGACGACTACTTGTTGACCCACGTTCTCCTGTATTTCTTTAAGTGATTTTTGTATTTCCCCATTATTGGCCTCTGCTTTTTGATCCATATTCTCCTGAATTTCTTTAAGTGATTTTTGTGTTTGCCTTGTAAGGGTTTCAAACTTTTGATCAATATTTTCCTTTATTTCTTTAAGAGATTTATCCATGTTTTCTGCTATCAGCATCCTCGCCAATGATTTTAGATCTGTATCTTGATTTTCTGGTGTGTTGTGGTATCTGGGGCTTTCTGCTGTCGGGGAACTGGGTTCTGATACTGCCATATTGCCTTGATTTCTGCTAGTAACGTTCCTACATTTGTCTTTTTCCATTTGTTTATTTCTGGACTTAGTTGGTCTTGTTATTACTGGTTAGTGTTTAAAGCTCCTGAGAGCCTGGTGTTTGGTGCTGCTGTCTCAGAGGGTGTCTGTGCTCCCAATGTGAAAATTGGAAGGTTTCCACCACTGGGCTCCTGAATTACCTCCTCAGCTCTGCTGGGCTGGATTCAAGTTCCCTCCCTGCTTGCCTCTGGATACTTAACTGGCCTCCAGTGGTCTCCTCCTGGTTTGTCTGGTTAGCCTGTTAGCTCCAAGATCATGGTGGGTTTCAGGGCTCTGTCTAACCACAGGATTCCCTGCAGGCCTGGAGCTTCCTGGCTGGGCTGCTGAAGCCTAGGCAGTGGCTCTCCCAGTTGGCAGGGCTCCTTCTGTTTGAGCTGTTCTCCCCAGGATAGTGCCGGACCATGGAGCTCTGTCTAACCACGGGCTCTCTGTGGATCTGGAGCTCCCCCCATAAACTATCTTTATCTGAGAATTCTGACACTTAGTAACCTGTCTATTATTCCATTTTTGGTTCTTCACAGAAGTTCTAGTTGTAGACTTATAATGTTATCCCTGTCTTCACTACTAATCTTTAGCTTGTTTATAACCTTTTGGTATGGTTTCATATATATTTTAGATACTATGTATAACAATTTTCACTATATCTACTCATTTATACTGCCAATCCCAAGGTAATAGTTCTTGTTTTCTGCCAGATTCTTTCATGAACTTTATTAAAGCTGTCTTCACAGATTAGTTCTTCAAGTATAGCCTGGAAACTGCTGTGTACATTTGAGTTTCAAAACACATATATAGAAAAGAAGTCATAATGCCATCTACATACAACTAATTGCATTGGTGGTTTCCTCATAACATTAATTCATATCACTGCTACAAAGACTCCATCATTACCATGGCCATGTCATTTACAGAAGTAATTTTATAACACTCTTCCCAATTCTCTGACACTTACATTATTCTAAACCCATTTCTATATTATTCTCTGTCTATTTTTCCAAAGTGAGGGGTTGAAATAGATGTTCCACTTGAGATTGAACTGTCACAGTCATTCTCATTAATCCAGTCAGATATGACTCTCTGTATTAACTTTTGAAAGAGTGTTCTTTTCCAAAGTTGAAAGAACCACAAATACATGGATATAAAAATAAAAGAGAAAGCAGTTTGACAATTAGCAAAACATCATAAGTGGATTCCCTAGAATCTATTAACTCTTTGTCCATGGACATTTGATGAGGTTTTACAGCACAAAGCATAAATTATCATTTGTGAAGCAAGCATCAGATCTAAACAGAAAATATTTTCTTAACCACACAATGTTTATGCCACTATTTCCTCTAAATTTTACATTTGAATGCCAGTTACATTTTTGTGATCCAGGGTCTCACATTTTAGCCAAGGCTAGTTTCAAACCTCACAATCTGCTTATCTTCACATATTTAAGAATTTAAGAGTATAGATATGCAATGTGTGTGTTTGTGTGTGTGTGTGTGTTTGTGTGTGTGTGTGTGTGTGTGTGTGTGTGTTGAGTATATTGAAGAATTAAAAGGTACATATTTAATATATTTTGTATTTGAATTCTATTGCCAGTGTTTGGTAACAGATTACCGAATATTTTCCACCATTGTGACAGATGGTGTGATTAAGGAAAAACTTTAAATCCTACATAAGTATACAAAAAGTTAAGTTGTTGAGATTCATGGTGTTTCCAGCCAGCAACAGATATTAATTGGGGGAAATATCTGTGCTGCTTTAGCATTAATTACTTAGTCAATTTCTCACAGATATAGTTGACAGGTCCTTTTGACAGCTAACTTTTAAAACTTTCCAGTAAGAGAACTCTTTTAATATGTTACACTTGATTTTGATGAGAAAAAATACTCTTGTTAATGAAAATCACATTTTAAGCCACATGCTAATTAAATAATGTCACTGAAATACAATATCCTTTTAGGTGATTTACTGGAGATAGGCTCCAGGTGTGGAACAGGGAGCAAGAGAAGATTTTTCTATTTGCTTTGTTATGAGAATAAAAAACTACCATTGAAAAAGGAATGAACTACTAATAAGTCAAATAAGTCATCCACAATGACCACCAGTGGACAAAATGGTGCTTCATATGCATTGTCATTTTTCAATAAGTTTATAAATATAAATAAAAAATCTGCATCAACACTGTGGATGATTTAAATTACAATTGCCTTAAACTGTTAGAAAGAATGGAGGAGGCCTAATGTCTCAAATAAATTCAACAACTTTTAAAAAAATCTTTTTGTTTCGTATTGCTTTGTTTGGGCATATTTCATGATTTCATGGACTGTGTGTGTGTGTGTGTGTGTGTGTATGCATGTGTGTTTCCAGTACTTTTCTTCCTTTTAAAATTCTAACCATTTTTGGCATGTTTGCTGTCTAAATAGAGAGAAAAAGTATATTGAGTTGGAAAGGTGAAAGTACTGGCCAGCTCCTGGGAGAAGTCATGAGAGAAGAATCAATGATCAGAATGTATTGCATGAAATTATTTTCAATGAAAGGATGTATTAAAATAAAAGTATCCATGGGGGACTATACAGGGGAATCAGCAATTAGGTACACTTTTAACTATTGTTGAAGATATTGTTTTGCTTGCCAGTACTCACAACTGGCTAGTCAGAATTGTTACTCCAGTTCCATGAGGTCTGATGCCTTCTTCTGGATCATGTCACATGGTCATTGCTCAAAAACATCTTTCCCTCCCCATCTCTTATGAAAGAAAGAGAGATGAGAGTGAAAGATACACGTAAGAGTATTACAAATTTAAAAAAAAAGTATTGTAATTTTGGGTTCAAAGTGTGTACTAAGTTTTTTGCAACCCCATAGGCAGAACAACAATATGAACCAACCAGATACACACATACCTGGTCCCAGAGCCCGCAGGGACTAAACCATCAACCAAAGAGAACACATGGAGGGACCCATGGCTCCAGCTGCATATGTAACAGAAGATGGCCTTTTCTAGCATCAATGGGAGAGGAGGCCCTTGGTCCTGTAAAGTTCGCTCAAGCCCTAATGTAGGGGAATGCCAGGACAGGGAAGCAGGAGTAGGAGGGTTGGTGAACAGGGGAAGCAGGATGTGATAGGGGGGTTTCAGAGGGGAAAAGAGGACAGGGGATTTCATTTGAAATATAAATAAAGAAAATATCCAATAGAAAAAAAAGAAGACAAGGAAAATATTACTGCTATTAAAAATTAAATTGGATTTTGTACATTTCTTTTCTTTGTGTACATTTTAATATAATTTTATTTTTGCTTTTAAATATTTGTAGTAATTAAGAAAATGGTGGCTACTATTTCCTCTAAAAATATTAAAGTTGCCACACCAGGTTTTAGTAATGTTTAGTTGTAATAGCTGATATAATTTTGTTACTGAGAAAGTCATCACATGTGGAAAAATGGATGACATTTTAAAATACATTTATACAACATGAGTTAGTGTTGAGTTATGCATTAATCTTCAAGAACTGCTACAATAAAATTGCTACAGTGCTATTGTAGGGGGAAGAGAATAATCTCTGGAAAGTAAATGGAGAGAGGAATCTAGGAGAGAGAGGAGGGGGAGGGAAAATGGAGCCAGTTCAGATATGGGAGGAGATGGGGGAGAAGTATAGAGGGTCAGGTATTTGAAAGTAGATATATAGCAGTAGGGGAGAGGGAACTGCTGTAGCTACTAGAAAGTTTCAGATGCCAGGGACCCAAGAGGACCAGAGGGGACATAGAACCTGTAGACCCCATATCCAGAGGTTAGGCACAGTTCCCTGTTGGGGGATTGGGGCACCCACCCACATCAAAAATATTAATCCAGAATTCCCCCTGTCAAAAGAAATACAGGGACAAAGAGTAAAGCAGAAATTAAATTAACGTAAAGGCCATCTAGCGACTGCCCCACCTAGGGATCTGCTGACAACAAACCCAAAATTACTGATGACAAGAAGTGCTTACTGACAGGAGCCAGGTATTGCTGTCCCCTGAGAGACTCTGCCAGCCAGACCAATACAGATGTGTATGTACCCAGCCAAACATTGGATTTTGCACAGGGATCCCAATGGGGAAG
This sequence comes from Apodemus agrarius, assembly GCA_964023405.1. Lineage (NCBI taxonomy): Eukaryota > Metazoa > Chordata > Mammalia > Rodentia > Muridae > Apodemus > Apodemus agrarius. The sequence goes on along the minus strand of OZ030010.1, from coordinate 122,102,474 downwards.
TTAGGGAAAAGAATGTAGTAGCTGAAGGAGTTTGCAACCTTATATGACAAACAACAATGTCAACCAACCAGACCTCAACACCAAAGCTCCTAGGGGCTAAACCACCAACCAAAGGGTAAACAGGAAGTACCCATAGCTCCAACAAGATATGTAGTGGAGGATTATCTGATGTGGAATCATTGACCCCTTGTTCCTGTGGAAGCTTGATGACCCAGCATAGGGGAATGCTAGGCTGCTGAGGCAAGAGTAGGTGTGTGGGTGGGAGAGCACTGTCATAGAGGCAGGGAGAGGGAGGAGGGGATAGAGGGCTTGTGGAGATGAAACTTGCAAGAGGGATAACATTTAATATATAAATAAGTAAAATAACTTATAAAAAGAAAGAAAATTAAAGCAAAAAAATATTGCAAAATTCAGAAAGTTATAGGTGTGACCCAAATGCTTGAACAGGTAGTTATATTTTGAGTTTTTTCTCTTAGCTTGAATATGACATTTTAGTCCTCTGTATTCACATGGTATGTGTTCTCTACCTGTAAATTTTTAGTCACTTTTAGCTATAATTCTGTAAGTTTGTAGGTTGGGAATAAATAACAGCAACAAGCCAGTTTATCATTTTCTTTATTCTTTTAAGGAAGGTAATAAAGCAAGTGGAAACTGATTAAGGTATAAGACAACCATCAAATAAGTTTTGGTTGACAATCTCAGCCAGCATTGTTTGGAAGAATGGTTTCATAAGAAAATCTCAGAATCTACACAGGATATCAATATTATTCTTGTCCGGGTGTTGCTTTGACAGCCAGGTTGATAAGACTTTATAAGAGTAACTACTTTGACATTTAACAGTTGTTTCTTGTTACTTTTTATTTGATTCCATGCACCCTTTGCTATTATCCTTGAATTGCACAGCACATATGCCAGCCCTGGCTCAGCACCATATGTTCACTTGTTCTCTGCATTTTCGTTAGATGTGGATTTTTATAAGGTGTCCTGTTGCCAGAAAATGCATCTTTGATAAGCAGCGAGGCCTATACTTATCTGTGGATATAAACCATGTTTAGAATATAGTTTAGAATTAAACAGATTTAGCAAAATGGTCAAAGTCAGTTTTCCTCCAAGTTCCATGACTTCATAAACCTCAGATAATTAACTGTTTCCACAGTCATAATTTTTCACTTTTGTTTTGGCAGGCCATAAGTCGATTAGAGAGCTGTTGGTTATGGATAGGATATGTGTGTCATTATTGCCTCTTCTGTGTTATCATGCCATGATCTTCATTGCTTTATTTCACAGTGATCTTTCATAGCTGAAAAGGACTGTTGAATGACTTTTTCTCCCATATTGCTAACATACTTAAAATTTCCTCAAATTGTGCATTTTTTCAAGTCATCCAATTAAATTGTCAATACACAAAGATTTTCTATATTGCTTATACTTATAGGATTTCACTGCATCTCATATTTATTCATTAATTCAAGCCATAATTAAAAAATAGTTCACCTCACATTGAACACATAAATAGGGTTTCTCATCATTGAATCTTTTCATTCTTTCAAAGAAAATTGAGGTTAATGAAGCCTTTCAAATATAAATTACATATGTAAAATTTATTTCAAGTTTGATTCTACTTATGTGTTTGCAGCTTTCATGGGATTAGAATAACAAAAATGCTTTTCCATGTTGTTTCCATGCATAGTGTATTTCTCTAATGTAACCATATTTATTATTGTGAAGAACTCAATTTAAGTAATTTATTTCCTCATTGAGAATACAAACTGTTTACAGTATTAGTCATTATGTGATTCACAGTGTTACCTAACAAATTTCCATCTTTACAATGTAAAATTGATAAATGGTAAATGATGAATAAGTTTGAAATATAAATAAGATAATAATGAAATCTCTCCTTCCTTTAATTTGTTCAGTCATTCTTTTACTTATTACTTAACAACAATGGCATATTTTCTTGAAACAAGCTTTAGTCATCAGAGGAGAGGGACCATTAACTGAGAGGGACCTCACTGTCATCTGGCTCTAGGCATGCCTGTAGGGCATTTTTATTAGTAATTGATAAAGGAGGGTCCAACCGACTTTTGCTGTTGTTATCCTTGTGTTGATGATCCTGGGTTCCATAAAAAATAGCAGGCTGAACAAATCGTAAGACACAAGCTAGTAAGCAGAATTATTCCACTATTTCTGCATTAGTTCTGACTCCAGGTTCCTGCCCAGTTTGAGTTCCTGTCTAGACTTCCTTTGATGATAAACTGGGAAGGTAAAGCATAAGATGAATGAAACCTTTTCATTCTGCAAGTTGCCATGGTCATAGTATTTTGTCAGAACAATAGAAATTCCAAGACAATATGTAGATTTATCTACTATATTTCAAGTATGATTTGGTTTCAGTGAACTTAGACTGAATTCTTTTCCATAGAGCTCGGCATGTATTTCAAAGAAAAATCTTTTCCTAATATCTAGTAAGATCTTGAGTTCATTTTCTGAATATTTTTGCTTCTTGTATCTCCTGAAAAACTTGCAGATGCTCCTGAAATCTGTGTTCACAAAGCCACTGAACCTTGACCATGTGGAGAGGCTACTAGCAGATAAGCCATGTCACAACAATGGGAATACCACGAAAGACCATCCTAAACATTTTAGCCAATTTATAAGACAGATCCTTCAAGAAAATATTTCAAAATATTTCAAGACATCTTGACATTTGTTGCCTGGAAATTTATATGTCAATTAAAATTAATCAGTAGATCAGGTTTTAAAATATGTCCAAGAGAACAAAATAGCTAAACCAAATCTTTGAATAGATATATCACTTTTCTATAATTATACTTAAAACTTCGAAGTTGCTTATAGAATTGGCCTTTTCTAGTTGCTATGACAGAAACAGAACCTAATTTTGAAGCACAAAACTTGGTAATATTGGAGTTGGTTTGAAGGTACAGTGTTATAAGCTTTGTGACTGGTTTGAATGTGCAGTTATGTTATAAGCTTTGTGTTATATGTTTTTGTCCAGGAACATCTAGTAAAAAGCAGACAGTAATTTAGTCAGATTATGTTTTTTATCAACAAAGGCAAATAGAAAAAAAGAATCATAAAGCAGGCTGAATTTTAATAAAAAGATTGATAATTTTATGAGAAAGTTACTTGAGAATACTTTAATAAGCTTTAAATTTATAATTTCTTACCAAGCATTAAATAATTTATTAAAAGTATACAAGGAAAATGATTCAGAGACTGTCCTATCTGGAGATCCATCCCATATACAGTCATGAAACCCAGGCAATATTGTGGATGCCCACAAGTGCTTGCTGACAAGAGTCTGATATAACTGTCTCCTGAGAGGCTCTGCCAGGACCTGAAAAATAAAGAGATGGATGCTCTCATCCAACCATTGGAATGAGCACAAGGTCCCCAAAGGAGGAGCTGGAGAAAAGACTGAAGGAGCTGAAAGGATTTACAGTCCCATAGGAGGAACAACAATATGAACCAACCAGTAGCCCTAGAGCTCCCAATGACTAAACTACCAACCAAACAGTACACATGGAAGGACCCATGGCTTCAGCTGCATATTTAACAAAGGATGTCTTTGTTGGGCATCAATGGGAGGAAAGGCTCTTGGTCATGAGAAGACTCTATGCCCCAGTGTAGGAGAATGCCAGGGAAGGGAAGCAGGAGTAGGTGAGTTGGTGAGCAGGGGGAGGGGGGATGGGATATGGTATTTTCAGAGGGGAAACCAGAAAAAGGAATAATATTTGAAATGTAAATAAAGAAAATATCTAATAAATAAAAAAGTATTTGTGATTTTGGTTGAATACTTTGTAAGACATTATAGAGGTACATGTTAAAACCTGATATAAATCTTCTCATGTTTATGAAATCTAAGCACATTAATTTCTATTTCTGAGAAAACTTCATTATATAGATAAAAAAATCAAAAGAAATAACTTTATCATTATTAAGAAAACAAATAAGCCGGGCGTGGTGGCACACGCCTGTAATCCCAGCACCCGGGAGGCAGAGGCAGGTGGACTTCTGAGTTCGAGGCCAGCCTGGTCTACAGAGTGAGTTCCAGGACAGCCAGGACTACACGGAGAAACCCTTTCTTGAAAAACCAAAAAAAAAAAGAAAAAGAAAACAAATTATACTCAGGAGTAACACTCAAATTATAATATAGTGTGCAAACATCATCATATTTGTCCCTGCTTCATTTTTATTAGCATTTTATAGTTACATAATATATAATTTATTTATAGCCTTTTGTGCAAATGTGTAAGCTCTTCCATTTCATGGATACTTTTTCTTCACTATTGTTTCCAAAACACTCAGAAAATTTTTGATTCATTATTATCCCTCAATATATATTCCTTGAATGACAGAAGGAATAATAAAAGCAGTTATTAAAAATTAAGGTGAAAAAAATATATCCTATTTTAAAATTGTACATTAAAATTTTATTTTCATTGAAAATTAAAACATAGAAAGAGAAAATCTATAACCTAAACAGAGTACTTCATAAAACTGAGATTAAATGTAATATAATTTGAAATAGATATAAAAGTTGATGATATAACTAAAAAAAATTCAAAACAAAGGCAGGGAGATCTTTGTGATTTCAAAGCCAGCCTGGTCTAGAGAGCAAGTTCTAGCACTGCAAAGGCTGCACAAAGAAACCTGTCTTGAAAACTAGTAATAAATTACTGTATAGCAGAAATCAGCAATAATTCCAACAATAAAACAGTATTGTTATTTACATGACATTCAATTTAATATCAGAAACAGATGCATTATTTTACCTTTCTATTGAAAATTAATGAAGATGGATAATATATAAACAATAAATCTAATAATGATGTTGATTAAATAATTAAACAGAATTAATAATATCTCATTATAAGGACTTTTAGTAAGAGAAGAATGAAAAAAGGATATTTGGAAAAAAAAACATTTGTAAAGGAGATAACATGATCCTCAGCAGGCAATATTTATCAGCATTTAGGTTGCTGAGATAAACACACTATGTCAAAATCCAACTTAGACATGATGTATTTCATCTTACATTCCATCACATCAAGGCACAAACTCAAACCAGAAAGGAAGCTGGAGGAGTAGACAGCAGGAAATAATCAAACTGATTAGAAATCAACAGAGTAGAAACAAAATGAACTTTACAAAGAATCAACAAAATCAGGAGCTGGTTCTTCAAAGAAAAATCAAGATAGATAAACCCTTACCCAAACTAACCAGAGGTCATAGAGTCAAATCAGCAAAATCAGAAAAGGGAGGTTCTGAGGAAATCCAAAAATTCATCAGATCCTAATACAAAAGCCTATACTCAACAAAAGTGGAAAATATACATAGAATGGACAATTTTCTATACAGATACCAAGTACCAACATTACATCAGGATCATATAAATGATCTAAACAATCCCATAAACTCTCAAGCAATAAAAGCAGTTGTTAATAGTCTCCCAACCAAAAAAATTCCCAGGACCATATAGGTTCAATGCAGAGTTCTATCAGACCTTCAAAGAAGATCTAATACCAATGTTCTTCAAATTATTCCACAGAATAGAAACAGATGGAATACTACCCAATTCATTTTATGAAGCCACAATTACTCTGATAATTAAACCACACAAAGATCCAACAAAGAAAAAGTACTTTAGACAAATTTTCCTTATGAACATCAATGCAAAAATACTCAATAAAATTCTAGCCAAACAAATCCAACAGCACAACCAAACAATCATCCACCATGATCAAGTAGGCTTCATCCCAGGAATGCATGTATGGTTCAATATATGGAAATTCATCAATGTAATCCACTATAAAAACAAACACAAAGAAAAAACCACATGTTCATTTCATTAGATGCTGAGAAAGCATTTGACAAAATCCAATACACATTTATGATAAATGTCTTGGAAAGGTCAGGAATTCAAGGCCCATACCTAAACATAGTAAAAGCATTATACATCAAACCAGTAGCCAACATCAAACTAAATGGAGAGAAACTTGAAGTAATCCCACTGAAATCAGGGACTAGACAAGGCTTTCCACTCCCTTGCTACTTGTTCATTATAGTACTCAAAGGCCTAGCCAGAGCAATTAGACAAAAAAAGGGGTGGGAAGGACATCAAAGGGTTACAAGTTGGAAAGGAAGAAGTCAAAGTACCAGTAGTTGCAGATGATATGATAGTATACTTAAGTGACCTCATAAATTCCACCAGAGAACTCTTAAGTCTGATAAAAAAAACTTCAACAATTTGGATGGATATAAAATTAACTCAAACAAATCAGTAGTCTTCCTATATTCAAAGGATAAAGAGGCTGAGACAGAAATTAGGGAAATGACACCCTTCACAATAGTCATATGTAATATTATGTACCTTGGTGTGACTCTAACAAAACAAGAGAAAAATCTGTATGACAAGAACTTCTAGTCTCTGAACCAAGAAATTGAAGATCACAGAAAATGGAAAGATCTCTCACGGTTGTGGATTGGCAGGGTTAATATAGTAAAAATGGCTATCTTGCCTCAAGAAATCAACAGATTCAATGCAATCCCCATTAAAATTCCAAATCAATTCTTCATACAGTTAGAAAGAGCAATTTCCAAATTTATCTGGAATAAAAAATATCCCAGTATAGTGAAAAATATTCTCAAAAATAAAAGAACCTCTGGCAGAATCACCATCCCTGACCTCAAGCTATACTACAGAGCAATAATGATATAAAATGCATTGTATTGGTACAATTACAGACAGGTAGATCAATGGTTAAAGACCCCAAACAAACCCCTATGGCCACTTGATCTTTGACAAAGGATCTAAAACCATCCAGTGGGAAAAAAAGATACCCTTTGCAACAAATGGTGTTCAGTCAACTGGCAGTTAACATGTAGAAGAATGCAAATTGATCCGTTCTTATTTCCTTGTAAAAAGCTCAAGTTCAAGTGGATAAAGGATCTCTACATAAATCCAGATGCACTGAATCATATAGAAGAGAAACTGGGGAAAATCCTTGAGTACTTGTGCACAGGAAAAAATTTCCTGAATAGAACACTAATAGCTTATGCTCTAATATTAAGTATTGACAAATGGGACCTCATAGATTTTCAAAGCTCCTGTAAGGTAAAGGACAATTTCAATAGGAAATAACCACAACCAACAGATTGGGAAAAGATCTTTACCAATCCTACATCTGATAGAGGGATAATATCTAATAAATACAAACAACTGAACAAGTTAGACTCCAGAGAACCAAATAACCATGTTAAAAATGGAGTACATGTTTAGCTCTGTACCCCAATTTTGGATAAGATTATTTGTTTTTCTGGGGTCTAACTTCTTGAGTTCTTTGTGTACATTGGATATTAGCCCTCTGTCGGATGTGGGGTTGGTGAAGATCTTTTCCGAATTTGTTGGTTGCCAATTTGTCCTTTTGACAGTGTCTTTTGCCTTACAGAAACTTTGTAATTTTGTGAGGTCCCATTTGTCTATTCTTGCTCTTAGAGCATAAGCAATTGGTGTTCTGTTCAGGAATTTTCCCCCTGAGCAAATGTCCTCAAGGGTCTTCCCCAGTTTCTTTTCTATTGGTTTTAGTGTGTCTGGTTTTATGTGGAGGTCCTTGATCCACTTGGAGGTGAGCTTAGTGCAAGTAGATAAGAGTGGATCAATTCTCATTCTTCTGCATGTTGACCTCCAGTTGAGCCAGCACCATTTGTTGAAAAGGCTATCTTTTTTCCACTGGATGTTTTCAGCTCCTTTGTCAAAGATCAATTGGCCATAGATGTGTGGGTTCAATTCTGGGTCCTCGATCCTGTTCCATTGATCCGCCACCTTGTCACTGTACCAATACCATGCCGTTTTTAACACTACTGCTAATTCTTAGAGAAATGGATGGAGCTGGAGAACATCATACTAAGTGAGGTAACCCAGTCTCAAAATAATACTCATGGTATGCAGTCACTGATAAGTAGATATTAGCCTAGAATCTTAGAACACCAAAGACACAATTCACATACCAAATGATGTCTGACAAGAAGAAAGGAGTGGACACTGGTGCTGGGAAGGATCAAAGCATCAGTGTAGGGGAATACAAGAACAGGGAAGAGGGAAGGGTTGGAAGAGGGAGCAGGGGGAGGGAAAAGGGCATGTGGGGCCTTTGGGGGGTGGGAACCAGAAAAAGGGAAATGAATTGGAAATATAGAATATATCCAATAAAAAGTGGAGTACATGGCAAACAACAAATTGGGAAAAGATCTTCACCAACCCTCCATCTGACAGAAGGCTAATATCGAACATATGCAAAGAACTCAAGGAGATCGACCTCAGAAAACCAAATAACCCTATAGAAAAGTAGGGTACAGAGATAAAAAAAGAATTTTCACCTGAAGAACTTCAGATGGCTGAGAAGCACCTTAAGAAATGTTCAACATCATTAGTCATTATGGAAATGCAAATCAAAACAACTCTGAGATTTCAACTCACACCAGTCAGAATGACTAAGATTAAAAACTCATGAGACAGCAGTTGTTGGCAAGGATGTGGAGAAAGAGGAATACTCCTCCTTTGCTGGTGGGATTTCAAGCTGGTACAACTACTCTGGAAATCAGTCTTATGGTTCCTCAGAAGACTGGACACAACACTTCCGGAGGATCCTGCTATACCATTCCTAGGCATATACCCAGAGGATTCCCCAGCATGCAATAAAGACACATGCTCCACTATGTTCATAGCAGCCTTATTTATAATAGCCAGAAGCTGGAAAGAACCCAGATGTCCCTCAGTGGAGGAAATGGATATAGAAAATGTGGTATATTTACACAATGGAATACTACTCAGCAATTAAAAACAATTAATTCATGAAATTTTTAGGCAAATGGTTGGAACTGGAAAATATCATACTAAGTGAGGTAACACACTCACAAAAGAACACACATGGAATGCAGTTACTGATAAGTGGATATTAGCTCAGAAGCTCAGAATACCTGAAACACAAACCACATATCAAATCATTCTCAAGAAGAAGGAAGGAGAGGGCCCTGATCCTGGAAAATCTTGATGCAGCATTGTAGGTGATTTCCAGGACAGAGGAGTGGGAGGGGCTTGATTGGGGAACTGGTGGAGGGAAGAGGACTTATGGGACTTAGGGGGAGGGTGGAACAAGGAAAGGGAAAATCAGTTGGAATGTAAACAAAGAATATAGAAAATAATGAAAAAAAGAAAAACTAAAAAGATAAAATGGAGTACAGAGCTAAACAAAGAATTCCCATCTGAGGAATACTAGATGGCTGAGAAACACCTAAAGAAATGTTCAAAATCCTTAATTATCTGGGAAATGTAAATCCAAACCACCCTGATATTCCACCTCACTCCAGTCAGAATGGGTAAGATCAAAATTTCAGGAGACAGCAGATGCTGGAGAGGATATGGAAAAAGAGGAACACTTCAGAATCACTGGTTGGATTACAAGCTGGTAAAACCACTCTGGAAATCAGTTTCATTGTTCCTCAGAAAATTGGGCTTAGCACTATCTGAGGACCCAGCTATATCACTCCTGGTCATATACCCAGAAGATGCTTCAACATGTAATATGGACACGTGTCACTATGTTCATAACAGCCTTATTGATAATAGCCAGAAGCTGGAAAGAACCCAGATTTCCCTTTGCAGAAGAAAGGATACAGAAAATGTAGTACATTTACACAATGGAGTACTACTCAGCTGTTAAAAACAATGAATTCATGAAATTCTTAGGCAAATGGATTGAGCTAGAAAATATCATCCTGAGTGAGGAGCTAGAGAAAGGACCCAAGGAGCTGAAGAGATTTGCAGCCCCATAGGAAGAACAATAATATGTACCAACCTGTATCCCCTAGAGATCCCAGGGTCTAAATCACCAACCAAAGACTACACATGGAGGGACCCATGGCTCCTGATACATATCTAACAAAGGATGTCCTTTTCAGACATCAATGTGAGGAGAGGTTGTTGGTTCTATGAAGACTCCATTCCCCAGTATAGGGGAATGCCAAGTCAGAAAAGTGTGAGTGGGTTTGGTGAGCAGGGGGAGGAGGCATGGAATAGGGAGTTTTGGGAGGTGTACCAAGGAAAGGGGATAACATTTAAAATGCAAATAAGGCAAATATATAATAAAAAAAAGTAACAGATGACCAATGGACTTGAATTAAGATGAAACTAGAAAATCAGTAGAAGTATATCACAAAGTTATGTGGATTAAAATTAACAAGGAAATGACCAAGTTAAAAATAATAAAATAGAATACACACTAATTGTAAATGCAGTTATTATGTACTGATGTACTTATTATCTTGGAGGATAATTGTTAATAAATTTAATCTTTCTAGCTCTTTCTGAATTCTGGCTGCCTGGTTCAACCCAGCTGTCCTGACTCAAACTCCTCTCCAAGCAACTTAATTCTATCTGAATTCTCTTTGCTTCTGACTGAAATGCTCTCCTTTGTCTCAAACTAACTCTCACAATATGTTCTCATCTACTGGATACTTTTTATTTATTCTCTGCCTTCAACTATCTCTGCATGAACTCATGAATGAACTACTTTCCACTTTACTGTACTGAATCCCAACTCAGTGCAGAATTCAAACAGAGTCAAAGAGAACTAACCTCCACTACTTTGCCTAAACTCAGTTAAACTGTTCTCCATTAATTTGATTTCACTGTATGAGTTTAAAGTTGTATACTAAGAGCATGTCTGTATTCCAGCTAGATTGCATAGACTTTGCCAGTCTTTGATGAGATCCTTTGCCAGAGATTTTATGCTGGTGGATTAAAATTCTTCTACAACAAATAGGAGAGTATATTAATGAAATTAAACACAATTGTTAGAAAATATAGGTAGAGCTCACCAAGTAGAAACCCTGACAGATTATAGACCATTCATATATATGAAAAACAAAACAAGCACACACACACATCATAAAAGGTACCCTCTCACAGTAAAGCCCCCTGATAGGAGATCCAGTCTCACATGATCCTCTCTATATACATGTACCTATGACAAAATTTACCTGAATTCAGTAGTGTATGCGTATCTGTCTGTGTGTGTGTCTGTGTGTGTGTGTGCTTGTGTATGCACATGTGCATGAATATATGTATGTATGGTGTATAAAACTGTAATAATCAAAGCAGTAGTCATAAACATGAAAGTGAATGAGAGAACATGGGAGCAATTGTATGATGGAGAGAGAAATTAGAGAGACAAGGAAATGATTTAAATGCAACATTCATGAAACTACCATAGAATGTTTAAATTAAAAATTAAATTAGTGCTCAATTTTCTGAATAATATTAAAATATTTTTATTAAAAAATAATTTTTAGAAGTTTTTCATTTGTTGTGTTTGGATAAATTTTGTAAAAGGATGTTGACATTTCTCGATTTGTTATTTCCTTTTAAGAGGGAGGGACTCTAGGTGAAATGCAGGCCAATAGGGACAGGGAACTTACAGAGCCCACCTTTAGTAGTAAGACAGGGCATCATATGAGGGAGGGGGTTTTCATCCCACAGTCAAAACTCTCACCCATAATTGTTCCTGTCTGAAAGAACTACATGGATAGAAATGGAGGGGAACCTGTGGAAAAGAGGTCCAGCAGCAGGCCCAAAGTGGGATACCCCTCAAAGGGAAGTCCCAAGGCCTGAAACTATTACTGAGGCTGTGGAGCAGTGACAAAAAAGGACCTAGCATGACCACACTCCGGAAGATGCAAAAAGCAGCTGAAAGAGTCAGATGCAGATATTGGCACCCAACCAATGGACTGTAATAATCCACTGTAAGAAGCCACTGACCCTTGTGGTTTAATTAGGGAAGGCTAAAAGAAGCTGAGGAGAGGGGTGACCTTGTAGGAAGACTAGTAGTCTCAATTTATCTGGAACCCTGAGATCTCTCATACACTGGACCACCAACCAGGCTGCATTAACCAGCCCTCCACCCCAACACACATACAGTAGAGGACTGCTGGCTCTGTGTTGATTCAGAGATGATGCACCTAACCCTCAAGAGAATGGAGGCACCAAGGAGTTTAGAGTCCAGGTAAGGTGGGGCATTGGGGTTGGGGGCATCCTCCGGGAGATGGGGCAGTAGGGAAGAGGCATGAGATGTAGAACAGTTGGAGGGTGCACTGGGGGGTGAATTAAAATCTGGAGTAAAAAAAATAAATAATAAAACTGAGTTTTAGAAAAAAAATCTATTTTGGATAACTATTGCCTGTCTATGAGATCAATTACTCATACATTCATGCATTGTGAAATACAATATCCAAGATACTTTGGGTTTTATTAGCTTTCCAATTTATTATGACACTGTGACTAGAACTATTAACTGCTAATGCAATTATTGTGTGACATACTTCTTAAACACCCCAGAATTTTGGGGACAGAGGCAGGCAAATTTCTGTGAGATCAAGGCCAACCTGGTTTACATAATATGTTCCAGGACAGACAATGCTATGTAGAGAGACTCTGTCTTGAAAAAGGAAATCAAAATGCAAGAACAAAAAACACAAAGAAACAAAAATGACTTCTATATTTTTATACCCTTGTCTCTATTCATATAACTGCCAAACATAACACTAAAATTTACTCTTATAATATAACTGACTTTCTTATTATATGTTCTGTAACATTTAGAAATTAAAACTTTTCTGTATGCCTTTGTGAGCTCAGTAATTTTGGATTCAACATTTGAGAGGAATGATATGATACATGTATTATGAATCCTGCAAATTTTAATTGGAATTATAATATCTATGTCCATTTGTATTACATCAAAATGTTTGTAAACTATGAAACTAGGTTGCACTGTGTATAAATGCCACATATACCTTATCTGCTCATAAATTGATAGGCACAATGATACACTTTAACTATTTGTTGTTTTCATGAGTGTTCTTATATTCTAAAATATTGATTTATTTCCGTTGCATTCATGCATTATAGAAAAATTTCTAGTTTTCAAATGAATTCATTTTTATTTTAATATTGGCTCCACTAATTACATATTTTACCATAAATTGATTTATTTTTCTTGTATATTCTTATAAGTTTTAATTAAATTAAAAATTACATAAATTTCTCTTGCATTTTTACCCTCAAATCTCCCCATCTCCTGCTTTCAACTTCTCCCATAAACTCCTCATTCTTTTTTAAAATTAATTGCCATTTTTATTTTCACACACACACACACACACACACACACACATACACACACATATCCCATCATAAATATATATATATATATATATATATAACCTGCTAAGTTTGTGTGTTGTTCATTGCTTGAATATGTTTTTAGTTTAAACATTTGATAGAATATTTTCAGCTTTCATTAGCTTTCTATAGCTCTTTGTGTATGTGTGGAATCCAATGGGTTTCCCAGCTCTACCTTTGCACAACTGTTGATGTTGTGTGTTAAAGCCATTCTTATTGTAGTAGAGTGATATCTCATAATAATTTCATTTTACGAGTTTCTGGTGATTAAGAATGCTATACTTTATATCATATAGCTATTTAGATTTCATTTATTTTTAAATAGTTCATCCCTCAGTTGATTTTGTATTTTAATTGAATTGTTAAAATGTTGTAAAAGTTCTATATATTCTTTTTTTATTGGATATATTCTATATTTACAATTCATTTCCTTTTTTCTGGTTCCCCACCCCCAAGGATCCCACATGCCCTTTTCCCTCCTCCTGCTCCCTCATCCACCCCCTCCCACATCACTGTTCTTGTACTCCCCCACAATGATGCTTTGGTCCATTCTAGCACCAGTGTCCACTACTTTCTTCTTGTCAGACCTCACTTGGTATGTGATTTATGTCTTTGGTGTTCCAAGATTCTAGGCTAATATCCACTTATCAGTGACTGCATACCATGGGTATTCTTTTGAGACTAGGTCACCTCACTTAGTATGATGTTCTCCAGCTCCATCCATTTCTCTAAGAATTTCATGAATTCATTGTTTCTAATGGCTGAATAGTATTCCATTGTGTATATATACCATATTTTTTGTATCCATTCCTCGGTTGAGGGACATCTGGGTTCTTTCCAGCTTCTGGCTATTATATATAAGGCTGCTATGAACATAGTGGAGCATGAAACCTTATTGCATGCTGGTGAATCTTCTGGATATATTCCCAGGATTCTTTTAATATGTTTGTTCAAATATACTTGAACAATATTTGAACATTATTGGATATTTGTTCAATTGTATTTGTAAGTACTTTCTTTTTCTCATTTTGTAGTTCGTCTTTACACTCTCCCAAGGTTTTTAGACTGTGCAAAATACTTCAGTTTAATGTAGTCTCATTTTACTTGATTAACTTTTATTGTTTGGGCTTTTGAATTCTTCACATCATGCTTACACAGACATGTGCAAGATAACACTTTGAATATGATTTCATAGCAGGTTTAAAATTGGTGTTTTAAATTTTAGATTTGATCCATATTGTGTTGATCCTGAATGTGGTAAAAGATTTCATGCTATTCATATTAATTTACATTTGGAAATTCCAATTTTCCAATACTACTTGAAAATGTATTGTTCTTAAAGAATGTGTAGTTTTGATATCATTTCTTAAAATAATTTTATTGTAAGTGCATAGGTTCATATATGTTTTCTCTTTATTACATTCATTTAAATATTAATTTGCATGCCACTTCCATTATTTAATCATCACTCTAACTTTATTCTTGAAACTATGTAGTATTTGTTTTCATCTACAGAATTTTGCTAGATACCAAATTTAATGTTGTTTATCTTATTGGAACTAAGTTAAAAAACAAACCACCAATTTCATAATGTCACAAAAATATGTACCTCAGGATAATTCAGAGCTGTGAACAAATATGAAATTGGTTGTTTATGTTCAACTTATCAAGACCCAGGATGATTTTGTGTGCCCTGGAAGACCTAATGTAACTCGTTGATATCTCTAAATTTCATAATCATTTAATTTGTGTGTGAAGACATCTGAGATCCATTACTGGGAAATTGTTTTAATGTTTCTGTCTAAAGGTTATTTCCTGTCATTTCTTCACATATATTGTTCTGTTGCAGTATTGTTTGTCTCTATTTTAGTGTCATTCATTTAACTCCTATTTTTCAAAACTTAATATAACTCACCATCAACCCAGACTAGTTCTGTCATGGCAGGATTCTTTCATTTGATGATATACTTTTATTTTTATTTTTATTTAGGGTTAGGGTTAGGGTTAGGGTTTAGGGTTAGGGTTAGGGTTAGGGTTAGGGTTAGGGTTAGGGTTAGGGTTAGGGTTAGGGTTAGGGTTAGGGTTAGGGTTAGGGTAGATTGCTTTGAATAGTTGGAGTATTTTCAGGATGAGAGTTACTTAATGATTGGTAAGTATGGCTTTCTTTATTTCTTAGATTTTAAAATAACTTAATTTACATTGTTTACAATTGTTTACAATTGTTGTTGTAAACAATTGTAAATTGGTTACAATCTTAGAATTCTTTATTTCATCTAACTTATACCTGTTAAATATACAGATATGTTTTTGACACTAACAATAGCTCAGAGACATCACAGAAAAGAAGGTAGAGTAACTGAATAATTTTAGGAACTAGCAGCAGTAAACATCTCCAGTGCAACACTATTTGCTGGACATGATGGTGCAGTTTCACATATGAATTCATATGAACTGGGAATTAATAACAAAACCTGCACATGACCAAGCCAGTCAAAACCTTAGCATGGATGAGGAAGGAAACATGAATTTGAACAACTGCTCAGAGAACCATTTCCATCACAAGGCTTCAAATGTCAGGAGAAACAGATTTCTGCAAAGACATGGGCTCTGTGAGTCCATCCAGGTTCCAGTATATCATCATATATACATGTGCACAAAGCCAGCTCTAAATGTACTCAGTGAGTATTACAAAGAAAGAAGAGACATAAACTGTGTAGGAAAGGTGGTAGAAAGAGTACACATGAAATTAAGAGTAAAATCTGGTGGGAGGGATAAAAGGAGAATTAGAGGGAAGAAAGTAGAGATTAGATTTGTTCAAAATATTTACATATGTATGTAGATACTATGTAAATATATAAAATTAAAAAAATAACATGGTAAAATGTGATCATAAATGAATAACATTGATACTTGTTTTAATATTTTGTGTGATTTGCAAGGTATCACCAATATAGTTAAGGACCCACAGTGATTTTTATGAGTTGCTTATTGAATCTATATAACACTATAGTAATTTAAAATTTCAAGAAAAAGTTTCAATTGTTAACGTGTATTAAACTCCATGTAAACCAAAAAAATAGAGATATCTTTCAGAATTAAATATGTTTCATTTATTTTCGGAGTAGTTATATAAGATCCACCTATTTTACACAGTAGAATAACAATACATTGAGTGGATACTCCTTGTTACTCTCATCAATAAGAAAGTGAAAGTATATGTACAGATGAGTAGCTCAAAGTATGGAGTTTCTCACTCACTTTCTACATTCTTTTCACATAAAATATGCAAGAGCAAAAGAAAAGGGAAAGAGATGATGAAGAAATAATAACCTATACAAATCATGATGTAAATGTAGTAATTTAAGTTATTCACTGCAAAGAACAAACATTAGAATAATGTAGTAGGTTGTTTTAGTAATACATTTTAAGTTTCTTAGAAAGCTATTCATTGAAGTTGGCCATTTTAAATATAGAAATTATGCTTGTGTTAGCATGAATAATTAGGCTTCAAGTTAATCATCCCATATACTCTATTAGCAAACAATGTTCTTAGTCCTATGGCCTTCACTTATATTTTGCAATTATATCACAGGATATCACTGGATAATTTCCACCAGTCATTACAATAGTACTGGCAAATGTCTTTGCTAGCTATTCTTTTGTTAGTTAGATATTCTTTTTTTCCCTTGCTGTGTAAAAGTAGCACTTACTGTGATTAAATGAGATGTAAAACCTCATTCCTGGTAAGTCTGGTGGCTTTCATGCAGAGTAAATGTGACTGGTCAGCTTTCTACTGAACATTATTGCTCAGTATTCTCAGAATGTAGTACTGCTTAAACTATATAGAGATGAGCTCTTACCCTTTTAGACAGGAAGAAAAAGACTTAAATTTCTGTTGTCTGACAAATTAGAATAAGTTTAGATTATTTCTCATTCTTATAGCTGTTCCAGTTACCTCGTTGTGTACTTAAGTACGGATATTTCTTATGTTTTCTTTCTGTGTCATATGATAAACAACATTATCCAGATAATTTATTGGAAAAAATAATTGCAAGAGGAAAAAGCACTGGAGAATGAATGAGGTTTTAACTAGTCACAATATCAAATATATAGTAGGAGTTCAAATGTATTTTCTAGCCCATTTTCTTTGTCAGTGTATACATATATGTATCTATGTGTATTTGATGTGTTTAAATACAAGAGAGAAATAGAAAAGTATATCAATGAAAGAGGCTATTAATCAATTTTTATTCTGCTATTCTTTTCACAATTTTGTTACTTTTATTATTATATACTACTACAGATTTTAATTCTATTCAATGATATGTGAGAGCCTGACATTTAGTCACTCATGCAAATGTTTCAATCCCAATAGAATAACCACACAATACCAATACTTTATAATATATTTTACTATAATTCAGAATATTATGTGCAATACTTTATCAAAGGCATAAAGTATGAACACTGAATATTTAGCAATAGGAGTAGAAAAATATGTATACCCATTTTTCAGACTGTCATGAATTTGTGCTAAGGATTCCAAATGGTTGTTTCACTGTGCCTTTTCCACCAAGGATAACATAAACATAGAAACTCAAGCAATGATCCATCTTTTGGTCAAGATTCAAATCTCCATTATACAGAAAATAAAACATTCAGTAACTCATTGATTGAGCATATCAAACAAGGTAAGACACTAAACAAATTTACTGTTCCTCATGAAAGAAATATTTTTTATTGAATGTATTCTCCAATTACATTTCAAATGTTATACCCCTTCTAAGGTTCCCCCCTCCCTGAAAACCCCCAACCTGTCCTCTACCCCCTACTTTCATGAATATGCTCCTCCACCCAACCCACTCTCATGACCCTCCTCCCCTGGATTTTGCCATCCTGGGGCATCTATTGAGCCTTCAAGGAACAAAGGACTTCTGCCACTGAAGCCCAACAAGGCATTCCTCTGCCACTCATTTGTATGGAACCATGTGCACACCTTGGTTGATGGCTTAGTCCCAAGGAGCCCTGGGGCATCTGGTTGGCCAACATCATTAATCTTTCCATGGAGCTGAAAATCCCCCAAGGTTTACCAGTCTGTTCTCCAACTCCTCCATTGTGAATCCATTGCTAAGTCCAATTATTGGCTACTAGTATGCACCTCTGTATCTGTAAGGCTCTGGCAGGGCCCTTCTAAAAGACAGCCATAACAGGCTCCTTTTGGTATGCACTTTTTGTCATCCATAGTAGTTTCAGGATTTGGTGACTATAGGATGCATCACTAGGTAGGACAGTCTCTGCTCCACACTCTGTCTCCATTGTTGTTCCTATGAGTATTTTGTTCCCTTTCTCAAAGGAATCAAACCACCTCCACTTTGATCTTACTTCTTCTTGAGCTTCCTGTGGTCTCTGAATTGCAACTTGTTTATTTTGAGCTTTCAGGCTAATATCCACTAGTCAGTGAGTCCATAACATTAGGTAAATGCACTCAGTGATAAAAATTAGAAACCGTCATCCTGAGTGAGGTAACCTAATCAGGAAAAAATATTTTGTATGCAAGAAGCATTTGATAGGAGCTTACATTGTTCAGATAAAGAACAAGACATGTCAGTTAGACAAAATTCCAAACAAACAGCATTTACTTCCAAAGCAGTGCACATAACAGCAGAGAGGGTTCCAGAGTTCATTAAGCAATAAATATAGGGGCATGGAAATTTTCTTTGATTTGCACTCAGAATTGCACTTGTAGTAGAAGTATATCCAGATGGTTGACTTTCATGGCCCAATTAAAATGTTGACATTATTACAACAGTTTAAATTTCAGTAGCATATAAAACTGCATCACAGATTCATTTTAGTTTTCTTTTTAGAGAGAATTTTTATCTTGTCATTATCAAGTACAATCCAATAATATTTACACATGGTTTCCTACAACTTATCCTTCACTACTATCATTTCTAAGAGACCTTCATTAAAGGAAATAGCAGTTGTTCTGACCACTCTATATTTGCTTACAGAAATTTTTTGTTATGACTATAAAAGAATGTCCCCCAACCACTGTATTATCTAGAAAAGCATAAATCTGGTTTAATGGGCAGTATTTTTTATTGGAAATCACCAGAAATGTCTAAAATATAAAACAATTTACCCTATTTGAATGGTTAAATGTTTAGAGTATTTCCAAAGGAATCTATAAGCTTCCAAATATGAATGAATCTCTTACTACTAGACTGAGATTATTTCCTCAGAATAGAAAGGCTAAATCATAACCACCTAATTCTTTTAGTTTACTTTTATGAAGGTTCATTTTTCTGTTTGTGTTTTTAATTAAAATTGTCACCTGAATAGTTTGTTTGTCTACATAATAAATTTTAAATTCCTCTTCCCTCTTACTTAAACTATTAAAAATAATGACAGAAATTTTTCAATTGTGTTTCCTTTTTCTCTATCCAATGATTCCCAAGTACCTCCTTCTCCCTCTCAAATGTATGACAAAACTCACTTTGACTGTAATCGTTAAATATATACATATGTGCATAAATATATAAATACAAATTCTGGTACCATATGTTATTTCTAGTATGTATACAATATCAGGGATACCTGAATTCCAATGGGTGTCTTTTTCCTGAGCAATATTAAATCATCCTATTGCAACAGCACTTAATTACCTATTCTTTTTATTCAGGGGCAGGGCCCAATAAGGTTTCTCCATTCCACTGGTGGTTTAGTCATATTCTCTTTATGTAGTCATATTGTTTAGGTATCGTAGATACACCTTCCTTTTTGTCCTAATATTCTTCTGAATATATCATGACATAATAATTAATGTTTAGAGGCTAGAATGGTGGTTTTATAGTTAACAGTACTTAGTGCACACCCTTTAGGACCTGAGGGTAAATTTCCACCACCTATACAATAAGCTGTGCATAGCTGATTATACCTGTAATCTCAGTATGGGATGATAGATAGAGGCAGGAGGATCCTGAAGACTTGCTAGCAAGTCATACTATGCAAGTTAGTAGTTTCAGCTGAAAACATAAAATGAAATTACCAAACACCTTTAGTGTTATTTCTATTTTATATGTTTATTTAAAATACAATATATGTAAGTGTGTGTGTGTGTGTGTGTGTGTGTGTGTGTGTGTGTTTGATAATTGTCAAACAATAATTTTTTTTTGCAATTTGGGCATTGGAATGAGATGTTATCTCTGTCTGGAAGGCCACTATAAAGGAGATAGACAAGAAATCAATTTCAATATTCTCTACTCAGATTCAAAAGAGTCAAAAAATATTGAAATTAGTCATGAATATCAGATTTTGTTTGTGGGTTGTCTAAAATAATTATAATTTACAAAGTGTTAAAAGAAAAACAGTATAGTTCATTCTTTTTTCTCTGCATTTTCAAGGTCAATTAATCAGTCAGACTAGAAATCACTGCTTTTATTATTTACATTGCTATGTCACTACTGCACTTGTACTTATGCAAAATATGTAACAGGAGCCACAGGCAGTTTGTGCTTTCTGGACAAGGGTAATCATATTCCTATGAAGTGTATGTAGCCTTTGGTAAGGTTCCTTTGCTCAAATAAAACACTGTGTCTCTACTCTAATTAAATGCAGTTGAACACAATAAAAATATGAAAGTAGGAGGACAGCTTACTTAGAGAGCAAAGGCTTTGGCAGGAGTGTAATTGGAATTAAAGAACAGAATGGAGAATATTATTATCAAAATACATTCTAAATATGTATGAATTTACCAAAGCATAATTTTATATGCATAAACATTGAAATGGCCCAAAAGATTCCATTAGTACTCTCCTGTGTATGAGTAATAGCAGCATTCTTTTCTCTGTGAACAATATACTCTAAGTTAGGGTGGCTATATTAAAGCACAAATAGTGTGGAAAAGAATAATTTAATAATATACACACAATAATTGGGCACTTTTCTTAGAGTACTTCCATAACTTTTGTCATTTGGCAAGTTGTTTATTTAAAAATTCATTGATAAAACTTCATTCTGCAAAAAAAAAAATAAAAAAATAAAAAAGTTCACTGTGCTTTATATCATTGCCACTTCACAATATATTTACTATCCTTATTAAGTATGAAGGCATTTCCTCTTCCATTTAAGAGAAGTACTGTACAGATACTTTGGTATATATCATTATCCAGGAAAACTACATACTTGGAGCATTATATGTACTCGTAAGTAAAATGAGAATTGCTCGAGTACATGTACTTCAAATGTATAGTTCACTTATCTGCTAATTCTCATGACTTCTAAGTGAGTAAACAGTAATTAGCATGTTAAATGAGGAGGTATGCAAAAAATGCATTTTTATATTAGGGAAAGGGAATAAAAAACATAGAACTCTATAACAGTTTTAAATTTACACATTATTTATTAAAATTAAATTTTAATTTACTTGTTTTGAACCAAGATCGACTGAAGGTTGATAAAACCTGACAAACTGTGAATAACATGGTATTGCTGACAAGTACTAAGACTTTGTTGATGGGATTAATCCATGTGATCTTTTTACATATGAATGGATTGTGTATCTAAAATTTTGGGGGAGCATATCTTACACCTTTCTCCTTGCTCTTCAACTCTATCATCATTTGAGAGCATAATACTATGCCACTTACCCTTCTGACACTTTTGACCATTGATAGCACTGTGAAGTTTCCCTGACACAAGGAACCATATTGGAAACAAGTGGCACTTTTCTAAGAGAAAATAATGCTGGTTTCTAATAATACAAATTCTATTTTATCTCACTGTAAAACACCTAATATTCTATCCAAAGTAATCAAAGTCAGGATAAAAAAAAAACATGCTTCTTTCAGCATTATTCACCAAATTCAAGTTAGAGAGTTAACTTAGGTTCCCATTAATACATAATTCCAAAAATAGCATATTACATAAAACAAATATAGTGTCACTTACCTAAATGTGGAACATTATCACTATTGGGAGTTAAGTAGATGAACTGGGAAATCATAATGCTTAGCAACATATGCTAATCTCACAATGAGAAGTGTCACATGTTTATTTTACTTCAGATTAGGGGAAATATACATGACAATAGGAAGAATATTATTAGGGATTATTAAGAGGATCAGAGAGATAGAGAAACAAAATAAGGGAGAGATAAGGTCTTGTATTGTTGCATCAAGAAATATTATGTAATTGAAAGAACACATTACAACAAATTCCAATTTATGCATTAAAAATAAAGTGATAAAAATACAAAGTATTTAAATAAATGGAAACTATAATCTAAAGTGCATAGCTCCTTACTTGAAATTTAGTAGATGTTTTCGACATACTAGCTAGAAAAAAAAGAGCTATGATCTGTGAAATTATCAGGTTCAAGTGTAAGATTAGAAGATTCAGATTTCACATACATAGGAAACATGTGAAAAGTATCTAGTCAAATATCTGCAACTCATGTTTGTATGTGTATATAATTTTCAAGGTCATATGTTTCTTTGCGGGCATGAGTATTGGTCATTGGTTGACAGCATATGATGTACTTTTTTTCTATTTTTATTTAAGTCTTTTTGAGAATTTCATGTACTAGTATTATATCTATATCAATCCAGTACTCATTCCCACTGCATTTGCTCATATTCCCCATATTTTATCTCAAATCAATGTTTTCTTTATTATTAATATTGTTATATACAGACATATACGCATAATTATACCTTGATGAGTCCATTTAGTGTTTAACTTATGTATATGTTTAGAGCTGGCAATTTGTTTTTGTATTTATCAGGGGACTTGTAGACAAATTCCTTTTCTCTCTTAACATCCATAAATTTTCTCTACCACTTCATCCAAAAGTAAGACCTTATGATATATCACCTATCCACTTTTGCATTTCGAATTGTCTTCATGCAAATTTAATTTGGGCAATAATATTTCTGAGATATCATATGTGCTGCTTCCCTGTCATATATACAGTTAGCATCTCATAGCAGACATCTTAGTTCTCTTGTTCTTAAATTTTTTTCCACATCTTCTGTTATATTCTCTGTGTGTAGGTATAAGGGTTGTGTTTTAGATGTGTCAGTTAAATCTGCTCATACCAGGACCAATTACTGTGTGCTTTGACAGTGGTGGATTTCTGTAAAAGTCTCTGTCCATTGCAGAAAAAAAAATTTTTGATGAAGACTGAGCACTAAGTGTGTGTGTGTGTGTGTGTGTGTGTGTGTGTGTGAGGTATAAGGATAAATGATCACAACATAGTCAGAAATTACACTGGCTTAAGAACGTGGCATTAATGTGAATTAATAAGAACGTGAATTAATGCTTTATAGATCTATTTTATAGTTCAGGCTAATCATACTTTACCTTACTATAATTAACAGAGAATAACCAGAAACATTGCTTTCATCAAACTTAAAACCACATATTACTACATTAATTTTATTAAATAATCTCTGAATGTTCGTTTCATATATAAAATATTTCACTATTCCTATCTTCAGTTGCATTGTGCATGTGTTATACAGAACACATAATTGTCAAAATGTATAATGTAAAAAACTATTGCTTTTACTGATATCTTCCCATATTTAATAATAATACTAATTATTGGGTTTTAAATTAATATTTAATGAAAACACAAATAGGGTAATTAGTACAAAAATTACTCTGTTAGTAGTGAAGACATGTCAAGCTAGAAAGCTATTTGCAAGAAATTTTTTAGTCAGTTTTATAAAATGAATTTAAAATCTGGAATGAGGTGTCACAGGACACTCTTATTCTAATATTCTAGTGTTCTAATCTAATATTCTAATGTTCTAATGTTCTAATATTCTAATGTTCTAATATTTTAATATTCTAATATTCTAATGATATTCTAATATTCTCTTACCAATATAAGTTTAAGTCAATCTAATTATACTTGAACAGAAATTAAAACAACTTAAAGAAAATTCCCCAGGCATAATTATTAAGAAGGCTATTTCCATAAATGGAGGAGCCTGAAAAAAAACTGATAAACAAAAAAGTGTTCATAATTGAATGTATAATGTTATTGGAAGGCAATATATAAGCCAATACTATTGAATACATAATATATAAAATGCCATGGATGATATTTAGACAAACAAGGTGGAATAGTAAGTAAGGGAAATTTTTGAATATTAGTTTTGATACAACATTCTCAAAAAGTGATATAATGATATTTAACCAGACCTAAATCCATGTAGATCATGAATTATGTACAAAGCAGATTTGGATTATAGTGGGGTTATCCCTAGCACAGGAGAAGCAGCAATATGTCAGTATAACTAGAATACAATAAGTAAACAGAAAGAAGTAGAAGGTAATATGTCATTGAAAACAGCAAAGACATGAAAGAAATGTAGAACTATATATTAAGTGAAAGGAACAACTGAATTTATAGTAAAAACAACAAAACTTCAGTCATGAGGAATGATGTGGATTGATTACTAACTTTGGATACATGACAGATAATGAAACTATACCATGATGGGAAAGCTAAGATATAAAAGCCAAGAATCATCAAGGGCAGATAAGGAAAATTTAGAGTTTGTTTTAGAAAGATAGAATTATACAACACTGAGAGACACAACTGCTTTCTTTCAGATCTTTCAATACATAAATCTTTGGTAAAAAGAAATAATTTATGGTTTTCTGATAGGACACATTCTCATATATATACAGATGTAGCAGAAGCCATATGAAAAAATAATTGCATATTATTGAGTGTGTGGTTTTCCTGCTTTTAATATCTTTGTTTCTTTTTTTCCCCTTTGAATTCTTTTTTTTCTTTGCTTGTGATACTGATTTTAATTATATACTATTATGCCAAGGAACAAATTTCATTGTGAGATGCATATATTCATGCAGTCTGCATTGATAATATTCATACACACTACTCTTCTTAGTGTTCTTCACTCCCTTTCCTTCTTTTTAAAATTAGATATTTTATTTATTTACATTTCAAATGTTACCCCCTTTCCCCCTTCCCCATCTGCAAACCCCCTATCCCATCCTTCCTCACCCTGCTTCTATGAGGGTGTTCCCCCACCTACCTACCCACACCCACCTCACCACCCTAGCAGTCTTATATACTGGGGCACCAAGCCTTAATAGGACCAAGGGCCTCCCTTCCCATTGATGCCAGATAAAGACCCTTCAGCTCCTTCAGTACTTCCACTATCTCCTCCATTTGGGTACATGTGCTAAGTCTGATGATAGGCTGCCAGCATCTGCATTTGCATTGTTCAGGCACTGGCAGAGCCTCTCAGCAGATACCCATACCAGACTCCTGTCAGCAAACACTTCTATACAGTTTCTTCTTTTGTGGGTTACATGGATCCTCAATCATTGCTCAGAATTTGAAGGCACCTGACACCTGGCTGTGGAGTTGGAAGACAGGATGATACTCAGAGGAAATTTTATTGGTCAGGCAATGTTATATGCCCTTTTGAATTTCTAAATATATTTGACCTCTTTTTACTCCTTTATTATATAATTTGACATGAATTCACATTTTAAAATGGTATTTCAGTATAATAAAATTTATATTGTAGTTTTAAATTATGATTTTTAAAATTGGATCATGAAAATGACTAAATACCAAATAATTTATCCCATCTATGAAAGAGATTAGCACATTTGAACTGTATACAATATACTTAGACTTTAAATTTTAGTTCATAAACTACTATAAAATAGTCAATACCTATGTTTCATGAGCCCAAGGGACATAGAAGAAAATTTACTATTGTTGCTTTCCTAACTAAAAGAATTGACAACTTCTTTCTAAATGCTCATGTTTATACTCAAAGAAAAATGTAACTCTTGTCCCTCATCAAAGAAGTCTCTTATTTTATTTTATTTTTATTTATTTTATTTTCTATATGCTTTGTTTACATTGCAAAGGCTTTCCCCTTTCCCAGTTACCCACTCACCATATGTCCCATAAGTCCTCTTCCCTCTGCCCATTCCCCAATCATCCCCCAACCATTTCTCTTTTTTGATATTCTCCTACAAAACTAGATCCAGTCTTTTCAGGACCAGGGTCCTCTAGATCAGTCTTTTCAGGACTAGGGTCCTCTCCTTCCTTCTTCTTGGGAATCCTTTGATTTGCTAATTATGCCTTGAGTATTCAGAGCTTCTGGGCTCATTAATATCCACTTATCAGAGATTGCATTTCATTTGTATTCTTTTGTGATTGGGTTAGCTAACTTAGTATGATATTTTCCAGATCCAACCATTTGCCTACAAATTGCATGAATTCATTATTTTAATTGCTGAGTAGTATTCCATTGTATAAATAAACCACATTTTATGTATCTATTCTTCCTTTGAGGGACATCTGGGTTCTTTCTAACTTCTGGCTATTATAAATAAGGCTGCTATGAGCATAATGGAGCAAGTGTCTTTATTGCATGCAGGGGAATCCTCTGGGTATATTGCCCAGGAGTGGTATGACAGGGTCCTCTGGAAGTGTCATGCCCAATTTTCTGAGGAACAGCCAGACTGATTTCCAGAGGGGTTGTACCATCTTGCAATCCCACAAACAGTGGAGGAGTCATCCTCTTTCTCCACATCCTCTCCAGCACCTGTTGTCTCTTGAGTTTTTAATCTTAGCAATTCTGACTGGTGTGAAGTGGAATCTCAGAATTGTTTTGATTTGCATTTCCCTGATGACTAAAGATGTTGAACATCTCTTAAGGTACTTCTAAACCATCCAAATTTCTTCAGGTGAAAATTCATTGTTTAGCACTGCACCCCATTTTTAATACAGTTATTTGTATCTTTGGGGTCTACCTTCTTGAGTTTTTTTTGTTTATATATTGGATATTAGCCCTCTGTAGGATGTGGGGTTGTTGAAGATCTTTTCCCAATTTGTTGGTTGCTGTTTTGTCCTTCTGACAGTGTCCTTTGCCTTACAGAAACTTTGTAATTTTATGAGGTCCCATTTGTCAATTCTTGATCTTAGAGCATAAGTTATTGGTGTTCTGTTCAGGAATTTTTCCCCTATGCCCATGTCCTCCAGGATCTTCCCCAGTTTCTTTTCTATTAGTTTCAGTGTGTCTGGTTTTATGTGGAGGTCCTTGATCCACATGGTGTTGATCTTAGTACAAGGAAATAAGAGTAGGTCAATTTGCATTCTTCTGCATGTTGACCTCCAGTTGAACCAGCACCATTTGTTGAAAAGGCTATCTTTTTTCCACTTGATAGTTGTAGCTCCTTTATCAAAGATCAAGTGACCATAACTCTGAGGCTTCTTTTCTGGGTCTTCAATTCTATTCCATTGATCTACTTGCCTGTCGCTGTACCAATACCATAATACCATACAGGTTTTAACACAATTGCTCTGTAGTGCTGCTTGAGGTCAGGGATATTGGTTCCCCCCGAAGTCCTTTTATTGTTGAGAATAGTTTTAGCTATCCTGGGTGTTTTGTTACTCCAGATGAATTTGAGAATTGCACTTTCTAGATCTATGAAGAATTGATTTGGGATTTTGATGGGGATTGCATTGAATCTATAGATTGCTTTTGGCAAGTTGTCCAGTTTTACTATACTGATCCTGCCAATCCAAGAGCATGAAATATTTTTCCTTCTACTGAGGTCTTCTTTGATTACTTTCTTCAAGTACTTGAAGTTCCTGTCATACAGATCTTTCACTTGTTTGGTTAGAGTTACACCAAGATACTTTATATTGTTTGTGGCTATTGTAAAGAGTGTCATTTCCCTAACTTCTTTCTTAGCATGCTTGTCCTTTGAGTACAGGAAGGCTACTGATTTGCTTGAGTTGATTTTATAACTAGCCACTTTGCTGAAGTTGTTTATCAGCTGTAGGAGTTCTCTGGTAGAGTTTTTTGGTTCGCTTAAGTATCATATCACATCATCTGCAAATAGTGATAGTTTGACTTCTTCCTTTTCAATTTGTATCCCTTTGACTTCCTTATTTTGCCTAATTGCTCATGCTAGAATTTCAAGTACTATATTGAAAAGATATGTGGAGAGAGGGCAGCCTTGTCAAGGCCCTGATTTTAGTGGGATTGCTTCAAGTTTCTCTCCATTTAGTTTGATGTTGGCTACTTGTTTGCTGTATATTGCTTTTACTATATTTAGGTTTGGGCCTTGAATTCCTGTTCTTTCTAAGACTTTTAGCATGAAAAACTGCTGAATTTTTTCAAATGCTTTTCAGCATCTAATGAGATGACCATGTGTTTTATTTTTTATTTTAGTTTGTTTTTGTACTGAGCTACCTTGATGGATTTCCTTATATTGTACCATCCCTGCATCCCTGGGATGAAGCCTATATGATCAGGGTGAATGATTATTTTGATGTGCCCTAGGATTCGGTTCGCAAGAATTTTATTTAGTATATTTGCATCGATATTCATAAGGGAAATTGGCCTATACTTCTCTTTCTTTGTTGGATCATTCTGTGCTTTTGGTATCAGGGTAATTGTGGATTCGTAGCATGAGTTGGGGAGTGTCCCTTTTGTTTCTATTTTGTGGAATAGTTTGAAGAGTATTGGTGTTAGGTCTTCTTTGAAGGTCTGATAGAATTCTGCACTAAAACCATCTGGTCCCATACTTTTTTCTTTGGAAGACTTTCTATAACTCCTTCTATTTCTCTAGAGTTTATGGGATTTTTTAGTTGATCTAATTGATCCTGATTTAATTTTGGTATTTGGTACCTGTCTAGGAAATTGTCCATTTCCTCCAGATTCTCCAGTTGTGCTGAGTAAAGGCTTTTGTAGTATGATCTGATGATTTTTTGAATTTCCTCAATTTCTCTTGTTATATCCCCATTTTCCTTTCTAATTTTATTTATTTGGATACTGTCTCTGTGTCCATTGGTTAGTCTGGCTAAGGGTTTATTTATCTTGTTTATTTACTCAAAGAACCAGCTCCTGGTTTTGTTGATTTTTTGTATGATTCTGTTTGTTTCTACTTGATGGATTTCAGCTCTGAGTTTGATGATTTCCTGTCTTCTACTTCTTCTGGGTGAATTAGCTTTTTTGTTCCAGGGCTTTCAGGTGTGCCTTTAAGCTGCTAGAGTATGCTCTCTCCAGTTTCTTTTTGGAGGCACTCTGGGCTATGAGTTTTCCTCTTAGCATTGCTTTCATTGTGTCCCATAGATTTGGATAGGTTGTACCTTCATTTTCAATGAATTCTAAAAAGTCTTTGATTTCTTTCTTTATTTCTTTGACCAAAGTTTCACTGAGTAGAGTATTTTTCCGTTTCCATGTGGGCTTTCTTTTGTGGTTTTTTTTGTTGTTGTTGTTTTTTTTTTTTTTTTTTTTTTTGCTATTGAAGACCACTTTTACTCCTCAGTGATCTGATAGGAAGCAAGGGATTAGTTCAATCTTCTTGTATTTGTTGACATCTGTCTTGTGACCAATTATATGATCTATTTTGGAGAAGGTACCATGCGGTTCTGAGAAAAAGGTATATTCTATATTCTATATGTATCTGTTAAATCCAATTGGTCCAAACCTTCAATAAGTTTCACTGTGTCCCTGTGTAGTTTCTGGTTTTCTGATTGGTACATTGAGGAGAGTGGAGTGTTGAAGTCACCCACAATTATTGTGTTATGTACAAAGTGTGCTTCGAGCTTTAGTAAAGTTTCTTTTATGAATGAGGTTGCCCTTGCATTTGGAGCATAGATGTTCAGAATTTAGAATTCTTCTTGGTGTATTTTTCCTTTGACCAGTAAGAAGTGTCCTTTTCCGTCTCTTTTCATGACTTTAGGTTGAAAGTCAATTTTATCTGATATTAGAGTGGCTGCTCTGGCTTGTTTCCTGAGACCATTTACTTGTAAAATTGTCTTCCAGCCTTTTATTCTAAGGTAGTGTTTGTCTTTGTCACTGAGGTGTGTTTCCTGTATGCAGCAAAATGTAGGGTCCTGTTCTCATATCCAGTCTGTTAGTCTTTATCTTTTTATTGGGGAGTTGAGGCCATTGATGTTAAGAGATATTTAGGAGTAGTAATTATTGCTTCTTCTCAGTTTTGATGTTGTTTTTTATATTTGATCAGTTTTCTTCTTTTGGGTTTGATAACTAAAGGTTACTTTCTTGCTTTTTCCAGGGTGTAGTTTCCCTCCTTGTATTGGTGATTTCCCCCTATTATCCTTCGTAGGCCTGGGTTTGTGGAAAGATAATGTGTATATTTGGTTTTGTCATGGAATATCTTTGTTTTCTCCCTCTATGGTGATTGAGAGTTTTGCTGGGTATAGTAGTTTTGGCTGAAATTTGTGTTCTCTTATAGTCTGCATTAGATGAGCCCTGGATCTTCTAGCTTTCATGGTCTCAGGTGAGAAGTCTGGTGTAATTCTGATAGGTCTTCCTTTATATGTTACTTGGCCTTTTTCTTTTACTTCCTTTAATATTCTTTCTTTGTTTAGTACATTTGGGGTTTTGATTATTAAGTGATGGGAGGTGTTTCTATTCTGGTCCAGTCTTTTTGGAATTCTTTAGGCTTATTGTATATTCATGGGAATCTCCCTCTTTATGTTAGGGAAGTTTTCTTCCATAATTTTGTTGAAGATATTTGCTGGCCCTTTAAGTAGTAAATCTTCACTTTCTTCTATACCTATAATCCTTAGGTTTGATTTTCTTATTGTTCCTGGATTTCCTGAATGTTTTGTGTTACAAGCTTTTTGCATTTTGCATTTTGCATTTCCTTTGTCTGTTGAGTCCATGGTTCTAATGGTATCTGAAATTCTTTCTTCTATCTCTTGTATTACATTGTTGATATTTGCATCTTTGTCCCCTGATTTCTTCCCAAGATTTTCTATCTCCAAAGTTGTCTCCCTTTGTGATTTCTTAGTTGTTTCTACTTCTGTTTTTAGATCCTTAATGGTTTTGCTCATATCTTTCACTTGCTTGTTCGTGTTTTCATGTAGATCTTTGAAAAATTTTTGTGTTTCCTCTTTCATGAATTCTTCCTGTTGACACAAGTTTTCCTATATTCTATTAAGTGATTTTTGCATTTCCTCCCTAGTGGCTTCTATCTTTTGACCTGTATTCTCTTGAATTTCTTTAATTGATTTTTGTGTTTCCCTTGTAAGGGCTTCTTACTTTTGATCCATTTTCTCCTGTATTTCTTTAAGAGATTTATTTAAGTCCTTCTTGTGTTCCCCTAACAGCATCTTGACCTGTGATTTTAAAACCAAATCTTGTTTTTCTGGTGTGTGTGGGTTATCCAGGACTTTGTGTTGTTGGGGAATTGGGTTTGGATGCTGCTATGTTGACTTGACTTCTGTTAGTAATGTTCCTAAGTTTGCCTTTTACCATCTGGTTATCTCTGGTCTTAGTTGGCCTTGTCAGTGGCTGGTGTTTGAACCTCCTGTGAACCTTCCTCTTGGATGCCCTTGGAGCCCTAATGCTTCCTGCCCCAAGCAATGCTACATTTGGGTTGTCTCTGTGAACCTGGGGCTGCCTGTCTGCTCCTTCAGTGTGCACAGATGTTCAGATGCTGCAGGAATCTTATCCAAGTGCTGATCACTTTGCAGGTCAGATGACCCCCCCAACTGGGTTTGTGCACTACTGGGTTGGCATGCAGATAGCCTGCCGAGCTGCCCAGGCACTGGCTACAGGCAAAAGCCTATCAGGTTTGCACCTGAGTGATGTTAGTCTCAGATTAAGTTGGTGTACCTGGACGAAGCCTCTTTTTGTAGCATGGAGATATCACCACAGAAGTCATAACTAGTTAGATGCAGATAAAACATTACCAATGGACAATTATCATTTGACCCTAACTTATAATTCAAGCCCCAACTGCTACAACCAAAGCTCATAAGAAATCATGAAGAAAAGGCAGAAAGACTGTAAGAGCCAGAAGACAACATGTCTTCTCTGAACTATTTTCCCACAGGGTTCTACCATGATGAAGTGATACAGAAATGAATGCAGGCTAAAAATTGTTCAACCATCCCCATGGATAAAAACCCAGAAAAGTTTGAAATATAGTTCTGAATTGCCAAAGTGGAATCCTGGTCTAGGGACATAAATTACTTAGCCATCTACATCTATGTAATAACCAGTAGCCTGCATGTAGAAGAATCCAAATTGATCCATTTTTATCACCTTGTATAAAACTTGATCAAGGACCTCCACATAAAACCAGACACACTGAATCTACTAGAAGAGAAAGTGGGGTATTGTTGCAAATGCATTGGCACAGGAAAAATATTTCTTTTATTTATTTATTTATTTATTTATTTAAACTCCATAATTTATCCCCCCAGTATACCCTCCGAATGTTCCACATCCCAGACCTCCTCCCCATCTCCCGTCTCCATGTGGATGTCCACAAACCCTACCCCACCTGACCTTTAAACTCCCTGGGGCCTCCAGTCTCTTAAGGTTTAGCAGCAGCATCTTTGCATGAACACAGATCTGGCTTTCCCCTACTGAATGTGTGTTGGTGGCCTCATATCATCTGGTTAATGCTACCTATTTGGTGGTCCAGCATTTGAGATATCTCAGGGGTCCAGATTAGTTGAGACAGCTGGGCCTACTATAAGTTAGCCCTTCTCCTCAGCTTCTTTCAGCCTTTCCTAA
The DNA here is from genome assembly GCA_964023405.1 of Apodemus agrarius. Classification (NCBI taxonomy): domain Eukaryota; kingdom Metazoa; phylum Chordata; class Mammalia; order Rodentia; family Muridae; genus Apodemus; species Apodemus agrarius. Next base: position 122,069,639 of record OZ030010.1, on the reverse strand, counting down.
TTCAACAAAATTAGTCTATTGCTTTGGTCCATTGGTTGGGTGCAAATATCTGCATTTGACTCTTTCAGCTGCCTGTTGGGTCTTCTCGAGTGTGGTCATTCTAGGTTCATTTTGTGAGTGTTCCATAGCCATGTAATGGTATCAGGACTTCAGACATCCCCTTGAGCTGGATCCCACTTTAGGCCTGTTGCTGCACCTTCTTTTTCTCAGGATCCTCTCCACTTACATCCTTGTAATCCTTTAGACGGGAACAATTATGGGTCAAAGGTGTGACTGTGAGATGGGCCCCATTTCCATCATTTGATGTCCTCTCTTCCCACTGGAAGTGGGCTCTATAATTTCCCTCTCCGTACTGTCAGATCTAAAAGGACATGCATGGTATGTACTCACTAATAAGTGGATATTAGCAAAAAAGTACAGAATACCTAAGATACAGTCCACAGAACTCAAAACAGTCAATCATCTGAAGGGCTCAAGTGAAGATGCTACAGTCCTACTTGGAAGATGGAAATAATTACAAGTGGGAAGGGACCTAGGAGGGAAAGTTGTCATGGAATGGCAGGTGGGGTGAGAGGGAAAACTAATCTTCAATTTTTTCCTTTAGAGATTGAAGTTCTTGTCATACATATCTTTCACATGAATGGTTAGAGTCACACCAAGGTTTTTTATATTACTTGTGACTATTGATAAGGGTATTGTTTCAGTCATTTCTTTCTCAGCCTCTTTATCTTTTCAGTAGAGGAAGACTACTGATTAAATTGAGGTAATTTTATATCCAGCCACATTGCTGAAACTCTTTATCAGGTAATGGGATTCTCTGGAGGAATTTTGGGGGTCACTCAAGCAAGCTATCACTACCATATCATCTGCAAATAGTAATATTTTGACTTCTTCCTTTCCAATTTGTATCCCTTTGACCACATTTTGTTGTCTCATTGCTCTGGATAGGACTTTGAGTACTATATTGAACAGCAAGGGAGAGAGTGGGAAGCCTTGTCTAGTCTCTGATTTCGGTGGAATTGCTTCAAATTTCTCTCCATTAGTTTGATGGGTTGCTGTATATTGCTTTTACTATGTTTAGGTATAGGTCTTGAATTCATGATCTTTCCAAGACATTTATTATGAAAGGTTATTGCATTTTGTCAAATGATTTCTCAGCATCTAATGAAATGATCATGTGTTATTTTTCTTTCAGTTTGTTTATGTAGTGGATTACATTGATGGATTTCCTTATGTTGAACCATCTCTGCATCCTTGGAATGAAGTGTACTTGATGGTGGTAGATGATCCTTTTGATGTGTTCTTGACATCTGTTAGAAAGAATTTTATTGAGTATATTTGCATTGATATTTGTAAGGGGAATTTGTCTGAAGTTCTCTTTCTTGGTTGATTTTTGTGTGATTTTGGTACCAGCAAAATTGTGGCTTCATAGAACAAGTTGGATAGTAGTGTTCCTTCTGTTTCTATTTTGTGGAATAATTTGAAGTGTATTGGTATTAGGTCTTTGACAGTCTGACAGAAATCTGCATTAAACCCTATTAGTCTTGGGCTTTTTTTTTGGTTAGGAGACTCTTAATGACTGCTTCTATTTCCTTAGGGATTATGGGACTAATAAGATTGTTTATCTGATCATGATTTAACTTTGGTACCTGGTTTCTGTCGAGAAAATTGTCCACTTCATCTAGATTTTACAGGTTTTTTTTTAATTTTTATTTTCTATATTCTTTGTTTACATTCCAAAGACTTTCCCCTTTCCCAGTTTCCTACCACCATACGTCCCATAATTCCTCTCCCCCCCAACTATTCCCCAATCATGCCCCCCCCCACGATTTCTCTGTTCTGGGTCTACAAAACTGGATCGAATCTTTTCAGGCCCAGGGTCCTCTCCTTTCTTCTTATTGGGAATCATTTGATTTGCTAATTATGCCTTGAGTATTTAGGGCTTCTGGGCTCATTAATATCCACTTATCAGTGATTGCATTTCATGTGCATTCTTTTGTGATTGGGTTAGCTCACTCAGGATGATATTTTCCAGGTCTAACCATTTACCTACAAATTGCATGAATTCATTATTTTTAATTGCTGAGTAGTATTCCATTGTATAAATATACCACATTTTCTGTATCCATTCCTCCTTTGAGGGATATTTGGGCTCCTTCCAATTTCTGGCTATTATAAACAAGGCTGCTATAACCATAGTGGAGCATGTGTCTTTATTGTATGCATGGGAATCCTCTGGGTATATGCCCAGGAGTGGTATGCCAGGGTCCTCTGGAAGTGACATGCCCAATTTTCTGAGGAACCACCAAACTGATTTCCAGAGCGGTTTTACCATTTTGCAATCCCACCAAGAGTGGAGGAGTGTTCCTCTTTCTCCACATCCTTGCCAGCACTGAGTATAACTTTTTGTAGTGGGATCTGATTTTTTAATTCCTCACTATCTCTTGTTGTCCCCCTTTTCCTTTCTGATTTTGTTGATTTCAATATTGACTCTGTGCCCTCTGGTTAGTTTTGCAAAGGTTGTATCTATCTGTTTGGTTTTTCTTTTTTATTTTTCAAAGAACCAGTTCCTAGTTTGGTTGGTTCTTTGGATAGTCCTTTTTGTTTCTACTTGCATGATTTCAGCCCTGAGTTTGATTATTTTGTGTCATCTGATCCTCCTGGATGTATTAGCTTCTTTTTGTTCTAATGGCTTCAGATGTGCTGCCAAGCTGCTAGTGTATGTTCTCTTGAGTTTCTTTTTGGAGGCACTCAGATTTATGAGTTTTCCTCTTAGCAGAGCTATCATTTTGTCCCATAAGTTTGGCTATGTTGTGCCTTCATTTTCATTAAATTCTAAAAGGTCTTTAATTTCTTCATTTCTTCTTTGAATAGAATATTGCTCAGTTTCCACATGTATGTGGGCTTTCTATTACTTTTGCTGTTATTGAATACCAGGCTTAGTCCATGTAATATGATAGGATGCATGGGATTATTTCAAACTTCTTATATCTGTTGAGGCCAGTTTAGTGACCCATTATAAGGTCAGTTTTGGAGAGGGTACCTGAGATGCTGAGAAGAAGGTATATTCTATTTTGTTTTAGAATTAAATGTTGCATAGATATATGTTAAATCCATTTGGTTCATAACTTCTGATAGTTTCACTGTTCTATGTTTAGTTTCTGTTTCCATGATCTGTCCATTGAAGAGAGTTGGGTGTTGAAATGCCCCACAATTATTGTATGAGGTGCAATGTTTGCTTTGAGCTTTAATAAAGTTTCTTTTATTAATATGGTTGCCCTTGCATTTGGAACATAAATGCTCAGAATTGAGAGTTCATCTTAGTAGATTTTTCTTTTGAGGAGTATGAAGTGTCCTTCCTTGTCTTATTTGATAACTTTAGGTATAAAATCAATTTTATTCAATATTAAAATTCTTACTCAAGCTTGTTTCTTGCTGAGAAAATTGTTTTCCATTCTTTTACTCTGTGGTAGTGTCTGTCTTTGTTCCTGAGGTGAATTTCATGTATGCACCAAAATGTTGGATCCTGTTTATGTATCCAGTCTGGTAGTCTATGTCTTTTTATTGGGAGATTTGAGTCCACTGATATTAATGGATATTAAATAAAAGTGTTTGTTGCTTCCTGATATTTTTGTTATTAGAGGTAAAGTTATGTTTATGCAGCTATCTTCTTTTTGTTTTGTTAAAAGAACACTGATTTCTTGCTTTTTCTAGTGTGTAGTTTCCCTCCTTTTGTTGGTGTTTACCATTCATTATCCTTTGAAGGACTAGATTTGTGGAAAGATATTATGTAAATTTGGTTTTGTTATGAAATACCTTGGTTTCTCCATCTATGGTAATTGAGAGTTTTACTGGGTATGATAGCTTGGGTTGGCATTTGTGTTCTCTTGTCCTCTGTATGACATCTGCCCAGGATATTCTTTCTTTCGTAGTCTCTGGCAAGAAGTCTAGTGTAATTCTGATAGGTCTGCCTTTATATGTTACTTGACCTTTTTCCTTTACTGCTTTTAATATTTTTTCTTTGTTTAATGCATTTTGGTGTTTTGATTATTATGTGACAAGAGGAATTTCTGTTCTGTTCCAGCCTATTTGGAGTTCTGTAGGCTTCTTGTATGTTCATGGGCATCTCTTTCTTTAGGTTAGGGAAGTTTTGTTCTATAATTTTGTTGAAGATATTTTCTGGCCATTTAAGTTGTAAATCCTCACTCTCTTTTTTACGTATAATACTTAGGTTTGGTCTTCTCATTTTGTCCTGGATTTCCTGGATGTTTTGGGTTACAAGCTTTTTGCATTTTACATTTTCTTTGACTGTAGTTTCAAAGCTTTCTCTGGTATCTTCAGCACCTGAGATTATCTTTTCTATCTCTTGTATTCTTGGTTAATGTAAGAGAACATATGTTTGAGAGAAATAATAGAAGAGTTGAAACTGAATTTCACAACTGACTGAACAGTGTCTATTTTTGACAAGAAACCTGAGAAGGAGTAGATCTGGTACAGTTTATATCTACTAAGTTTCAAGTACACACACACAAAAAAAAACACACAACACACACAAACACACACTCTTTCTCTCTCCATCTCTCTCTGTCTCTCTCTGTCTCTGTCTCTCTGTCTCTGTCTCTGTCTCTGTCTCTGTCTGTCTGTCTCTCTCTCTCTCTCTCTCTCTCTCTCTCTCTCTCTCTCTCACACACACACACACACACACATACCCATACACACACACAAACTACAGAAATCCCCCTTCAATTATTAAATATAATGATTTAAACCTCACAAAAAATCTTCAAGGAGATATTTTTGACTTTTTAACTGGGAGGATAGCTCAAAGTGTAGCAGAAATAATTTCAGTAAACATGATATTTGTTCAATCCACAGATAACATATGATGGACTAAAAGAAACAAAAGAACACAAGTTGTCTTCTGCCTTCCATGGGCATGATGTGTCACATCTTGCCATGTATCAGGAAATTAGAACCCAATATAATCATAGGTTCCAAATGTAGTTTATAATAAACATACGTAAAATTATTAATTTCTGATAGTAAGTATCAGTATTATTCTGTATGACAGGAAGAATTTACAAATTATCATTATTTAATTATTTTCATTAACAGATAATATAGCTCAAAATGAAATTAAGGTATATAACATGACCTGTGGGAAATAAGAGAATTTTGTTTTTAATACAAAATGCCAGTCTATTTTATATTCATGCAGGCACTTAAATCCTTATGTAGAGAGAAAGAGAAGTTCTATATGTATTATTTCTCACTGATGTAGACATCTTTGGAAGTTCCACTTTAATCTAGGGCACCTATAAATATCCATAGAGACCAAAATTATATAGATAACTTTTCAAATTCAATAGTTATTGGAATGATGAAATTAGTGGCATTCAGCTGAATTAGGTTTCTAGTCCTTTTTTGGTGTTTTTCAATCAGCAGCCTGTAAGAAACAAATGTTTGCTCATGCTTTACTTGAGATTGTTCCATTGCTGAAAGCAAGTTATTTGAAATAACTTACTGTACAGTTACATTAATTTATGGCTTAATTTTAATCTGGATTTATAATTATTTTAGTACATTAAGAAACTTGTATCGGGTGAACATTCTTTTAAGCCTCAATTTCCATTGGGAGGATCTAGAGAAATCCGGTTTCTCTAAAAAGAATGCAGTGAGAAATTGACTTGATGTTACCAATTACCAGATTCTACTGAAAACATGTAATTGAAAGTGTTGATTATAAAAACTATGTTTGAAGTAAGATGATGGTTTTCATCTATGTCTATAGTTAAATGAATTTTACCTGAAAAATTTATTTTAATTTGGGCCTACTATATATTGTTGTGTTATTTTAGATTAGTATCAACCGCAAACTTAAAAATAAATATCCATACAATCATGTACTTTCTAGATAATCTTCACATTTCTGACATGCATATACTCCATCATTATTGTAAACATTCATTAGAATATGTAGCTTTTCTAAAAATTTATTTTTTCCTTGTGTTGTGATTGTTCAGGTTGACAAATAAATAATTCATTGTTTTCAACATTCTTTACGTGTGTGACTTTAGGCAAGTTAGCTAATATTATCTCTATTAATATATAAAGCAGTTGTACTACAATTAAGGTCAAATTTTTATGGAGTAAATTAAACTTTTTGGTTATAGTGCTAATAATTGTTTTATTTAACAATAAGGATAGGATATTCTCTAAACACTCTGGCTCTTTTTTTTAAATCTAAAATTCATGAAATTTTTAGGCAAAGGGTGGGAACTGGAAAATATCATACTAAGTGAGTTAACTCATTCACAAAAGAACACACATGGAATGTAGTCACTGATAAGTGGATATTAGCCCAGAAGCTCTGAATACCCAAGATACAACTCACATATCTAATCATTCCCAAGAAGAAGGAAGGAGAGAACCTGGGTCCTGGTAAGGCTTGATGCAGCATTGTAGGGGATTGCCAGGACAGAGGAGTGAGAGGGGGTGGATTTGGGACCTATCAGAGGGAAGAGGACCTATGGGACTTAGGGGGAGGGGGGAAACAGGAAAGGAAAAATTATTTGGAATGTAAGCAAATAATATAGAAAATAAAAAAATAAATCAGACATTGAAGAAAAGAAAGTATATTATGCTTATTCATCTTTTACTTAGCATATTATGTATATTTATGTATGTATATACATATGAATATATATATGTATAAATGTATGTAGCAATGTCATTGAGGATAAGATCAGCATAGTCCTAAAAAGATCAAGGAATTAAGGAATAAAGCCACTTATTATGTCACTAGTGGAGTGGAAATAACTTTGACCAAAAGTAGCCTGATCTTCTGAGGACATCAGTATATACCTTTAAGAGCAGAATGATTAGCCAGTTGCATCCCAGTGAGGGTAGTGTATTGACGCACCTTAAATAACAATCATTTGGTATAGATCTAGCAAGAGTCTCAGCATAACTTGATTAGCTGCATGTCTTTAAACCACCAAATATATCTACTTTGTATATGTCCACATTTCAGGCCTCAGCTTTGTGACAATACTTTATTTGCCCATTTTAAAGACATTCGAGCCATATCGTTAACAAACAAGTCAGCTGCCATATTTTCAGAGCCAATTTTCTTTAAGCTCATACTCATCACTCAGATAGTTGTTTAGCTTCCAGTTCAGAAGCTCACTTGTAAATCAGCTATTAGAATCAGTATGTCTGCCAAAAGGTGGCTAATAAAATCTTGCCTTTGAGGTTTGGATACATATACCCACAAATACACCTGTGATGGTTTGTATATGATTGGTTCAGGAAGAAACCCTATTAGGAGGTGTGGCCTTTTGGAGTAGGTGTGTCACTATGGGTGTGGCCTTAAGACCCTCACCATAGTTGCCTGGAAGTCAGTCTTCCACTAGCAGCCTTCAGATGAAGATGTAGAACTCTCAGCAGGGGGCTGCACCATGTCTGCCTGGATGCTGCCATGTTTCTGCCTTGATGAAAATGGACTGAACTTCTGAGCCTGTAAGCCAGTCCCAGTTAAATGTTTTCTTTTATAAAACTTGCATTGGTCATGGTGTCTTTTCACAGCAGTAAAACCTTAACTAAGACAACACCTCAAAAGGAGAACCACTGAAATATGAACAGCAGAGCTCATTGTTTGAGACTAACTGGAAATGTCTTCCTATGCATGTCTATTTTATTTTCAAAACTCAGCTTCCATGGCAATCTATGATCCTCTATGTAATATAGATCTACTATAGCCTTTTGTTTTCTTTGGCTCTCTTGATACTTTAATCTACCTGTACTTTATACACTATGAAACATTAAAATGATAAATGTCTGTTCTCTAGTCAGTGTTGCAAATACTACTTCACACCATATAAGGATAATGCTTCTGTACTCCCCATTACTCCAATGACCACTTAATGTGTGTCCTTCATTAAACATTTTGATCAGTAACACTATTTCTGGGCTGGTAAAAACACGTCTATAATCAAAAGGACTCATTCAAGCTGTGTCTTATTAATTAATATGAGAAAAATTCTCAAGGAATACTACAATCTGCCATAGTTAATCATCCATAATGAACTGTACATCCATTCAAGACATGCATATCTGCGGAGATATTAATATTATTGTTGTAATAGGATAACAAAACCAAGGTAACTTATAGAATGAATTGTTTGCTGGGGGATTACACTAAGTGTTAGAAGAATGTAACCATCATGTCAGGAACCATTGCAACAGTCTGATGTGTATAGAGCTTGAGCAGCTAGAGATCAAGTCTACAAACAGGAAAGAGAAAACACACTGAAAAACACAGGAGTTTTTTTTGTTCGTTTTTTGTTTGTTTCTTGTTTTTTGTTTTTTGGTTTTTTTTTTGTTTTTTTGTTTGTTTTTGGAACCATAGACCTACCACAGTGCCTTGCCTTCTTCATCAGTGCTGGACCTATAAATCCTACCCCAAAACCAAAAACTGAGGTCAGATTATTAAAATTCTTCAGAATTATGCGGGGATTATCAGTTAAATCTTATGTGGTGGCCAAGGAGAAATCTTACAACCATTACCAAAATTAGTATCATTTGTATAACTGCTAACATTGATGGAAGTATTGTGGCCTACTAGTCCAACTCCTGACACAATTTTATAACAAAATTATGATAAAGACTGAGAGGCATGTAACAACTAAAGGTAATACATCAATGATTGCACTACTGCCATGTGAGACTTAATAAACAAAGAACAGCCTTAGACACATATGACCTGCATCTTAGTTATCCTTTGGTAAATCAAAATAGTGAAAAGGAAATCATTTATACAGAAAAGAGGTTACCTTATCACAGAGGTACCTGCTACATAGTCTCTCAGCCTGAAATAGGATATCTTCACCAAAGCTCTATAATCAAGGGTTAGGAATTTATGCAGACAAAGCACATAGAGGCTTTGATAATGGTGCAGAACAAATATCTATGGTTTGTATTCAGTAACTTAACAAGTCAAATTGAAATCTTTTTTAAAAGTAGAGAAACTGTGTGTCACAGAGTAGATTGTAAGGTTGTAAGAATTCAGGATAGACAAGATCATTTGACTATTATAATGTCAGAGACTGAAGAATACAAGAACCCACTACTCCTTGAGGCAAATGTAGCAAGACTTGAAATAACAAGTCTCCAATGGACCTCCTTATATAAGCAATTTGGAATATTTGATTATAGGGCTGAATTTCTGTCCAATATCAAGAGCTGTTGTTGAGAAAATTGTGCACAAGATAGGTTTTATTGATCAGGACAGTTAGAACTTTACACTTTACCCACAAGAGACTTAATGAAATTAAATCTTAGGCTTTATTTATATCTGGCAAGGTGTATATATATATATATATATATATATATATATATATATATATATATATTTACATACATACATATATGTGTGTGTGTGTAGACAGATTACACACACACATATATATGGAGAGAGAGAGAGAGAGAGAGAGAGAGAGAGAGAGAGAGAGAGAGAAAGAGAGGCTGACTACTGGGAGGGAGGATAGAGATTTTTTTGCCCATCCCAGAAAAAATGGCAGTTTCATATTGTCAAAGGAGTGACAGAGGCTATCTTGTTGTCCTAAAGCCTTCCAGACTGAGGAACAAAGGTTATGGAAAGGCATAGAAAACTAAAGTATACCACTGGGCATAAACCAGAATGAATACTGTAACTGAGATTTGTGAAAGTGCTGAGTAGCAGAAGCATCTCTGTGTCAGCAGTCTTCTCAAGCATAAGGAAACAAGGTGGCTTATAGAACTTGCATGTGGATTATGGAGGATTAAGTGGGATAGTATCTACCATCTACACCATTGTATTTTATTCATCTCTTTTTAATGAACAATTGATATGTCACAGGACCTATTCATATTGCATTGGTTGTTGTTAAGATTATTTTATTACTTTCTTTTTAGTTATACAAAAAGACAGAAAATAGAATTTACTCATAATGGATGTTGGTGAGACTTTGGAAATTATAAAATATTCTATCTCTTAATTAAAATTTATCTTATTGATCAATTATAAAAATCATCTGGAATGATCTTAACAATAGCAGTCAAGGAGTTTAAAGGAAGTCCCATTCATCAGTAACAAAGGATACTCTAAAGACTAGTGAAAGTGAGGAGGTTGAGTTAAAATCACTGTACTGAGAGTTATTGACTTCCTGGTGAATTGTTGTCCAATGATAACCTCAAGTTCAAATAAGCACTAATATTTATTTTCACTGATATTGGTTTCATACCAGAACTAGATTAGAAAGTCTCTAATTCTAAAGTCACAATACACTTTATCTGGAGGACATGAAAAATGTCAGGGTGGAACTGAACTAGGAGTTCAGTTGCTTTTCTGTTGGAGACTTTGGTAGTATCAGATGTCATTCAGTCTTTTGAGGAAGAACTATCACCAACATCCAATGTTGAATGTGTATAGCAATATTCCAGGAAAGAAGGATTTACTGGCATTGTAGGGACCTAGGTAAAATATTAAGGCCTAAATGGAATGTTAAAGCCTAGGTAACAGTTACCTGGATAGCTTGTCATAAGGAAACATTCTCATTTGTTTCTGTTGTTACTAGGAAACTTTCTAATGCCAAGATTGATTAAATATTCTGTTATGTTCTATGCCCTTGGAAACCAATCACAATAGAAGTCAGGAGAACTGTTTTGTATAGTTACACACAATAAGGTTGGACTATACTGCCTACATGTATGTATAAGCTTTTATGGCATTTGTCTTTATAAACTGCCCCTGGTATGGACCCTAACATAAGAAAATCACCTGTACCAATAAAAGAAACTATTTGGAATAAGGCTTCCATTTTGAGTAATATTCCAGTAAAATTTAAATTCCCAAGACCTCCCTGGGAGCTGACATCCTACTTGGCAGAAAGAAGCAGGCACATGTGTAACTGATATTCTAGTTGGCAAGTTGAGACATGAATGTTAGACAAGGCTCATCCTGGGAAACAAGTTAGAACATAAATATTAGATAAGGCAAGTCCTTTAACATAGTTGTATACACTAACCAATGGAATCAGGATAAACATAAAATAAATTGAAGTTCCTAAGGAAATCCCCTATCCATAAATCCTGATTGGTGAAATAACATGGCACAGATGTTTGTGTATTTGGGGCTTACAAATCCTGTAGAATCTTAACTGAATGTCATGGTTCAGTTCCCAAATTAGGACCATGGCCCTGATTGACAAGTCCTGGGGCTTATGCTCAATAAACTATGCCTGGCTGACTGAGATTGCTGTTCATATGATTCCTGAACCCCAACAAGTATAATAATGCAACATCATTTTGCAGGTATAGACAACTGCTGGTCCAATTAAAATTGATGATTGTTCCATAGGAAGAAATTTACATCTCCTACTGTAAAACATGGCAAAATGATAAATGAAAAAGGTTATAGACACCAGTGGAGAGGGCCCTGCTATAGCTTTATGAAATGAATGTGATAGGTTTTTGAAACATATCTCTAAACATTTTTGTGTGTACTTATTAAGTACTTTTGCTTTCAGCCTCTCTCAAAAATGTGGAGAAATTTCTTTTTTGAATGGAAGATATACTCTAGAGACGCATAAGCATCCAAGTTCCTAAATAAGAAAAACATTGATCTGACACACTTTCAAATTACTCAGCTTAGATGGAGGAAAATAATCAAACACTTATCATCAAGGCTTTGGTAATTAAAAAATTAGTAGTAGAAACATTGTAAATTCCAGAGGAAGAGGTATTTTAGAACAACTTAGCTTCTTTGACTGAAACTATTCCCTTTTTAAGGGCAGCTCATTGAGAATTAAGAGGGAAACAGATAATCAGATACTAGAAAGATTCTAAGAAAAATAATACATATAAATACATAGTTTATTTTGTGTACAATTATCACTTCTTTGGCTGTATCTCTAGAAATATCATTACTGGATCCTAAAATATTTCTGGTGTTTGCTTTTTAAAAAACCTCCCTACTGTTTTCCATAAGAGTTATACAGAAATTTTCCTTCTGACTAATGGTGTACAGAAGCTTTCCTTTCTCCTAATCTTTGTCAACTTTCATCATGTGGACAATAGCCATTTATATTATATTGTGAATCCTTCACAGTGATGATATTCCAGTGTTTTATTTTTCATTTCCAAAGAAAGCATTTTAATAAATGCAAGATTCTATGTTAGACTGGTGGGAATACAAGTTGGTACAACCACTGTAGAAATCAGTCTGGCAGTTCCTCAGAAAACTGGGTATGACACTTCCGGAGGACACTGCTATACCACTCCTGGGCATATACCCAGAGGATTCCCTGGCATGCAATAAGGATACATGCTCCACTAAGGCTCCACAGCCTTATTTATAATAGCTAGAAGCTGGAAAAAAAAACAGATGTCCCTCAATGGAGGAATGGATACAGAAAATATGGTATATTTACACAATGGAATACTACTCAGCATTATAAACAATGAATTCATAAAATTCTTAGGCAAATTGTTGGAACTGGAAAATATCATACTAAGTGAGGTAACTCATTCACAAAATAACACACATGGAATGCAGTCACTGATAAGTGGATATTAGCCCCGAATCTCTGAATACCCAAGACACAACTCACATCTCAAATCATTCCCAAGAAGAAGGAAGGAGAGGTCCCTTATCCTGGAAAAGCTTGATGCAGCATTGTAGGGGATTACCAGGACAGAGAAGTGGGAGGGGGTGGATTGGGGACCTAGCGGAGGAAAGAGGACCTATGGGACTTATGGGGAGGGGGGAGAACTGGGAAAGGGAAAGTCATTTTGAATGTAAAGAAAGAATATAAAAAAATAAAAAATAAAATAAATAAATAAAAAAGAAAAAAACAAAATACAGCAAAAAAGGAAAAAAAGAAAATACTTAGAGAGACCTTAGAAAGCTAAAAAACTTAGTAATAAGTAAAACAGATACATATGAAGAAATAAACAGCAATTTATATGAAATTATTAAGTATTTTCAACCTTACTTTTATATATTTTACTTTGTGTGAATGAATGTTTTACTCATATTTATGAATGGGTACCATATATGTGCCTAGTGCTCATGGAGCCCAGTAGAAAGCATTGGATCTGAGAAAACAGTATTGGTTGTTATGAGACACTATTAAGTAAAGTATGACAATATAAAATTCCTAAATTTAGAAATAAATAAAAACATCTGGATAATTAATAATTCTCTGAATGGTAACTATGAACATAGAATCCTATATATCTTTTGTTTTATGTGAGAATATAATTTCAAGAGATTTTGCAAAAGGCAGACTAATGAATTAAAATTAGAAACTGAATACATTTCTTGTTAAATGAAACCTAAGGAGATTAAGTAGAAGTACTCCATGGGATAACTTTATTCTACCTCAATTAATTTAATTATACATATATATAATAATTTACTATTCTTTGAAAGACAATATTGCACTTCTGTGATTATTATAAATGTAACTATTATTTGCCAGATGTAATTGTTATCTCATAGGCTTACTGCTGAGTCAACTCACCCTTTCTAGCACTTTGTGAACACTAGCTGGCTCATTCACTATTTTGCCTCAAACTCCTCTCCAAGGTGACCAATTAAAATTACTTTCTCTCAGCTTCTGATTGAATTGTTCTGCTTGGAAAGACTGACATTGAACTACACTAACTGAGCTGCTCTGAACTGAACTACTTTGCTCTGAGTGAACTTTATCCCTCTTCTGCTCTTTGTGCTTTCTCTAAAGTGCCTCTTTCCTGTGATCTTCTTATAAGAGTTGGCTTAAAATATCTCCAACGTATTCTGTCAATTCTTTCTCTGATTCATAACTTTGTCTGCCTCAATTACATGTCAATTTAAAACATGACTACTTCCTTCTACAAATTAACTTTACCATCATTGTTTTGGATTAGAAATGTGTATTAAGACATGTCTACCTTTTAGCCAGAACATAATCCAGGACATGTCTGCATTTCTGCTGGAACAAAATGACTTAAAAAGTCTTTGGATTTCACCCCTTGCCAAAGCAGCCATGTTGCTAGATTAAAATTCATCTACAGAACATTTTTTTTCCAAAAAAAAGTTTTGCTTTGATTTATACTTTAACATAATAGCCATCTTTAAAACAATAAAGATGAAGTGAAAAGAAAAAATGGTTTTATCAGAAGACCAAATGGATTGAAAATTTTCTCAGATGTTCAAAATTTATGGAACCGTATTACTTTTGTATGATAAAATATTATAATATTGACTTAAAATTAGAAAGTCATATTCATATCATATATATCATATTGAGAACCAAACTATCAAAGCAAACTGTATTTAATTAGATGTATCAGTTTCAACACTTTTACTATAATATAATAATGAAATGTAGGCAAGTTTGAACTGTAAGAAGATAATTTGAAAATTAATTAACTTTGTCAATATTAATTAGGTAACATTTAAATCAATTTTATAAAGTACTAAAGTACTGTATGTAAGTGTGTGTGTTGACAATTTTGAATTATTAGTTATTTTAATTCACACATCTGACTTATAGAAATTTTCCAGATATATAACAACTGTATCACTAATACTTAATAAATATGCAGTTAATATTCATCACTTCTTTCCTTTATAAGGTTTAATGATGTGGAAGTCCAGAATTTTTGTCAGTTTCTGTAATAATTCAATTTTTCTATATTTTGGGGTGTGTGTGTCTGTGTCTGTCTCTGTGTGTGGGTGTACATGTGCATGCAGACCTGTGTGTGTGTGTGTGTGTGTGTGTGTGTGTGTGTGTGTGGTTGGTTGGTTGGTATGGGCATACCATAGCATATATGTGGAGAGCAAAGCTCAATTTCACGACTCTCTTCTCTATACTATGGGAATATTCAATTTAACTCAAGTTTTTATGCCTCTACTCAATCATCCTACTGATCTATGTCATGCTTTTGAAAGTCAGTATTGATTTACATTCTTGGTCAGTAACTTCTATTAAAACATTAGAAATTACTTCAATTAGTATTGTTGTAAAAATTTATTATGGAATTTTCCGAATAAATTGTCTTGATTTAATCATCAGGCATATCTTCTCAATGACATGCTTGATAAAAAAGCATAAGGTATTAGCACTTGGATGAACAGATAAGATTTTTCAATACTCATATATCTTCTTTCAGTATCTTGACCAACTAAATATATCATAGTGCAAATTGTAAAACCATAACTCTTAACTTTCCTCAGGAAAGACTTCAATAAACAAGTTTGAAGCCTTTGCCTGTTATCATTTGTCAATAATATTTTACCTGTATTGTAAGTTTATGCCTATTTCACAGTGCAGTTGGAATTTCTCCGCCTGCACCCAAGGTCTGGGCATCTCCACTGTCCTCTGTGCACAGATCCTACCAGGGGAGTACTGCTCTGCAGGGAGTGTGAGTTGACTCTCAGTTTTGGAGGTCAGGCCAACTCCAGCTTCATTCCTGTTACTGAGCAGGCAGGAACAGCCAGAAGGCAGGGACTAGGAGCAGCAGAACAGCTGGAACAGTTCAGTCTAGGCTCCATCTGCAAGCCAAGAGCTGGGCTGCACCACAGCACTCTGTGCCAGGGGACAGCTTGTCACCCAGGTTTGCAGAAACAGGCTTGCAGGCCCACAGGAGGGACACGCACCCACCAGAGACAGAGAACCAACACCAGAGACAACCAGATGGCAAAAGGCAAATGGAGGAACATTACAAACAGAAATAAAGGCAACATGGCAACATCTGAAATTTATTCTCCCACAACAGTCAGTCCCAGATACCCCAACACACCAGAGAAGCAACATTTTGATTTAATATCACAGCTGATGATGCTGTTAGAGGGCTTCAAGAAGGACATAAATAACTCACTTAAAGAAATACAAGAGAACACAAGTAAACAGGGAGAAACCCTCAAAGAACTACAGGAAAGGACAATAAAACAGGTGAAAGAATTGAACAAAACCATCCAGGATCTAAAAATGGAGATAGCAATAATAAAGAAATCACAAAGGTAAACAACTCTGGATAGAAAACCTTGGAAAGAAGTCAGGAGTCATGGACACAAGCATCAAAACAGAATAAGAGATAGAAAAGAGAATCTCAGAAGCAGATCACATGGAAAACATTGAAACAACAGTCACAGAAAATGAAAAATGCAAAAAGTACCTAACCCAGAATATCCAAGAAATCCAGGATAATATGAGAAGACCAAACCTAAGGATTATAGGTATAGAAGAGAGTGAAGATTTTTAACTTAAAGAGCCAGTAGGTGTCTTCAAAAAAATTATAGAAGAGAACTTCCCTAATCTAAAGAAAGAGATGCCCACGAACATTCAAGAAGCCTACAGAATTCCAAATAGATTGGAACAGAAGAGAAATTCCTCCTCGTAGATAATAATGAAAACACCAAATGTACTAAACAAGGATAGAATTTTAAAAGCAGTAAGGGAAAAATGTCAGGTAACATATAAAAGAAGAACTATCAGAATTAAACCAAACTTCTCACCAGAGTCTATGAAAGCCAGAAAATCATGGGCAGATGTCAAACAGATCTTAAGGAAACACAAATGCCAACGCAGGCTACTATATCTAGCAAAACTCACAATTACAATAAATGGAGAAACCAAGGTATTCCATGAGAAAAACAAATTTACACAGTATCTTTCCACAAATCCAGCCCTCCAAAGGATAATGAATGGAAAACACGAACAAAAGGAGGAAATCTACACACTAGAAAAAGCAAGACATTGATCATTTTTTAAAAACACAAAACAGACACACAAACATAACTTAACTCCACCTCTAATAATGAAAGTAACAGGAAGCAACAATCACTTCTCCTTAATATCTCTTAATATCAATGGATTCAGTTCTCCAATAAGAAGACATAGATTAACAGACTGGATACATAAGCAGGAACCGACATTTTGCTGCATACAGCTAACTCACCTCAGGCACAAAACCAGACACTACCTCAGAATAAAAGGCTGGAAAACAATTTTTCAAACAAATGGTTCCAAGAAACAAGCTGGTATAACCATCCCAATATCAAACAAATTGACTTCCAACCTAAAGTAATCAAAAATAAGGAAGGACACTTCATACACATCAAAGGAAAAGTCTACCAAGATGAACTCTCAATTCTGAACAGATATGCTCCAAATACATGGGCACCCATATTCATAAAAAAATGTACTAAAGTTAAAAGCACACATTGCACCTCACACAATAATAGCGGGAAATTCAACACCCTACTCTCATCAATGGACATATCAGGGAAACACAAATTAAACAGAGAAACAGTGAATCTAAGAGAAGTTATGAACTAAATGAATTTGACATATATTTATAGAACATTTTGTCCTAAGACAAAAGAATATACTGTCTTCTCAGCACCTCATGGTACCTTCTCCAAAATTGACCATGTACTCAGTCAGAAAACAGACCTCAGCAGATATAAGAAGACTGAAATAATTCCATGCACCTTATCAGATCACCACAGTCTAAAGCTGGTCTTCAATAACAACAAAAACTACAGAAAGCCCATATACACATGGAAACTGAACAACATTCTATGCAATAACTTGGTAAAGAAAGAAATAATTAAAGAAATTAAAGACTTCTTAGAATTTAATGAAAACAAAGGCACAGCATACCCAAACTAATGGGACACAATGAAAGCATTGCTAAGAGAAAAACTCATAGCTCTGTGTGCCTCCAAAAGAAACTGGGAAGAGAATACATTAACAGCTTAACAGCACAGATGAAGGCTTTAGAACAAAAAGAAGCAAATACACTAAGGAGGAGTAGACAGCAGGAAATAATCAATCTCTGGCCTGAAAACAACCAAGTAGAAACAAAAACAACTATACAAAGAATCAACAAAACCAGGAGCTGGTACTCTGATAAAACCAACTGGATAGATAAACTCTTAGCCAAACTAACCAGAGGGCACAAGCGTCGCTATCCAAATCAGCAAATTCAGAAATGAAAAGGGAGGTATAAGAAGAGATACTGAGGAAATCCAAAAAGTCATCAGATCCTACACAAAAGCATATACTCAACAAAAGTGGAAAATATAGAGGAAATGGTCAATTTTCTAGACAGATAACAGTTAGCAAAGTTAAGTCAGTATCATATAAATGATCTAAACAATCCTATAACCCCTAAAGAAATAGAAGCAGTTATTAATAATCTCACAACCAAAAAAAAAAAAAAAAGCCCAGGACCAGATGGTTCCAATGCATAGTTTTATCAGACATTCAAAGAAGAACTAATACCAATATTCTTCAAATTATTCGACAAAACAGAAACAGATGGAACACTACCTAATTCATTTTATGAAGCTACAATTACTCTGATACCTAAACCACACAAAGACCCTGCAAAGTAAGATAACATTAGACCAATTTCCCTTATGAACATTGATGCAAAAATACTCATTAAAATTCTTGCCAACTGATTCCAAGAACACATCAAAATGATCATCCAACATGATTAACTAGGTTTCATCTCAGGTATGCAGGGATGGTTCAATATATGGAAATCCATCAATGTAATCAACTATATAAGCAAACTCAAAGAAATAAACCACATGATCATTTCATGAGATGCTGAAAAAGCATTTGACAAAATTCAACATCTCTTCATGACAAAAGTCTTGGAAAGTCAGAAATTCAAGGCCCATATCTAAACATAGAAAAAGCAATATACAGCAAACCAGTAACCAACATCAAACTAAATGGAGAGAAATTTGAAACAATCCCACTGAAATATGAGGGACTAGACAAGGCTGTCCACCCTTTCCCTACTTTTACAATATAAGTCTCGAAGTCTTAGCCAGAGCAATTAGAAAACAAAAGAAGGTCAAAGGGATTCAAATTGGAAAGGAAAAAGTCAAAGTATCACCATTTGCAGATGACATGATTGTATACCTAAGTGACCCCAAAAATTACACCAGAAAAGTTCTAAACCTGATAAACACCTTCAACAAAGTGGCTGCATATAAGATTAATTCAGGCAAATCAGTAGCCTTCCAGTACTCAAAGAATAAGGAAGCTGAGAAAGAAATTAAGGAAATGACACCCTTCATAATAGCCACAAATAATATAAAATACCTTCTTTTGACTCTAACCAAGCAAGTGAAAATCTGTATGACAAGAACTTCAAATGTCTGAGGAAAGAAATTGAAGAATATATCAGAATATGGAAAAATCTCCCTTGCTCATGGTTTGGCAGGGTTAATATAGTAAACATGGCCATCTTGCCTAAAACAATCTACAGATTCAATGCAATCCCCATGAAAATACCAATTCAATTCTTCACAGAGTTAGAAAGAGCAATTTCCAAACTTTTCTTGAATAACAAATATCCCAGGATGGCAAAAACTATTCTGAACAATAAAAGAACATCTGGAGGAATCACCATCCCTTACCTCAAGTTCTACTACAGAACAATAATGAATATATATATATATATATATATATATATATATATATATATATATCCATTCTTATTTCCCTGCTCAAAGCTCAAGTCCAAGTGGATCAAGGACCTTCACATAAAACCAGATATTCTGAATCTAATAGAAGACAAAGTGGGGAAGAACCTAGAGCACATGGGCACCGGGAAATTTTCCTGAATAGAATACCAATAACTTATGTGCTAAGATTAAGAATTGACAAATGGGACCTCATAAAACTGCAAAGCTCCTGTAAGGCACAGGATACTGTCAGTAGGACAAAACAGCAACCAACATATTGGGAAAAGATCTTTACCAATCCCATAGAGAGCTAATATCTAATATGTCCAATATATACAAAATTTTACTAATCCCATAGAGGGCTAATATCCAATATATACAAAGAACTCAAGAAGTTAGACTCCAACATACCAAATAACCCTATTAAAAATGAGGCACAGAGCTAAACAATGAATTCTCATCTGAGAAATACTGGACTGCTGAGAAACACCTAAAGAAATGTTCAAAATCCTTAATCATCAGGGAAATGCAATTCAAAACAACCTTGAGATTCTACCTCACACCAGTCAGAATGGCCAGGATTAAAAACTCAGGGGAGAGCAAGTGCTAGAGAGGATTTGGAGAAAAAAGAACTCTCCTCCTTTTCTGGTGGGATTGCAGGCTGGTAAAACCACTCTGGAAATCAGTTTGGTGGTTCCTCAGAAAATTACACATAGCACTACCTGAGGACCCAGCTATACCACACCTGGGCATATACCCAGAAGATGTTTCAACATGTAATAAGGACACATGCTGCACTAGGTTCATAGCAGCCTTATTTATAATAGCCAAAAGCTGAAAAGAACCCAGATGTCCCTCAACAGAGGAATAGATACAGAAAATGTGGTACATTTACACATTGGACCACATTAGTGAACTATTAAAACAATAAATTCATGAAATTCTTAGGCAAATAGATAGAACTAGAAACTATAATGCTGAATGAGGTAACACAATTACAGAAGAGCATACATGGTATGCAATCACTGATAAGTGGATAGTAGCCCAAAAGCTTGAAATACCCAAGATAAAACTCACAGATCACATGAAGCTCAAGATGAGAGAAGACCAAAGTGTGGATACTTTGATTCTTATTGGAAAGTAGATCAGAACACACATGGTTAACAGACAACCAATAGAATGAGAATAGGGTCCCCAGTGGAGAATCTAGAAGGAGATGATCCAAGGAGCTGAAGAGATTTGCAGATCTGCAGGAGGAAGACTAGTATGTACCAAACAGTACCTCCAGAGCTCCCAGGTACTAAACTGCCAACAAAAGAGTACACATGGAAGGTCCCACAGCTCCAGCTACAGATGTAGTAGAAGATGACCATTTCAGACATCAATGAGAGGAGAGGCCATAGTTCTCATAAAGGCTTGATTCCCCAGAATAGTGGAAATGCAATTCAGGAAATTGGGGGGTCAGGATTGAATGGGGTTCTTCTTTGGGGTAACATGGAAAGAGGTTAACATTTGAAATGTAAATAAGCAAATATCTAATAAAAAGAACATTTTTAAAAAGAGTTAAAATGTGCAATGTGGGTTAAAAAATTTTGCCATTCCATTTATTTTATGTATGTGAGTACACTGTAGCTGTCTTCAGACACCAGAATAGGGAACTAGATTTCATTACAGATGGGTGCAAGCCACTATGTGGTTGCTGGGAATTGAACTCAGGGCCTTTGGAAGAGCAGTCAGTGCTCTTCACCACTGAGTCATCTCTCCATTCCTGCCATTCCATTTATTGAAACTGACCTAAAATACATTTGCCAACTTTTGTTGCCAACAATGAATACCTCCATCTTCCAGGTCAAAATGGTTGTCCCCTGAGAGGCTCCACTTAACAGCCCACTCAGAGAGATGTAGACAACTTCAGCCAAACAGTAGATGAAGCTTGGGAACCCTTATGGAATAATAATAGGAAGGATTATAGGCCTTGGAGGAGATAGGAACTCTAAAGGAAAACAGAGTCAACTATCCTGGACACTTAGCGTTCTCAGAGACTGAAACATCAATCAAAAAACATACACTGGTTAGACCTAGGCCTCCTGGTTCATATGTAGCAGATAGGGAGTTTGGTATTCAGGTGGGTCCTGAACAACTGAAGCTGGGCTATCTTAAAATCTGATACATGTAAGTAGAATGTAATGGGCCAGTCTAGTAGAAATATTGAAGATTTTGTTGCTGAGAGTAATTTGAACTGTTCAGATTTGTCCCAAGTTGTTTCAGTGGAGAAGAATGAGAATATGTGGCCTAGAATCTGTTTGTGTTGTATTTTGGTGAAGAATGTGGCAGCTTTTTGCCCTTGTCTAAAGAGTTTGCCAGAGACTAAAGTAAAGAGAAGTAATGAGATGTATTTATTTATTTATTTATTTATTTATTTATTTATTTATTTTTTATTTTTTATTAAAATGTTTATACCGATTGTGCCTCTTAGGTCCATTTGCTTGGAATCTTTTTCCAACCTTTTACCCTGAGGTAATGTCCATACTTGATGCTGATGTGTGTTTCTTGGATGCAGCAGAAGGGTGGGTCCTGTTTTTGCATCCATTCTGTTAGTCTGTGTCGTTTATTGGGGAATTGAGACTATTAATATTGAGAGATATCAATGACCAATAATTGTTGATTCCTGTTATTTTGTTGTTAGTGGTGATGGCGTTGTTGTTGTTGTTGTTGTTGGTGGTGGTGGTGGTGGTGGTGGTGCTAATGTGTGTTTGTACTTTTCTTCTTTTGGTATTGCTGTGTTAGTTGATTTTTAATAAGTATGTTACAGTTTTCTTCTTATCCAAATATCTCCCAAATAATTGAGACTGGGTCATTATATTTATTTAATATGCTTTAAAGGCATGAGAACTGAGCAAAATATTACTCTATTTTAATCTTCTTTGCTAATCTGGTTACCTGAGCTGAAATCCACAAGATATTTGAGATACTTGCCTTTTACAGCTTTCTCTTCTTGATCTGTTTTCTCATGGTATCTTTGGACTCTTTCCCTGTGGCTCATCCCTGCTTCTCTTCTCTCCCACCTGCTTCCCTGGCTGGCAGGAAGTCCAGCCCTATTCTCTCCTCTGCTCAGTCATTGGCTGTTAAACTGCCTTTATTTTTTTTAATTTTTTTATTGGATATATTCTATATTTACATTCATTTCCCTTTTTTTGTTTCCCCACCCCCCTAAGGTCCCACATGTCCTTTTCCCTCCCCCTGCTCCCTCATCCACCCCTTCCCAATTCCCTGTCTGGTATTCCCCTACACTGATGCTTTGATCCTTTCCAGCACTAGTGTCCATTCCTTTCTTCTTGTCAGACATCATTTGGTATGTGAATTGTGTCTTTGGTGTCCCAAGATTCTAGGCTAATATCCACTTATCAGTGACTGCATACCATGGGTATTCTTTTGAGACTGGGTTACCTCACTTAGTGTGATGTTCTCCAGCTCCATCCATTTCTCTAAGAATTTCATGAATTCATTGTTTCTAATGGCTGAATAGTATTCCATTGTGTATATATACCATATTTTTTGTATCCATTCCTCCGTTGAGGGACATCTGTGTTCTTTCCAGCTTCTGGCTATTATAAATAAGGCTGCTATGAACATAGTGCAGCATGTATCCTTATTGCATGCTGGGGAGTCTTCTGGGTATATTCCCAGGAGTGGTATGGCTGGATCCTCCGGAAGTATCATGTCCAGTTTTCTGAGAAACCGCCAGACAGATTTCCAGAGTGGTTGTACCAGCTTGCAGTCCCACCAGCAGTGGAGGAGTGTTCCTCTTTCTCCACATCCTCGCCAACACCTGATGTCTTCTGAGTTTTTAATCCTAGCGATTCTGACAGGTGTGAGGTGAAATCTCAGGGTTGTTTTGATTTGCATTTCTCTAATGACTAATGATGTTGAACATTTTTTAAGGTGTTTCTCAGTCATCCGAATTTCTTCAGGTGAAAAGTCTTTGTTTAGCTCTGTACCCCACTTTTGGATAAAGTTATTTGGTTTTCTGGGGTCTAACTTCATTCTATGAAGCCACAATTACCCTGATACCAAAATCACAGAAAGATCCAACTAAGAAAGAGAACTACAGGCCAATTTCCCTCATGAATATTGATGCAAAAATACTAAATAAAATACTTACCAACTGAATCCAAGAAGACATCAAAATGATCATTCACCATGATTAAGTTGGCTTCATCCCAAGGATGCAGGGATGGTTGAATATACAGAAATCCATCAACATAATCCACTACATAAACAAACTCAAAGAAAAAAGCCACATGGTCATCTCATTGGATGCTGAAAAAGCATTTGACAAAGTTCAGCATCCTTTCATGCTTAAAGTCTTGGAAAGAACAGGAATTCAAGGCCCATATCTAAACATCGTAAAATCAATTTACAGCAGACCGATAGCCAACATCAAAGTAAATGGAGAGAAACTTGAAGCAATCCCACTGAAATCAGGGACTAGACAAGGCTGCCCCCTCTCACCATATCTCTTCAATATAGTACTTGAGGTACTAGCTAGAGCAATTCGACAACATAAGAAAGTCAAAGGGATACAAATTGGAAAGGAAGAAGTCAAACTATCACTATTCGCAGTTAATGAGATTTATATTAAATGCATTGACAAGGGAAGTCTCAAAAGAGCCCAGCAGAGAGATTATTCTCTGGTTAAGTTTTATAGAGTACTTTAATGAAAATGAGCAAGCTGGGAGAGAAAAAATATAAAATGTATGGTTCAAGTAATAAAGGAGAACCAGGATGTGAAATGAAGATGAATCCTGTGATCAAGGAGATAAAGAGATTAAGGGAATGGTGATCTCAGTGCAAGATCTCACCCACTTAACTTATTGCTTGTGTTTGCAGTCGAAGAAGAAATAATTCAGACTTTTAGTATGGAATGAACTACAGTTCAGAAATGGAGGCCACACTTGTGATTGTAATCTTGATTGTAGAAGGCAAAGACTTTTGATCTCATTCTTGAGGAATAGTATCCATGAAAACCTCATCCCTAGGCATGGGGGTATCTATATTTAATTCCAGGAGACAAATCTAAACAAATCTCTGAGTTTAAAGCCACCCTGGAACAGTTCAAGTTCTAGGAGAGTAAAAGCTTAAGTTCAGGCCTCTTAGTACATACATTTTATTCCAGTATTAAGGAGCCAAGGTCATGCAGAGCTCTCTGTTCCAGGCTAATCTACAGAGCAGGTACCAGGACAGCCAAGCATAGGCAGTGAGGGAGTTGGAAAACAGAAAGCTGGTAGAAGAAAAATCGGGGCATATTCTAGCTCCAGCAAGTAGCAGAACTCAGCAGCTTTGGCCATTTGGCTTTATAGTCAAGAGGAAGAACCTATTGGCACAATTAATACTGGTTAGATGGAGTGAAGAAATTAGTCATGATTAAGAAGAGACCAGCATCACTAAAGTGAAATCTTCTGGGAAGTGTTTTCTGAGAGCACAAAGAAGCTGTGTTCCAGAGATAAACAAGTTTGTACCTTTTGCTCCGTACTTGATAATGTGTAAAAGTCATCCAGGCTGTACTATTCTTGAAGACATTAAGAAGTCATGAAGAACAGCTGAGCCTTGACACTGGGAGAGGCCCTGGAAGACCACTGTTGAAGGCACAGTCTAGTTGAAGTTGCTAGCCTAGGACTTAAGGGGGCATGCAAAGAAGTTGAGGCTTGTGAGAGGCTATTGGTAAAGCCTCGTTGCAGCAGAAGACCTCAACATATTGGAGATGCCAGTACCAAGGGATGACCCCATAACCAGCACAGTACTGGACTAGAGTCAACCAAAGCTTACAATACCTCAGAGGGCAGAGCTGAAGAAGAGATGCAAGCCCTTTGGGGGAGCTCAGAAGATGATATGTGAATCTCATACTTTGGAACAAAAAAGTGTGTAGTTGAAGTTGTCATGGAGATCACAAGATTTTCGAGATTCTAGAATTGGGAAATATGCGGAGAAAGTCTGTTAATGGAGTGGATCCAGCCCAGAAGGAAAAAAGTTTGTTGCAGTAACAAAGATGAAAGGAGTTGGAGATCTAAAGACTGCTCTGATATTAGACATAGAGATACAGAGTTTGGATTTGCCAAGCTGGTTTTCTGTCTTGCTTTAGAGGTTAAAATTAAGTCATTGGATGGGTCAAGGAGAAAACTTTGAACTTTGGACTATTAACATTGTTGAGACTGCTATAGACTATGGGGACTTTTGAAGTTAGAATAAATATACTTTCTTTATTATACTAGGTGTGGCCTCCATGTGTTTGAAGAATATGGGAGCCAGGGAGTGGAACGTGATGGTTTATATAGGTTTGGCCCAAGAAGTTGCACTATTTAGAGATGTAGCCTTGTTGGAGGCAGTGTATCACAGTGAACATGGGCTTTAAGACCCTGCTTCCAAGGAGCCAGTCTTCTCCTAATGGCCTTCAGATGAAGATATAGAACTATCAGCTCCTCCTGTGTCATGTATGCCTGGATACTGCCATGGACCTGCTTTAATGATAATGGACTGAAACTCTGAACCTATATGCCAGCCCCAATTAAATATTTTCCTTTATAAGACTTGCCTTGGTCATGGTGTCTGTTCACAGAAGTAAAACCCTAAGACATTGTTGGACTCAGTGCAAGGAGATGTGCTTAATTTCACAGAGTCTTGATATATAAGGCTAGGGGAACTCACAGTGGGGGGGCAACCTTCTTGCAGGAGAAGGGGAAGGGAGATTGGGGAAGGGTTGTGGGAGGAGGTGACTGGGAGGGGGGCAGTGTGCAGGATGTAAAGTGTATCAAAAAAAGTAACTCCTTAGTCCTACTGGCTTAGGGTAGGTTGGTTGAAAATAGATTATCCCATATACAGTTTACAAACCCAGACCCTATTGAGGATGTCAGGTAGTGCTTGCTGTGGGGAGCCTGATATGACTCCCTTCTAAGAGACTCCCAGAGCCTGACAAATACAGAGGCAGATGCTCACAGCCAGCCATTGGACTGAACTGGGGTCCCGAATGGAGGAGTTGGAGAAGGAACTAAAGGAGCTGAGGGAGTTCACAGTATCATGGGAGGAACAACAATGTGAACTTGCCAACACCTCCCTCCCCCAGAGCTCCTGGGGACTGGACCACAAAACAAAGAGTACACATAGAGGGACCCATGACTCTGGATGAATATGTGGCAGAGGATGACCTTGTTGGATATCAGTGGGAGGAGTGGCCCTAGGGCCTGAGGATATTCGATGCCTCAGTGTAGGGGAATGGGGGAATACCAAGTCAGGAAGGCAGGTTGGTGGGTGGAAGGGTATCCTTACAGAGGCAGGAGGAGGCATGTTGGGATAGGGGGGTTCCAGAGGAGACACGTGGAAAGGGAATAACATTTGAAATGTAAGTAAAGAAAATATCCAATAAAATAAAAGAAATGTTCTATGATAATGGTCACACAATTCAGAATATGATAAAGAAAATATTTAATTCTACATAGCAAATAGATTTTCCATTATATGAATTGTATATTAACAAAGCTTTCCTTCCTAAAAAAATTAAAAAAAAGAAAATGGAAGATTATATTTACTGTAATTATCCAGAATCACAGATTTTGAAAATGCTTATTTTAATCTGACAAGTATACACCATTTTTAGCCTATTTAAATTATTCAATTACCCCAAAGATAAAGACAAACAAACAGCATGGATGTTTGAAACTAAGCTTCCCAATGAAATAGAACATGACAATAATATTAGAAATAAGTGCCCAAGGAAATAATTGTTGAAAATGTTTTCCTTAGCACAAATGAATTTATGCTCTTCATGTATAATTCATTTCTTACCTAATAGAAATTATATATATAAGAGACGTGTTGTCCTTTGAGACCAAAAATATATGAAAACATCATTTTTTTCATTATAAGAATTTTTATGATTTTAAATGCAATTTCTCTTATATACATGTAAATTTTATAATACAATTATGTTAAATAGTAGCTTTGCAACTTTTTAAAACTTTAAATTGAAAAATTATTTATTATGGTATCATACCCTCAGTATGAAACGTATCTTTTATCAAAATTTATCATTTTTATGTTTATTATGTGAGTAGAATGTGCTTCATAGAAAAAAGGGACTTCCTTGGACTAATGAAATTTTAAATAACAGTATAGCAAGAATCATTTGTATTCATTCTTGTAGTTCTCTTAACAGTCTTCCTCTGTGTCTTAAAATGTTTTCCTTCCTTTTCTAAATAATTCCTTGATATATTCTTTTGCTTGTTAAATACTGCATATACAAACCAACTCATCTAAAATCAGAGTTAACAAAGAAAATTTAAAGCATGCTGTGATTCTTTTTCTTCTTACTATAAATTATTTTGTTTATGCTCTAAATGTCCCCTTCCAAACCACTTTTAGCTTCCTTTCCCAGAGTTCTTGACCCCTTACCTCCTCCCCTTTGCCTCTGAGAGTGTACTCCCGCAGGCAACTATCCCCCTCACCCACAAACCTACACCCTCAGCATCCCACTTCCCTGGGACATTGATTCTCTGCAGGATTAGGTGCATCCTTTCCCTGAGATTCTTAACTAGCACAAGATCCCAGTCCTATACCTTTATGATGCATACTTTTAGAAGATAGGACATTTTGTGATCCTTAATAGTTTATTAAATAGTACCCTGCCACCATTATAAAACACATTTTCTTTCTATTCTTAAGAAATATTGTAGTTTTTAAAAAGTGACTTCAAACTTTGCTATTTTTTTTACTGGTAACAAGGGTCTTTGAAATACCCAAAAGTGTCTATTGCAGTAGCTACTTGCTAAGGAACTAATTTAATGGAAATTAATGAAATCCACCCATTTTCTTGGTTGTGATTTTATTGTAAGTATTGTATGAAAACTGCTAAGTGAGAAAACAGTCACATTCATATCTATGTGTTTAACTGCTTATTTATTTATCTATATCGTAATTCCCTCTCATGAAAATCTGTAAAATTCAATAGATATAATCAATTTGACAAAAACTGAATCTATTTTCATTACAATAAGTGTCTGTCACATAGTTACTTCATATTTAAAGAGATAATTTTTCCTTTAATAAAAATAATGAGAAAACACTTAGGAAAAATATTTAACTTTACAGATACAAAGGCAAACATTTTAACTTTCATTTTCTTATTAGAAAGCTTTGAGAATTTTAACAACATTGGAAATAAAATAAAAAAGTGATCTATTTTACTTACTGCTGTTTACAACATTCTTCAAATGCTCTGGATAAAATCTATTAGCCTGAAAACTAAAATCTATAACTTGTATTTTACTCATACAAAGGAATAATTTACTGTCTTTTAGATTGACAGTTATTAAAGTTTGGGACAGTGTACAATTGCATAAACATGGAACAATACTTTTTTTAGTATTCTTTTTAAATATTTTATTACTTTTATTTTTGTAACAGTTCAGTTCTTACCCCCTCCCAGTCTATTCTCCCACAGTTCCTCTTCCCATTCTTCCTCCTGTCTCCAAGAGGATGGTCACTTCCCCCTCCCCCACCCCAGATCTCCTTAATCCCTAGGGACTCAATACTCTTGAGGGTTAGGCCCTTCTTCCACTGAGGCCAGACCAGGCAGTCTTCTGCTGTATATGTGTCAGGGCCAATGAACCAGATTCTATATGCTGCCTACTCAATGTCTGAAAGATCTCAGGGGTCTGGGTTAGTTGAGACTGCTGGTCTTCCTATGGACTTGACCTTCTCCTCAGTTTCTTCCAGCCTTTCTCTAATCCAATCACAGGGCTTCCTGACTTCTGTCCAATGGTTGAGTGTAAGTATCTGCTTCAGTCTCAGTCAGCTGTTTGTTGGGACTCTCAGAGAACACCCATGATAGACTCCTGTGTAAGTATACCATAACATCAATAATAGTGCCAGGTCTTGTAGCCTCCCCTTGAGTTGGATCCCAATTTAGGTATGGACCTCCTTTATCTAAGTCTCCTTGATTTTTGTCCCTGCAGATCGTTTATACAGGAGCAATTCTGGGTCAAAGTTTTTAACTGTGGGATTGCAATTCCATCACTCACTTGATGTCCTGTCTTTCTACTGGAGGTTGACTCTACAAGTTCATTTTCCCCATTATTGGGAATTTCATTTAATCTCCCCATTTCAGTCCTGAGAGTCTCTTACTGCCCAAGTCTCTGGGAATTAGTAGAGGGTTTCCACTCCACCCACCACCCCGACATTGCATATTTTCATTCATTCTGCTGACTCTCAGTCCTTCTCTCCTGTCTTCTCCCACTTGATAATATTCCCGTTTTCCCTCTCCCTTTTCTACTCCAACCCAGGTCTTTGATCATGTTCCCATTTCCACTTCCCCTTTTCCCCTTCCACCCAGGATCTTCCCTCCCACTGCTTCCTGAGATTGATTTCTTCTCCCTTCTAAGGGGAATTGAAGAATCTTCAGTTGGGCCCTTCTCCTTGGTAACAACATTCTTGATTTTTGTGGACTGTATTCTAGGTATTCTGTACTTTATGGCTAATATTCACTTATTAGTGAGTACATACCATGCATGCCCTTTGGGGTCTGAGTTATCTTACTGAGGATATTTTCTAGTTCCTTCCATTTGACAGCAAAACTCATGAAGTCTTCCTTCTTAAAAGCTTAATAGTATTCCATTATGTAAACTAACAACATTTTCTGTATCCATTCATACTTTGTGGGATATCTGGGTTGTTTCAAGCTTCTGGCTATCATAGATTAGGTTGAGAAGAACATGGGTATATGCTCAAGAGTGGTATAGCTAGTCTTCTGGTATATCTATTTCCAATTTTCTGAGGAACCTCTAGATTGATTTCCAGAGTGGTTGCACCATTTTATAATCCCACAGGCAGTGGAAGAGTGTTCCTCTTTCTGTACATCCTTGACAACATGTACTGTCACCTGAGTTATTTTAGCCATTAATATAGCAAAAATAATTCTAAACAATAAAAGAAGTTCTGGGAGAATCACGATCCCTGACTACAAGCTATATTACAAAGCAATAGTAATAAAAACTGAATCATATTGGTATGGAGACAGATAGGTTAATCAATGAAATAGAATTGTAGACCTGGAAATATACCTACACACTTATGGACACATGATCTTTGACAAAGATGCCAAAAATATACAGTGGAAAATAGAAAGCATGTTCAGTAAATGGTCATGTTCTAACTGGCCATTAATATATAAAAAAATGAAAATAGATCATTATTTGGTACTTTGCACAAAGCTCAAGTCCAAGTGGATCAAGTAACTTAACATAAAACCAGATACACTGAACCTAATAGGGAAAAATGGGGAAAAGGCTTTGAAATCATAGGCTCTGGGGTAAATTTCCTAAACAGAACCCCAATGGCTCAGGCTCTAAGACCAATAATTGTAAAAATAGGACCTCAGGAAACTTAAAAGCTTCTATAACCAAAGGACATAGTCAATAAGACAAATCTGCAACCTACAGATTGGGAAAAATATCTTTACTAACCCACATAAAACAGAGGGCCAATATCCAAAATATAAAAGAGAACTCCAGAAACTAAGCTCCACAAAACCAAACAACCTGTCTTCATTAGGGTTTTCCTGCTGTGAACAGACAGCATTAACAAGGCAACATTTAAAACAGCAACATTTTATTGCAGCTGACTTACAGGTTCAGAGGTTCACTCCATTATCATCAAGGCAGGAACATGGCAGCATCCAGGCAGGCATGGTGCTAGAGGAGTTGAGAGTTCTAAATCCTCACCTGAAGACTGCTAGGAGAATAGTGACTTCCAGCCAACTAGGATGAGGATCTTAAAGCCCATGCCCACAATGACACACCTACTCCAACAAGGCCACACCTCCAAATAGTGCAATTCCCTGAGCAAAGAATATTCAATCCATGAAGCAACCCAATCAAAAATATGGGGTATAGAGCTAAACAGAGAATTCACAGCAGAGGAATCTTAAATGGCTGAGAAACACTTAAAAGTTCAGTCTTTAGTCATCAAGGAAATGCAAATCAAAATAATCCTGACATTCCACCTTAACATTTAGAATGACTAAGATAAAAACAGTTCATGTATTACAGCTGCCTGTTCTCCTTTGCCATTAGGTTATCACAATGCCTTCTGTAATGACAAGTTTTAAGAATTATGAATTAGTTGTTTCTTTAAAAACCACAGAAATATTTTAAGAATGTGATTTAATTTTAATCCCATTGTAAGGATGTAGGGCTGCTTCCAAATGTCCATAGCAACTGACTGTGATTGTTCTCCTGCTCTCACAGGGTAGTGATTTTGCCAGCTGCAAATAATTTCTGATTGTGCGATGTTTGAAATTCTGGGAAAATTTCAGAGGAGATATAAATGCAACACTGAGATGCAGTATTGCTCTCTCTCTCTCTCTCTCTCTCTCTCTCTCTCTCTCTCTCTCTCTCTCTCTCTCTCTCCATTTTTCTCCTATCTACTAATGGGTTTGTAACCAGGGGGATAAAGGGTGGGAAAAAAGAATCCAAATTGACATTGAGTGAATGTTGTATATAGTTGTTTTATTTTCTCTTCTGTGGTCAAAAAATGTTCATAGTTAGACAAAGTAAAAAAAAGAACTCTGTGACAATTTGAAGGGAAACTTTCCATTTTTACAATCAGGTGAAGTTCATAATTTTATTTCCTAAACATGATTTTACATGGGTCTAATGCAATATGTAAAATTAAAAATGAAACAAGCAAGCTATGGCTTAAGAATAAATATTTATTATTAGCATATCATGACAGATCTGCTATTATAATTTAAAAGTAAAAAGCAATAAATGCATTTAGCTATAACTGTAATGTATTTAAACGATATCTATTCTTTCAAAAAAGACAGAGATACTCACATTAATACAGTCTATTATGTAATAGATATGTGTGTTCGTAAAGCAGAACTTTAATTTTATAAAGAGAGTGTCATCAGTAGACCAAAAACACCAAAAGAGGAAGTATATATTTCATTTTCATTGCAATGCAGGTAGTGGCTGTGTCTTTTCTCAAGAATAGTTCCATGGCCAAAAGACTGACCTGGCATTTATCAAATGTGTGACCTGCACCAAGGTCAAAGTTTCTATTCTCTTGAACAGGAGGAGTTTTATTTTTAAAAAACTTTCATGCTACTTTAAATTTCACCTAAAGCAGTAAATCCAGAAATATATAGAAACTAGATCTGTGATCAGAACTCTAAAAAAACTTTTTGTAGCATACTATTCCTTCGGCAATGATGAGGCTGGTAAGTATCCCAAACCCATATTTTGGCTTTTATTTTTAAAGAATCAACAAAGAAACTAAGTACATATCTCAGAAGTCTTCTGAGGCTAAACTGACATCATATCTTGTACTAAACATGGTCCTCCCTCTCAAGGGACATCATGAGCTATCATTGTGGGGTTTGAAAAATGGTTGATCAGCTAAAATTAGAATATCTAGTTTGACAGTTTGTGATTATGAACACCACTCCAAAAAGCCTACTTAACAGGACTTAACTGTCAAATGTAGGGAGGTAAGGAAGTCCTTGACTGATGTCTGGAGGGAGATGTGAGGGCAGAGTAGAGGGCAGCATTGCCAGCCTTACTAAGAAAATCATCAAAATACAGAACACATAATATATCTAAATAAAACTCTACTAGAATTTTTTGATGGACTCATAAGAGTATCTAAATATTGGACACCTCCTCATTTCTCTTTTGGCCTCCAAGGCTAAACTGAATAGAGATGATGAACGCAAGGTCTGTTCCTAGCTTGAAAGCTGGTAGAGTGGCTAGAATCAAGTAATGTGAAGAAGTCTCTCCAAGATATTGGGTGATTTTTTTCAGTCACAAAATATTTGATGTTGTACCACTCAGTCGCCTGGAACATCATTGAACTTGTATGGCAAGGAGAAAAGTATTCTTGCCTTTAATCTCTAGGATCACATTGCCCACTGCTTCTGAGCATGGTTATTGAACATCTAGATCAGTGACACCAGACTGATTCTAACTACTGATTTCTAATTGCTATGATATATTTAGATAAAGTATTGGCAAAAAAATGCTTTCAACTGAACTTGTTTTGACAGATATTTTGTTCTATACACCAGTTCTAGAGATTATTATAAAGAACAGATCAATAACTCCATTGATTTAAGCAGATTTACATCAATATATTGAATATTGAGCTAATATTATCTAATATATATCATTGTTAAGTCTCAAGTTTTATACATAATAACTTATTCAGGCCATTATATCACAACATAGAAATTTTGATATCACTTCATCAATTTTTCAAGAAAACGAGCAGTGTAGAAAATAGAAAATTTTCAATAGAATGAATATTTGAATGATGAACAATTTTATATAGTACTTAATAATAGAAACTTCTTTTGTGGACAGTGAATTGCAGGATTGTAGACATCAGAGGGTATAGAAGACACCAGAAGAACATGGCACAACAAATCACCTAAGCAGAATTTATAATGGCCACACAGAGACTGAAAAAAAATGGGGGGTTGGGCATGGGTCTGTGCCAGGTCCTCTGTGTTCATAATTGTAGCTGTTAGCATGGATGCTTTGTGGGAAGGACTTCAATAGTCAGAGAGGGTATATCCCTGACTCCTTTTTTCCTCTTTCAACCCATTTCCTCCTATAGGTTGCCTCATCTAACCTTGATAATGTTTTTGTCTTGTCTCCTTGTACATTTTTTTTTGTTCTATTTGGCTGTAATGTCTTGGAGGCCCACCTTTTATACGGCAACCAGCATAGTGGGAAAAGATCTTCACCAACCCCACATCCGACAGAGGGTTAATATCCAATATATACAAAGAACTCAAGAAGTTAGACCCCAAAGAACTAAATAACCCTATCAAAAAATGGGGTACAGAGCTAAACAAAGAATTTTCACCAAAAGAAATTCGGATGGCTGAGAAACACCTTAAGAGATGTTCAACTTCATTAGTCATCAGGGAAATGCAAATCAAAACAACCCTGAGATTCCACCTCACACCAGTCAGAATGGCTAAGATTAAAAACTCAAGAGACAACAAGTGCTGGTGTGGATGTGGAGAAAGAGGAACACTCCTCCACTGTTGGTGGGATTGCAAAATGGTAAAACCGCTCTGGAAATCAGTGTGGCGGTTCCTCAGAAAATTGGGCATGTCACTTCCAGAGGACCCTGGCATACCACTCCTGGGCATATACCCAGAGGATTCCTCTACATACAACAAAGACACATGCTCCACTATGTTTATAGCAGCCTTGTTTATAATAGCCAGAAATTGGAAGGAGCCCAAATATCCCTCAAAGGAGGAATGGATACAGAAAATGTGGTATATTTATACAATGGAATACTACTCAGCAATTAAAAATAATGAATTCATGCAATTTGTAGGTAAATGGTTAGATCTGGAAAATATCATCCTAAGTGAGTTAACCCAATCACAAAAGAATACACATGAAATGCAATCACTGATAAGTGGATATTAATGAGCCCAGAAGCCCTAAATACTCAAGGAACAATTAGCAAGTCAAATGATTCCCAAGAAGAAGAAAGGAGAAGACCCTGGGCCTGAAAAGATTGGATCCAGTTTTGTAGACCCAGAACAGAGAAATCGTGGGGGTGGAAATGATTGGGGAATAGTTTTTGGGGAGAGGAATTATGGGACGTATGGTGGGGGGGACTGGGAAAGGGGAAAGCCTTTGGAATGTAAACAAAGAATATAGAAAATAAAAATTAAAAAAAAGAAAGAAAAGGGAGTGGATGGGAGAGACAAGAAGTATGTGAGAAGATGGGAGGAGTGGAGGGAGGGGAAAGTGTGGGACCTATTTTATGAGAGAAGAATCTATTTTTTCAATAAAAATTAAGAGATGAAATGAAATAGTCTTAGATTCAATTGGATGAATTTTTTATAAAAATAATTTATAAAATTTTATTATTTTCTATTATTTTGGGAATTATTTTATTCTATTTTGGAAATTATGAATTGATGTGGGAAACAAGGAAGGCAATTAGTTACAAAAGAGAACTTTTGAGAAAAATTACATGCATCCCATTGCACAGAAGTGGAGAAGAAATGCGATACATTACAAAAAGTAAAAATAATGAAGAGTAGTTTTCCATGGACCAATTAGCCTTACCCTCCTGTACATTTTATTTGAAATTTTAGATGTCTCAAAATCTAATTTTTAAATAGATATTAAATGCTGTTGATAAATTTGTGATATGGTTAAAAATCAGGTTTCTCTTGCCCAACCATTATTGCATTTTTTTTAATTTTGAGGCTGAAAGTAAACTTTACACATTTTGCTTTTACACACACACACACACACACACACACACACACACACAAAGAGTAATAAAATAGAGAATATCCCTCTTAGCTCCTAAGTCAACTTTTATGAATAATGTAGAAAAAGCAGAATCAATGTATCTTTAAAAATATGATTAAATAGTTTAAGCAGAAAAAAATGTAGTATAATTTTTAAGTTTGCTTACTAATTAATCAAGATGTACACCATAATAAAAACTCAGCTTAAATTTTGGGTTCATGTGATTGCTTATTGACAAAGGTCAGCTTTGACACCATAGGGTAAACCAAGGGCAGCAGTTGGTGGGGTTCAGTGCTGATAAAAGCTGGGGGGGATTGATAGAGATAGTGGCTGGGTCTGCTGCCTGTAGCATCCAGCTATGAGATCA
Organism: Apodemus agrarius; assembly: GCA_964023405.1. NCBI lineage: Eukaryota > Metazoa > Chordata > Mammalia > Rodentia > Muridae > Apodemus > Apodemus agrarius. The sequence continues at coordinate 122,033,410 of OZ030010.1, read as the reverse complement.
GAGAAAGGGAGGAGGCAGGTAATTAAACACCTATTTACACACACAGAGAATGATTAAATCAAAGATAAGCTCCAGCACTTTCATACATACAAATACATATACACACATATGTCAGTATGTATTCATGTGAATATGTATATATATATATACACACACACACACACACACACACACACACACACACACATATATATATATATATATATATATATATATATATATATATATATTGTCTTAGTTAGGGTTTTACTGCTGTGAACAGACACCATGACCAATGCAAGTTTTATAAAAGACAAAATTTAATTGGGGTTGGCTTACAGGCTCAGAGATTCAGTCCATTGTCATCAAGGTAGAAACATGGCAGCATCCAGGCAGGCATGGTACAGGAGAAGCTGAGAGTTCTACATCTTCATCTGAAGGCTGCTAGTAGAAGACTGACTTCCAGGCAGCCAGGGTGAAGGTCTTAAGCCCACACCCACAGTGACACACCTACTCCAACAAGGCCACACCTCCTAATAGTGCCACTCCCTCGGAAAAGCATATACAAACCATCGAATTCCACTCCCTGGCCCCCATAGGCTTGTTCAAACATGAGTCTATGTGGGCCATACTTAAACGTAGCATAGTGCAAAATGCATTTAGTCCAACTTCAAAAGTCCCTGTAGTCTATAGCAGTCTCAACAGTGTTAAAAGTCCAAAGTTCAAGGTCTCTTTTGAGATTCATCCAATCACTTAAATGTAATCCTCCAAGCAAGAGAGGAAACCAGCTGGGCAAAGTCCAAACTCTGCATCTCCATTTCTGATGGCAAAGCGGTCTTCAGATATCCAACTCCTTTTTCATCCTTATTGACTGCAACTAGGTTCTTTTTCCTGAGCTTGTTCCACTCCCTGTTAGCAGCTTCCCTTGGCAGGCATCCTGTGGCTCTGGAATCTTTAATAACTTGGGTACCCCAAGTCAATTTCAGTTTCTCAGCTTCTTGTTCCAATGTCTGGGATCCACACCTGATCTGCTGTGTATCTCCAAAGAGCTGGTGTCACTTCTCCAGCTCTGCCCTCTGTAGTACTCTAAGTTCAGATTGATCCACTCCACTGCCACTGCTGTTCTTAGTGGTCATCCCATGGCACTGGCATCTCCAATATGCTAGGGTCTTCCACTGCAACTATACTTCACCAAAGCCTCTCATAGGCTCTCTTCATGGTACCAAGCCTCAACTCCTTTGCATGACCCCTTCAGTCCTGGGCTGTCAATTACAACTGAGGGTACACTTTCACCAATGGCCTTCCTTGGGTTCTCACAATACCAAGCCTCAGCTGTTCTTCATGATGCCTTCAAAACCAGTACCACCTGGATGATTCTTACACGTTACCAAGTACAGCTGCAGCATGAGGTACAACCTTGGCTATCTCTGGAATACAGCTTCTTTGTGCTCTCAGAAAACACTTCCCATATTTCACCTCAGTGATGCTGGTCTTTTCTTAATCACTACTAATTTCTTAGCTCCAGCCAACCAGCACCAATTGTCTGAGTAGTCTCCTTATCCACTTGAATATAAAGCCAGAGATACATGGCCAAAGCCACTGCGTTCTGCTGCTTGCAGGAGCTAGAACATTGACCCCCTAGTTTTATTATGTTATCACTAGCTTCCCTTTTCTCAGCTCCTTCGCTGCCTCAGTTGGCTGTACTGAATCTTGCTCCATAGACTGACTTTGAACTCAAGAGATCTGCATGCCTGTATCCTAAACACTGGGATTAAAGGTGTAGTCTACCAAGCCTGGATTTAAGTTTTTCTTCACTAGAACTTGCTCTGTTTTAGACTGGCCTTGAACTAAGATCTGCTTATCTTTGCCTCCTGGGATTAAAGCCTTGTACTACCAGGCCTGACCCTAAATTTAGCTGGGTGGAATCTTGCCCTCAAGGTCACCACTCCTTTAATTCAGTTTAATATCCTTGAATTCAGTTCCATTTCACTTTCTGGAGTCCCTTTAATACTCAAACTATATATCTTGTACTTTTCCTTTCTCAGCTTACTCTGTTTGTTCAAAATTCTCTTTATCAGACTTAACCAGAGAACAAAGTCTTTGTTGGGCTTTTTTGAGACTTCCTTTGCAGATGCAATTAATATAAATCTCTTTACCTTAGCCTTGGTTAGTCTCTTCAGACAATGGCAAAAAGCAGCCATGTTCTTCACCAAAACATCACAAAAACAGTCTCTCAGCCACATATTAAAGTTCTTCTCCATTGAAACCTCTTGAGCCATCAGGCCTGCATAGTTCAAATGACCCTCAGCTCCACTGTCTTCCACATTCCTTTTGGCTGGCCCATAAAGCCCCACTTAAAGCATTTCATTGCTTTCCGAATCCAAAATCTCAAAATCTACATTATTACAAACAAAAGCATGGCCATGCCTATCACAGCAATACCCCAGTCCCGGGTACCAACTTCTGTCTTAGTTAGGGTTTTACTGCTGTGAACAAACACCATGACCAATGCAAGTTTTATAAAAGACAACATTTAATTGGGGTGGGCTTACAGGCTCAGAGGTTCAGTCCATTGTTATCAAGGTAGAAACATGTCAGCATCCAGGCAGGCTTGGTGCAGGAGGAGCTGAGAGTTCTACATCTTCATCTGCAGGCTGCTAGTGGAAGACTGACTTCCAGGCAACTAGGGTGAAGGTTTTAACCCCACACACACAGTGACACACCTACTCCAACAAGGCCACACCTCCTAATAGTGCCACTCCCTGGGAAAAGCATATACAAACCATCACAGACGTATAGACATATATACATATATATATATACACATATACATATATATACACGTATATACATGTATATATGTACATGTATATACGTATATATGTATATGTATATATATATATATGTATATATATATCCATATGCACACAGGCATATGGACATATACATATTCACATGGAGAATGGTTGGAGTAAAGGTCAAGCAAACAGGCTCCATCCATTTCACATGCACATACAGATACACAAATATACAACAACACACACAACATTTGTGATGGAACAATGTTCCAAAATATTTCTATACAAACTTTACACAAATACATACGCATACATGTGTAAATATACACATATACACGTGTACACATGTGCACATATCATATACACATCTACACATACAAAATACAGATATACACATATACACATATATACATATATACATGTGTATAGATAGATAGATAGATAGATAGATAGATAGATAGATAGATAGATAGAGATATATATTCATAGATGAGGGGTGAAAGAAACAATACCCCCATAACTTAATTCTTTCTCCTATGCTTTCCATATCCCAGCAATATCTTTCAAACAGTATAAAACTATGAGGTTACATCTTATTTTACTTCTAGTGAATGACTACAAAAAAACAGTATGTTTCCCAATATCTTTAAAAGAAATATCATCAAGTAGTACATATAAAGAAAATAAATTATTCCCAACAAAACATATATAATGATGCAATCCACATCTCTATGTTATTTCCTCCAGTGGTAAATGAACCATTAATCAGTTCCAGGAGCAATGACTTAAAGAGATCAATCACTATTGATATGAGTGCCAGAAATAATGCCTAGTAATTGTATCTGCTCAGCTAGTAAAATTCTAAGTAAAATGTCTAAGGACTTAAGTTGTAGTATAGAAGATTAGTTTTAAAACTATGTCCATTATATAAATATGTATGTATATGTATATATACATACTTATTTATATATGTATTTATATATATACATATATATACTACTGAAAACGGAAAAATGATAATGCCGTTTAATCGATTTTTACTTATGTTTTCTCTTAGAGTGAAAATGTAATAATCTATACAAGAAGTGAGTCAGATTTTTCTGTAAAAAGATGAAGGCCTAAATATTATTTACCTTGTGTCTCAGCTATGGTTTCTATTTCTGTGACCAAACACCATGACCAAAAAGCAAGCTGGAGAAACAGGTGTTTATTTGTCTTACACGTCTGTATTGCTTCTCATCACTTAAGTAAGTAGGGGCACTGCCAAGGAACATGCAGGTTGAACATTGCCAAATGGCTTTAGAAGTCATGGACTGCAGCCCATGGGTTACCACAGCCACATGGGTGGGCTTCTGTGTGGAATGGCCCCAAGGACTATGTGTCCTGAGGACTTCATGCTGTTATGGAGTTCTGCTCTGCTTCCCGCCCTCACATTCCTCTTAATCTAAGAGTTTATATAAAATCTTTAAGTGGGCTTTCAGCCCTAAACTGGGCAGTATCTCTGGCATTTACAATATTAATGTTTGATCTCTTTCATGCTTTACTGCTGGAGAACATTATGACTCAATCACTACCCAAGGGAAGAACTTAGAGATGTAGATGGTCAACAATGACCACCACCATTAGAAAACTTTTGGAAAATTAAATTTGTTAGTGAACCTAGGGTAAGATACTATTACTACTGGCTCTGACATTTAAAAAACTCTAAAGAAACAATTTTAAATTCAGGAAGGCACACTCTTATTAGTTAAACTAGAGACTGTTTATGTTCTGGAAACAAAAAACAATGGCAGCACTGACTGACATGACTCTCACTAAGGCTGGACTATTGATAGTTGATTTCTTATACCCATTCTGGTCCTCAGAATTCTGATATGATTAAATAAAAATTGCTGCTGAGTAGATACATGCTCTGAAGATTAAAGTTAGATATGACTAATTTTATATAAACTTTTGGTGCGTATTTTAAGATTCTTAAAGATTACTGTTAAAGATTAATAATAAAATAATTATTTCTTGATTTGTAACCACAAATTGCAGCCTGCCAGTAAGAGAAACTTGCTGAGAAAATTACCTTGCTTGCTTACACTTTGCTAATCCATAATAAGTTGTATGTTTATGAATGGATGTGGGATTTTTAAAGAATAATTTGTTTTCTTTGCATGTACTATGTAATATTATTTCTTGTAAAGGTATTGGAAAACACACTGCTGTTTTCATAAGTTTGTTAGAAGAAAACTAAAACATAATCACATTGTAATTATATACTGCTTGAAAGAATTTGCTGGGATACATAAACTATAGAAGAAGGCATAAAGCATGGCATGGTATGGTGTGTTATGGTATGTTATGGTGTGATTGGAACATTTTTTCTCCCATCATTCAACTATGTGTGTATGTATAAAGTTTGTGTGAATAGGAGATGGAACTTTTTTCTTCCCTTCACCAATTGTGTCTCTTTATGTATGTGTGTGTGCAATACATGGAGCCTGCTTATTGTAACTTTGCTCTAAGCATTTAATTTGTGAATGTGTATATGTCTGTAGGTTTGTAGGCATGTACTCATATATATGCACATATATGCATGTATATGTGTGGGAATGTACACATTTGACTCTGCATTTTGTTTCATCCATTCAGTGTGTGTGTGTACACATGTGAATTTTCTCTTTCCTTCTTCTCACCCATCCCAAAGAGTTAAAGGAGTTCATAGAATCTCTGCTGGCCACAGAGAGTGCCAACCCCAGTAAATTAAGGTTGGTTCGCTCACATCAAAGTCTGCTCAGCAGCTTCTCTAATCACTGGCTGCCTTTGGCAGCATCCCTTGTAAGTATCAGGATCCACCTTTGTGATGGTTTGTATATGCCTTTCCCAAGGAGTGGCACTATTAGGAGGTGTGGCCTTGTTGGAGTAGGTGTGTCACTGTGGGTGTGGTCTTAAGACCTTCACCCTGGCTGCCTGGAAGTCAGTCTTCCACTAGCAGCCTTCAGATGAAGATGTAGAACTCTCAGGTCCTCCTGCACCATGCCTGCCTGGATGCTGCCATGTTTCTGCATTGATGACAATGGACTGAACCTCTGAGCCTGTAAGCCCTCCCCAATTAAATGTAGTCTTTTATAAAACTTGCATTGGTCATGGTGTCTGTTCACAGCAGTAAAACCCTAACTAAGACAGAAGTTGGTACCAGGGACTGGGGTATTGCTGTGATAGGCCTGACCATGCTTTTGTTCGGAAGAATGTGGATTTGGGGACTTTGGATTTGGAAAATCACGGAATTTTTTAAGTGGGGCTTAATGGGCCAGACTAGTGGGAATATGGAAGAAAGTGGTGCTGAGGGACATTTGAACTGTGTTGGCCCGATGGCCCAAGAGGTTTCAGTGGAGAAGAACTTTAATATGTGGCTGAGAGACTGTTTTTGTGATGTTTTGGTGAAGAACACAGCTGCTTTTTGCCATTGTCTGAAGAGACTGCCCAGGACTAAGGTAAAGAAATTTATATTAATTGCATCTGCAACGGAAGTCTCAAAGAAGCCCAACAAAGACTTTGTTCTCTGGTTAAGTCTGATAAAGAGAATTTTGAACAAACATAGCAAGCTGAGAAAGGAAAGGTACAAAATATATAGTTTGAGTATCAAAGGGACTCCAGGAAGTGAAATGGAGCTGAATTCAAGGATATTAAACTGAATTAAAGGAGTGTTGACCTTGGGGGCAATATTCTCACAGTTAACTTTAGGTCCAGGCATGGTAGTACAAGCCTTTAATCCCAGGAGGCAAAGATAAGCAGATCTCTGAGTTCAAGGCCAGCCTAGAACAGAGCAAATTCTAGGTGAAGAAAAACTTTAATCCAGGCTTGGTGGACCACACCTTTAATCCCAGTGCTTAGGGGACAGGCATGCAGTTCTCTTGAGTTCAAAGTCAGTCTATGGAGCAAGATTAGCCAACTTAAGCAGAGAAAGAGCTGGGAAAAGGAAGCTAGTGTTAACAATAGAACAAGGGGGCCAATGTTCCAGCTCCTGCAAGCAACAGAACTCGGCAACTTCAGCCATGTGTCTCTGGCTTTATATTCAAGAGGAGAAGGAGACTACTGGGACAATTGATGCTGGTTAGCTGGAGCTAAGAAATTAGTGGTGATTAAGAAAAGACCAGCATCATTGAGGTGAAATATGGGAAGTGTTTTCTGAGAGCACAAAGAAGCTGTATTCCAGAGATAGCCAAGTGTTCCTCATGCTGCAGCTCTACTTGGTAACGTGTAAGAATCATCCAGGTGGTACTGGTTTTGAAGGCATGAAGGCATCATGAAGAACAGCTGAGGCTTGGTACTGTGAGAGGCCATGGAAGGCCATTGGTGAAAGTGTACCCTCAGTTGTAATTGACAGCCCAGGACTGAAGGGGTCATGCAAAGGAATGAGGCTTGGTACAATGAATAGAGCCTATGAGAGGTTTTGGTGAAGCATAGTTGCAGTGGAAGACCCTAGCATATTGGAGATGCCAGTACCATGGGATAACCACCAAGAAAAGCAGTGGCAATGAGTGGATCAATCTGAACTTAGATTGCTAGGAACAAGAAGCTGTGTAGCTGAAATTGACTTGGGGTACCCAAGATGTTAAAGATGCCAGAGCCACAGGATGCCTGCCACGGAAGGCTGCTAACAGGGAGTGGAACAAGCCCAGGAGAAAGAACCTTGTTGAAGCCAACAAAGATGAAAAAGGAGGTGGATATCTGAAGACAGCTTTGCCATCAGACATGGAGATGCAGAATTTGGACTTTGCCCAGCTGGTTTCCTGTCTTGCTTGGGGGATTACAGTTAAGTGATTGAATGAATCTCAAAAGGGACCTTGAACTTTGGACTTTTAACACTGTTGAGACTGCTGTAGACTACAGGGACTTTTGAAGTTGGACTAAATGTATTTTGTATTATGCTATGTTTAAGTATGGCCCCCATAGACTCATGTTTGAACAAGCCTATGGGGGCCAGGGAATGGAATGTGATGGCTTGTATATGCCTTTCCCAAGGAGTGGCACTATTAGGAGGTGTGGCCTTGTTGGAGTAGGTGTGTCACTGTGGGTGTGGGTTTACGACCTTCACCCTGGCTGCCTGGAAGTCAGTCTTCCACTAGCAGCCTTCAGATGAAGATGTAGAACTCTCAGCTCCTCCTGCCCCATGCCTGCCTAGATGCTGCCATGTTTCTGCATTGATGACAATGGACTGAACCTCCGAGCCTGTAAGCCAACCCCAATTAAATGTTGTCTTTTGTAAAACTTGCATTGGTCATGGTGTCTGTTCACAGCAGTAAAACCCTAACTAAGACAACCTTCATCAGAGGCTCAACCATATACCCACAAAGGCTGCCTGTCTCAGTTTATACACCACATGGATTCCAAACCAGAGTCTTTGGCAGGAAAGGGAGTCAAACAAGGCAGGAAGCTGGAGGTAGGAGCTGCTGCAGAGGCCATGGATGGACCCTACTTATTGGCTTCCTCCCCATAGCTTGCTCAGCCTGCTTGCTTATAAAACCTAGGAATACTGGCCTAGAAATGGCACAACACAAAATGGGCTGGACACTCCCCTATGGATCACTAGCTGAGAAAGTGTCTTACAGCTGTATCTCATGGAAGCATTTTCTCAACTGAGGCTCCTTCCTCTCTGTGACTCTTCCTTGTGTTAACATGACACAAAAACAGTGATACATCTTAGGAGGCATTAGGTAAGTAATTGTTAATATCTCTGCTTTTGTATTATTAAAGTGGAAAAGAAAATGCACAGGCAAGAGGATATGAGGCTGTATTCAAATAAAATTTCATTTCCAAAAAAAATGTGAAGAAGATTTTGGATGCTGCTCAGTTAAATGACCCATAACTAAGAAAATAAAATAACAAAGTACAATTTTAATTTTATGAGACAATTTTTTGCCAATTATATCATCTAAGTTATGAAAGACTTCATTGAAATTTATTCTAATAATTATTAGGTAAGTCAGTGTTATAAGCTATGACCCATGACCTAATAATTCTTCTTAACTTATTTAGATACAGTTTTAAAACTGTGATATTATGTAAGACTAACTAGAAATACTTTAGTTTGGAATGAAATAATTTACACAGGTTTAGAGAAGGAAATAAAGGTATATTCAACTATAATTACTTTCAGAGAAGAGAAATTTAAGATAATGTGGTGAGAGGCTGTCATATAAGATATACATAATAGGTAGTTATGTGACTTCAGATGGGAATTTTTAGAGTTTTAAATTTGTGAAGATGATATATCTCCTACTTATCTAGTTTTATGTACATTTGTCCTTAATCTGTAGTTCTTTCCACTGTGAGTACTACTAAATCTACTATTTACTTGTAAATAATTGATATATGTTATATTGTCAATATTTCTTCATATTTTAAAAGAAATTTTCTAAGTTAGCACGTGGATTGTTTTGTATTCTGTTATCACATTATGGTACATTTTTTTATTCGATATATTCTTTATTGACATTTCATATGATTTTCCACTTTCTTGGCTCCCCCCTCCCTGAAAGTCCCATAAGCCCTATTCCCTCCCCCTGTTCCCCCATCCACCCCTTCCCTCTTCCCTGTTCCGGTATTTCCCTACACTGCTGAACTAAGCCTTTCCAGAATCAGGGGCAACTTCTTCCTTCTTCTTGGACAACATTTGATATGTGGATTGTGTCTAAGGTATTCCAATCTTCTAGGCTAATATTTGCTTATCAGTGAGTGCCTTTCAAGATTGTTCTTTTGAGATTAGGTTACCTCATTTAGGATGATGTTTTTCAGCTCCATCCATTTGTCTAAGAAGTTCATGAATTCATTGCTTCTAATGGCTGAATGGTACTCCATTGTGGATATATACCATATTTTTTGTATCCATTCCTCCATTGAGGGACATCTGGATTCTTTTCAGCTTCTGGATGTTATAAATAGTACCTCTATGAACATAGTGGAACATGTATCCTTATGACATGCTGGAGAATCCCCTGGGTATATGCCCAGGAGTGGTATAGCAGGGTCTTCTGGAAGTGTCATGCTCAGTTTGCTGTGGAAACTCAAGATAGATTTCCAGAGTAGTTGCACCTGCTTTCAATTCCACCAGCAGTGGAGTGTTCCTCTTTCTCCACATCCTCACCAACAACTGCAGTCTCCTGCGTTTTTAACCTTAGCCATTCTGACTGGTGTGAGGTGGAATCTCAGGGTTGTTTTGATTTGCATTTCCCTAATGACTAACGATGTTGAACATTTTTTAAGATGCTTCACAGCCATCCGAAGTTCTTCAGATGAAAATTCTTTGTTTAGCTCTGTACCCCATTTTTTAATAGGGTTGTTTGGCTCTCTGGAGCCTAACTTCTTGAGTTCTTTCTACATATTGGATATTAGCCCTTTGTCAGATGTAGGGTTGGTGAAGATCCTTTCCCAATTTGTTGGTTGCCATTTTGTCTGCTTGACAGTGTCCTTTGCCTTACAGAAATTTTGTAATTATATGAGGTCCCATTTGCCAATTCTCGATCTTAGACCATAAGCTATTGGTGTTCTATTCAGGAATGTTTCCCCTGTGCCCATGTCCTCAAGGGTCTTCCCCAGTTTCTTTTGTATTAGTTTCAGTGTGTCTGGTTTTATGTGGAGGTCCTTGATCAACTTGGAGTTGAGCTTACTACAAGGAGATAAGAACAGATCAATTTGCATTCGTCTGCAATCTGACCTCCAGTTGAGCCAGCACGATTTGTTGAAAAGGGTCTTTTTTTCCACTGGATGATTTCAGCCCCTTTGTCAAAGATCAAGTGACCATAGGTGTGTGGGTTCATTTCTGGGTCTTCAATCCTATTCCATTGATCTACCTGCCTGTCACTGTACCAATACCATGAAGTTTTTAACACTATTGCTCTCTACTACTGCTTGAGGTCCAGGATACTGATTCCCCCAGAAGTACTTTTACTGTAGAGAATAGTTTTAGCTATCCTGGGTTTTTTGTTACTCCAGGTGAATTTGATAATTGCTCTTTCTAACTCTATGAAGAACTGAGTTGGGATTTTAGTAGGGATTGCATTGAATCTGTAGATTGCTTTTGGTAAGATGGCCATTTTTACTATATTAATCCTGCCAATACATGAGCATGGAAAATTTTTCCTTTTTCTGAGGTCATCTTTGATTTCCTTCTTCAGAGACCTGAAGTTCTTCTCATACAGATCTTTCACTTGTTAGGTTAGAGTCACCCCAAGATACTTTATATTGTTTGTGGCTATTGTGAAGGGTGTCATTTCCCTAATTTCTTTCTCAGCCTGCTTATCCGTTGAGTATAGGAAGGCTACTGATTTGCTTGAATTGATTTTGTAACCAGCCATTTTGCTGAAGTTGTATATCAGCTGTAAGAGTTCTCTGGTCAAGTTTTTTGGGTCACTTAATTATACTATCATATCATCTGGAAATAGGGATAGTTTGTCTTCTCCCTTTCCAATTTGTTTCCTTTTGACCTACTTATGTTGTGGAATTGCTCTAGCCAGAACTTCAAGCACTATATTGAAAAGATGTGGAGAGTGGGGGCAGCCTTGTCTAGTACCAGATTTTAATGGGATTTCTTCAAGTTTCTCTCCATTTAATTTAATTTTATGTTGGCTACTGGTTTGCTGTATATTGCTTTTACTATGTTTAGGTATGGGCCTTGAATTTCTATTCTTTCCAAGACTTTTAGCATGAAAGGATGCTGAATTTTGTCAAATGCTTTTTCAGCATCTATTGAAATAACAATGTGTTTTTTTATTTTTTTAAGTTTGTTTATGTAGTGGATCACATTGATGGATTTCTGTATATTGAATCATCCTTGCATCCCCGGGATGAAGCCTACTTGATCATGGTGAATAATCATTTTGATATGTTCTTGGATTCGATTGGCAAGAATTTTATTGAGTATTTTTGCATCGATATTCATAAGGGATATTGGCCTGTAGTTCTCCTTCTTTGTTGGATCTTTTTGTGGTTTTGTTATCAGCATAATTGGAGCTTCATAGAACGGGTTGGGTAGTGTTCCTTCTGCTTCAATTTTGTGGAATAATTTGAAGAGTATTGGTGTTAGGTCTTCTTTAAAGATCTGATAGAATTCTGCACTAAAACCATCCAGATTTTCCAGTTGTGTTGAGTATAGACTTTTGTAGTAGGATGTTATGATTTTTTTTAATTTCCCCCTTTTTGTTGTAATATCTCCCTTTTCATTTCTAATTCTGTTAACTTGGATACTGTCTCTGTGTCCTTTGATTAGTCTGGCTAAGGGTTTATCTATCTTGATTTTCTCAAAGAATCTGCTCCTGGTTTTGTTGATTCTTTTTCTGGTTCTCTTTGTCTCTACTTGATTGATTTCATCCCTGAGTTTGATGATTTCCTGTCTTCTATTCCTCCTGGGTGAATTAACTTCTTTTTGTTCCAGGGCTTTCAGGTGTGCCATTAAGCTGCTAGTGTATGCTCTCTCCAGTTTCTTTTTGGAGGCACTCAGGGCTATGAGTTTTCCTCTTAGCACTGCTTTCATTGTGTCCCATAAATTTCGGTATGTTGTGCCTTCATTTTCATTAAATTCTAAAAAGTCTTTGATTTCTTTCTTTATTTCTTCTTTGGCCAAGGTATCATTCAGTAGAGTATTGTTCAGCCTCCATGTGTATGTGGGCTTTCTGGTTTTTTTTTGTTTGTTTGTTTTTTTGTTTGTTTGTTTGTTTGTTTGTTTTTTGCTATTGAAGACCACTCTTACTCCATAGTGATCTGATAGGAAGCATCGGATTAGTTCGATCTTCTTATCCTTGTTGAGGGCTGTCTTGTGACCAATTATATGGTCGATTTTGGAGAAGGTACCATTCAGTGCTGAGAAAAAGGTATATTCTTTAGGGTAAAATGTTCTGTATATATCTGTTAAATCAAATAGGTCCAATGCTTCAATTAGTTTCAGTGTGTCTCTGTTTAATTTCTGTTTTCCTGATCTGTCCATTGAAGAGAGTGGAGTGTTGAAGTTGCCCACGATTATTGTGTTAGGTGCAATGTTTGCTTTGAGCTTTAGTAAAGCTTCTTTTATGAATGAGGGATGGTACGTTATTAAAGGAACTCAATGATTTAAGTGCTTGATACTTTATATATAGGCATAGATCCTGAGATTTTAATATTTTTAATTTTTTAATATTTTTATTATTTTTAGATATCTGCTTTATTTACATTTCAAATGTATCCCGTTTTTCATTACCCCTCCAAAATCCCCCATCCTATCCCCCTCCCCCTGATTACTCCTGCCCCTAATTTTCTGACTTTCATTTCCCTATTTTAGGGAATCAAGCCCTCACAGGACAAATGGCCTCTACTCTCATTGATGTCTGAAATGGTCATCTTCTGCTTCGTATGTAGCTGGAGTCATGGGTCCCTCCATTTCTACTCTTTGGTTGTTGATTTACTCCCTGCGAGCTCTGGGGATACTGATTGGTACATATTATTTTTCCTCCTCCAGGGCTACTAGGGTCCTTTCTCTAGCTCCTCAATTGGGGACCCTAAGCTCATTCTATTGGTTCACTGTGAGTTGTTGTTGTTTTGATCCACTTTCCAATAAGGATCAAAGTATCCACCCTTTGGTCTTCCTTCATCTTGAGCTTCATGTGTTCTGTGAAATATATCTTGGATATTCCAAGCTTTGGGCTAACATCCACTTATCAGTAAGTGCATGCCATGTGTGTTCTTTTGTGATTGTTTACATCATTCAGGATGATATTTTCTATTTCTATCCATTTGCCTAAGTATTTCATGAATTCATTGTTTTTAACAGCTTAGTAGTACAACATTGTATAAATATACCACATTTTTTGTAACCATTCCTCTGTTGAGGGACATCTGTGTTCTTTCCACCTTCTGGCTATTATAAATAAGGCTGCTATGAACATAGTGGAGCATGTGTCCTTATTACATGTTGGAACATCTTCTGGGTATATGTCCAGGAGTGGTATAGCTGGGCCCTCAGATAGCATACCTCTATGTCCAATTTTCTGAGGAACTGCCAAACTGATTTCCAGAATGGTTTTACCAGCTTTCAATCTCACCAGCAATGTTGGAGTGTTCCTGAATAGTACACCAATAGCTTATGCTCTAAGATCAAGAATTGGCAAAAGGGACCTCATAAAATTGCAAAGCTTCTGTAAAGCAAAGAATATTTTCAATAGGACAAAACAGCACTAACAGATTGAGATTTTTATTTTCTTCATTATGATCTTTGTATGATTCTTTGCTTTCAGAAATATTGGTTTACAATGATGTCGCTGCAAAAATATTAGAATGCAGAAATCATATAAGAAGCTCTGTTGTATATGTTCTGGTATTAAAATAGAAATTTGTGTTTCACATTGAATTTAATGTTTATTATAAAGATTTTTGACAATTTTTAATGATCAAAAGTATTTTTATTAATAGTTAACAAACAAGTATTCAATGAAACAAAGTTATTTTTGTTTTATCATGATTAAGTGTTAAATGTTGATGGTGCTTTTCATTGATTTTATGTCTTTATAGTATATTTCAATTCAGGAACTGTTATAGGTCAGTCACTGCATGAAAACAGAATAAAAGTATTATCATTCCTAAACATGTTATTTGTTTATATGTGATACTTAAATTATCAGGAGCCTCAGCCTGTCTGATTGTCTATGTAATATATGCTATATATGCTACTTAGTGTATTTAATTTATATTTATTAAATGAATTTTTGATTTTTCTCATTTTATTTATTTACATTTCAAATGTTATCCCCCTTTCCATTCTCCCCTCCACCAACTCCCACCCAATACCATTCCCCTTTGGCTATAAAAGGGTCCTGTCCACCAAGCTATCCACTCCTGTCTCATCCCTCTAGAATCACACATCCCTGGGGTAGCAATACTCCAATGGGCCAAGAACTTTTCCTCCTACTGTATTAGATAAGAAAATTCTCTGCTACATATATAGCAGGAGCCATAGACTGGCACATGTATACTCTTGGCTGGTGGTTTAGTCCCTGGGAGTTCTGAGTGGTCTGGTTAGTTGATATTGTTCTTCCTATGGGGTTGGGATCCCCCTTCAGCTCCTCCTGCCCTTCCCTAGCTCTTCCATTGTTGTCACCCAGTTCAGTCCAAGGGTTGTCTGTATGTATCCACATCTGTATTGGTCATGTTCTGGCAGAGCCTCTCAGGAGACAGGCTACTATAAGCAAGCGCTTACCAGCATCCACAATAGCATCCAGGTTTGGTGGCTGTCTATGGGATAGATCACCAGGTGGAGCAGTCTCTGGATGGCCTTTTTTTCAGGCTCTCCTCCACTATTTTCCCTTTATTTCCTTTAAAGAGGAGCAATTCTGGATTAAAATTTTGGAGTTGGGTGTGTGGCACCATCCCTCAAACAAAAGGGTACCTAACCCCTGGATATTATCTCTAAAGGGTCTCTTTCCCCATTGGTGGGTATTTCAATTAATGTCATCACCACTGGTTCTGGAGAGCCTCTCATATTGCTGATGTTTGGGACTTACTTTCTTTTTTTCTTACTTTCTAGTAGATTCCACAATTCCCCACCTCACACTGCTACTTTTTTCTATTTGTTCTCCTGACCCTCTGGACTTTTCTCCTGTTTCTTCACCTACCTGGTTTTGAAGACCCCCTTTTAATACTTCTGTTCTTTCCCCCACACAGGTTCCTCTCTCCCTGTCTTCCATGATTATTTTGTTCTCCCTTTTAAGTGAGCTTGAAGCATTCACACTTTGGCCTTCTTTTGTGATAAGCTTTATATTGTCTCTGAGTTGTATCATGGGTATTCTAAGCTTTTGGGTTAATATTCACTTACCAGTGAGTACATACTATATATGTAATTTTGGGACTGGGTTGCCTCACTCAGGATGGTATTTTCTAGTTACATCCATTTGCCTAAAATGTTAGTGAAGTCATTTTTAATAGATGAGTAGTATTCCATTGTGTATATGTACAAAATTTTCTGAATTCTTTCTTTCATTAGAGAGTCATATGGGTTGTATGCAGCTTCTGCCTATTAAAAATAACTCTATTATGAACATAGTGGATCACATGTCATTGTTATATGTTAGAGCATCTTTTGGGTATATGCCCAGGAGTGGTATATCTGGGTCTTCAGGTAGAGCTATCTCAAGATTTCTGAGAAACCGTCAGATTGATTTTGAAAGTGGTTGCACCAGCTTGAAATCCCACCAACATAAAGAGTGTTCCTCATTCTCCATATCTTCAACAGCATCTGCTGTCACCTGAATTTTTGGTCTTAGCCATTCTGACTGTTGTGAAATGGAATCTCAAAGTTGTTTTGACTTGCATTTCCTGATGACTAAAGATGTTGAACATTTGTTTTGTTTATTTATTTACATTTTGAGTAGTATCTCCTTTCCCAGTTTTTCATTTGTAAAAACCCTATCCTATCTCCTGCTTTTATGAGAGTGCTCTCTCACTCACCCACCCTCTCCAGCCTCACTGCCCTGGCATCCCCCCACACTGAAGCATTGAGCCTTCACAAGACCAAGGGGCCTCCCTTCCCACTGATGCGAAATAAGGCAGTTGGAGTCATGAGTCCCTCCATGTGTACTATTTGGTTGGTGGTTTTTAGTCCCTGAGAGCTCTGGGCTGTGTTGGTTGGTTAACATTGTTGTTCCTTCTGTGGAGGTGAAAACCCCTTCAGCTCTTTCAGTCTTTTCTCTAACTCCTCTATTGGGGTCCCTGAGCTCAGTCTGATGGTTTGCTTTGAGAATCCTCATCTGTAGTGGTCAGGATCTGGCAGAGCCTCTAAGGAGACTTCTGTATCAGGTTCCTGACTTCAATCACTAATTAGCATCAACAATAGTATCTGGGTTTAGTGTCTGCAGATAGGATCAATCCTGAGATGGAACAGTCTCTGGATGGGCTTTAATCAGTCTCTGCTCCACTCTTCATCCCTGTATTTCATTTAGACAGGAGCAATTCTGGGTTATTAGTTTTGAGATGGGTGAATGACCCCATTCCTCAACTAGTAGCAGTGCATAATCTTTGTATATGGACTCTGGAGGTTTTCTCTCACTTTTGTTGGGTATTTAAGATAATGTCACCCTCATTGAGTCCTGGGAGCCTCTTGTTTCCTGGCATCTGTGACTTTCTATTTTCTACCCCCAGTTCCAATCGGAGCTTTTTGCCTAATAACCACTTATCAGTGAGTACATACCATGTGTGTTATTTTGTGACTGTGTTACCTCAGTCAGGAAGGTATTTTCTAGTTCTATCCATTTGCCTACAAAAAGTTCAGGAAGTTGTCATTTTTAATATCTGAGTAGTATTCCATTGTATAAATGTACCACATTTTTCTCTATCCATTCCTCTATTAAGAAACATCTGGCTTCTTTCCAGGTTCTGGCTATTTAAAATAAGGCTATTATGAGCATAATGTAGCATGTTTCCTTGTTATATGTTAGACAATCTTTTGTGTATATGCCCAGGAGTGGTATAGCTGGGTCCTCAGGTATTATGATATGCAATTTTCTGAGGAATGGCTAGACTGATTTCCAGAGTGGTTATCAGCTTGTAATCCCACCAGCAGTGGAAGATTGTTCCTCTTTCTCTATATCCTCACCCTCATCTGCTGTCACCTGAGTTTTTGATCTTAGACATTCTAACTGGTGTGAGGTGGAATTTCAGGTTGTTTTCATTTGCATTTCCCTAATGATTATGGATGGTGAATATTTAAGCTGGACAAAGACCCAACAAAGAAAGAGAACATCAGACAAATTACACTTATAAATATCAATGTAAAAATACTAAAAAAAAAAAAAGACAAAAATCTCACAAACAGAATCCAAGATCATATCAAAAAGATCATTCACCATGATCAAAGAGGCTTTATCCCAAGGATGCAGAGATGGTTCAATATATAGTAATACATCATCAAATCCACTATATACACATACTCAAAGGACAAGGAAATATTTGATCATTTTATTAAACTGGAAAAAGCATTTGACAAAATTCAACAAGTCATAAATGTAATTCCATGGGGCTGTTTAGCATTGGGAACACCAAGTATAAGAGGATAAAAAATAATCATCCCAATGACATCTTAATCAAAATGAAGCAGAATCCCTTTTCCCAATCCTTCATGTTGAACATCTTAGAAAGACCAGGAATTCAAGACCCATACCTAAATATATTAAAAGAAATATACAGCAAAATAGTAGCTAATATGAAACTAAATGGAGATAATCTTGAAGAAATCCCACTAAAATCAGGGAGTATACAAGGTTGTCCCCTCTCTCCATACCTGTTCAATATAGTACTCAACGTTCTAGCTAGATGAATTAGACAACAAAAGGAGGTCATAGAGATACAAATTGGAAAGGAAGAAGTAAAAATATCAGTATTTGCAGATTATATGATAGTATACTTAAGTGACCCAAAAAATTCCACCAGAGAACTGCTACATATGATAAGCAACTTCAGCAAAGTGGCTGGATATAAATTTAACTCAAACAAATCAGTAGCCTTCCTCTACGCAAAAGATAAACAGGCTGACAAGAAAATCGGGAAAATGACACATTTCAAGATAGTCTCAAATAAGATAAAGTATTTGGTGTGACTCAACCAAGCAAGTGAAATATCTGTATGACCAAAACTTCAAGTTCCTGAAGAAAGAGATCTAAGAAAACTTCAGAAGATGGAAAGATATCCCACGCTTGTGCATTGGCTGGATTAATATAGTAAAAATGGCCACATCACCTAAAGCAATCTGCAGATTCAATGTAATCTCCATAAAATTTCCAACTCAATTCTTAATAGAGTTAGAAAGAACAATTTGCAAATTAATTTGGAATAACCAAAATTCCAGAATAGCAAAAAATATTCTCAACAATGAAAGAACTCCTGGGAGAATCACCATACCTGACCTCAAGCTGTATTATAGAGCAGTAGTGATATAAAAAAAAGTATATGGTATTGGTGCAGAGACATGGAGGTAGATCAATGGAATCGAATTAAAGACCCTGAAATAATCCAACACACCTATGTTCAATAGATCTTTGACAACAGAGCTAAAACCATAAAGTGGGGAAAAAAGAACATTTTCAACCATTGCTTATGGTTCAAGTTGTTATCTGGATGTAGAAGAAGGAAAATTGAACCATTTTTATCTCCTTGTACAAAACTCAAGACCAAGAGGATCAAGACTGCCATATAAAAGCAACTTTACTGAAACTAATAGAAAAGAAAGTGGTGAAGAGCCTTGAACACTTGGGCACAGGGAAAATTTTCCTGAACAGAACACTGATGACTTATCCTCTAAGATCAACAATCAACACATGGGACATCATAAAATTTCAAAGCTTCTGTAATGCAAAGGACACTGTCAATAGGACAAAAAGGCAACCAACAGAGTGGGAAACAATCTTTACAAACTCTATATTTGATAGAGGGCTAATATCCAATATATATAAAGAATCCAAGAAGTTAAGAGCTCAGAGAACAAAATAACCCCATTAAAAATTGGGTGCAGGTTCCTTTTTCTCCACAACTACTCCCTCCAAAGGACTGAAGCCCTGAGAGCCAGCAGAAACAATGGAAACAGAAAACCTCAGGAGGTAGTAGGTTGGGGGGAACCTTCCAAAATGCACCTGAGATGGAATGCATGACAGTAGGGAGTGGGAACCTCCACCAGGAAGACAGGGCATCAAATGATGAAGGTGGAGGCTATTCCACAGTCACAATTCTGACCCATAATTGTTCCTTTCTGAACTGATAACAGGAATGGAAATGGAGAGAAGCCTGAGGACAAGAAGGTTCAGTAGCAGACCCAAAGTGGGATCCAGCTTAAGGCGAGGCCTCAAGGTCTGATGCTATTATTGATGCTGTGGAGAACTCACAAAAAAAAAAGGCCTAGCATGACCACACATCAGAGGACTCAACAAGCAGCTTAAAAAATTAGCTGCAGATATTTGCACCAAACCAATGAACAGAAGCTGCTAACCCCTGTGGTTGAATTAGGGAAGGCTGAAAGAAGCTGAGAAGGATAACCCTGTAGGATGACCAGTAACCTGAATTAATCTGAACCCCAAGATCTCTCAAACACTGGACCACCAAACAGGCAGCCTACAACAGCTGATATGAGGCCCCCAATGCACATAGAACAGAGGAATGCTGGGTCTGTGTTCATTAAGAGATGATGCACCTAACCCTCAATAGACTGGAGGTCCCAGGGAGTTTAGAGGTAAAGAGAGGTGAGGGGTGGGAACACCCACGTGAAGACAGGGGTTTGGAAAGGAGGTATGGGATGTAGACCAGTCAAAGGTTTGCCAAGGGGAATAAAATACAGAGTATAAAAATAAAAATGAATAAATTTAAAACAACCCCCCAAATATAAAAAATGAAAAAAACAGTGTACAGAGCTAATGAAAGAATTCCCAACTGAGAAATATGGAATGGTCAAGAAACACCCAAAGAAATGTACATCCTTAATCACTTAGGAAATGCAAATCAAAAGAGCCCTGAGATTCTACCTCAAACCAGTCAGAATGGCTAAGATCAAAAACTCAGGTGATAGCAGAAGCTGGCAAGGATCTGGAGAAGGAGGAACACTCCTCCATTGTCGGTGGGATTGCAAGCTGGTACAACTACTCTGGAAATCAGTCTGGCAGTTCCTCAGAAAATTAGACATAATATTACCTAATGACCCAGCTTTACAATTCTTTGGCATACACCCAAAAGATTCTCCAATGTATAACAAGGACACATGCTCCACTATGTTCACAGCAGCCTTATTTATAATATCCAGAAGCTGGAAAGAACCAAGATGTTCTTCAATATTGAAATGAATACAAAAATAAATGGTACATTTAAAGTCTAGAGTACTACTCAGCTATTAAAAACAATGACTTTATGAAATTCTTAGGCAAATGGATGGAACTAGAAAATATCATCCTGAGTAAGGTAACCCAGTCACAAAAGAAAATACATGGTATGTACTCACTGATAACTATATATTAGCCCCAAAGCATGGGATGCTCAAGATACAATTCACAGAGCACATGTAGCCCAAGAAGAAGGAAGACCAAAATATGGATGCTTCACTTCTTCTTACAAGGAGGAACAAAATACTGAAGGGAGGAATTATGGAGGCCAATTTTGGAGCTGAGACTGAAAGAAATGCCCTTCAGAGATTGATCCACCTGGGGCATCCCACATACAGATACCAAATGAAAAACTATTGTAGATACCAAGAAGTGCTTGCTGATAGTAGCCTGTTATAGCTGTCTCTTGAAGGCTCTGCCTGAGCCTGACAAATACAGAGGTGGATGCTCACAGCCAACCATTGCACTAAACACAGGGTCCCCAATGAATGAGTTAGAGAAAGGTTCTATGAAGGCTTGATGTCCCAGAGTAAAGGAATGCCTGGGCAGGTAGGCTGGAGTGGGTGGGTGGGTAGGGGAGTAACTCATAGAAGCAGGGAGAGGGGGAATGGTATAGGAGGTTTCCAGAGGGGATAACATTTAAAATGTAATAAATGAAATAGCCAATAAATATATAAAAAAGAAAGAACAATTTGGAATATCAACAAAAAACATGATAATGAAAATTTCTTTAGATGCTTCTTGCCATTTGAGTATTTTTTTCTGTTGAGAATTCACTATATAGCTTTGTACCCCATTTTTAATTGGATTATTTGGTTTTATGGAGTTTACCTTCTAGAGTTTTTTTTTGTATATTTTGGTTATTAGCCTTCTATTAGATGCTATTAGATGTAGGGTTGGTAAAGATCTTTTTCCCCAATCTGTTGATTGCCATTTTGTCCTACTGACATTGTACCTTGCCTTATAGACGCTTTCCAGTTTCATGATGTCCCATATTTCAATTGTTGATCTTAGAGCCTGAGTCGCTGGTGTTTTGTTCAAGATATTTTCTGTGGTGCTAATGTGTTCAAGGTTCCTTCCCTCTTTCTTTTCTATTAAATTCAGTGTATCTGGCTTTTTGTTGAGCTCTTTGATCTACTTAGATTTGAGCTTTGTACAATTTACTGTCTTCTTCATGCACATGGGAGTTATACCAGCACCATTTGATGCAAATGCTGTTGTTTTTCCACAGGATACTTTTGGTTTCTTTGTCAAAGATCAACAGATGATATTTGTGTGATATTGATTCTGGGTCAACAGATCTATTCCATTGATATACCTCTCTGTCTCTGTGTCAGTACCATGTGGTTTTTATCTTGTACTGAACTGTATGAACTCATGAATGAACTCAACTCCATTGCACTGAACTCAACTGACCCTCTCTCCCTGTGTTGTTCTTAGTGTTGAACATATCCTATCTCTGACAGATTCTGTCAAATCTTTTCCTTTGACACTTTGTCTGCACCTCAATTAGATGTCATTGTTTGGTATTAAAGGTGTGTACCAAAGAATTCCAGCCAGAGTGATTAAAAGTATGTACTAAGGACATATATATATATATATATATTCCAGCTGGATAATGCAGACTTAGAATTTCATCAGATGTGATTTGAGCAGTGATCTTGCTGGATTAATATCCCTTGAAAACTTCTTTTAAACTTTCATGTATTTATAGCGTGTATTGATGTCATACTCCTTTGTTCTATAACCAATTCACCCTAAATACTTTCAATGCATCTCTCTACTGTACTGACAATCCCTTTAAAAAATAATCCACAAAGACCAATCAATGATGCTCTTATATATGAGAATATAGAATCATCACTTGGAACATGGGCAAACCATCCATGACAAAGTCAAAAATAAAAATGACCTTCTACCAGTGTCATTAAGTATAAGTAAGGATATCTAGCAGTGGTCATCTCTCATTGGAATAAACTTGCACTGGATTTATCTTGGGATTTTCTTTAAAAGATAATCAGTGTAGCTGAGAGTTCAGGTATGCAACTGTTATGTCATGTTCAGAGAGCGGAAATTTACAAAACTGTTGCCTATCCTCTGGACCTTAAATTTATATTTATAACGTTTATTTCCCTTAGCTGTCCTTGTGACTTGTAACAGTAATATGGATATATTACTTTGTAAGAAAATTATGTAAAATTATTTTAGATCATAAATTTTATTCTGAAAAAAAGTCATTATTAGATTTTAGCATTGAAATTCTTTTTAATTTATTCTTCTTATTGACAATAATACAAATAATAATTTGAAATTAAGCTCTTTCAAACCATATAGAGTGGTGTGCTTCAATAATCTGATTAGCACTTAAATTCAATTTTATAAATATATATGAACTATTTTCTTTATCTTAAACTATCAATAACTGTACTATATTCTGAATATACACATAGGTTTTTGTTAATATAAGAAGGAGAAACAAGTTTTTAAATTTCTGAATAACCTACAGACATTTTGACCCTTGTTTAGATATTGACTCCTTTACTTTTATTTCTTGTTATCCTTTGATAAAGTGCATACCATGTGTGTTCTTTTGTGATTGGGTTACCTCACTCAGGGTCATATTTTCTAGTTCTATACATTTGCCTAAGAATTTCATGATCTTAATGTAGCTAATCTAATCTTAGCAATCACAGCCTTTGTTTCAACTTCTCTCTGTCCTTGGTTGTAATGTTAAGTTTTCTAGTGTTATTTTTACATTCAAACTGAACATTTTGGATTTCATTTTGTCCTACTTGTTATTTTGCACTGTGGTCCCACATCAGATTTATCAATAACAGTCATGCTAGAGATTCAGTGCCATACTGTTTTGAAATTGCCTCCATCAAAGAAACTAGTCTATTATATTTTAAATTTGTCTCATATGAGTTCTTATTTTTAATTAATTTATGTTTTAAACTCCATATTTTATTCACCCCACCCCCAACCCACACCTTGTCTCCATAAGGATGTCCCCACGCCCCACACCACCTAACCTCTAAACTCCCTGGGGCCTCAGTCTCTTGAGGGTTATGTGCATCATCTCTGAATGAATGAAGACCTGGAAGTCCTCTACTGTAGGTGTGTTGGGGGCCTCATATCAGCTGGTGTATGCTGCCTGTTCGTGGTCCAGTGTTTGAGAGATCTCAGAGGTCCATTAAATTGAGACTGCTAGTCCCCTACAGCATTGCCTTTCTCGGTTTTTTTCAGCCTTCTCTAATTCAACAGCGGGGGTCAACAGCTTCTGTCCATTGGTTGGG
This sequence comes from Apodemus agrarius, assembly GCA_964023405.1. Lineage (NCBI taxonomy): Eukaryota > Metazoa > Chordata > Mammalia > Rodentia > Muridae > Apodemus > Apodemus agrarius. The sequence goes on along the minus strand of OZ030010.1, from coordinate 122,009,473 downwards.
TGCAAATATCTGCATCTGACTCTTTCAGCTCTATGACGGGTCTTCTGGAGTAGGATCATACTAGGTTCTTTTTTTTATCACACCATAACCTCAGTAATAGTCTCAGGCCTTGGGACCTTCCCTTGATCTGGATTCCACTTTGGGCTGGTTGCTGAACCTTCATTTTCTCAGGCTCCTCTCCATTTCCTTCCCAGTAATTCTTTCAGAAAGGAATAATTATGGGTCAGAGTTGTAACTGTTGGATGGATCCCCTCTCTCTCATTTAATGCCTTGTCTTCCTCTTGGAGGGGAGCTCTATAAGTTCCTATGGGTTCTTTTTTGGGGGAAATTTTCTATATTCTTTTGTTTACATTCCAAATAATTTTCCCTTTCCTAGTTTCCCCTTCACCCTAAGTCCCATAAGTCCTCTTCCCTCCACTAGTCCCCCACTCTTATGTCTTGGCAATACCCTACAATGGTGTATCAAGCTTTTCCAGTACCTGGACCCTCTCCTTGCTTCTTCTTGGGAATGATTTGATATATGGGTTGTGTTTTGGGTATTCTGAGTTTCTGGGCTAATATCTACCTATCAGTGACTTCATTCCATGTGTGTTCTTTTGTGAATGAGTTACCTCACTTAGTATGATATTTTCCAGTTCCAACCATTTGCCTACAAATTTCATGAATTCATTGTTTTTAATTGCTGCGTAGTAGTCCACATTTTCTGTACCCACTCCTCCACTGAGGGACATCTGTGTTCTTTCCAGCTTCTGGCTATTATAAATAAGGCTGCTATGAGCATAGTGGAGCATGTGTCCTTATTCCATGCTGGGGAATCCTCTGGGTATATGCCCAGGAGTGGTATAGCAGGGTCCTCTGGAAATGTCATGCCCAGTTTTTTGAGGAACCACCAGACTGATTTCCAGAGCAGTTGTACCAGCTTGCAATCCCACCAGCAGTGAAGGAGTGTTCCTCTTTCTCCACATCCTCGCCAATACCTACTGTCTCCTGAATTTTTAATCTTAGCCATTCTGACTGGTGTGAGGTGAAATCTCAGAGTTGTTTTGATTTGCATTTCCCTAATGACTAATGATGTTGAACATTTCTTAAGGTGCTTCTCAGCCATCCGAAGTTCTTCAGATGAAAATTCTTTGTTTATCTCTGTACCACATTTTTCATAGGGTTATTTGGTTTTCTGGGGTCTAACTTCTTGAGTTCTTTGTATATATTTGATATTAGCCATCTGTTTGATGAAGTGTTGGTGAAGATCTTTTCCCAATTTACTGGTTGCCGTTTTGTCCTTTTGATGGTGTCCTTTGCCTTGCAGAAACTGTAATTTCATGAGGTCCCATTTGTCAACTCTTGATCTTAGAGCATAAGCTATTGGTGTTCTGTTCAGGAACTTTCCCCCTGTGCCCATGCCCTCAAGTGTCTTCCGCAGTTTCTTTTCTATTAGTTTCAGTGTGTCTGGTTTTATGTGGATGTTCTTGATCAACTTGGAGTTGAGCTGAGTACAAGAAGATAAGACAGAATCAATTCACATTCTTCTGCATGATGTCCTCCATTTGTTGTTGGTGAAGATCTTTTCCCAATTTACTGGTTGCCGTTTTGTCCTTTTGATGGTGTCCTTTGCCTTGCAGAAACTGTAATTTCGTGAGGTACTATTTGTCTATTCTTGTTCTTAGAGCATAAGCAATTGGTGTTCTGCTCAGGAATTTTTCCCCTGAGCCAATGCCCTCAAGGGTCTTTCCCAGTTTCTTTTCTAATAGTTTTAGTGTGTCTGGTTTTATGTGGAGGTCCTTGATCCACTTGGAGTTGAGCTTAGTGCAAGGAGATAAGAGTGGATCAATTCTCATTCTTCTGCATGTTGACCTCCAGTTGAGCCAGCACCATCTGTTGAAAATGCTATCTTTTTTCCACTGGATGTTTTCAGCTCCTCTGTCAAAGATCAAGTGACCATAGGTATGTGGGTTCATTTCTGGGTCTTTAATTCTATTCCATTGATCCAACTTCCTGTCACTGTACCAATACCAGACATCTCAGCAGAGACCATGAAAGCTAGAAGATACTGGGCAGATCTCATACAAACTCTAAGAGAACACAAATGATAGGCAAGACTACTTTACCCAGCAAAACTCTCAATCACCATAGAGGAAGAAACCAAGATATTCCATGACAAAACCAAATTTACACAGTATCTTTCCACAAGCCCAGCCCTACAAAGGATAATAGGTGGAAAACACTGATACAAGGAGAGAAACTACACCCTGGAAAAAGCAAGAGAGTAGTCTTCTTTCATCAATCCCCAAAGAAGATAACCACTCAAATATAAAAATGACATCAAAAATGACATGAAGTAATTATCACTATTCCTTAATATCTCTTAACAACAATGGACTCAATTCCCCAATAAAAAGACATAGACTAACATACTAGATATGAAAGCAGTACCCTACATTTTTTGCATACAGGAAACACACCTCAGTGTCAAAGAAAAACACTACCTTAGAATAAAAGTCTGGAAGACAATTTTGCAAGCAAATGGTCTCAGGAAACAAGCCAGAGTAGCCATTCTAATATCAGATAAAATTGTCTTTCAACCTAAAGTCATCAAAGGAGACACAGAAGGTCACTTCTTGCTGGTCAAAGGAAAATTCTTTCAAGAACTATCAATTCTGAACATCTATGCTCCAAATGTAAGGGCACCCTCATTCATAAAAGAAACTTTACTAAAGCTCAAAGTACACACTGCACCTAACACAATAATTGTGGGTGACTTCAACACTCCACTCTCCTCAATGGACCAATCAGGAAAACAGAAACTAAACAGGGACACAATGAAAATAATTGAAGCATATGGCTTCTTAAGATAGCAGTCATACCCAGTACCTTTCTTGCACAGTAGGGTTGGCCCTGGTGGCTTCAGGGATGGAAGACCCTGCCTGATGGCAAGCTGGATATTTCGAAAACTTGCCAATCTTTTCACCTGGGTAAGGCAGGAGTGCTGTTTCTGGTGACCCAAGAACAGAGGAGCTGGTAAACCGACCAGCTTAGCTTCTACTCAGGCCCAGATCCATGGCTCTGAGTTGGTTCACTCCAATATATGCCCCATCTATAAACTATTAGAATAAGTGAAGGGGGCTGCTGCTGCAGATCCAAACCTATGGAAAGAATTGGGTTCGGATGGTGCCATGTTGCCTTGATCTCTATTAGTAATGTTCCTACTTTTGCCTTTTGCCATCTCGTTATCTCTGGTGTTGATTGGTTCTGTTGTCTCATGCTGGTGCTTGTCCTTCCTGTGTGCCAGCAAGTTTGTCTCAGCACTCCTAGGTGATAGGCTCTCCCTTGGCACAGAGTGCTGTGGCACTGCCCAGCTCCTCGGTGCAGATCATGCCCTGGTTGACCATGTCCCAGTTAATCTTACACTAGGGTATTCACTGTGTTCCTGGCTGTAACATCCCTCTCACTCTCAGGTGTGAAGATGGTGGTGCCACTGGTAGCTGTGGGACTTCCTGCAGTGTAGATGTCCCTTGGCAGGATAGGTGCACAGACAGCTGTGGTACTGCCCTGCTCCTGGGTGCAGGTGTGGCCCTTGTGGACCGTGAACCAAGTGATATTATACTTGGGTGTTCCTTGTGATCCTGGCTGCACCCATCTGCTAAGTCACAGGAGCAAAAATGGTGGCCTCACCTATAAATGTAGGACTCCCCCTAAATGTGGGACTCCCTGCAGGGCAGATTTCCACTAGCAGTATAGGTGCACAGAATGCTGTGGTGCTACCCATCTCCTGGGTGTAGGTGGGGCCCTGGTGTATCAAGTCCCAGAGCTCCCAGGGACAAACACATCAACTAGATAGTACACATGGAATTACCTGTAGCTCCAAATGCGTAGGCAGCAGAGGATGGCCTTGTTGGACATCCAAGGGTGGAGAGGCCCCTGGTCCTAGAAAGGCTTGATGTAGCAGTGTAGGGGAATATCAGGATAAGGAAGCAGGATGGGGTTGACTGGTAAACATGAATGGGGGAGATGGCTTATGGGACTTTTGGGGGGGTACCAGTAAAGGGGAAACCATTTGAAATGTAAATAAAGAATATATCTAACAAAAATAAATAAATAAATAATTCAAAATATATTTTATAAAATATATTTTTTCTTTCAAAATAATAATACTAATAATACTAATAATAATATTTCAAAAACTAAAACAGTAAAAGTAATAAAAATAGGAAAAAAACAAAAACATAAGAGATAGAACATGCTGGTGAGGATATGGAGCAAGGAGAACATTCTTTTCTGGTGAGCTTGCAAACTTGTACAACTACTTTGGTAATTAATTTGACAGTATCTCAAAAAACTCTGAATATTTCTACCTCATTTACATTTTACGGAGAGTAAAGTTATCATTTTCTTGTATTCTAACCCTTAAGAATATGTAAGTTCTCTGTTCTTGCTCCACCTCTATCAAATTAACTTCTAGGAAGTTTGGTGCCCTAAAAGCATTACTACATCCTTATAAAAGATTACCCTGACTCCAAAGAAAATCTTCCTTTATGATTATCTTATAGCAGCACATACTCTATACCGCATCATTTACTATTTTTCAAAAACTGTCATTTTTATACTTACTTTAATCATTTTGAGATTGTACAATACAGTTGTGACCATACAACTTATAATTTCTTACTACTAGATATAATACAAAAAAGAAGTAATACTGGTAATAATTTCTAAGATAAACTATCTGAAATATACTAGTCTTTTAGTTATATTTCTATTGCTATCATGAGACATAATGATCAAGCCAATTGATAGAAGAAGGTGTTCATTAAAGCTTACCATTTTAGAGCATCTGTGATTTCATGAGGGATGCACGAGAGCAGGGGCATAGACCTGGCATTAGAGCAGTAGGTGAGAGCTAACATCCCTCTAGGGGAAAAACATGGCAGATTGCTAACTGGAAATGGTAGGGGGCTTTGCCATCACTAGAAAGCATGCTTTCTCCAACAAGATAACATTTCCCAATCTTTCACACAGTTCCACAAATTGGGACCAAGCATACAAATATATGAACCTTCTTACAGATGTATGTGAAAGGGCTGTACAGATAAGAACATCTCAGGTTTGGCTGGTTATAGGATGGCTATTCCCTTAGTATCTGCTCGATCCCAAATCCCTTCCTTTCTCACAGATAAGATAAGTTTGGGGTAGAAAGTTTTATGGGTGGTTTGGTGTTCCTATTTCTGCACTGGGGTTTCTGCCTGGCCACAGGAGGCCACCTCCTGAGGTTCTATATTCTCAGTGCTGTGAATCATAGCTAAGGACACACACATATTGATTCTTGGGCACCTCCCCTATCCCAGGTCTCAGTCTCTTCCTAGAGATTTCCCCTAATTCCTCAACCCAGTCTGTTGCAGATTTCAATTCATTCTTATAGAGATCAAGGCATTGCCTCTGCCCTTCTCCAAACCTAACTGATGCCCCCCCACTCCCCTGTGCATCTCCTCTCCCTACCCAGTTCCCTCCTTCCATCTGCCTTTCTGAACCATTCTATTACCCTTCCAAGAGAGACTCAAGCATCCTCACTTGTGCCCTCCTTCTTGTCCAGCCTCCTTAGGTCTGTTGAGTGTCTTTTTAACATGTTAAAATAATCTTGCTTTAATTATTCTGAAATTTGGCATAGTGGATATTATTGAAAATACACCATATTCAGAACAGTTAATTCTGTACCTGAGGATTTTAAAATTAAACTGACTTTGAGCATTAGTTAATGTAGCACCAAAGTTATTTGGGCTGAAGTGATTTATTATAAAAAATAATTTTGTTCCAGTTTCTTTAATATTAGCATATAAAAGAAAGATTAAAAGGTCATTTAAAATGCATGTGATTAAATACTTAACAGGGAATAAATGTGGAAAGTAAATTGTATTAAAAAACAGGTCATTTCAAAGTGATTTTCTCAAAGAATTGTCATGCAGGAAGGAAATTTCACAGTATCATGAATCTAAAATTATGTAATAAAAGTTTAATCACCTATAATTGCATAATGATTTTTTTCACAAATTAATATTTCAAGTCTTAATTTCACTTTAAAATTCACGTGGCAAATGTGTAGTATTTACAGAAAAAGTGACTAAACTGATTTTGAACTAAAAATATTAGAATGCATAAGTCAAGTGAAAAATAAGAATTTTGGGGAACCAAGGTCATACTTATCTTTTTAAATGTGAATCATAGTGCTCATTTTCTGAATAACTATATATAATACAAATGTAGGAATAATTTCCAAAACCACTAGAGGTCCATCAGACACAGGAGCAAAGATGGTTTGTTTGTTTGTTTGTTTGTTTGTTTACTTATTTACTTATTTTACACTTCAGATATTATTATCCTCCAAATGTTCCAGTCTGTACTTCTTTCTTTCTCTGCTTCTTCACAAGGATGTCCCCACCCCATCCCCCACTCCCAATTCCCCACTCCTACCTTCCACCTTATAAGACCTCTAAACTCTTTGGGTCTTCCAGGTTTTGAGGATTAGGTATATGGTCATGATAGGTCCCTTTTTGTGAGTACTCCATAGCCTCAATAATAATATTAGGTCATGGGGCCTTCCCTTGGGCTATATCCACTTTGGGTTTGTTGCTAGAGCTTCTTTACTTCAGGTTCCTCTCCATTTCCATCCCTGCAGTCCTTTCAGAAAAAAATAGTTATGGGTCAGTGTTTTGACAAATGGATGGCAACCCCTCCTTCACTTGATGCTTTCTGTCTTTCTGCTTGAGGTGGGCCCTATAAGTTCCCTCTCCTTACTTTTGGGCATTTCATCTAAGGTCCCTCCCTTAGAGTCTCTCACATTCCAAGTCTCTGGTGCATTCTGGAGGGTCACCCTAAACTCTTAACCTCCAAGTTTGCCTCTTTCCAGGCTTTCTGATTGCTGTCAGTGTTCTAGTCCTTTTCCCTCACCCAAGACCAGATCAGGTTTTCCCTACTCCCTCCCCGCCGCATCCACTTTCCCTCCAATGTCTAGCCTGGATAGAATATATCCAATAAAAAATATATAAAAAAAATCTTCCCTGAAAAAAAAAAGAAAAAGAAAAATATGTTTACTCATTTGATGTCTAGGAACAAAGGTTCTTGGATATATAGTGCTACTTCTGATTCTTGAATTATTTGCTCCTCTTAATAGCTATGTCTACTTCTAATTACTTCAAGACAGATATTATGGTTCTTTACATTGTTTTGTGTCCCATTAAGCAGAATGATAAGTACTATCAAACCATTTATTTTTCTCTTGATAGTGGTATAATGTTGACATGCATATGATCTATAAACCACATATTTTTGTTTATATTGCCCAAATTCAGGGGTCAAAAATCCTGTAACCAACTCCATACCTATAGCCAAATCTCCCCAAAGAAGGGAAAATATTGTTTTACAGTTTGGGTAAGATACTTTTCCCTAGTGCAATTATGATAAAACTTCAAACTTGCTCCTTCTATTTTGAACCTCTACCAAAGTATTAGAATAAAAGTATGGAAAAAGAAAACAGTAATCATTTAAATGTAGCTATTAAGCTAGGGTATGGAAATGTCCAGCATTAAAAAAATATGTAATACTTCTCTCTAGGAAAATTACAATAGTTTCTTTTTTTAAATTTTATTTTCTATATTCTTTGTTTACATTCCAAAGGCTTTCCCCTTTCCCAGTTCGCCCCTCACCATGTGTCCCATAAGTCCCCCCCCCTTGCCCCGCACATTCCCCAATCACCCCCCAACCCTTTCTCTGTTCTGGTACTCTCCTGCAAAACTGGAACCAGCCTTTTCTGGACAACGTACCTCTCATTTCTTCTTCTTGGGAATCTTTTGATTTGCTAATTGTGCCTTGAGTATTCAGAGCTTCTGGGCTAATTAATATCCACAATATCCACTTATCAGTGATTGCATTTCATGTGTATTCTTTTGTGATTGGGTTAACTCATTTAGGATGATATTTTCTAGATCCAAATATTTGCCTAGAAATTCCATGAATTCATTATTTTTAATTGCTGAGTAGTATTCCATTGTAAAAATATATCACATTTTCTGTATCCGTTCCTCCTTTGAGGGACATCTGGGCTCTTTCCAGCTTCTGGCTATTATAAATAAGGCTGCTATGAACATAGTGGAGCATGTGTCTTTATTGCATGCAGTGAAATCCTCTGGGTATATGCCCAGGAGTGGTATGACAGGGTCCTTTGGGAGTGTCATGCCCAATTTTCCAAGGAACTGCCAGACTGATTTCCAGAGTGGTTGTACCTTCTTGCAGTCCCACCAACAGTGGAGGAGTGTTCCTCTTTCTCCACATCCTCTTCAGCACCTGTTGTCTCTTTAGTTTTTAATCTTAGCCATTCTGACTGGTGTGAGGTGAAATCTCAGGGTTGTTTTGATTTGCATTTCCCTGGTGACTAATGATGTTGAACATCTCTTAAGGTGCTTCTCATCCATCAGAATTTCTTCTGGTGAAAATTTCTTGTTTAGTTCTGACGCCAATTTTTAATAGGGTTATTTGGTTCTTTGGGGTCTAATTTCTTGAGTTCTTTGTGTATATTGGATATTAGCCCTCTGTCAGATGTGGTGTTGGTGAAGATCTTTTCCCAATTGGTTGGTTGTCGCTTTGTCCTTCTGACAGTGTCTTTTGCCTTAGATAGACTTTGTAATTTTATGAGGTCCCATTTGTCAATTCTTGATCTTAGAGTATTAGCTATTGGTGTTCTGTTTAGGAACTTTCCCCTGTGCCTATGACCTCCAGGGTCTTCCCCAGTTTCTTTTCTATTAGTTTCAGTGTGTCTGACTTTATGTGGTGGTCCTTGATCCACTTGGAGTTGATCTTATTACAAGGAGATAAGAGTGGGTCAATATGCATTCTTCTGCATGTTAACCTCCAGTTGAACCAACACCATTTGTTGAAAAGGCTATCTTTTTCCAACTGGATGGTTGTAGCTCCTTTATCAAAGATCAAGTGACCATAAGTCTGTGGGTTCATTTCTGGGTCTTCAATTCTATTCCATTGATCTACTTGCCTATTTTTGTACCAATACCATGCAGTTTTTAACACAGTTTCTCTGCAGTACTTCTTGAGGTCAGTGATATTGATTCCCCCAGAAGTCATCTTATTGTTGAGAATAATTTTAGCTATCCTGGGTTTTTTTGTTACTCCAGATGAATTTAAGAATTGCTCTTTCTAGATCTATAAAGAAATGATTTGGGATTTTGATGGGGATTGCATTGAAGTTGTAGATTGCTTTTGGCAAGATGGCCATTTTTACTATATTGATCCTGTCAATCCAAGAGCAAGAAATATTTTGCCATCTTCTGAGGTCTTCTTCAATTTCTTCAAGGACTTGAAGTTCTTGTCATACAAATCTTTCACTTGTTTGGTAAGAGTTACGCCAAGATACTTTACATTGTTTGTTGCTATTGTGAAGGGTGTTATTTCCCTAACTTCTTTCTCAGCCTGCTTGTCCTTTGAGTATAGGAAGGCTACTGATTTGTTTGAGTTGGTTTTATAACCAGCCACTTTGCTGAAGTTGTTTATCAGCTGTAGGAGTTCTCTGGTTGAGTTTTTTGGGTCGCTTAAGTATACTATCATATCATCTGCAAATAATGATATTTGACTTCTTCCTTTCCAATTTGTATCCCGTTGATTTCCTTATGTTGTCTAATTGCTTTCTCTAGAACTTCAAGTACTATATTGAAAAGATATGGAGAGGGCAGCCTTGTCTAGTCCCTGATTTTAGTGGGAATGCTTCAAGTATCTCTCCATTTATTTTGATTTTGGCTACTGGTTTGCCGTATATTGCTTTTATTATATTTAGGTATGGGCCTTGAATTCCTTTTTTTTCCAGGACTTTTAGCATGAAAGGATGCTGAATTTTGTCAAATGCTTTTTCAGCATCTAATGAGATGACCATGAGGTTTTTTTGTTTTTGTAGTGGATTACATTGATGGATTTCTATATATTGAACCATCCCTGCATCCATGGGATCAAGCCTACTTGATCATGTGGAATGATCATTTTGATGTGCTCTTGTATTCGGGTGGCAAGGGTTTTATTTAGTATTTTTGCATCGATATTAATAAGGGAAATTTGACTATAGTTCTCTTTCTTTGTTGGATTTTTGTGTGGTTTTGGTATCAGTGTAATTGTGGCTTCATAGAACGAGTTGGGCAGTGATCCTTCTGTTTCTATTTTGTGGAATAGTTTGAAGAGTATTAGTGTTAGGTCTTCTTTGAAAGTCTGATAAAATTCTGCACTAAAACCATCTGGTCCCATAATCTTTTTGGGTTGGGATACTTTCTATAACCCCTTCTATTTCTCTATGGTTATGGGACTGTTTAGCTGATCTAATTGATCCTGATTTAATTTTGGTATTTGGTTATCTGTCTAGGAAATTGTCCATTTCCTCCAGAATCTCCAGTTGTGTTGAGTATAGGCTTTTGTAGTAGAATCTGATGATTTTTTGAATTTCCTCAGTTTCTGTTGTTATATCCCCCTTTCATTTCTAATTTTGTTAATTTGGATACTGTCTCTGTGCCCACTCGTTAGTCTCGCTAAGGGTTTATCTATCTTGTTGATTTTCTCAAAGAACCAGCCTTTGGTTTTGCTGATTCTTTGTATGATTCGCTTTGTTTCTACTTGATTGATTTCAGCCCTTAGTTTGATGATTTCCAGTCTTCTACTCCTCCTGGGAGAATTAGCTTCTTTTTGTTCTAGGGCTTTCAGGTGTGCTGTTAAGCTGCTAGTGTATGCTGTCTCCAGTTTCTTTTTGGAGGCACTCAGTACAATGAGTTTTCCTCTTAGCACTGCTTTTATTGTGTCCCATAGATTTGGGTAGGTTGTACCTTCATTTTCATTGAATTGTAAAAAGTCTTTGATTTCTTTATTTCTTCCTTGACCAAGGTGTCATTGAGTAGAATTTTGTTCAGTTTCCATGTGTATGTGGACTTTCTGTTGTTTTTCTTGCTATTGAAGACCACTCTTAATCCATGGTGATCTGATAGGAGGCATGAGATTAGTTTGATCTTCTTGTATTTGTTGACATCTGTCTTGTGACCAATTATATGGTCAATTTTGGAGAAGGTACCATGTGATACTGAGAAAAAGGTATTTTCTTTTGCTTTGGGATGAAATGTTCTCTCTCTCATATATATATATATATTAAATCCAATTGGTCCAAAGCTACAATTAGTTTCACTGTGTCCCTGTTTAGTTTCTGATTTCCTGATCGGTCCAATGAGTGGAGTGTTGAAGTCACCCATAATTATTGTGATAGGTGCAGTGTGTGCTTTAAGCTCTAGTAGAGTTTCTTTCACGAATGAGGGTGCCCTTGCACTTGGAGCATAGATGTTCAGTATTGAGATTTCTTCTTGGTGAATTTTTCCTTTGACCAGCAAGAAGTGACCTTCTTTGTCTCTTTTGATGACTTTAGGTTGGAAGTCAATTTTATCTGATAGTAGAATTTCTACTCCGGCTTGTTTCCTGAGACCATTTGCTTGTAAAATTGTCTTCCTGCCTTTTACCCTAAGGTAGTGTTTGTCTTTGACACTGAGATGTGCTTCCTGTATACACCAAAATGTAGGATCCTGTTTCCGTATCCAGTCTGATAGTCTTTGTCTTTTTATTGGGGAATTGAGTCCATTGATGTTAAGAGATATTAAGGAATAGTAATTATTACTTCCTGACTTTTTTGACATTTTTTTCATATATTAGAGTGGTTATCTTCTTTTGTGTTTAATGTGAGGGGATTTCTATCTTGCTTCTTCCCGGGTGTAGTTTCCATTCTTGTGTTGGTGTTTTTCCCCTATTATGCTTTGTAGGGCTGTGTTTGTGGAGAGATAATGTGCAAATTTGGTTTTGTCATGGAATACCTTGGTTTCTCCATCTGTGACAATTGAGAGTTTTGCTGGGTATGGTAGTTTTGCCTGAAGTTTGTGTTCTCTTAGAGTCTGTATGATATCTGCCCAGGATCTTCTAGCTTTCATATTCTCAGATGAGAAGTCTGGTGTAATCCTGATAGGTCTTCCTTTATATGTTATTTGGCCTTTTTCTCTTACTTGATATTCTTTCCTTTTTATTCTTTCCTTTTTAGTACATTTGGAGTTTTGATTATTATGTGACAGGAGGTATTTCTGTTCTGGTCCAGTCTGTTTGGAGTTCTGTAGGCTTCTTGTATATTCATGAGCATCTCTCTCTTTAGGTTGGGGAAGTTTTCTTCCATAATTTTGTAGAAGATATTTGCTGGCCTTTTAAGTTGTATATCTTCCCTCTCATCTAAGCCTATAATCCTTAGGTTTGGTCTTATTGTATCCTGGATTTCCTGGATGTTTTGGGTTACAAGCTTTTTGCATTTTGTATTTTCCTGGACTGTTGAATCAATGGTTCCTATGGTATATTCGGCATCTGAGATTCTTTCTTCTATCTCTTGTATTCTATTGTTGATATTTGCATCTATGGCCCCTGATTTCTTCTCAAGGATTTCTATCTCCAAAATTGTCTCCCTTTGCAATTTCCTAGTTGTTTCTACTTCTGTTTTTAAATCCTGGATGGTTTTGCTCAGATCTTCTGCTTGCTTGTTTGTATTTTCATGTATTTCTTTAAGAGATTTTTGTGTTTCCTCTTTCATGACTTCTACTTGTTGGCCCATGTTCTCCTTTATTTCTTTAAGTGATTTTTGTACTTCCTCCTTATTGTCTTCTAATTTTTGACCCATATTCTCCTGAATTTCATTAAGTGATTTTTGTGTTTGCCTTGTAAGGGCTTCAAATTTTTGATCCATTTTCTCCTGTATTTCCTTAAGAGATTTATCCATGTGTTCTGCTATCACCATCTTGACCAGTGATTTTAGATCCAAATCTTGTGTTTCTAGTGTGTTGGCGTATCCGGGACTTACTGCTGTTGGGGCACTGTGTTCAGATGCTGCTATATTGCCTTGATTTCTGTTAGTAATGTTCCTATGTTTGCTTTTTACCATCTGATTATCTCTGGCCTTAGTTGGTCTTGTAGTCACTAGCTGGTGCTTGGACCTCCTGTGGTCTTGAAAGGCTATTTCCCCACCACTGGATGCCTGGGTTTCCCCTGGCACAGATTGCTGATGTGTTGTTCTCCTCTTGAGTGCTGTTGGACCCCTGGTGTATCTTGTTCTAAGCAATGTTATATTCAGTTATCTCTGTGGACCTGATGCTGCTTGTCTTCTCTGGTTCTGTTTGCTTAGTTCAGTCAGCAGCAAGGATGCTGTCTGTGGCCTTGGGGAGTGGGGAGTGCGAAGTGCAGGGACTCCAAGAGGGCCCAGAACCCACACCCTGCTGTAACACAGGAACTGCTGCTCTGCCAAGCTCCTTTTCTTAGATGACTGGCTGGCGGTCGGGATCCCAGAGATCTTAAGCTTGGGATATCTCCGTTTTTGGTTCTGCCTGCTCAGTCTAAGCACCTGCCACCAAGATGGCCATAGTTCAGCAGAGTGCAGGGTTCCCCTCAAAGCGCAGAGCCCATGCCTGGTTGGGGCCCAGAAACCACTGCTCTGCCTGGTTTGCTGCCAGGTGGCCTTGAGTCCCCAAAGATCCCAAATTCTGGATATCATGGGTAACTGGCTCAGCTCTTGCTTAGTCTGGACCACTGCAAGGATGCTGGTGGTGGCTGCTGGAAGTGGGGACTGCGGTTTACAGAGTCTCCTGCAGGGCTGGGAGCCCACACCCTGCTGGCACACAGGACCACTGCTCTGCCAGGCTTCTGTTCTTAGATGCCTCGCTAGCAGCCTGGGTTCCCCGAGATCTTAAGCTTGGGATATCTCGGGTATCTGGTTCTGTCCGCCCAGTCTAAGCACCTGCCATCAAGATGGCCGTGGTTGAGCAGAGGAATAGTTTCTTTCAATACCTGCTTTTGCATGATATTCATTTTTATTCAGTGTTATCACATTTTACTTATATGAATGGGCACATAAGTTTTCTTAAATTATGTGAATTTATATTATTTATGTCTTGGTAATTTTGCACAAAAACTGAATGTGGTATTTAAGTAAACGTGTAAATTTTTCTTTTTATTTTTTAGATTGTTTATTTGGAGCATCTCTATGTTGTGATAATCATAAAGCATTCAATTGTAGAGGATTTCATACATATCTCTTTTTAGATTTAGATAGACTAAGGTGATCTCCAGGCAAGCTTTTATATTATATTATATTCATGCAGAAATCAAGCAGTGAGTATTCATTGATTCTTGTCTGAACCTAGATTTTCCCTGTATCTTATTTCAATCTCATTATCAATTCAATTCTGCCTTTGAAACTTTTAAAACAAAAGTTTATTTGTTTATATTGTGGTGGTACAGATGAAGATGTCAGAGCAGCTATTCTTTCTACCATAAAGGTCCTGGGCTTCAAAATGAAGTTGTGTGTCTTGGTGACAAATGTCTTTATTATCTGAGTGCATTTGCTGACTCACAAATCATTCTTTCATAAGTCTATCTCAAGATTTTTTTTCTGGAAAACTTTTTCTTTTCTCTTTTTTTCATAAAATAATTTTCAATAATGTGTTTTATAACATTAGATATAATATGCATATTGTATCCATTCCTATGGCTTGCTCAGACTCTAGGAGCTTCCAGGGGTCCAGGTTAGTTGTCATTGTTGGTCTTCACTTTCAGTTCCTTCACTACTTTTTTTTCCTTTTTTTGTTTCTTTCCTTTTTATTTTTGTTTCGTAATTGGATATTTTCTCTATTTGCATTTCAAATGTTATCACATTTCCTTATTTCCCCTCCAAAAACCCATTATCCCATCCCGCTCCCTCTGCTCACCAACCCTCCCAGTCCCGCTTCCTTGTCCTGGCATTCTCCTACACTTGGACATCAAGCCTTCATAGAACCAAGGGCCTCTCCTCCTATTGATGTCCAACAAGGCCATCCCTACAACATATGCAGCTCGAGTCATGGGTCCCTCCATGTGTACTCTTTGGTTGGTGGTTTAGTCCCTGGGAGCTCTAGGTGTACTGGTTGGTTCATATTGTTGTTCCTTCGTTTCTTACACTAACTATTCCATTCATGTCCTCAACCTCCATCCAATGTTTGGCTGTAGCTATCTGCATCTTCCTCAGTCAGATTCTGGGTAGAGCCTCTCAGAGAATAGCAATGCTAGGTTTCTTTCTGCAAACATAACATAACATCAGTAATAGTCTTGGGATTGGTCCAAAATAGGTAGGACTGTCACTGGGTGGCCTTTCCTTGAGTCCCTGCTCCTTTTTTGTCCCTGTATTTTCTTTGGACAGGAGCAATTTGCGTCAAAATTTTGCAGGTGAGTTAGTGTCCTCATCGCTCCAATGTGGATTACTGCATTCTGTTTGACTATTGAAGATAGTCTTATCAGGTTCCATCTCCCCACTTTTCAGTACTTTGGCTAAGAGTACCCACACTGAGTTCTGTGAGTTTCCCCTAATTCCATGTGTCTGGGACTTTCTAGATCTTCCTCCCGCCCCCACCCACCTACTGCTCTAAATTTCTATATATTCTCCTTGGCCTCTGGAATTCTCTCCTGTTTACCCCCCTTTACCTGATCCTGTCCCCTTCCTTCCCCTCCCCTCTACCATCCTGGTTGTTCCCTTTCTCTGCCTCCCATGATTATTTTGTTCCCACTTCTAAATGTGATTGAAGCATCATCACTTGGACCTTCCTTCTTGTTCATTTTTCGTTGTGACTGTGAGTAATATAATGAGTATTCTGTTCTTTTAAGCTAATATACACTTATCATTGAGTACATACCATACATGTCTTTTTGGATCTAGGTTACAATATTTTCTATTTCTATCTATTTGCCTGCAAAAATCATGATGTCCTTGTTTTTAATAGCTGAATAATATTCCATTGTGTAAATGAACCTCATATTTTGTATACATATTTTGGTTGAAGGATATCTAGTTTGCCACCATTCCTGGCTATTACAAATAAATCTGTTATAAACATAAATATGGTGGAGTATCTTTAGGTATATGTTTCAACATACACTTCCTTATCTCATATTAATCTTTAATAGAAAGGAATGAGTTTAACTGCTGACAAATTTAGTTTTCTGTATGCATTTATTTTCAAGCCCAGATAAACCATTAGGTTTCTCTATTTTATTCCTTAGAGATTTTTTTGTATTATTCTTCAAATATTTCATTTTTTAAATTTAATAATATGGAGTTCTTTATTCTTGTGATTTACCACATAACTTTTTTATTAGATATTTGCATTTCAAATATTATCCTCTTTCCTTGTTTCCCCTCCAAAAACCACCTATCCCATGCCTCCTCCCCCTACTCACAAACACATCCCCCCACTCCCACTTCCCTCTCCTGGCATTCTTTTACACTGGGGCGTCAACCCATAGCAGGACCAAAAGCTTTTCCTCTCATTGATGTCTGTAAAGGTCACCTTCTGCTACATATGTAGCTGGAGCCAAGGGTCCCTCCATGTGTACTCTTTGGTCTCTTTGGTTGGTGGTTTAGAACCTGGGAGCTCTGGGGTTACTAGTTGGTTCATATTGTTATTCCTCCTATGGGGCTGCAAACCCCTTCAGATCCTTGGGTCCTTTATCTCCTCCACTGGGGAACTTATGTTCAGCCCATTGGTTGACTGTGAGCATCAACTTCTGTATTGGATTGACATTTCACCCAAACATGAGAATTTTAAACATGAATAATATTTGATAATTTTTGAATTGTAATATACAATAATAGTGCCAATTTATGCACAGACAGAATGCCATTGCCTATATCATCATTGAAGAAAATGCTTTTATACTTCATTGTCTAATTTAGGGTGTTTTGTTGAGTTATAAAACATGTCAAACAAAAATTATTTGATGTGACTATACATTGACAATAAACACCATAGTGTTTATATATGCATATGTGTATGTGTTTACAACATAGATTATATGGCTCTTTGAAGTTTTATACATATAAACTCTATTGTATATATGTGAATCAAACAATACCTTCATCATATCCCTGGATTGCTAACATTGGTAGCATTCCATACATTTCATTTAGAGTTGCTACCTTTCCAGAACTGATTGATTAATTAGTCAACCACTGCGATTTAGTCAAATAATTGTGTGAGGTCAATATAAAAGCAGGAGGGTTGGTGGTGAAAATAAAAGCAAAAAAAAAAATGAAAAAAAAAAGTAAATGCACTAGAGAATCTCATTTCATTCATTTCTAAATTCAGTTGAAAGACCACAAGTGGTGATGTGAATAGATATAAACTTTATACAATAATTTGGGGTCATTGCAGTTGGTCTTTAATTAGTATACAAAAATTATATGGGTATTATTCACCCCTCTATGAAGGTAGGTATAACCTTGCCAGTTTTCTGCTGACTTTCTAAGTTGTATACATTGTTTTGTGACTGTTACAACTCTCCTTTGGGTACTGAATTTGAAGACTGTATTGTCCTTCAACATCACTGAGAATATTGGACAGTGATTGAATGTCATCTAATGCTGATTAATATGCATTGTGTCATTTGTCATCTCAGTCATCGCTGACACTTTGTCATTTATGTTACTGTAAGCATTATATCAACTCTTACTTGCAAGTTCTTAAACCTATCTCTTGAATACAAAGTCATCGAAAATACCTACAACCATCTACAAGAAAAAAATGCTAATAAAAAATATGGGTTTGAGATTGTTTGACCCATTCATAATTTAAGACAAGAAGAGAACTCTAAAATGTACTACATAATTGTGACATACTTCAACACTTTCTATTTTACTGGATTGAATAAATGTGTGCTGATTATCAGAACAATAGATTAAATTTCATTTTTAAAATTACTAAATATAATAAATTAATATAAAATATTAATGTGAATGAAACTTTATATCAGATACTTTACTTTATCTTTATCCCATGGATAATGATAGGTAACAATAAGGTTGAGTAGTGAGACTGAGATTGATATTTGTCAAAGGACATAATCTTTAAAATTTGATAATTAAAAATAGAATTTAAAGTCCAGCATCTTTAAATTGTGTTTCTTTTTTCTCTATATAAAGTAAGAGTTCTCTTTCAGAGCATTCCTTTGACAGTTTTTCAAGTTGTTTAAAATGATTAAATAAAGCTGTACATCTTTTCAACATGATTTAGTCTTCTGGAGAACACTGATTTCTTCATTTATCTACCCTACAGCATATGATTGCATGTTTAAGGGGAAGTTGACCGGATTCCAACTGCCAGATGGTGGGTATTTCGTTTAATTCTTTCATGGTGATTGTAGTGTTCGTACCAGTGATTAGAATAAGAATATAACCAATGGCATGTCAGTTAAACTCTCTAAATAACTTCATGGAAGACTTATTTAAGTTAAAGAAATAAATGACACAAAAAGGTAATCATTTTCCTTTGAATATTTCTATGTGAGAAATGATTATGAGAAATCCATTAAACCCTTCTTCTGTGATTGAAGATGAAAATAACAGAGGGAAGTGAAAATAGAATCCTTGCATATTATTCCTGAAAGACTGTTTCACTATTTGATCTTATTATATGATAACATACAAAATTAAAACCACACTACTAGACTTTACACCTAGAGCCTACTGATACAGGATAACAAAACTTTCCAGATTAGGATATTTTATGCAATAATATATGAAATTATTGTTTCAAGTATTATTTTGGAAGTTGCTCAATGAACAAGAAGACCATTAAAAATATATGGCATCAATCTGTGGACTCTGATCCTGGCATAAACCAAAGGCAGTAAGCAATCTGAGAATGGGCCTTTATCCCTCTGTTTTTTTCATTGTTATGGGTTTCCTAAAATACTTTGTTTAGTTGCAATGTAAGTTTTTTAAAAGATTTATTTATTCATTTCATATATATATATATATATATATATATATATATATATATATATGAGTACACTGTCACTATCTTCAGACATACCAGAAGAGGGCATTGGATCCCATCACAGATGGTTGCAAGTCAGCTGTCATTGCTGTGATTTGAAATCAGGACATCTGGAAGAGCAATCGGTACTCTAAGCCACTGAACCATATCTCTATCCCGCATTATAAGTTTTTATTATCACTACAGAAAGACCAGTAAATAATGTACCGTATATTAATTGTCCTGAATATTTAATATGGGAATGAGGAATGTATTTTTTGACTAATGTTTCACCAATTTCAATACTGAAACAATTGTCTTAATATTCCTTATTATAACAAAAATATCATAATTCTAGATTTCAAAGGAAGTTTATCCTGATTGTTTTTGAATTTTTGCTTCCATGATACTTTTATGAAGAAGCAGAATTATTCATCCTTTATGTAGATTACAGTACCATTGGAATCTTGAACTATTATGTGAGTTCTGATAGTAATTATCTATGAGATGCAGAGGGAATTAATTTTATAATTAAATAATTTCTAAATGAAAGAAAAGAAAGATTTAGTTTTCAGTTGGACATTGTATGATGCTGACTATTTGTTGATTGTCATTGGTATTCATAAAACAGTTGTACAGATTAGATATGACTGATGAATTACATTTTTCATGATCATTTGCCAGATAATATCCATTATCTTAAAGATGCTATAAAATGATAATTTTGATAAGAAAATATATACAAATCAATGAAATTATTACCACTTAATAGCTTATCATTCTATATAAATTTAAGGAATTTCTATGGCTTTTCCATTCTGTAAAGATTTAGAAACTATGAACAACGTTGTACTAAAATGAAAATGTTTTCTATGTTTGCATACTTAGCAGTTTTCTGAGAATAATAAAAATAATGTTGAATTTTAAAAGTGCTCTAAAATATTACAAAAGCTAATCAAAACAAAAAGTATGGAAAGAATTTCAGTTTTGTCTCATTCTTATGTTGAATCTTGAACATATCTGTTGCATAGTTGAAATGTATAAAAGGCACGGGACAGTAGTGAGAATCAGTAGACAGAAAATGATTAACCAATGGACTCAGATGATCTAATAGATACATATATCATAGCCAATACATAACACTGGCATGTTTAAAATTTCAAAGACCTGAGGAGGTTTGTAAAAATATTTCCTTATAGAGAAATGACAAATATTTTTGAATTTTATATTGCTTGCCCATATAAATATGTATATTTGTGATGAACATTATATAAGTGCTCCACAAATGCGAGTTATTTATTGATGCTGGGAATGCAATGCATAGCCACATATTTCAGGGAAGAGATCAACTAATGGCTTTTATCTCTAACTTTAAAATAAAATTGGTGAGGCCTGGCCAGAAGGACAATCAGATATTCGGGCTTGTCCTGAAAGCCTGATGGGTTGAATTTTATAACAAGAAAACATGGTAAAAAGCTGGGTGCTTTAGTTCCACCACTTCTGAAGTGAGATTGGAGAAAAATATAGAAAGATTGCCTTAATACTTTCAGGTCTGCTAGCCAGGAGTATTAAAAATGGTAAGAATAGGAGACACCCTGCCTCAACAATGCAAAATGGAGAAACAACTCCCAAAGTGCATTTTGGGACCTTGACTATCCACATACATTCTATGTAGTGTGCACACTTAAATTCACACACAGAGACATTAATTAGAAAATGAAATTATAAAACAAAATTAATGTCTATCAAATTGAAGTTAAAAATTCTGAGACACTGATTTAAAATTTCCTACTATTTGTGCCTGCAGCCAGGTCTTAAAATGTAATACCTTATGGTATTAATGAATTTATATTCAAAAATTTAAGGGCTATAGCTATTATTAATCTTGTATTCTTATTTAAAAGGAATTATTAAAATAAGTATGTATTTTAGATGGTTTGAAATTTTGTACTTTTGTTTCAAAGCCTGTGAAAATCTAGATGCACATACTGTAGAGTCCTATCTTAAAGCCTTTATAGCATAACTTTCCTAAATTTAATTAAAATCCACCCAATTGCTTTATTGCTAAATCATGTTAACTTTACTGTTTCAGTTCTCTAGTTTGTTTTACTTTTTATGAAATAATATGATAAATCTGTGTAAGCTCATTATAGTATACTATAATTTGATTAAATATGAAATAAAGTAATAAAACTAATCAATTGAGAAATAACATAATTACAAATGCCAGTATACAATAACAAGTTAAGCAACTTGACTTTAAAAAGGAAACAGATATTTTTTAAAATATATTATTGCGAGTGCATTATGGAAGAATTTTATCGTGAAATTGATGCATAGCTTTTACTTTTCATTAAAAAAAAATACCTGAAGATCTTTTCCCACTTTGTTGGTTGCCGTTTTGTCCTTCTGACAGTGTCCTTTGCTTTGCAGAAACTTTGTAATTTTATGAGGTCCCATTTGTCGATTCTTGATCTTAGTGCATAAGCTATTGGTGTTCTGTTCAGGAACTTTTCTCCTGTGCCCAAGTCCTCCCGGGTCTTCCCGAGTTTCTTTTCTAATAGTTTCAGTGTGTCTGGTTTTATGTGGAGGTCCTTGATCCACTTGGAGTTGATCTTAGTGCAAAGAGATAAAGAGTGGGTCAATTCGCATTCTTCTGCATGTTGACCTCCAGTTGAACCAGCACCATTTGTTGAAAAGGCTATCTTTATTCCACCGGATGGTTGTGGCTCCTTTATCAAAGATCAACCAACCCCACATCCGACAGAGGGCTAATATCCAATATGTACAAAGAACTCAAGAAGTTAGACCCCAAAGAACCAAATAACCCTATCAAAAAATGGGGCACAGAGCTAAACAAAGAATTTTCACCAGAAGAAATTCGGATGGCCGAGAAACACCTTAAAAGATGTTCAACATCAGTAGTCATCAGGGAAATGCAAATCAAAACAACCCTGAGATTCCACCTCACACCAGTCAGAATGGCTAAGATTAAAAACTCAAGAGACAACAAGTGCTGGCGAGGATGTGGAGAAAGAGGAACACTCCTCCACTGTTGGTGGGATTGCAAAATGGTAAAACCGCTCTGGAAATCAGTTTGGCAGTTCCTCAGAAAATTGTGCATGTTCCTTCCAGAGGACCCTGGCATACCACTCCTGGGCATATACCCAGAGGATTCCCCTGCATGCAATAAAGACACATGCTCCACTATGTTTATAGCAGCCTTGTTTATAATAGCCAGAAATTGGAAGGAGCCCAAATATCCCTCAAAGGAGGAATGGATACAGAAAATGTGGTATATTTATACAATGGAATACTACTGAGCAATTAAAAATAATGAATTCATGCAATTTGTAGGTAAATGGTTAGACCTGGAAAATATCATCCTGAGTGAATTAACCCAATCACAAAAGAATGCACATGAAATGCAATCACTGATAAGTGGATATTAATGGGCCCAGAAGCCCTAAATACTCTAGACACAAATAGCAAGTCAAATGATTCCCAAGAAGAAGAAAGGAGAGGACCCTGGGCCTGTAAAGATTGCATCCAGTTTAGTAAAGAAACCGAGGGGGCAGGGGGAATGATTGGGGAATAGTTGGGGGGGAGAGGAACTATGGGAACTATGGTGGGTGGGAACTGGGAAAGGGAAAAGCCTTTGAATGTAAACATAGAATATAGAAAATAAAAATTAAAAAAAAGAAATACCTGGTAAATATTATTATTGATTACTGCATTAATAGTGTTGCACTATGTCCAAATGTTGACATGCTTTGATACTTATTCTAAATTTTAGTATAATTATTGCATTCAAAAGTAAGTAATAGTTACGGGTTGCCGTATCTACATGATGTACAATGATTGCTAACACTGAAATACTGAAAATTATTTGGAACATATCATTGTAAAGAAAACAGAATTAAAATTGATGCATGATGCTTAAATAGTTTATAAATACATTATTATATTTTTGTAATATATCATTATATACAATAAATTTGATACTATAAATGTAAGTACTGTTTACCTGTTGTAGAGCCTTATTGTCAAGCAAAAGAGCAGTTGTTCCTGCTTACAAATAACCATTAGAAATAGGCTTTCTGACTTTGAAATTCCATGAAAGAAGAATTAGACAGTGAGGGTCATTGACATGCACATATGACTTAGGTCTATTCTTTCCTAAATCCCCAAACTATTTGTATGTAATTCTACCTCATATGGCTGAAGAAATTGTATTTATTTTGGGGGGTGGTGGGTCATGGTGAAAATTGTTTAATATTTTAAAACTTGATTTAAAAATTAAAGCTATACTTGTTTTTCATCATCCTATGTATTTGTGTATTTATTTTGCTTTTTTAAATTTTATTTAATCATATTTTATTTTTGCATATTTTAATCTTTTATTTATTTATTTATTTATTTACACTCCAGATTTTATTCCCCTTCTGGTTCACCCTCAAATTCTTCTACATCCCATACCTCCTCCCTGACCCCCAGCAATACTACTCATGGGAATATGCCCAAACATTCCCCATCATGCCACAGGGACATGTGTTCTACCATGTTCATAGCAGCCTTGTTTGTGATAGTCAGAAGCTAAAAACAACCCAGGTATCCTACAAGAGAAGAATGGATACAGCAAATGTGGTTCATTTACACAATGGAATACTACTCAGGTATTAAGAATAAGGACATCCTGAGTTTTGCAGGCAAATGGATGGAACTACAAAATATCATCTTGAGTGAGACAACTCAGATCCAAAAGTACATGTATGATATGTATCCACTAATAAGTGTATATTAGATAATGCAAATACAGAATATTGAAGAAACAGTCCACAGAACTCAAAATGGTCAACAAGATGAAGGGCCCAATTGAGGATGCCTCTGTCCCACTTGGGAGGGAGAAGAAAGCAATCACAAGGGGACAACTGAGGAAGGGACCAGACCGGGGATGGTAAGTGGATGGGGGAGATAGGGGAACTAGATCTGTTATTAGGTGGGGAAAAAGACTGAAGCCTGGATGGCCAGAAGAAACAGTAAAAACAGTCAACCTTGGAAGGTAAGAGGTTGGGAAGACCCTCCAGAATGCACCAGAGACCTGGGAGGTGAGACTCTCAAGACTATAAAGGAGAAACCTTTAATAAAATGTATGACACTAAGGAGAGGGAACCTATAGAGACCACCTCAAGCAGAAAGTCAGGGCATCAAGTAAGAGAGAGGTTGCCATTCCAGTCAAAACTATGACCAATAATTGTTCCTGTCTGAAAGAACTGCAAGGATGGAAATGGAGATGAGCCAGAGGAAGAACTTATCATGTTCCAGATAAAATTTGAATATACATAATTATTATGAAAGAGTATAATAGAGAAGGAATGTAGAATATCCCATGGGAGCACTAGCCTGTTTGTAAATAAGATGTGTTCAAGTTAATTTGGCAAGACATTGCATAGGAGAAGTATGCATGGAGTACCTACCATGAAATATTTTCGTTTTAGTCAAAATGTTAAAAAAGCAAGAGAACCTAGAGCCTTTTAATTAAGACGGAAGATAAAAACATGGCTCTAGTATAGACTTTGTAGTAGATATCATTAGAAAAATTAAATCATTGCAGCAACCACATATGAACTCAAAAATATTTCAAATAATTCTGATAATTTTTGCATATAAAATATTTATGAAATATGAAATTTTGTGTTTTGATTGAGATTTTGTGTGAAGATATCCTGTTATGTATATGCTAATATCATTACATTTGAATCATTTCTGATTCTAAGCCTTTCCAGTGAGGGATTTTAAAGATAAGTATATGTATATGTGTGTATGAATATATATTTGTGTGTGTGTGTGTGTGTGTGTGTGTGTGTGTGTGTGTGTAGTGGTTGTCAACTTGACTATATCTGGAATGAACTATAATCAAGAATTGGGAGGCTCACCTATGATCCTAATATGGAGGCTCAGAGATATACATTTCTGACTTGGGTCTTGGAATGGAGATCTTGAAGCATAGTGGCAATGAATTCCAGAAGTTTAAGACAAGGAGATCTCTGAGTTCAAGATTATTGGGAATTAAAGGCATGGTGGCACATGCCTTTAATTTGGGCCACACCCTCTGCTGGAGACCTACAGCCTTTTATCTGGGCTATACCCTGTACTGGATGGAGACCTATATAAGGACACTGAAGGAAGGAAGACTCACTCATTCTTCCTTGCCTGTTTGCATCCTGGGACTGAGCAACTGCTAGATCCTTGGATTTCCATCCACTGCTGCTGCTGACTATTGTTGGGGAGTTGAACTGCAGCCTGTAAGTCATCAACAAATTCGCTAACTATATAGAGACTGCCCATACGTCCAGTGACTCTAGAGAACCGGAACTAATACATAATTTGGTACCAGAAGTGGGGTGTTCCCTATGACGAGCTGACTGAAGAAGAGAAAACTAGAACTTGGTTTACTGATGGCTCTGCACGTTATGTAGGCACCACCCAGAAGTGGACAACTACAGCATTGCAAACCCTTTCTGGGACAACCCTGGAAGATACAGGTGAAGGAAAATCTTCACAGTGGGTAGAAATTTGGGCAGTACACATAGTATTACAGTTTGTTTGGAAGAAGAAATAGCCAAATGTATGATTGTTCACTGACTCATGGGCTGTAGCCAATAGATAGGCTGGATGGTCAGGGACATGGAAAGACCACAATTGGAAAACTGGTGATACTTCAGGAAAAGAGCCAAGATCTGCTGAGGTGCTTGCCCAAGGTGAAGGAAATACAGAATGGGTATCAGAGGAAGGTAGTTATAAATACCAGCTAAGACCGTGTAACCAGTTGCAGAAATGAGGATTATAAGTATTATGAACGCTTCTATCTTATTTCTTTAAGGATACATTTGCCTATCTTCCAATTCCTTTAACATCAGTTGGTATTGAGACACTAAAACAATGTTCCCAAGAGACATTGCCCCATTGAAAATTTACATATGCATTTGTGATTGGCATTTGTGGTGGCACATACCATTAATCTGGGCCCCACCATCTGCTGGAGACCTACAGCCTTTAATCTGTGCTACATCCTCTGCTGGAGACCTATATAAGGACATTGCCTGTTTGCCTCCTGGGACTGAGAAACTGCTAGATTCTTGGATTTCATCCACTGCTGCTGCTGACCATTGTTGGGGAGTTGGACTACAGACTGTCATTGACAAATTCTCTAACTATATAGAGACTCCCCATACATTCTGTGACTCTAGAGAACCCAGACTAATAGAGCGTGTATATGTATATAAAGCTTTCTTTGTTTCATGTTATTTTATGAAGTTTTGTCTGATCAATAAAATGCTGACTATGTCACTGACTTTTGACAATATGGTTATTATAAAAATCTTAATTATGATCATTTAAAGCTGAGTATATATAATCACATACCTTCAAGTCTGTGATAAATTTAGGCAATATTATTTTAGATATATTTTCTTCCTATACTAAGCATTTCCCCCTTCAGATACAGCCACATTCAAGTATTTTTTGTATAATGTTTTCTCAAGAATCATTTATATGTTTTCCCTCTTTTGTATTCTATTATTTTTGTTCCCATAATTGTATATAATTTCAAATGATCATTCAAAAATCCTTTCTTCTATATGGCCTAGAATGCAGTTGAAACTTTCCATTGAAATTTTCAATGTTTCTAAATTTTGAATTCAGAACTTCTATGTATTATTTTTTTCAAAATTAGTTTATATATTTACATTCCAGTCATTACCCCACTTTCCTCCAGGTCCCCCTCCCAAAGTTCTTCAACCCATTCCTCCTACCTCTTGCCTCTGAGAGGGTGCTCCCCACCAATATTTCTATTCCCTGGAGCCTCAAATCTCTCAAGGTTTAAGTGCCAGACTAGGGAGAGCTCTGCTATATATGTGACTGAGGCCATGGACCAGCCATGTTGTTCCTCGTTGGTGACTCAGTTTCTAGGAGCTCCCTAGAATCCCAGTTGGTTAGTTGAGACTGCAGTTTTTTTTCTATGGTGTAACCCTCTCCTTCAGCTTCTTCAATCCATAGATCTATGCCCATTTTTAATCGGGTTATTTCATTTTTTGGAGGTTAAGTGCACCCACATCCATAAAAGAAACTTTACTAAACCCGAAACACCAATTGAACCTCACACAGCAACAGTGGGAGACTTCAACACACTACTCTAACCAATAGGCAAGTCATTGAAACTTAACAGAGACATTGTTATCTTAACATAAGTTATGAACCTAATGGATATAACAGATATCTGTAAAATATTTCATCCTAAAACAAAAGAATATTACTTCTTCTCATTAACTCATGGTACAGTCTTCAAAATTGACCATATAATCAGTCACAAAACCAGCCTCAACAGATAAAAAGATTGAGATCATATGATGTATCCTATCAGATCATGATGGCCTAAAAAAGGCTGGTCTTCAATAACAATAAAAACAACATGAAGCCCACATACAGGTGGAAGTTGAACAACTCTCTCCGCACTGATAACTTGAACAGGGAAGAAATAAAGAAAGAAATTGAAGACTATAGAATTCAATGAACATGGAGATATATCATACTCCATCTTATGGGATACAAATATTTGACATCCTTAGTCATCAGGGAAATTCATATATAAACAACTCAGATATTCTGCCTCACACTGATCAGAATGGCTAAGATCAAAGACTCAGGTGACAGCAGATGCTGACCTTGCAAGGATTTGGAGAAGGAGGGACACTTCTCCATTGTTGGTAGAATTGTAAGCTAGTACAATCACTCTGGAAATCAGTCTGGTGGTTCCTCAGAAAATTGAACATAGTATTACTTTAGGGCCCAGCTCTACCACTCCTTGGCATATACTCAAAAGATGACCCCAACATATAACAAGGACACATGCTCCATTATGGTCAGAGCAGCCTTATTTATAATAGCCAGAAGCTAGAAAGAACACAGATGTTCTGCAACAAAGGATGGATACAGAATATGTGGTACATTAACACAATTGAATACTACTCAGCTATCAAAAGCAATGACTTCATGAAATTCTTAGGCAAATGGATGGAGCTAGAAACTATCATCCTGAGTAAGATAACCCAATCACTAAAGAACACTGATAAGCACTCATAACCCCAAAGCACGGAATCCGCATGATATAATATAAAATACCTACAGTAGTAGATACAGAGACAAAGTGTGGTTCAGAGACTGAAAGAAAGGCCATCAAGAGACTGCCCCACCTGGGGATCCATCCCATATACAGACAACAAACTTGGACACTATTGCACCATTGTGGATGCCAACAAATGCTTGCTGTCACAAGCTTGATATAGCTGTTTCGTGAGAGGCTCTGGTAGAGCCTGACAATTACAGAGATGGATGCCTGCAGCCAACCATTGAACTGAGCATGGGGTCCCCAATGGAGGAGTAAAAAAAAGGAATGAATGAGCTGATGGGGTTTGAGACCCTAAAGGAAGAACAACAATAGCAAACAGCCAGCCCTGCCCCAA
The DNA here is from genome assembly GCA_964023405.1 of Apodemus agrarius. Lineage (NCBI taxonomy): Eukaryota > Metazoa > Chordata > Mammalia > Rodentia > Muridae > Apodemus > Apodemus agrarius. The sequence continues at coordinate 121,981,074 of OZ030010.1, read as the reverse complement.
AGTGTACACACGGAGGGACTCATGGCTCCAGCTGTGCTGCACATGTAGCAGAGGATGGCCTAGTCGGGGATCAATGGGAGAAGAGGCCTTTGGTCCTGTGAATGCTAGATGCCCCAGTGTAGGGAAATGGTAGGGCAAGGAGGTGGGAGATTGTAGGTGGATGTGGGAGCACCCTCATAGAAGCAGGCAGAAGGGGGATGGGATATGGAGTTTCAAGGGGTGGGACAAGGAAAGTGGATAACATTTGAAATGTAAATAAAGAAAATATCATATAAAAATGAGAAAAAAGAGGAAAAATCATAGCTATAAGTACCTTCATAAATAAATCAGAAAGATCCTGTACAAGCAGCTCAATAGTACCCCTGAAAGTTCTAGAGCAAGATGAAGCAAACAAACCCAAGAGGACTAGATGGCAGGAAATAGTCAATCTGTTCCTGAAATCAACTACTTATAAATAAAGAGAATGGTAAAGAATCAATGAATCTAAGAGCTGATGGTGTCAATTCCCTTGACTTTTTTTCACATCAATGTACCCTTGATTTCATTTCCATTAATTTATATAATTAAGCCTTTCTTTGAGACCTCACATAATAGTTTTAGTAATGTAAAATAGCTCTCTTTAAGGTCTCTGTGTTGAAGATATTCCCTCTAGGAGTAAACCTATGTGGGATTGGATACATTTCAGGAGACTGATTCTTGTCCCACAATGGAGAGTACTGTTGTACCAATTTGCAAGAGGTTTAACAGATTATAATTCTACCTTAGGTAGATTTTGTCACTTCTAAACCTTTAGGTGGTCAGATTTGTACTGGGATAATGGTTTTCTTATTGGTTTATTTAATGGGCTTGTGATGATGTGTGCTAAGAGATAGGAATACTGTAGTCTCCAAGAAATTCCCTGCAGCAATGTTAGAGAGGTTTTAGATTGAATACTGCACTTATGATAAAAAATATTCAAGAGTATTTTTTTGGAAAAAGAATGTAGAATATCCATAAGAACATATGCATAACTACTGCCTATGATCATGCATGAGATTTACAAGTGCTTAGATTTAGTTCTTGAACACCCACATATACAATATCTTCAGCTTGAATCCAATCACAAAGAGGAATACTATTAGTGATTTTATGGTTAATCATTTCTCTTATATTGTTGCTGAGAAGAGCTAGAACAATGCTATATAATTAAGTAAGGTCATTAATTTTTAGGAGTGTTTCTCTGCATACTTTATCCAGTATTTCCAGAGAGCTCAAACTCTTTTCTTCAGTCAATCTAAAACAGGAAGGCATCATGATGAAGATTCAGAACTGTATGAGGAAGACCTGGTAAACATGAAAAGATGGTCACAGTGACTCAAATAGTCATAATTCTTTGTGAAATTATGTCTGTGAGAACACCTTCCACAACACAGTTAAAGCATCTGAAATCAAGTTTAAGGTCTAACTTAGAATAGTTTGTTAAACTAATTGTTTCAAGCAACATAGGGACACACTTACAACAAATTTTTCAGGAATTGTTTATGGTGGTATGTTAGCACTGAAAACCAAACAAAGCAGAATTACAAGGTAACATTTGATTCCACTCTGGAGACTTCATTGATGATGTAATTTGGTGACTGATATGGCTGTACATATCTATGTTTTCTCCATTTTAGATGGCAAGGAAATATGAAAAATGACTTTGAGGTCAGCCTATTCTATGTAGTGAATGTGCTTTACTAGAGCCTGAGACTAGACAGATATATTATAGTATAAGAAAGAGGAAAAAAGTGGAGAAGAGATGGAGAAGAAGAAAATGAGGAGCAATAAATGATAAAGGGCAGAAGGGAAGAATAATCTTTCTAAAAGTTTTTTTTTCTTATAATAGGTCATTTTTCACACAAACAAGGAAATCAAAATATATAATAGCTTAAGGGATTACATGGCAGTCTATGAGTCAGAAGGAAAGCAAAAGAGAGATCTAAGCCATTCTATAGCATGTTATTCCAAAAACTAATAAGACAGGTACTTTTGTATGATTTTAAAGCTGTTCTTGCTCGCAGATGAATCTTTGAATCATTAGGGAAAACAATAGGGAACATGTAGTTCACTTTTGGTTTAGTTTTTCAACAAATTACAAAAATGAGCACCAGTAAAAAGCTGTGCCTGGATGGTATGGTGTTGAAAAACAGTGGGAATTTAGGTATTCCACATATTCAGAAACTTTGTAAGAGACAAGGGGGGGAAGTCATTTACTTTTCAAAATTAAAGAGCAAAAGATTAAATCAAGAAATTATTTCTATAACAATTGTCCATTTAATTCATTCTTGAGACAAGAATTGAAGTCCAAACTGTCATATCTATCTTTAAAACATTTTTAGTGAATATATATGTATCCACTCCATTTATCCAGTTCAAAGAAAGTGACTGAAAAGGAAAATGGCTTTTCTAATACTGAGAGATTGGCACAGTGTTCTTGAAAATAGAATGGACAAAAAAATACATGGAAATATAAAAACAAATGAATATGACAAATCTAAAGAGAATACCTAGAAAATCACTATAAGTGTAGGCATCAACAAATAGATATGATTTGTGATCAAACAATTGAAACTTGTTAAGTTTTAAAGAGATATTAGATCCAAAGTAATCATAAGGCATTATCTGCAACAGCAAATAAACCTGTCCTGTTTGATATACTGGTTTAAATTTTGTCTGAAATTTGTAGATTAAAATAAAATAGAGAACATTGCTCTTCTCATAAATAATATATGATCTTTCATGTTACTTGTGTTATGTATAACATTAATATTAAATATAAATATTTTAATGTAATATAAAAAATAAGTACAATTATGTATGGCAGTCCAGTCATTGCAGTACTCCCATTACACCCTCCCACAATTATATATCTTAAATAATGCACAGCCTAATAAATAATATATATTTAACATTTTCTATACAAAATTGAAAACATAAAGTATTGAAAAAGTTTCAATCAATTCTAAAGACTCAGAGTCACAATGAGTTATTGAAAGTTCTGACTGTTTGATAAGTTCATCAATGAGTAATGATGTTAGAGAAAGAAATTGTTCAGGTTATTGATCATTATATTGACAAAGTGCTATAAAAGAAATCAGGGAGAAAACCCTGGTATCCAGATTGTGAAAAAAGGTTTCTTAAATATGCCACAGAAAGTTTCAATTAAAGCACATTCTAAATAATATTATATCATCAGCATTAGAAAACTGCATTTCAAAACTTTGCTGTAGAAAAATGAAACTTTTACTTTCTACAATAACTTATAACATGCACATTTGAGAACTAATTTGTGTTGTTACATACAAATAATTCTTATAAGTCAATAACATGATCATAAACACTAACATCAAATCCAAGAATGAAAATTGAATGGACACCCCATCAAAATAATCATTTAAGTTAGGAAAATATAAAGGTTGCCAAGTACCATTATTAAATGAAGAACAAGTATAAAATATTAACCAAATAAAATGGGTCATTATTACATTTATTTATTTCAATTTGTATTGCAGTATCACTAAGGATTTTGATCATATTTTGCTGGTCTTTTTTATATTGTATCTATGTACTTTTCACACACACACGTACAGTACACAGGAGCAGCACACAAACACACACACGCACACACACACACACACACACACACACACACACTTTGTGATATATATACAATAGAAAAGATTTTTTGTGTGCTTTGTTTCGCCTTGCTGTTTGTTTATATTTTCTATATATAAAATCATTATTACTTTCATTTTCTTACAATCCCGTAATTGCTGTCCTCCCAGTTCATGCAGAATGAGGAGGATTCCTCATTCTATTCTTCCTTCTCTTGTCTCCAAGAGGATGACAATGTCTGCCAGGCCTCCCCACTCCCTGGGGCCTCAAGTCTCTTGAGGGTTAGGTGCATCTTCACCCACTGAGGCCAGGCCAGGCAGTCCTCTACTATATATGTTTTTAGGACCTTGGACCAGGTAGTGTATGCTGCCTGGTTGAATTTCTAGCATACAGACCTCAAGAAGTTTAACAAGCTGAAGGCCCCAAGTGAAGATGCTTCAATCACACTTGGGAGGGAGAAGATAACAATCATGGGAGGCAGACAGGGGGAAGGACCTGAGTGGGAGAGGGAGTGGATAAGGGAGCATGAACAGGTAAAGGGAACACAGAAGAGAAGCCCTAAGCAGCAGCAGAATGAATGGAAATATGCAACCTGGGGGATGAGAGGTGTGAGACCCTCTAGAAAGTATGAGAGACCTGGGAGGTGAGACTTGTCAGGACTCAGTGAAATGCCCAACAGTGGGGACAGTGAACTTATAGTGTTAAACCTCCAGTAGAAAAATAGGGTTTCAAGTGGAGGGATGGGGTTGCCATCCCACAGTGAAAAAGTATGACCCAGAATTGTTCCTGTCTAAAAAATTATATATTTACTTTTAATTACCCTTTTACTTTCTGTTATTCACTCTTGGATTTTTCCTCTACAGTATCAAAGCTTCTAAGAAAGATTTAGTACCAATTATTTACTCATGCTAGTAATGTATTATCTTTTCAAAACCTGAAACCCAAGGTATCAGGGAGACCTGGAGAGATGGGGGACATCCTCTTGGAAACAAGTGAGAGCAGGAATAGAATGAGGAACTGTGGGAGGGCGAACTGGGAGGAAGAGAGTGAGTGGACTGTAAAACCTGGTGGTTCTCAAGAAACCGTGTCTTGCAGTAATTTTTCTATATTTTGTTCACCAGTTTTATAGTCCTTCAATGTCATAGATCCATATTGGTTTTATTTTATTTGAGATCTGGGAAACTATATTTTTCCACATGTTGATGTACAATGTTTCCCAAAACAATTTCCTGGAGAGGATCTCTTTCACCTCTGTCAAATCTGACACTACTGTTACCAATCAGCTTCATTTCTATGTCCTCTATTATCTCATTCCATCCCATTCTAATGCAAATCTGGTTTTTGCAATGGCATTTTATAGTTTCTATTATTATTATGACTATTGTTTTGAAAAATTTATTGTGATGACTGCAACATTGCTGTTTTGCTAAGGATTATTTGGGCTATTAAGAGTATTTTTGCTTTTAGATAAAGTTTTCCTCACTTTTTCAGTAGTTTAATGTCAATAGGATGCTTTCAGTAGTATAGCCAACAGTTTAACCCTAGTACTAAATCCACATTTTCATAAGTATAAGGAGTATTTCAGCCTTCTAGTGTCTTCTTTGTTCAGTGTTATAAAGCTTTTATTTTATTTGTACTTTACTTCCTTGTTTGGGTTTATTCATGGTGGCATTTTGAAATAATGCTGAATTGAATTGTATTGCTGAGTTCCTTATCAGAGTGTTGGTTTAGATACATGGACTATGATTTCCTCCTGGGTATGTTCATATGTTTTTAATTTGCACAATATACATATGAGACAACAGGTTTTTTCCAGTGTGATCTTTAGTGTTTTAAATATGGGATAATATTGTCTGAATTAAGTATAACTGTACTTCTTGCTTTCTTATTTGCATAAATTTTACTTCTTTCTCTTGATGTATACCTATGGCTAAACATAATTTAATTTTTGAAGTTATTAATTAATTTCTTAACTAATTAGCGGTGGAGAAATTCTTCTAATTTCCTCTTCCTTGGCATATATATATATATATATATATAAAACTAAGTAAGGCACAATTCTATCATTCCTAATCTGTGCAGGTCTTAATGTCATGAATCAATATTGTACTTTGTACAAGCCTTTAGAGCATCAATTAAGATTACCATGTGATTTCTGTCCTTTATTGTATTTATAGACTATATCACATATATGTAGTAATATATATTTAAATATCCTTATATCACAAAATCAAACTAATTTGTTCATCTTGTATGAATTTTTAAATGTGATATTCAATGAATTTCCCAACTATTCTATTCAGATTATTGGCATAAATGCTGATCAATGACTTTGATCTGTACTATAATTTTATTATGTATTATTAACCAGATATATCATTAGTATACTACTATATTTTGTGTTCTTCAGGAATACTGTCCCTGGAAAAGGATATACTTTCTTATTGGGTGGTTTTGGATGCAATAACCATGTACACTGGATCTTTAATATATTCCCTTATGCATATAATTTAGAATTTTATGATTTCCTATAACTTGAGTATATTCTTTATATGAAAGTATAGATTCATCAAAATTGTCTTCCAGTTATTTTTCTCTCTCCTTTTATGTAATCAGCTAATGAAGCCTTTATGGCCTTCAATTAGGTATTGTTTGGATAGTGTAGTTTATTGCTCCTTTCAATATCTCTGGTATTTTTAGTACTTTATCACTATATTGAGTTGTTTTTTTCTTATGTGCCATGTCTTGTTCATTATTAAGTGGTTTATTTTATCTCCTTGGAGTACATTTATCATTATAAAATCAATCTCAGCGTACATTAACATTTTATTCAATTCATTATCTTTGAAATCAGATGTTGGCAAATTTTTGTTTCGGGGGAATTATATTACTTTTATGTTTTGTCCTCTTTCTCTCAGTGTAATTTGAATGGAAAATATCTCCCATAAATTCATGGATTTGAACACTTGGTCTCCACTTAGAATCTCTGTTTGGGGAGACTATCATATTAGTAAGTCAGAAGAGGATGGACTTTGAGAGTTCCTTACCTCTTTCTCCAGTTTGCTTTCTAATTTTCTTGTGCTTGTAAATGAGAATGTGATCAATCACATTCCACCACATTTGCCCAAACCTGCTGCTCTTTGTCATGTTTTTCTTGGATGCAATAACCTTGTACACTGGATCTTTAATATATTTCCTTATGCATATACTTTTGGATTTTATGATTTCCTATAACTTGAGTATATTCTTTATATTTTGCTATTCACTGAAAGTGTAGATTCATCAAAATTGTCTCTCAGTGTAATTTGAATGGAAAATATCTCCCATAAATTCATGGATTTGAACACTTGGTCTCCACTTAGAATCTCTGTTTAGGGAGACTATCATATTAGTAAGTCAGAAGAGGATGGACTTTGAGAGTTCCTTACCTCTTTTTCCAGTTTGCTTTCTAATTTTCTTGTGCTTGTAAATGAGAATGTGATTGATCACGACATTTGCCCAAACCTGCTGCACTTTGTCATGTTTTTCTGCATTTTGACAATCTCACTCTCTGAAACCTTAAGCCCAAGTAGACTCTTACACTTATAAGGTGTATTGTTCATGGTGTTTTGTCACAGCAACAGAAAAGTAACCAATAGCTACTTTTGAGTATAAATTCAGGGATATCATTTCGATGTTTCATATTATATACATTAGTTTTTTGTAGCCTATTTTGATTCAACTGGTGGTACCAACATCCCCCATAAGTCGCATAGTGTGGGTATCCTTTGATATTGTAAGTAGGTATACTTAGTCATTGATATGTTGCATGCACAATATGTGATTGCTATTCCAGTCATGTGAGCAGTTTATGGCACACAGAATGATATAGCTGAAGCACCAAGAAAATTTCCTCATAAGTACTGGGTATGAAAAAAACTATAGTATTTCTCTTTGCTATTAAATCAAAGGGACCCATAGTTAATCCTGTATGGGCCTCGGTAGCCACATATGAGCTTTGGTTTCCCCTAATTTTTAACCTTTAAAATTAAATTTAGTTTTTAAAAAAATATTTATGTTTGTATTCCTTAATTTCTTATAACTTCCATAATATTCTCAATGATTCTTCCATAATATTCTCGATAAGGACCATGATGAATATGACTTCCTATTATGACACTGAGGGTTTAATATTGTGATGTATTTCTGTACTAAAGATGAATCATTGTGCAGAGGAACTTGTTTCTAAACCTTATCTTCATTCTTGTTTTCAAATCTGTAAGTATGTTGGAAAATGGATCTTAAATGGTTTGTTTACTGTTCGCACCAGAGTTACTTACATCCTCTGTTTCCAGTGTTCTTTCCTTTCTCCTCTTTGAAATCCAGATTCTCTTTTGTCATTCTGACTTTTGTCACACTCATCATCTCATAAAGTGCACTTCTAACTGCTTGCTTTTCTCCTACTGCTTTTTATATTTTATCTTTATTTTTCCTAATATGAAAGATGTTTCAGTTTCAATGGCTCGGTGGTTGTGAACACTGGCTGCTCTTCCAAATGACCCACATGGCAGCTCACAATGGACTATACTTTCAAGGGATCCAATGCTCAGATCTGACCTCCACAGATACCAATCACCTATCCTATGCCAAGCAAACTGTGTAAGCAAAACATCTATACACAACTACTTTTTCTTTATGTAAAGATTCTATTCAGGATATTACGAGTAGTAGTATTTCAAAAATCCCAAACGTCCAAGGGACATTTCAACTGTGCTGTCATTCTTGTGTTTTTTGATACACAAAAGTGTACTAATTTAATGTAATTAATCTACATTATTAGTCTATAAATAATTAATTTCATTTAAATATTTCACAAAAATTCTTAAGTTTTTGTACTTCAAAATTATTATGGCATGTTTGACTCATGTACTACATTTACATGTTATGCCATGTCTTCTAATGCTTGACTACTATCTGTTCTTCATTGCCTTTTAAGACAGTCTTGCTATAAATTGGACAGAGTAACTGAGAATTATATTCTTAATATATGCTATATCCTTTGAATTGACTATATAGAAATGAAACTTCTAATATTAAGATAAATTCAAATGTAGATCAAGATCAATTATTGTTTCATTTAATCTTATTTCCATGATAATCCATGTTGACATGGATATCTTTGTATAAATTCAAAAAGAGTTGCTAACAATTTAATAATAAAAATAAATGAAACACAGCCTTACTGATGTCTCACTTGATAAACTTGTTTTGTTTACTAAATAAAATTGATTTAGTTAGCCATGTAAATGTCAGCTTTGATTTTACTGGAACCAGAATGAAATCTTAATTGTAGGCATTTTTCATAACAGGTTTTCCTGCCTGTATAATCATGTTATTATGTAACAGCACAAAAGTAGGAATTTGAAATGCTATATACAGATAGGAATTAATCACCAGTTTAAAAAATAAATCAATTGTGTTATTTAACAATGAGTTGTTATTGATAAATGAATCTGCAAATTATAAATTTAATTATTTAGAGTAAAACAGGTATCTTAATAGGATACAAAAGAATGAACATTGAACCACCACAATAGCCAGTACATAAATAATCATCTTCAGTGTTTTACTGCATTACAATTTCCCCCTGTACCTTGATGAATTTATTACTTTTGGAGGTAAGCCTTAATCAGCTATTCTGAATGAATTTTCAAAATACTTGGTATAAGAATGGAGAAAATGAATTACTTGAGAAAGAAAGGGCTCTCTGAGTACAATAGGCTTTAGCATCTAGATTCTGTTATATAAACTGTTATGAGCCATTTGAATTTTGTATTTATTTCCCTGTCTACTCCAATTTAAAAAAAATTGTTTCACTTCTGTTGTCATTAAGTAGCAATTATCAAAGTCTATTATTCATTTCATATAATGTACCAACTTTGATGTTGACTTTGAACCTATGTGTTTGTGTGTGTGTGTGTGTGTGTGTGTGTGTGTGTGTGCGTGTATGTGTGTTTGTGTGTGTGTGAAAGACAGCAGAGGATATTTAATAGATATTTTAGGTTTATTAATGTTTCATGTATAGGAATGCTGACTTCACATATTGTGCAATATTTCAAAAATATGAAAAGTCTACAAAGAGTTTGTCATGTTTATAGATCCTTGTTAAATGAAATTAAATGCTTTAACTGACGCTATATGGTTGCTCATAGTCAAAGCCATGATTTCCATATCACATATTGTTATGATTTGGGTAATACACAGAGACATCTACTTGATAATCAACTCATGATACATTAATTTATGTATTTGATTGTTTGATGTGTCCATTTTCTTCAATTTCACCCAGGTTGAAACATGTGGCTAATAAAGGTCTCTGTCAAAATACTCATTTAACATTGAAAACCATGATGTGCTCATATTTGATTGCCAATACAAGTTATGAAATAGTCCATATATGATGGCAATAATTAGCTCTTTTCCCCATTCCAGAACTGACTGGTCTCACATAGGATACTGACAATAATCTTGGCCATGAGGCATTGTTTCCTTTCTAAATATTTCCCTGTTCAATTACTTTTGTTCCATAATCATGTTTGGTTGGAGAATCACAATGGTTGAATAGAAATATATTAATCCAAATATAGTGTTTTAATAATAAGATTTGTTCAGGTGTTTTTCTTAACATTGTTACATACTCATTAGGTCTTTGAGAATGTCAAGTGATGTGTTTTGATCAGAATCACCCTTCCAAAATCTTCTCTGAGATCTACACATTCCTCATTTTGCATGCAGCATTCTGCCCTTATTTTCCAAAGCATTGCATCTAATTTGTGCTGACAAAGTAGTCTTAGATATATGGCCTTCCACTGGAGCATGGTCATTTTACAAAGGACTATTCACTTAAACAACCTGACTCTCCCAGTTGGTATCAACTGCCAATAGCTCTTTGGCTAGGGATGGGATTTTGTGACCACCTCCCCTTTACAATGATTTGAATGAGAATGGCCACCCTAAGTTCATATATTTGAATAGCAGGTACCCAGTTAGTGGAATTGTTTGGGAAAGAGTAGGAGATATAGAACTGTTGGGGAGATATGCCATTAGTGGTTGATTTTAAAGTTTTAAAATCCTGTTTTATCCTGCTAGTTTTCTGTCATAAAATTTTTTAAAGATATACTTTCTCAGGGACTTATCCAATGTTTTCATCTGCCTGGCTGCTGCCAAGATAGCCTTTAACCTTCTGAAACTGTAAGGCCTCTATAATTTTTTCTACTATGTTACCTAGGCTATGGTGTTTTATCACAACACTAGAAAAGTAACTAATACATCATTCCTTGCTGGAATTTTTTCTAGTTGCCCCTTTATAGATCTTCTGGATGCATTCACAACTACTGTGAATCCATATGTATAATGCATGGTTCTATTCAGTAGACAGTGATTCTTTGTGTATATACACTGACTCTAGCTCTCATATACCTTCCCCTAATTCAGTAATCATCCATGGCTGCCCCATTTAAGGCTAACAATTTTGTGAGCTGTTATTGTTTATAAGATAGATGATCAGTGATTCTCTGAGTTAATCACCATCTACTATAAATAGAAGCTTTTCTCCTGAGGGTTGATTGATATATTCATCTATGGTTATAATAAGTTATTAGGAGTTGCTTTATTAGTGCTATGGCCACATAAGAGAAAAATATTGGATTTTGGGGACTGTGACATATCTAGCCACAGACTTTTTTCCTGATATTGTACCAGACTTTGCCTTTATGTTGCACAGTTGTACCATAATACATTTATATAGTAGTTGGTAACTCCCATAATGCTTGTGTCATTATAACCAGTTGGCATGTTTTGGCAGGGCAATTCATATTATATCTTTCAGTGTGCATAACTTCACATATTTTTTTCCTCCAGTAGCATACACAGCAACTTCTAGCACTATGAAAGTTTGCCAGTACAGTGAAGTTTCTATGTCAGTACCACCATCATTATTCCGGGGTATAAGACTCAAGAATATTGAATCTTCAGCAATAGGAATTGAACTCATGACCTCTGGAAGAGCTGTCAGTGCCCTTAACCACTGAAACATCTCTCCAGCTCCTCCTTTTAAGAACTTAATAGAATAATTTTAAACATTCTAGACAAAAACAACATTCTGACACAAGATTTCTTCTATACATTTCCCATTAAATTCAAGAACCTATAATAGTCTTTCATGACCACATATTTGAAAAAATTTCCTATTACAATTTTGGCCTATATATTCTTTCAAAATCGTGAATATTAATTGTTGTAGTTCTACTCTGCAAGCTCAGATTAAATTTTATTTTTTTGGCTTTTTTGAGACAGGGTTTCTCTGTATAGTTCTGGCTGTCCTGGAACTCACTCTGTAGTCCAGGCTGGCCTCGAACTCAGAGATCCGACAACCTCTGCCTCCCAAGTGCTGGGATTAAAGGCCTGGGCCACCACCGCCTGGCTAGATTAAAATTTTTAAAACTTACTATACATATATTTTATCTTAGAATAGCTGCTATTGTCAGGTATCCTGCTTGGTACTGGAAATGCAGGATTTACAGCAAAAGTTAGTGCCACTGTCATACAAATATACCCTTATTTCTGATTTCATACAAAAATAATGCTTGTAAAAATGAACACTGACTCTTAAATGAAATCAAAATAGTATTCCACTTTTCTGGTACATGGGGTTTAAATTTTTATTTTAATGTAACTCAGAACAATGAACTCTACCTTGACAAAATTCTAGAAAGAGACAAAAAGTCTTAAAATAAAATATGCTGTGGAAGATATGAAATATATGGGCTATCTAAAAGAAAAAAAAAGGAAACATCCATATAGGGGAAGGAGCATTTAAGCAGAACAGTAATAAAGGTGAACTAATAAAGTGGAAAAATATTAACATGTATGAGAATAAAAAGTATTACTCATTACTTTGTATGCTATCTGAAATATTTAATCTGTGAGAAAACATTATTTTACCATCAAACCAATATTGGCACATCAATTTCAGAGGATTCAGTCTATTGTTTTCAGGGATACTGTTATTTTGACTTCAAAATCATGGCCTAGTAGCATGAAAAATTCTTTGTGCTTTAATTAACAAAGGAAACTCTTTCAAATAATTCTAAGGGAATTCACATAAGTTACTGTTTGTTTCTAAATACACCTGTCTTTCCATTTATTTCATCCCCAGCATTTCACAATATACAAGATCATATTAATAAAACTCATGTTCCACTGCTTCACTTAGAGTGTCTTCTCTATTTTTGATTTATTTTTGGATGCTAAATATAAAATAAATTTTTAATTTAAGATATAAAACATTTTATACAAGTATATAATACAATTTTTGTACTGGGAATATTTATATCTTAATCATTCCAATTTTTCATGTTCCCCCTGTCAAGGATGTCTGTATTATATCAATTTAGCAAATATCCCCAATATAATAATAAGGAATATATACACGTGATATCAGCAACATGCTAATTTCAACAAATCCTGAACTAAATACCCAGGACTTCAAGTGTAATGAAACACTGAATGTTTTTAGTCCTGGGAATTACATTACATGTAGGAACACTTGAAGACCTAGGTGTTTCTTCTAGGTGAATTAGTTTTCTAAACTCATAAAGTTTAGGGTTCCCTGCCTAGTGAATAGTGGGAGCTATGGTGTGCTTTTTTTCGCACCTCAATTAAGTAATTAAGAAACTCCATAATAGATATTTCCTCTGTTTCAATTAGCCTATGCATTACCTCAGCCATACACAACCTTTTCCCTACCCACTATGCCTATTCATCTTAAACCTTTAGGTATAGTCAACCCTTTACTTAGAATCACATATTTCCTATTACACCTCTTAGTATATATATTATTTGGACAGCAGCACCACAATTTTCAAAGTAGTTTCTTCATAGATAGTTTGGGTTAAACCTTACCCTGGCACTTCATCTCCCCATCAACATCACCACATTACCTGGTTTAACCATCCCTCCCATAGCATTCCTCTTCTTTAGTTTATTTTGTGTATATTCCCCCACCTGCACCCTATAAATGCCCCCAGTTTTTTCTTTCTAGATTTTTAGCTTGCACTTCTACCCAAGATGTACAACCTAAAGTATTTAAAGTTAAGATTAACTATCTGAGTGGGAACACACTGTGCCTATCTTTGAGGTGTAGTAAAGAAATATATTTTTATCTGGTTTCACTGATTTACCTCCAAATTTTGTCTTTTGTTCCAATGGGGTAATGTTTAACTGTGTGTATATACCTTATTTTGCATATTCATTTTTCAGTTGATAGGCATTTTGGTTGAATAAAAGAGTAAATGAAGATGTACAGGTATTGCTATAGTAAGAGGTAAAGTCCTTTGGTAATGTGCTTGATTATTAAAAAAAATTATGCGTAAGTTTTGATTTTTTTGAAATGTTTTATTAGATATTTTCTTTTTAACATTTCCAATTTTATCCCCTTTCCTGGTTTTCTGTATGAAAACCCCCTATCACATCCCTCCTCCACCTGCTTCTATGATGGTGTTTATCCACCTACCCACTCACTCTCATATCTCCACCCTGGAATTTCCCTACACTGGGGCATCGAGCCTTCACAGGACCAAGGGTGTCTCCTCCCATTGATGTCCCAAAAGGCCATCCTCTGCTACATATGCAACTGGAGCCATGGGTCCCTCCATGTGTACTCTTTGGTTGGTGGATTAGTCCCTCAGAGCTCTGGGGTTAGTGGGTAGTTCAAATTGTTCTAAAGGTTTTTTTTTCACTTTCATCTGTCTGGCATGCTTCATGCTACTGTCTAAGTTTTCCCTTAGCTGCTGAGCTAATGTGCTTATGTCTAAGTGGTTGGTATTGTTTTTATTTTTTGACAGTTGTTTATTTAATATTATGTGTATATGTGTGAGTGGATGTAAATATGTGGTCCACAAGCATTCAGGAGACTGCAGAGATCAGAAGACTAGTTAAATATCTTGCAAGTACAGTTTCAGGTGGGTTTTGAGCCAGCATGCAGGTTATGTTGATTTCAGTTTGTCCTCTGTAATTGTAGTAAGTATTCTTAACTACTGAATCATCTCTCCAACTCCTATTTCAAGATTTTTGTGCACCCAGCCAGATTTTCAAAAGTGGCCTCATTAGTTTATATCCCATTCAGCAGTGTACAATATTACCTCTTTTTTTAATATGCAAGCCAACATTTGTAACCATTTATCTTACTGAATATAGCCATTCTGATTGGGGCGAATTGAAATTTCTATGCAATTTTAATATGCATCTCTCAAATGGGTGTAGCTAATAAATATTTTTTAAACTGTTTTTAACACATTGTATTTCTAAGAATTTCTGTTCAGTTCTAGAGTATCCTCTTAAATGTTGGTTGCCTGTTTTCTTTGTGTTTACTGTTATGAGTTTTTGTTTGGTTTTGTTTTAATCTTTCAATGTAGTCCTTTGTCAGATGTATAGCATTTGATCCCACTATGTGGAGAATGGTTTTACTCTCTTGACAGTTTCTTTTGTTATATAAATGTGTTTTAACTTCATGAGATGCCATTTGTCATTTGTAAGTCTTCAGTCCTGAGCTACCTGTGCCTATGAGTTGAAATATGCTTTTTACTTCTTCCTCTAAAAGCTCTAATATGTCAAGGCCCTATTTAGAATACTTAATCATTTTAGAGTTGCTTTTTGAATAGTATGAGAGGTGACTTAGTGGCAATGACAAATAAACAACCTTGGAACCTACCTGAAATAGCACTTCAATTATATATGTGTATGTTGTGTATGTGTGTGTGTGTGTGTGTGTGTGTGTGTTTGTGTGTGTAGAAATATATATTCTATATGGAAATAGAAAGTAGTTATAGTAACAATTATTTCAAATAGAACACATTTAGCTTCTATTACTAAAACAATTTATATGTGTATACTGTCAATAGGAAAAATGGATAAAGAATTGGCTATTCACATTCTTGCCAATTTATTTGTTCAAGTGGTAGCTTTAGAAAGTAGAACATTTTTTCCATACTTCTTTTATTTTTAAGTGGAAGTAAGTATTTAATGCCAAAAACATGTTACTGACAGAGTACTTGCATGACATCCTGGGTCTGAGTCTTAGTACTTCAAAAAATGCAGTTCAGATTAAAATACTTTCTTATTTCATTGAAAAACTGGTAATTATGTCTAATTATGCAGTATACTGCAATATTTTATGTACTTGTGAAATATATATCTTTGCACAGCTTTGCAACTTTTCAATATTAATTAATACATATTTATAATTTAATGAAACTTTTTTATTGCCCATAGCCTAATAACTTTTCTCTTCAACTACCTTTGCTAGGTGGTAGGCTAGATGAGGGGCTGAACCCTTATTAAAAATAGGTTCCAAAATATTCATGTCTACAGAGAACCCTTTGATTTCTTCTATTCTATACACCTGTATACTAAGAGAATAAAACTGGCTATACATAAAAAGTGTTTTATATTCTGTTATTTGAAATATAACAACAAACTTTGGCATTCTGAGGATGAAAGAATGCAATCTAAACTCTCTGAATGAGTCCTTAATTTATGTTATATTAACTTAAAATATATCAGGTATTCTATGCATTTCATATATGTGTGATTTTTGTAAATATTTATTCATGCTAGTCAAAGATTGCTAATTTTTAAAGACAAATACAATTTCTGAGTGAATAAAATTATTGGAGTTTTAGTAATTGTAAAAATTTAAACCTCAGAGAATAAAAGTTATAGTGGCTCATAAGTGCTACTTCCAACTGTTAAGTTAATGTTTTATGACATCATTATGGAACTTTTTCATTCCCATTGGAGAATTGTCCTTTATTTTATCTTCCTGAATAAATAGCCTGAAACAATATATTTTGATAACTGTTCTGGCTGAAAATCATATCTGTACCCTGGTGAGAGATGTGGTCCAATTTAAATTAGTATTTCCAGTAAATATAGAAAAACACTTTCCAAAAGATATTTCAGTAATGCTCCATCAACAAATGATCTATTTTCTAAGTAAGGCAGAACAATTTGTATTCAAGTCATTTTGCTATCCCATTAAACTTTACAGCATATGGCATTTTCTTCAAATGTAATGGAACAAGAAAGAAGAAACATTCTGAGAAAGGAATAGTAACCACTTTCAATTATATACTAGTTTTTCCCCTTGTATTTTATTCTAGTGAAAATATCCTTTGTTTTTAATCCAAATATAAAAAGTTGCAGCTATACATTCAATAATATTAGAAATTGCCTGGTATGTGATGTAGTGAATTGGATTTTTAGACATAGAGCAAATGTTAAAGCAAACATGAATGTTTTCATGTATTGTTGGTAATAAAAATTAACTGAAGAATTTGTAATCAGTTATTGATTTAATTTATTGAAAGATTGCTATGTCTCAGCCTTTTGCTTTTCATGATTAACTAAATAGAAACGATCACTAATCTCAACTTTTTCGTACCATATAGAGACTGGAAAGAGAGTTGATAGAGAAAGGCAAATGTATCTTATATTATGTTTTGTTATACATAGTGAAAATGGTCAGTCTACATTCAATCAAATTATCAAGCATTATTTCCTCAATTAACTTTTCATCGTCAAAACACATTTTTAAGAAAAGAAAACTCATAGTGCAGGAACTGTAGTTCTGACAAAGAATGCATGGCTAGGAAGATCATGGGCCCTCAGGATAACACTGCTGTTATCACTATTTAACAAAGATACTGTCAAATTATTCATATATATGACCCATGCCATTGTCTTTATAGAAGAAGATTATTTGTACAGTAGCCTGTGAATAACACTGAAAAACATAAATGCTCAAAATTCAGAGAATAAGAGGTCATGATATTTTAGTTCTACAAAAAACAGTTCTATATTACATTCATCCCTACCTCCATTGGTGAAGAAATATCAAGGAGAAATTGGGATCATAAAGATTGTAAGAGTCAGATATCTAATATGTCAGAGCAAAACACTTTTTAAATTTTATTTTAATTTTTATTATATTCAACACAATATATATTTTATACCTATCATAAAAATGATGGACAAGTTATTAAATGAACATTAAAGGATAAAGTCTTTTTGTTTGTTTGTTTGTTTGGTTGGTTAGTTTTAGTAGAACTTGGCTCTTACTGTGGTATAAACCCAAAATAAGAACACTGTCTTTAGAATATAGCAAAAGTGCTATACTTGTGAACATGCACAAAATGTCTTGGCCTACAGAAGGCCTATACAAGTCCAAGGCATTCAAAATTCTTGCATGTTGGGAGAGACATCCTTTACTCCTACATGTAACCAAGGGGCTAATAACATTGATGATTTGGGGGCTCAGAAAGTCAATTTTCTTCCTGTATATTAACCACAGTAAATAGTCCATGGTCCAGTACATGACTCACATCTTAGTCACAACATAGCACAAATTGGACTAAGTGAGTTACAAACAAAGGAGAACATGAACTTGGGGAATTTGAAACAAAGGGGTAATTATGAAGACTTTGGATGTACATGAGGGAAATAAATTATGTTAATGTATACATATTCAAGTCTTTTTTTCCTATATTCTTTGTTTATATTCCAAATGATTTTCCCTTTCCTGGTTTTCCATTCCCCTTAAGTCCCATAAGCCCTTGTCACTCGACAGTTCTCTAATCAAACCCCTCCTTCTTTTCTCTCTTGGTACTCCCCTACATTGCTGGATAAAGGCTTTCCAGGAAAAGGGACCTCTCCTTCCTTCTTCTCTGGAATCATTTGATATGTGAATTGTGTCTTAGGTATTCAGAGCTTCTGGGTTAATATTCACTTATTATTGACTGCCTTCCATGTGTGTTCTTTTATGATTGAGTTACCTCACTTAGGATGATGTTTTCCAGTTTTTTTTAATTTTTTTCTATATTCTTTGTTTACAATCCAAAGGCTTTCCTCTTTCCCAGTTCCCCCTCACCATATACCCCATAAGTCCTCTCTCCACGCCCCCTGCCTATTCCCCAATCACCCCCTCACCATTTCTCTGTTCTGGTAATCTCCTATAAAACTAGATCCAGTCTTTTCAGGGCCAGGGTCCTCTCCTTCCTTCTTCTTGGGAATCTTTTGACTTGCTAATTGTGCCTTGAGTATTTAGAGCTTCTAGGCTTATTAATATCCACTTCTCAGTGATTGCATTTCATGTGTATTCTTTTGTGATTGGTTTAACTCACTTAGGATGATGTTTTCCAGATCCAGCCATTTGCCTACAAATTGCATGAATTCATTATTGTTAATTGCTGAGTAGTATTCCATTGTATAAATATACCACATTTTCTGTATGCATTCCTCCTTTGAGGGACATCTGGGCTCCTTCCAACTTCTGGCTATTATAAATAAGGCTGCTATGAACATCGTGGAACATGTGTCTTTATTGCATGCAGGGGTATCTTCTGGGTATATGCCCAGGAGTGGTATGACAGGGTCCTCTGAAAGTGTTATGCCCATTTTTCTGAGGAACTGCCAGACTGATTTCCATAGTGGTTGTACCAACTTGCATTCCCCCCAGCAGTGGAGGAGTGTTCCTTTTTCTCCACATCCTCACCAACACCTGTTGTCTCCTGAGTTTTTATCCTTTGCCATTCTGACTGGTGTGAGGTGAAATCTCAGGGTTGTTTTGATTTGCATTTTCCTGATCACTAATGATGGTGAACATTTCTTAAGGTTCTTCTCAGCCATTCAAAGTTCTTCAGTTGAAAATTCTTTGTTTAGCTCTGTACCCCATTTTTAATAGAATTATTTGGGAGAGCCAAATAACCCTACTACATCTTTCAAAAATTAACAACAAATATTTTATCACACACAATATAATTTAATAAAGGAGACAAAATAACCCAGAATAGCAGGAAATTTAGGAAGATATTTTGTGGCAAAGGAATATTTCAAAGGTCACAGTATTTCTATAGCTTCTTGAGAGGATTGTAAAAATTGAAATCTCTACTGTATCTTTAACATATTTTAAAGAAATATTTCTGATGTATCAGCCCCAAGAAAACATACAGATGAGAAATATTCTGATTAACTGGGTTTAATTCTAATAAAATTAAAATATAACTAATTGTAATAATCATAAAGAATCATTTCCAAGCACTAAATAGAATTTTAAAAATTAAATAAACAGGAATACCCAAATATCTCAGTGAAGTGTTCCTTTGAAAATATGAGGATATAAGTTAATATCCCTGGAACCCAATAGATGCAACCTAAGATTTTGTGTGCTTATAAAACAAGCATTGGTAAAGCAAACAGACCTGGATCATTAACCAGGCAATCTTCTTTAATTCTGGTGCTATAGGCTCATTGCAAAACCTCAGCTAAAATAAAAAGTAGGAAAATATAGAGAAACCTGAAGTCTACCTTAAAATTCTAAATGTGCACTCACATGGCTATGCAAATGTAAATTAGTACATTCATATTTGCACACAAAAGATTATATAATAAACAATCTACATAATAATAGAAAACATAATTCAATATCACATATAAATCATCATATATAAATCATCAATAAATTTTCATTTTTATTGAATGAAGTAGTTAAATATAATTCTCTTGGAAAATAACAGCATACTAAAAAGAGAGAATGAATTGTTTAATCACACGAAAATATACATTTCTCAAACTGGTCTCTCTGAAGATCAAAAAAAAATGGGAAGAAATGAAAGACCTCAGTGGAATATGTGATGGTGTGCTCAATAAAATAGGAACATAAAGTCAAAAGGGAAAAACTGAGTTTTCAAAACAATAGAATATACTTAAATAAATGGACAAATAAAGCAATCTAGAATTTCATAGCATTTTATTTAATCACAAAATTAAATACCTTCTGTACTTATTCAAGACATTAGTAAAATGCAAAGGTAAAACAAAATGTGTATTTTGTGAAGAATTTCAAATTATATATAATAAAGGATTAACAACACCAAAAGCAAACATCTAAGAAGTAATATATGAACTTAGCAGGTTGTATTTATTAATATATGTATATATTTATATGCATGTGGAAACAATTAACAATAAACAGAATCTAAAATTGAAAAGAACACCCGGGGGGATTGGAGGGAGGAAAGGAAAGGGATAAGAGAAAGTAAATTATAATCATAAGACTAAAAGTAAATGATATACACTTTGTCAGAAATGATAGTGAAGCTACTCATATTGCTCATAAACAACAAAATTCAGAACTCCAACTTTATTCAGCAATTCAACATGAAATATAAAAAAAGAATACACTTTCAATATTTTGAGATATTTATAATTCCTTAATTTGCACATTGAAATATTTCTCATATATAATATTATCAAAAATTCATAAACATAAATCAATTTAAAGAATTTGTCAGTTCAGTGAGTATGAAAGAAGTATTGTTTGAAATGGTATCTTAATATAGTAAAGGAATTTTAATCCAGCAAATGGCTACTCTGGCCATGGATCATATATTTGGCAGGAATGCAGATGTACCACATATCTTTAAAACCCCTGGCTGAAATACATAACTTTGATCCTTCTAGGTGGAATACAGATGTCTGTAGTACACACCTTTAATCCCAAACAATGATATCTAATTGAGGGGCAGACAAATTGATGAACCACTGGAAGATTTGATAGAATGATACATATATAGGATATGTCTTGCACTCAGGAGGAGAGGACAGGAAAGAGAGGCTACTTCAAGACCAAACAGGGAAAGAAACTCCAATTCAATTCAACTCAATTGTGCTCAGTTCAGGTCAGAGCAGTTCAATGGGTTTCAGAGCCTGAATTTTCAAGCAGAGTAATTTAGTTAGAAGCCAAGGGAAGTTTTTTGGGTCAGTTAAGTAAACTATCATATCATCTGCAAATAATGATAGTTTGACTTATTTCTTTCCAATTTGTATCCCTTTGACTTCCTTATGTTGTCTAATTGCTCTCGCTAGAACTTCAAGTACTATATTGAAAAGATATGGAGAGAGAGAGGGCAGGCATGTCTATTCCCTGATTTTAGTGGGATTGCTTCAAGTTTCTCTCCATTTATTTTGATGTTGGCTACTGGTTTGCTGTAGATTGCTTTTACTATGTTTAGGTATGGGCCTTGAATTCCTGCTCTTTCCATGACTTTTAGCATGAAAGGATGCTGAATTTTGTCGAATGCTTTTTCAGCATCTAATGAGATGACCATGTGGTTTTTTTCTATTAGTTTGTTTATGTAGTGGATTACATTGATGGATTTCCGTATGTTGAACCATCCCTGCATCCCCAGAGAACTTCTACAGCTGATAAACAACTTCAGCAAAGTGGCTGGTTATAAAATTAACTCAAGCAAATCAGTAGCTTTCTTGTACTCAAAGGACAAGCAGGCTGAGAAAGAAGTTAGGGAAATAACACCCTTCACAATAGCCACAAACAAAATAAAGTACCTTGGCGTAACTCTAACCAAACAAGCAAAAGATCTGTATGACAGGAACTTCAAGTACTTGAAGAAAGAAATCGAAGAAGACCTCAGAAGATGGAAAAATATTTCTTGCTCCTGGATTGGCAGGATCAATATAGTAAAAATGGCCATCTTACCAAAAGCAATATACAGATTCAATGCGATCCCCATCAAAATCCCAACTCAATTCTTTATAGATCTAGAAAGAGCAATTCTCAAATTCATCTGGAGCAACAAAAAACCCAGGATAGCTAAAAGTATTCTCAACAATAAAAGGACTTCTGGGGGAATCAATATCCCTGACCTTAAACAGTACTACAGAGCAATTGTGTTAAAAACTGCATGGTATTGGTACAGCAACAGGCAAGTGAATTAATGGAATAGGATTGAAGACCCAGAAATTAACCCACAGACTATGGTCACTTGATCTTTGATAAAGGAGCCACAACCATCCAGTGGAAAAAAGATAGTCTTTTCAACAAATGGTGCTGGTTCAACTGGAGGTCAACATGCAGAAGAATGCAAATTGACCCACTCTTATCTCCTTGCACTAAGATCAACTCCAAGTGGATCAAGGACCTCCACATAAAACCAGACACACTGAAACTATTAGGAAAGAAACTTGGGAAGACCCTGGAGGACATAGGCACAGGGGGAAAATTCCTGAATAGAACACCAATAGCTTATGCACTAAGATCAAGAATTGACAAATGGGACCTCATAAAATTACAAAGTTTCTGCAAGGCAAAGGACACTGTCAGAAGGACAAAACGACAACCAACAAAGTGGGAAAAGATCTTCACCAACCCCACATCCAACAGAGGGCTAATATCCAATATATACAAAGAACTCAAGAAGTTAGACCCCAAAGAACCAAATAACCCTATGAAAAAATGGGGCACAGAGCTAAACAAAGAATTTTCACCAGAAGAAATTCAGAGGGCTGAGAAACACCTTAAGAGATGTTCAACATCGTAAGTCATCAGGGAAATGCAAATCAAAACAACCCTGAGATTCCACCTCACACCAGTCAGAATGGCTAAGATTAAAAACTCAAGAGACAACAGGTGCTGGCGAGGATTTGGAGAAAGAGGAACACTCCTCCCCTGTTGGTGGGATTGCAAAATGGTAAAACTGCTCTGGAAATCAGTGTGGCGGTTCCTCAGGAAATTGGGCATGTTCCTTCCAGAGGACCCTGGCATACCACTCCTGGGCATATACCTAGAGGATTCCCCTGCATACAATAAAGACACATGCTCCACTATGTTTATAGCAGCCTTGTTTATAATAGCCAGAAATTGGAAGGAGCCCAAATATCCCTCAAAGGAGGAATGGATACAGAAAATGTGGTAAATTTATACATTGGAATACTACTCAGCAATTAAAAATAATGAATTCATGCAATTTGTAGGTAAATGGTTAGACCTGGAAAATATCATCCTGAGTGAGCTAACCCAATCACAAAAGAATACACATGAAATGCAATCATTGATAAGTGGATATTAATGAGCCCAGAAGCCCTAAATTCTCAAGGCACAATTAAATTAGCAAGTCAAATGATTCCCAAGAAGAAAGGAGAGGACCCTGGGCCTGGAAAGATTGGATCCAGTTTTGTAGAGAAACTGTGGGGGGAGGGGGAATGATTGGGGAATAGTTGGGGGGGAGAGGAACTATGGGACATAGGGAGGGGGGAACTGGAAAGGGGAAAGCCTTTGGAATGTAAACATAGAATATAGAAAATTAAAAAAAATAATTATAAATCAAAAAAAAAAAAAAAAGAAGCCAAGGGAAGACCATTTGAATCAGTGGCTCAGGAAAGAGTTTTAACCAAAACAGCGAAATTAAACCAGCCAGCAAGAGTTCAGAAAGATATTTTCTAGTTCCACCAATTTGCCTAAGAATTTCATGAATTCATTGTTATTAATAGCTGAGTAGTATTCCATTGTGTAAATATACCACATTTTCTGTATCCATTCCTCCCTTGAGGGACATTTGGGTTCTTTCCAGCTTCTGGTTATTAGAAATAGGGCTGCTATGAACATAGAGGAGAATGTGTCCTTATTACATGCTGGGGAATCCTCTGGGTATATGCCCAGGAGCAGTTATAGTGGGGTCTTCTGGTGGGAAAATATTTAGCTCTGTATCCCATTTTTAATAGGGTTATTTGCCTCTCTAGAGTCTAATTCTTGAGTTCTTTGTATATATTGGATATTAGCCCTCTGTTGGATGTAGAGTTGGTAAAGTTCTTTTCCCAATTTGTTCGTTGCCATTTTGTCCTATTGACAGTGTCCTTTGCCTTAGAGAGAAACATTGTAATTTTATGAGGTCCCATTTGTCAATTTTTGATCTTAGAGCATAAGCTATTGGTGTTCTGTTCAGGAAATTTTGTCCTGTGCCCATGTGCTCAAGGGTCTTCCCCACTTTCTTTTCTATTAGATTCAGTGTATCTGGTTTTATGTGGATGTCCTTGATCCACTTAGACTTGAGCTTTGTACAGGGAAATAAAAATGGAACAATTTGCATCCTTCTACATGTTGACTTCCAGTTGACCCAGCACCATTTGTTGAAAATGCTGTCTTTTTTCACTGGATCCTTTTTCAAAGATCAAGTGACCATAGGTGTGAGAGTTCATATTTGTGTCTTTTATTCTATTCCATTGATCTTGCTGCCTGTCTCTGTACCATAATAAAAGTATTAACTTTAAACTTATTTTTAAATTATATTTGAACTACACATAAATCATATTGTTTATAAGAAAATATTTGGGTCCTAAGGACACAGTTGTACCACTCTTTGGCATATAACTAAAAGATACTCCAACATATAAAAAAGACACATGCTCTACTATGTTCATAGCAGTCTTATTTTAAATAGCCAGAAGCTGGAAAAAAACCCAGATGTCCCTCAACAGAAGAATGGATAAGAAAATGTCGTACATTTATGCAATGAAGTATGACTCATCTATTAAAAACAATGAATTCATGAAATTCATAGGCAACTGGATGGAACTAGAAAATATTATCCTGAGTGAGGTAACCCAATCACAAAAGAACGCACATGGTATGTACCCACTAACAAGTTGATGTTAGACAAAAGAGAAAGCACGGAATACCCACAATCCAACTCACAGACCGAATGAAAACCAAGAAAAAAGAAGATAACACCAAAGTGTGGATGCTACAGTACTACTCAGTAGTGGGAAGAGAATAATCTAGGGGAAAAAGAGGGAGACAGGAATCTTGGAGTAAGAAAGGAGTGAGAGGGAAAAAAGTGGTGCAGTTCAGGTACAGAAGGTCAGACATTCGAAAGGCAGTATATAGCAGTGGGGGGAAGGGAAACTGGGGGTTTCCAGAATGCCAGGGACCAAGAGGTTCCCAAGGACCCAACAGAAAGGATATTAGCAGAAAGACACAACAAAGGGAAGAGAGAACCTCTAGAGATTATATCTAGTAGATAGGCAAGGTCCCTCACTGAAATTGGGGCCACACACCCACCTCAAAAAAATTAATTCAGAATTCCTTCTGTCAAAAGGAAATGCAGGAACAGAGTGGAGACTGAAGGAAAGGTCACACAGAGACTGGCCCACCTGGGGTTGCATCCTATCTGCAGACACCAAAACTAGACACTATTGTTGATGCCAAGACATGCTTTGCTGTTAGGAGCCTGGTATAGCTGTTCGCTGAGAGGCTCTACTAGAGCCTGAAGAATGCAGATGTAGATGCATGCAGCCAAACATTGGACTGAGCACTGGGACCCCAATAGAGAAGTTAGAGATAAGGCAATGACTGAAGAAACTGAAGGGGTTTAAAACCCCATAGGAAGGACAACAACCAACCAGACACTCCAAACCCCCAGGGACTAAGCCACCAACCAAAGAATCCACATGGATGGACCCATGGCTCTAGCAGGATATTTACCAGAGGTTTGCCTAGTTGGCCATCAATAGGAGGACAGCCCCTTGGTCCTGTGAAGGCTTGATGACCCAGGGTAAGGAAATATAAGATCAAAGAGTCAGGAGTGGATGAGTCGGGGAGCATCCTCATAGAGGCAGGGAGAGGAGATAGGGGGGTTTGTGGAGGAGAAACTGGGAAGGGGCAAAACATTTGAAATGTAAATAAATGAAATAACCAATAAAATAAAAGAAAATAATTTTAAAATATAAAATAAAATATTTGAAGAAACTAACTATTAAAAGTGCAAAGAATATATTACAAAACTTTATATGTTGTTTACCAATAGCAGAAACTGTTTGAAGATACAGCAGAGAAACTAAAATAATGTCTGCCTCATTTTTTATGGAAAATTTTAACATGCATGAAAACACTGATTTCAGTAAAGATTCCAAGAAATTAAAAAACATATATGTATATCAGAAAATATAATTTAGAATTCCCACCATTTCAATTAGGATATAAAAACAACCTACTTAACATATTCTGAATGACAAAAAGCAAACAAACCCCTAAAACTTCAAAAGGGCATAAAAAGTAAGAATACTGTGCATTAGTAAATTGGTGTCTGGGAAGACAAAACTTTTATATCACAACCAAATTCTAATCACTTGTTGTTAAAGCAATTACACTTAAAGTTAAATGATACAGAAAATTAAAATAAAGACTTCAAAACTATGATATCTGCACTTATGTGAAAGTCTAACAAATATTGCAAATTATAGAAACAAGTAAAATATTAAAAATAAAAACATTTTAAAATATTATTTGATATTAGGAAAGTCTCAGTGGATGGGGCATTTTCTTCCATTATTTGTGAAAAATAATATGATGGCACTATTTTATAAAGAACATGCCTATTGTATGTGTGATTTATATTCTTAATGTAATAATTAAGCCTTTAGAAATTTCCACAAAAGACTTAATTCAAGAGGCAAGAATACATATGCAGGTCATTCTTTGAAATAGTAGCTCTAATAACAGAAAAGTGGAAATATACTAAATGTTAAACATTAAGAAAATGAAGAAGTTAATATCTATTCATGAGATGGAATTTTATATTATTATTATTGATAATGCATCCAGAGATATTTGTATAGCATTGGAAATAATCATAATCAATAAAATAGTTTTATATGTGTTTTTATTCTAATTTATACATATTTTGAAAAGAAAATCTACAATTTCTATAAACTTACATACTGTGAAGAAAATGCACAGAACTTGAATAAAACCAAACTGAACAAAATGGTTATGTTCAGGTATTTTCACACAATAAATATTTTCTGCATAAATCATAGCCTTTAATACTTATAAAATTACTTATTTGTTTCAAAATGTTTGGAACATGTGTGGTAGTCTAACAATTATTTTTAGTTGCTCATTTCAATGACATTGTAGGAATTTAACTGGCTATACTACTCTATTATTTATCATGCTTTGAGTCTGTGTCTAATATGTAATGTTTCCAAATTGTGAATATCAATATGAAATAATACCCTTTTCTCTATTATATACAAACTTACCAGAGGAAAAGAAATTATTTGAAGTAATATAGTATATCACAGGACGAAATTGTTCCCTGATAGCCACAATGTATTCTTAAGTAAGGTATGATAAATTATTAAATATCAAATAAATTGCAACTCAAGTCAACAATTTAATAATCTCATCAATTGAATAAACATACTTTTCATAGATTTGAAAACTATATATCTATGTTTACAAGAAATTGGTCACTAACATATGGCCAATGGATGAAACTTCAGACTATCATACTGAGTTAGGCAACCTAGTCCCTAAAAGATAACCATGGTATGTACTCACTATAAGTGCATATTAACCATAAAATACAGAATACCCATGCTATATCACATAAACTCAAAGATGCTAAACAAGAAGAAAGGCACAAGTAAGGATACTTGAATCTCGCTAAGAAGGAGAAATAAAATAGTCATAAGAGGCAGATGGAGGGAGGGAACTGGGAGGAAAAACGGATGGGGAGGGAAATGTAGGTGTTCAGAATCAGGTATCAGCAGGACAGAAAGATTTCCATATGCCCATGAGAATGAATTGAAATCTGCCACTGATAAGAGTAGGGAAGTGGGGTTGCATCTCCAGAATGAAACAGAGACCTGGGATAAGGGAGGCACCCATGAATGAATGGAGTGAGCCAAGCTTTGAACCACAGCATTGGGATATGAAACCTGAAGAGACTACTCCTATAGACAGGCAGAAGTCATAGTGGAGCAAAGGGACACCAACCCTCCTACAAAATTTGAACCAAAATTTATCTACTCTACAAGAAATGTAGGGGTGGATGATGGAAAGAGACTAATGGCATGGTCAACCAATATCTGGCCTAATTTGAGACTCATCCTATATACAAGCACCAATCCTTGACGCTCTTAATGACATTACTCAATTATGCTTGCTGACAGGAGTCTAGTATGGCTGTCCTCTGATAGGTTCTACACAGCTTCTGACTTAGACAGATGCAGACATCCAGAGATAAAATTTGGATGGAGCTTGGCAACTCTTATGGAAGAATATGGGGAAGGACTGTAGAATGGAACCTTGGGGCTCTCAAAATCTGAAACACCAAGCAAAGAACATACATAGGCTGGACCTTGGCCTCCCCACACATATATAATGCATGTGCACCTTGCTCTCCATGTGTTTCCCAAGCAACTGGGGCTGTGGTTGCCACAAAAACTGTTGCCTGTATGTAGTATATATTCTATCTCGGATGTCTTGTCTGGACTCAGTTGTGGAGGATGTGCCTAGCCCTGCAGAGACTTGATGTGCCAGGACTGAGGGATACACAGAGGGTCTCCACCTGCTCAAAGGAAAAGGGGAGGAGAAAAGGGTTGGATTATGGAAGTGAGTAAACAGAAGAGGGGCAGTGAGGGTGATATAAAGTAGATACATTTTTTAAATATTGAATATTTTATTGCTCTTGTGTCATTAAATAGCAAGGAAAGTATCAGATCAGGAAAGGACACAGACATTCAGGAAGGAGACACTGATGCTGATTTAGAAACAATTTAGGAAGTGACTTAACAAAATAAAAAAAACCTGATTTTGTTTTCAAAATGTCAAAGTGAGGAAAAGCAACAGTTCTGACCTTTTTAATTACATGAGAATGTCAATTTGACATATACTTATAGTTTCTTTCTAATTAAGAAAAATATTTTCTTCTCATTAGAACCATATATTAAAAATGTTTCTTAGATGTCAGTTAAGTAATATGTGTATGTGTAGCTATTCCATTTTTAAAAGAAACTATGAATTTATATATTAAAACATCTTAACTAAAACATCACAGAAAGACGACCTACATGTGAATGTCTGTCATCCCAGAAATTCAGGGGCTGAAAAAGAAGAATCATGAATTCACAAATTCCTAGGTCTGTATTAAAATTTAAGTATAGTCTGGACTATAAAGAAAATAACCCGTTAAATAAAGAAACAAAAAAAAAAGTTCTGGTGATATAATTCCTGGCTGGAGTCCTGGTCTATATAGCATAATCAAGGTTATTAGTTGAATTATTCTTCAACACTACCCAAATAATGAAAAAAAAGTTAATGGTGAGTTGCAAAATTCTCTTCCTCTTAAGTATGTAGATACTGTCAAATAATAATAGTAATGATAATAATAATAATAATGATAATTCATGCATGCATGCATACATACATACATACATACAATTTTTTGTGAAAAATGCAGAATTCAGGTAAATAGATCCTGGCTCTGAGAGGTATATGTAATCAGCTACAATCCCTGAGTGAATGAGAATTGTGGTATAGTCACTCACCATAATCACTTTTTCCATTTTGGTATGATGTATGCAAAATATATACCCAAGGAGTTCTATGGGATGCAAAAGATAACACAAAAGTATTTTTTAATCTTTTGCTATAAGCAACAGATCTCTCTCATGCTTGAATCAAAGTTCTAATATCACAAAAATTCTAACAATAGACAGCCAAGTTTGAGGTCATTGAGAACAAATTATGTTTATACTCACTTAGCTTCATCTCTGACTTGGTATGCAGCAAGTGAAAAGAATATTTTTGCTTAGCTTCTTTCCAAGTTTAAAAACAATGAAAACTCATATCTTTCAGGGTTTGAAAAAGAAAAGCTGCTTAAAGAATGGTTGCCTATTTGAGCTGTTATAGAGCATTGACAAAGCCTGGCATACTCTAGATGTCTAGGAATTACCAGGACCATAGAAAGCTATCCAATTGCTACAGCTGCTTTAGAAATCCTTTTAGGGTAGACAGGCCAGTTTTAGAATGTTTTCCTGTTCTTGTTTGTTTGTTTTTCTTTTTGCTTCTTATGTGATTTTTGTTTGCTTGTTTCTTTGTTTGTTTACTATCCACATCATTGCCCAGCTCCCTAGAATGTAATAAAGTTTATAGTGCATCTAAAAAAATCTTCATATTTTGGGATGGATCCTTGAGGAGCCATTTTCTGTTTTATTGAACTACTATGGCTAGACTGCACTAAGCATAATTTCAGAATTTCAAAGGGCTCTGTATTTTGTGCTTCCTATCTCTTTTCCATCATGTGCATATTAATTACCTATTTTTTAAAAATATATGATTCTGTTTTAGCAGATATGGAGGAGGCTGTGGAATCTTCAATCTCCTGCAAGCTATCAGACAGTGTCATTTCCCCTGGTTTGCACTGTGACAGACAAGAGGTGATGACAATCTTCAGTGTCTTAAAAACAAACTTAAGAGTTCAGTTTAGAGTCAAAGATTAAGTACAAGAATTCATTATCTTCTCTGTGTAGATAAATATGCCTCTATATCTTATTCTTTTTTTTTTTTTTTTTTTTTTTAGTTTTTTCGAGACAGGGTTTCTCTGTGTAGCCCTGGCTGTCCTGGAACTCACTCTGTAGACCAGGCTGGCCTCGAACTCAGAAATCCGCCTGCCTCTGCCTCCCAAGTGCTGGGATTAAAGGCGTGCGCCACCACCGCCCGGCAACTATATCTTATTCTTATTTTTTAGGAATGAAAGTTTTCATTTATTTGTTTTACTTGCTGTGTTTTGTATTTTTTTTCTTTTCCTTAGCCTAACCATTTTATTTATTTGTTATATTCCAGATTTTATTCATTGGCCCACCCTCCAACTGTTCCATATCCCATACTTCCTCCACAACCCCTGTCTACATGAGGATGTCCCCATTACCCAACTGCACGTACCTGGCCTCTAAACACCCTGAGGCCTCCAGTCTCTAGAAGGTTAGGTGCATCAACTCTGAATGAACAGTGTTCCATAAGTCCTCTGCTATATATGTGTTGGGGGCCTCATATCAGCTGGTATATGCTTCTTGTTTGGTGGTCCAGTGTTTGATAGATCTTGGGGGTTCAGGTTAATTGAGACAGATGGTCTTCCTTCAGCTTTTTTCCTCAGATGTCCTAAAACAGAAGAATGGATTCAGAAAATGTGGTTCATTTACACAATGGAATAGTACTCAGTTATTGAGGACAAGGACATCCTGAGTTTTGCAGGCAAATGGATTGAACTAGAATATATCATCCTGAGTGAGGTAACTCAGACCCAAAAGGACATATATGGTATGTGCTCACTAATAAGTGGATTTTAGCCAAAAACAAATGCACAGAATATCCAAGATACAGTCTGAAGAACTCAAAAAGGTGAACAAACTGAAGGGTTCAAGTGAGAATTCCTCAGTCCCACTTGGGAGGGAGAAGAAAACAATCACATGGGAGGGACCTGAGAGGGAATGGATGGTGGGGTGGGGAGGGAGAAGGGAACCTGATCTGGTATTGGGTGATGGAAAAGGACTGAAGCCTTGAGGGCCAGCAGAAAGAATGGAAACAGGCCTTTATACCTAATTCATGATGAGTAACTTTTTGTTGAGGTGAGAAAATGAATAAAAAGTTAAAAAAATAATGGCTGAAATTTTCCTAAACATGATGAAAAATGAATATCCATAAGCAAGGTGAATATTTGGTATCAATAGTATGAGTGCAGTGGTCTAAATGAAGATATTTCAATAAAAAAAGAGAAGAATTGTTTGGTGACCAATAGTGACAGCAGACCAGTAGCCAACATCAAGGTAAATGGAGAAAAACTTGAAGCAATCCCACTAAAATCAGGGACTAGACAAGTCTGTCCCCTCTCACCATATCTCTTCAATATAGTACTTGAAGTACAGTGGAGGAGTGTTCCTCTTTCTCCACATCCTCACCAGCATTTGTTGTCTCTTGAGTTTTTAATCTTAGCCATTCTGACTTGTATGAGGTGGAATCTCAGTGTTGTTTTGATTTGCATTTCCCTGATGACTAATGATGTTGAACATCTCTTAAGGTGTTTCTCGGCCATCCGAATTTCTTCTGGTGAAAATTCTTTGTTTAGCTCTGTACCCCATTTTTTGATAGGGTTATTTGGTTCTTTGCGGTCTAAGTTCTTGAGTTCTTTGTATATATTGGATATTATCCCTCTGTCAGATGTGGGGTTGGTGAAGATCTTTTCCCACATTGTTGGTTGCCGTTTTGTCCTTCTGACAGTGTCCTTTGCCTTGCAGAAACTGTAATTTTATGAGGTCCCATTTGTCAATTCTTGATCTTTGTGCGTAAGCTATTGGTCTTCTGTTCAGGAACTTTTCCCATGTGCCCATTTCCTCCAGTGTCTTTCCAAGTTTCTTTTCTAAAGGAGGAATGGATACAGAAAATGTGGTATATTTATACAAAGGAATACTACTCAGCAATTAAAAATAATGAATTCATGCAATTTGTAGGCAAATGGTTAGACCTGGAAAATATCATCCTGAGTGAGTTAACCCAATCACAAAAGAATACACATGAAATGCAATCACTGATAAGTGGATATTAATGAGCCCAGAAGCCCTAAATACTCAAGGCACAATTAGCAAGTCAAATGATTCCCAAGAAGAAGAAAGGAGAGGACCCTGGGCCTGTAAAGATTGGATCCAGTTTTGTAAAGAAACCCTGGGGGGAGGGGGAATGATTGGGGAATAGTTGGGGGGGAGAGGAACTATGAGAAATATGGTGGGGGGGGGACTGGGAAAGGGGAAAGCCTTTGGAATGTAAACATAGAATACAGAAAATAAAAATTAAAAAACAAAACAAAAACAAAAACTGCATGGTATTGGTTCAGTGACAGAGAGGCAGATCAATGGAATAGGATCGAAGACCCAGAATTGAACCCACAATATCTATGGCCAATTGATCTTCGACAAAGGAGCTGAAAACATCCAGTGGAAAAAAGATAGCCTTTTCAACAGATGGTACTGGCTCAACTGGAGGTCAACGTTCAGAAGAATGAGAATTGATCCACTCTTATCTCCTTGCACTAAGCTCAACTCCAAGTAGATCAAGGACCACCACATAAAACCAGACACACTAAAACTAATAGAAAAGAAACTGGGAAAGACCCTTGAGGACATTGGCTCGGGGGGAAAATTCCTGAACAGAACACCAGTTGCTTATGCTCTAAGAGCAAGAATAGACAAATGGGACCTCATAAAATTACAAAGTTTCTGTAAGGCAAAAGACACTGTCAAAAGGATAAATCTGCAACCAACAAATTGGGAAAAGATCTTCATCAACCCCACATCCGACAGAGGGCTATTATCCAATGTATACTAAGAACTCAAGAGGTTAGACCCCAGAAAATCAAATAACCCTTTCCAAAAATGGGGTACAGAGCTAAACAGAAACTTTTCACCTGAAGAAATTCGGATGGCTGAGAAACACCTTAAAAAATGTTCAACATCATTAGTCATTAGGGAAATGCAAATCAAAACAACTCTGAGATTTCACCTCACACCAGTCAGAATGGCTAAGATTAAAAACTCAGAAGACATCAGGTGTTGGCGAGGATGTGGAGAAAGAGGAACACTCCTCCTCTGCTGGTGGGAATGCAAGCTGGTATAACCACTCTGGAAATCAGTCTGGCGGTTCCTCAGAAAACTGGATGTGATACTTCTGGAGGACCCAGCCATACCACTCCTGGGAATATACCCAGAAGATTCCCCAGCATGCAATAAGGATATATGCTTCACTATGTTCATAGCAGCCTTATATATAATAGCCAGAAGCTGGAAAGAACCCAGATGTCCCTCAACAGAGGAATGGATACAAAAAATGTGATATATATACACTATTCAGCCATTAGAAACAATGAACTCATGAAATTCTTAGAGAAATGGATGGACCTGGAGAACATCATACTAAGTGAGGTGACCCAGTCTCAAAAGAATACCCATGGTATGCAGTCACTGATAAGTGGATATTGGCCTAGACTCTTGGAACACCAAAGACACAAATCACATACCAAGTGATATCTGACAAGAAAAAGCGGTGGACACTGGTGCTAGAATGTACCAAAGCATCATTGTGGGGGAGTACAAGAACAGGGAGTTGGGAGGGGGTGGATGAGGGAGCAGGGGGAGGGAAAAGGGCATGTGGGACCTTTGGAGGGTGGGGAACCAGAAAAAGGGAAATGAATTGTAAATATAGAATATATCCAATAAAAAAAGACTATACTACCCATGTGTAAGGTAATATAATTGAATGCCTATACTGAATGCACAAAACTATAAAAATTAACTAATTTTCTACACACTATACTTCTAATACATTCCTCCTCACAGTAAATTTACAAATCAAATATCATAAGTAATTAGCAACACTTTGTAGAAGTGAATATAATAATATCACCAAATGTGACTATTGCCTTTTCTTCTATTTCCTTCAAAATTATCTTACTGCACAGTTATCATATTCCTTTTTCCTTGGATAGAAGATAATAGACAATCTATATAATGGATTCAAAATAGCTTATTAAAAGCAAGGAACCTTGGTGTGCTTCTTAGAAAATTATAATTAAATATCTGCAAAGAACTACTCATTATTTTCAGTGACTTGTAGAAAATGGTTGACTTTAGTAGTTACAATAAAAATATTTGGAAAAAACCCACAGAGTTACAGAATTGTAGAAGATTTACCAGGATTAGCCTAATGACAAATAGATGGTAGGATAACAAAGAAATGTTGTATCAAATAAATAAGGAATACAGAAAGTATAAGTAGTTCAGAAGTCAGTTTAGAAGGGCAGACTTAATTCACCCAATCTCTTATCTGCACAATGGGGTAGGATAGATATGCTTTGAACTTTCCAATGCTTTTGTAGCACTGATTTTTGAAGTGGTCCCCTCTAGGCTTTCTTCTTTGGAAATAAAATAAAAGCACCTTCATTTTCATTTCTATAGAAATTAACATCATATATTACTATTTCCCCTCTAACACTGGGGACATGTTGCTTAGTGAAAGAGGACTAAGCAGGCACACATGATAAGGAGAGGGAACTTGATTTCAGAATAGCATTGTTATCAATATGGATTAAGGGTAGTCTGATACATGTTACCCATATAGCATATATAATTCTTGCATGAACATGTTTCCATAAAAAGCAAAGGATACTGTCAATAGGACAAAATGACAACCAACAAATTGGGAAAATATCTTCATGAATTCTACATCTGACATAGGGCTAATATCCAATATGTACAAAGGAATCAAGAAGTTAGACTCTGGAGAAACAAACAACCCTATTAAAAATGGGTGTAGAGCTAAAGAAAGAATTCTCAACTGAGGAATACTGGACTGCTGAGAAACACCTAAAGAAATGTTCAACATCCTTAATCATCAGGGAAATGCAAATCAAAACAACCCTGAGAATTCACCTCACACCAGTAAAAAATGCTAAATCCAAAAACTCAGGGGACAGCAGATGCTGGAGAGGATGTGGAGAAAAGGAATACTCCTCAATTGTTGGTGGGATTGCAAGCTAGTACAACCACTCTGGAAATCAGTCTGGCAGTGCATCAGAAAATAGGACATGCCTGAGGACCCAGTTATACCACTCCTGGGAATATACCCAGAAGATGCTCCAACATGTAATAAGGACACATGCTACACTATGTTCATAGCAGCCTTATATATAATAGCCAGAAGCTGGAAAGAACCCAGATGTCCTTCAACAGAGGAAAGAATACAGAACATGTGATATATTTACACAATGGAATACTACTTAGCTATTAAAAGCAATGAATTCATGAAATTCTTAGGCAAATGGATGGAAATAGAAAATATAATCCTGAGTGAGGTAACCCAATCACAAAAAACACAAATGGTATGCACTCACTGATGAGTGGATATTAGCCCAAAAGCTCGGAATACCCCAGATACAATTCACAGACCACATAAAACTCAAGAATAATGAAGACTAAAGTGTGGATACTTCGGTCCTTCTAAGAAGAGGGATTGAAATGCCCGTGGCTCACAGCCAACCAATGGACTGAGCATAGGGTCCCCAATATAGGAACTAGAGATAGCACTCAAGGAGCTGAATAGTTTTGCAACACTATAGAAGGAACAATAATATGTACCAACCAGTACCCCCCAGAGCTCCCAGGGACTAAACCACCAACCAAAGAGTGCATATGGAGGGACCATGGCTCCAGCTACATATGTTACAGAGGATGGCCTTTTCATACATCAATGAGAAGAGAGGCCATTGTTCATGTGAAGGATCAATGCCCCAGTGTAGGGGAATGCCAGGTCAGGAAAGTGAGAATGGGGATTGGTAAGCAGGGGGAGGGAGCGTGGGATGGGTTTTTTTGGGGGGGAGGGGGTGGGAGGTAACAAGCGAAGAGGATAACATTTGAAATGTAAATAAAGCACATATCTAAAAATATACAAAATTAACTTAAACACATTGCAGCAGCAGCCAGTCCATGTTTACATGTGAGGAAAGTGTCAGAGAGCTAAATAAGATATGCTCATATGTTCTAAGCATGATATGGTAATGTATGAAAATATAAAAAGCCATATTAATTTCTGAACTTTGTTCATTTAAGTAATTTTTTTCAAGACAGAGACAGGTTTCTCTGTATAGCCCTGGCTGTCCTGAAACTCACTCTGTAGACCAGGTTGGTGTTGAACTCAGAAATCCATCTGCCTCTGCCTCCCAAGTGCTAGGATTAAAGGCATGTGCCACCACTGCCTGGCTCATTTAAGTAATTTACTAAGCAAGGTAAAATAAAATTAAAACTGTATAAAAATTGAAGAATTACACATTTTAATGTGACTTTAGCTATTATTGGATTTCTAACAGTGTCATTATACTTAAAAATTCTATAAGTCTAGAATTTTACATTTAAAAATTTTGCCTTTGGTTAGTTTAGTATAATTAGCTCCAGTTGCCAAAAATAAAACTGTATACAAAGGTGTATAGTATACTAGACAGTATTTATGGAACACATGGAAGTCAGAAATGATAAACAATCATGTTTCTTGAGAAAAAATAATTTCTATATTTTCAAATATATCCCCTGAAATGAAGCAAAAATAAACACCATCTCTGTGATGTTTAGCATTTGTTATCAATTTGGTTGGATTGAGAACTTATTAGATTAGTGAAACACAACTCTGCCTATATCTATAAAGGTGTGTGCAGGCAGACATAACTATGAGCTGAAGAACTGACTTCAATGAGACTGGCATGCTCATAGATGTACTCAATTGAGAATTCTGTTTAGCTCTATACCCAATTCTTTAATAAGATTATTTAGTTCTCTGGATTCTAACTTCTTGAGTGCTTTGTATATATTGGATATTAACCCTCTATCAGATGTAGGATTGATAAAGAACTTTTCCCAATTTGTTGCTTGCTGTTTTGTCCTTCTGACAATGTCCTTTGCCTTACAGAAGCTTTGCAATTTTATGAAGTCCCATTTGCTAATTCTTGACCTTAAAGCATAAACTATTGGTGTTCTTTCTATTCAGGAAAATTTCCCCGATGCCAATGAGCTCCATGTTCTTCCCCACTTTCTCTTCCATTATATTCAGTGTATCTGGGTTTATGGTGAAGTTCTTGATCCACTTAGACATGAGCTTTGTACAGGGAGATAAAAATGGATCCTACTATATGTTGACTGCCAGCTGACCCAGGACCATTTGTTGAACATGCTTTCTTTTTTCCACTGGATCCTTTTTCAAAGATCAAGTGACCATAGGCATGAGGGTTCATTTCTCGGTCTTAAATTCTATTCTACTGATTCTCCTGCTTGTCACTATACCAAAATCATGCAGTTTTTATTACTGTTGCTCTGTAGTATAGCTTGAGATCAGGGATGGTGATTCAGTCAAAAGTTCTTTTATTGTTGAGAATAGTTTTTGCTATTCTGGGTTTTTTGTTATTCCAGATAAATTTAGAAATTGCTCTTTCTGATAAGTGGATATTAAAGAGCCCAGAAGCTCTGAATACTCAAGGCACAATTAGTAAATCAAATGATTCCCAAGAAGAAGGAAGGAGAGGACACTGGTCCTGAAAATACTGGTTCCAGTTTTGCAGGAGAGTACCAGAACAGAGGAAGGGTTGGGGGTGATTGGGGAATGGGAGGGATAAGAGGACTTATGGGACATATGGTGAGGGGGGAACTGGGAAAGGGGAAAGCCTTTGGAATGTTAACAAAGAATATAGAAAAATTAAAAAAAGTCACATAAAAATGAAATTGCTCTTTCTAAGCCTATGGAGAATTGAGTTGGAATTTTGATGGGGATTGAACTGAATCTGTAGATTTCTTTAGGTAAGATGGCCATTTTTATTATATTAACACTGCTAACCCATGAGCATGGAAGATCTTTCCATCATCTGAGATCTTCTTTAATTTCTTTCTTCATAGACTTGAAGATTTTGTCATACAAATCTTTCACTTGCTTGGTTAGAGTCACACCAAGGTATTTTATATTATTTGTGACTATTGTGAAGGGTGTCATTTCCCTAATTTCTTTCTCAGCCTCTTTATTCTTTGAGTATAGGAAGGCTACTGATTTGTTTGAGTTAATTTTATATCCAGCCACACTGCTGAAGTTGTTTATCAGGATTAGAAGTTCTCTGGTGGAATTTTTGGGGTCACTTAAGTATACTATCATATCATCTGCAAACAGTGATACTTTGAATTCTTCCTTTCCAATTTGAATCCCTTGACCTCCTCTTGTTGACTAATTGCTCTGTTTTGGACTTTAAGTACTATATTGAACAGGTAGGGAAAGAGTGGACAGCCTTGTCTAGTCCCTGATTTCAGTGGGATTGCTTCAATTTTCTCTCCATTTAGTTTGATGTTGGCTGTTGGCTCCTGGTTTGCTGTATCTTGCTTTTACTATGTTTAGGTATGGGCCTTGAATTCCTGATGTTCCCAATACTTTTATCATTGAAGAGGTGTTGGATTTGGTCAAATGATTTCTCAGCATCTACTGAAATGATCATGTGTCTTTTTCTATTTGAGTTTGTTTATATAGAGGATTACATTGATGTATTTCTGAATATTGGACCATCCCTGGGATGATCAAGGTGGATGATCATTTTGATTTTTTTTTGAGGAGGGGATTTGGTTGGCAAGAATTTAATTATTTTTTCCTTGATATTCAAATTAACGGAAATTGGTCTAAAGTTCACTTTCTCTGTTGGGTTTTTATGTGGTTTAAGTATCAGAGTAACGGTGGCTTCATAAAATGAATTGGGTATGGATAGTGCTCCTTCTTTTTCTAATTTGTAGAATAATTTGAAGGATATTGGTATTAGGTCTTCTTTGATGATCTGATAGACCTCTGCATTGAACCTGTCTGGTCCTGGGTTTCTTTTGGTTATGAGATTATTAATCATTGTTTCTATTTATTTAGAGGTTAAGGGATTGTTTAGATCATTTATCTGGCCCTGATTTAACTTTGGAACCTGGTATCTGTCTAGAAAATTTTCCATTTCATCTAGATTTTCCAGTT
The DNA here is from genome assembly GCA_964023405.1 of Apodemus agrarius. NCBI lineage: Eukaryota > Metazoa > Chordata > Mammalia > Rodentia > Muridae > Apodemus > Apodemus agrarius. Next base: position 121,941,188 of record OZ030010.1, on the reverse strand, counting down.
TTGTTGAGTATAGGCTGTTGTAGTAAGATGAGATGATTGTTTTGGATATCCTCAGCATCTGTTGTTATGTCCCCCTTTTCATTTTTGATTTTGCTGGTGTGGATACTCTCTGTGTGCCCTCTGGTTAGTTCTTCAGAAAACTGTCTAATGCTAGTTAAACTTCCATTGAGATCCATAATATTTGGCAACTCCTTTGTCTGAATGAGCTTTCTCCTCTAATGTTAGCTCATCGGTTGTATCTCTCTATCTTTCTAATTTAGGGTTGAGAGGACCCTTTTCTGAGAAAGTCCTCTCTGGCAGGCTTCCTTCTTGAGATTCCTCAAGTTCTCCCTGTGTGCTATCTGATGCCTGTGACGTCTCTTCATCAATAACATCTTTTATAAATGTCTAGAGGCAAAGGGTAGTATTATCTGCCTTGGTGGCTCTTAACACTTTTCCATTTTTCTCCCCAGGTTCTCTTATCTAATGTTCTTTTTACTCAGAACCATGGGCAACAAGAATCTATCTGATCTGAAAGGTCTTCTAACTATTTTTCTTCAAACCCTACTCCTTTCACGTGAAGAAGCTCTTGAAGGCTTCGGACAAATGCCTGTTTAGAAGTTCCTATCCCATTTTCCACTGTCAACCCCTAAGCAAGTTCAATGTTGGGTTGACACTGTACCACTTAGCCCTTATCCTTCTACACCTACAACAAGAGCTTCAAAAAGATGAAACTTTGGACTAGCACTAACATTTAACTCTATTTTTTTTTTTACTTTTTTATTGGATATATTCTATATTTACAATTCATTTCCCTTTTAACTCTTGTAGTTGCTCACCATGCAGGATACCATCTTTTTCCATTTTCTGCAAAGCTTCTCCAAGACAGAGTCACCTCAGGAGAACTTGCCATGTCTGCCCAAGCATTCAGGAGTCAATCTGTAACTGCCCACAGTTACATCGAATGGGTTACCTGGAAGGAAAGCTGGGGATGAGATAGAATGAGCTTGTGAGAGAAATATGGAACCATGACAAAAGTTTTTCTGAATAAGACTCAAAGTTTAATGGGGGTCTCCAAATATATAGGTAGGGAGGGGGGTCGGGGAGAACCCTTCCCCTAAAAGCTGGAATCTTGTCCACAGAACCAATCAGGTTGCTCAGCAGGTAACTAGAGCCTTTCAGGAAACTGCAGGTCCTTGAAGAACAATAGGCTTCACCTTGGTCTGAGTGCTCTACCCTAGGTGGAGGGGATTAAGGCTACCACAGAAATTCCTGCTCAAAGGCTGAGAGAGGAACTTTAACATGTTCAATGTCAACTTCCTGCCAAGTGGCATGGCACTGCAATAAGGCTCTCTATATTTTTCCAGTTTTACTCTGAGGTAGTGTCTATCTTTGACAAGGAGATGCATTTCCTCTATGCAACAAAATATTGAGTCCTGCTTATGTGTCCAGTCTGTTTGTCTATGTCTTTATTAGTTAATTTAGTCCATTCATATTAAGAGATAGTAAGATGAAGTGATTGTTGCTTCCTGTTATTTTTGTTCATAGAAGTAGAGTTATATTTGTGTGGCTCTCTTCTTTTTGGTTTGTTAAAAGAAAATTAATTTCTTGCTTTTTCTAGTGTTTAATTTCCCTCCTTTTGTTGGTATTCTCCATTCACTATCTTTGAAATGCTGGATATGTGGAAAGATATTGTGTAAATTTGTTTTTGCATAGAATACCTTGGTTTCTTCATCTATGGTAATTGAGAGTGTTGCTGGGAATTGTAGCCTGGGTTGGCATTTGTGTTCCCTTAGGGTCTGTATGACAGCTGCACAAAACCTTCTGGCTTTCATAGTCTAGGTGAGAAGTATGGTATAATTCTGATAGGTCTTCCATCATATGTTACTTGACTTTTCCCTTACTGCTTGTAATATTATTTCCTTGATAAATGCATTTGGTGTTTTAATTATACTATGACAGGAGGAATTTCTCTTCTTGTCCAATCTATTTGGAATTGTTTAGGCTTCTTGTGAGTTCATGGGCATCTCTTACTTTACATTAGGGAAGTTTTCTTCTATAATTTTGTTGAAGACATTTACTGGCTCTTTAAGTTGGAAATCTTCACTCTCTTCTATACTTGTAATCCTTAGGTTTGGTCTTCTCATTTTGTACTGGATTTCCTGGATGTTTTAGGTCAGGAGTTTTTTGCATTTTTCATTTTCTTTGACGGTTGTGTCGATGCTTTCTTTGGTATCTTCTGCATCTGAGATTCTCTTTTCTATCTCTTGTATTCTGTTGTTGATGCTTGGATCCATGACTCCTGACTTATTTCCTAGGTTTTCTATGTTCAGAGTTGTTTCTCTTTGTGATTTCTTTATTGTTTCTACCTCCATTTTTAGATCCTGGATGGTTTTGTTCAATTCTTTCACCTGTTTTCTTGTGCTTTCCTGTATTTCTTTAAGGGCTTCTCCCTGCTTACCTGTGTTCTCCTGTATTTCTTTAAGGGAGCTATTCATGTCCTGCTTGAAGCCCTCTATCAGCATCATGACCTGTGATTTTAAATCCAATTCTTGCTTTTCCAGTGTGTTGGGGTATCCAAAACTTGCTGTTATGGGAGAAATGGGTTCATATGGTACCATTTTGCTTTGATTTCTGTTGGTAATGTTCCTACATTTGCCTTTCGCCATCTGTTGTTGTTGGTCCTGCTGTCTCTGGTTAATGCTTGTCCCTCCTGTGGGCCTACAAGCCTGCCTCAGCCCCCCTGGGAGACCAGCTCTCCCCTGGGACAGAGTGCTATGATGCTGCCTAGCTCATGGATGTGGGTGCAGCCTGGATGGACCCTGCCCCAGATGTTCTTTCACTTCTGTGTTCCCTATTCTCCTGGCTGTATCTGCCTTTTAGTTGCTTAAGAGAAGATGGAGGCCTCCCCTCCAAACCTGTGAATAAAATCACTCCCTGCAGAGCAGTTCTCCCGTTGCAGGATCCATGTCCCAGCTGCTCTGCCACTCCTGTGTTCCCTATGCTCCTGGCTATACCTGCCTGCTCAGTCACTGGAAAGAAGTTGATGGCCTCACCTTCCCAATTATATATCTTTTTGTTTACTTTTACCCTCTTCTAAACAAATCCACTTTGACTAAGATTGATAACATTCCAGATCTTTAAGTTTAAATGTATGCATTTAGAAGGCAGTTTGACAGCATGATGATTTAACAAATTAACAATGTCTGATTATTTATCTTATGGCCTATGACATCCCAGAACATTTTTCTTTACTAAAACACAAAATCTCTTTGCATATAGTATCAATATTCTCAATATATATTTATCATCTAAGGGATCTATGTGGCTTTTATTCCATAACTATTGTAAATAAAGGACCTGTAAACATGGATTAACAGCTATCTCTATATTAAGGTATAGATATATTTGGGTACATGCACAGGAGTGGTACAGTGGACTCACATAGCACATTTGTTTTCCAGTTATGAAAGAATATCTACTCATATTTCCATAGTAGCCATACCTGTATATAGCTCTATCAATAGCAAATTAATTTTTCTATTTCTGCACAACCTTACCAGCATTTATTGTCATTTGTTTCCTCAGAGTTTAGAGGTAGGGCTCTGAAAACATTACAATGCAGAAAACCTACCAAACAAACCAGATGTTCAAATTCCTCGGGCATTAAGTCTCTATTATGTGACATAATAATGTGAATTGCTAAGATGATTAACTGAAAATGGAGATTGGTGTTGATTAATCACATCAGATGTATGACAAAATTTGTCAACATTTCATACTTCATCTATAAAACTTACAGATATTAATGTGAGTTATACACATCTTCATTTATTCATATTAATTTAAAACTGTAATCTTTTGTCTCAACCATACCTTTGAACTTCAAACTCATGATAATATTTGTGCAGGATGATTTTTCCAGCAACCCCTCTGAATGTAATGAATAAACAAATTAGGAACCTCATATTTAGAGAAGTCAAAATTATGCAGCTGGCATGTATCAGAGAAAAGCAGGAAAATAGTTCTCCTGTTTTCCAGTTGAAAGCTCTTTCCATTATCCTCTCATTTCCTCTCTTTCACCCATCACAAGCTCTTTAGTGGTGCACTTTCATCCCCTGGGCCACTTTCTAATCTCTGGAAATGACTAGTGACGGGTTAATTAAACTAATTCCTACTGATGGATATCTTATTATTCATCAATTTACAGTTATCTGGTAGGCCCTTGAGATATAAATTAAAATAGAACCTCAGACTTGACTACCCTAGAGATATTAAAAAATCTAGTGGGAGAAACATAATTACAGTAATGTGATAAACACTAAACCTAAAATTTTTGAGTTTTGGATAGAGATCAAAGGAGAAATTTACCTGCACATGTGTTAGAAGATACAGTTTAATCAAAGAACATTTGGTATTTATGCTGATTTTAGATTGTCTATAAAAATTAAGTTTCCAGATTCTTTCATTTATAGAAGTTTAGACACAATATTTCCAAACCTGCTAGTCTCTGGTTAAAGACAGCAAAATTGTTGTGTATTTGTGATCTATAGTACCAAGTTCTGTTTTCTCAAAAAGAATTATTTCATCTTTCTTTATCTTCATGGTTGACCTAGTTGTAGTCCATGTAAACTCACAACAGTATGACTATTTGTACAAGACTCAGAAAAGATCAAATCTGCCAAAATTCTTAAATGAAGTTCTACCCTTAAACTGAGGAATTATTGTTATTTCCTGGTGGAAAAATTAGAGTCAGATTTCTTTAGTAATATAATCCTGTATGTATTACATGTTCTCTACTGTATGGTCTTATACCAGTGCACATACAGACAACAATAAATGGACTTAGTCAAAAAACAAAACAAATGAAGTCTGGAGGGTAATAATGGAGGGTATGAGATTAATTGGAAGGAACATACTGAGAGGTATATTAGATCAACATATATTATATACATGTGTGGAACCCTTGTAAATAAAATCTTAAGTTAAAAATAGAAATACAAAATATATATTGATAGCATATTAATATTATATCATCCAATAGTGGAAATTCATCTTTTATATATTAGCAGAATTATATTAAATTTTGACATATGCTCAGTATATCATAACCAACACAGAATGAAATTAATGTTGTAATTTTTATTATGAACTCCAAAGCAATGAACTCCAAAGCAATGAAATCTATAGACTAACATACTCAACATACTTAATATGTACCTACAACTCTATGTTTTGTAGACCTTGAAAATTCATTATACTCATTATTTTCAGTTTTAGAGTTGATGAAAGAGGCCATAAGAATTAAATGCTGCATGTACATTTGGATACTTCATTATTAATTATACTTATAATTAATTATTCTTATAAATGTTTCTCTTTCCCTCTGTCTGTGACTCTCTATGTGTTTGTTTCTCTGTGTCTGTATTCATGTTTGTGTGTGTACAACACAAATATAGAAGGTAAATGAAACTAGCAGGAGTCAGTTATCTACTTCTATCATGTGGGTCCTGGGAATCAAACTCAGGTTGTTCAGGTTTATCAGCAAGCCCCTTTACCTGCTGATCCATCTCATAGGCCCTAGAAAGTATTATTTTACACAATAATTTTATTTCTGTTATTTAAATTTATGCTATTTTGTTTTAAGTACAGTAAGTGTTGGATAAATGACATTGTTTACTTAATTTAAAAGCATGTTTCAAACCTTTAGATTCTGTAATTATATTCTCACCATTCTTGCTGTTACTTCTGACATTCTTTTTATTTTCATTTTCGTCTCCTCATCTTCCTTTTCCTCCTTCCCCCTTCTTTACCTCTTGATTATTCTCAATCTCCTTTTCCTTCTCTGTATTCTATTCATACTTAATTTTCCTCATACGATTTGAGCAACCTGTTTTATAATAGATTCGCCTTGAAATCAGTAACCTAGGGTATCTACATTTAAAAATACATTTCCAATGATCCAGGACTCTTTAGACATATAAGTGGAACAAAATGTACTAAGTCAAATACTTTGTTGTAATATAAAAAGAAACCACTATTGTGTATCTTAATATTTATATAGAACCATGCAATTCTGCTGCAGTTATGTCCTGGTCAATATAACACTCCTCTCCTTATAAAATTTTAGTGTGTCATTTGTTAACATCTCTTGATAATAAGGTATCTTTTTCCAGATGCTAATTATATTTTTGGATTAACTTTGCAGTTTAGCTTAATTGCTTCTGCTTTAATTTGAAGTGCTGCAGTTTGGAATCTGCTAACAATTTAAGGCTCTTTTCAAAATCTCAAAAGAATACATAAAGAAGTGCCTGTCTAAAAGTATGGCTTTTGATGACTTCATACTTTATTTAAACTTGGCTTCATATACCTAGGTAAAATAGGCAATTTAGACTTTTGAAAATGTGAAAGTATAATGAGTTAAGAAAGCAAAAGTTTTCCTATCATCTTCATCATCACCTAGCTCTCTTTCTTTCTCTCTGCTTCAAGCATACCATACAGTTATTCAAAGAATTTGTTATATTTGGAATAAACAGAAAGTCCTGGAAACTATTATTATTTTGTGATACAAAACCATGAGTACTGAATATATATAACCATGAGATTGCAAACACACACACATTTTGTGATTTCTGCTAAATTTTTGAAGTAATTAATAGCAGTACAGATTTCTTCCATACAAGATTACATAATAAGTGAAATGAATGATAAAGAGGTAATACACATTAAACAAAGAAGTGTGTCCTTATATCACCCAAAATCAATATTAAATACTTCGTAGGTAAACTGTAGGATATTGACGAGAGGAAAAAATGCAAAAACTATGTTGTTTTAGGAATGTGTTTTCATGGAGAAAAATGAAGCATTATAAATTATAAGTGACTATTTACATGCAGACAAGATATTTTTTATCTGACACCACAAATTTTGACTCAATATATAAAATGGATAAAACTAGATTCATATGTAATTAATCAACTGCTAATTTTCTCTGCAATATTTTGTGTCCCTTTTTATGATAGTACCATGCTATTTTTATTAATATCACTCTATTTTAAAATCTGGCTTTGATATAGAGGGAGATGTTGTTTCCTTAGTTTATTGTATCAATAAAAAAGGGGAAAGGCAATTGCTGGGCACAAGGTAAAAGGTGGTATTATAGGTCCCAGGAGAAAAAGAAAGGACTCAAGAGGAGAAAGGAGGATTTGGACCAGGATTTGGGATGAGGAGGATTATACAGTTATGTAGGTCTTAGAGCACCTAGAGTTTATAGCCTCTGCAGCAAGCAGGGGCAGAGGAGGTCAAAAGGAGCTAACTAATAGAATTAGGGCAGGAAATTCATCACCTAGCTATGTCTGACTAGTTTTAAAATAATAAACTGTCTAGTGTTTTCTATCTGCCAAGCTAAGGTGAGCAGCAGGAGAAAGAGGGAAACGGGTGATTGTTGGCACCTTGGTAAAGTTAGCCAGAGGGGAATGGGGGAGCAATAACAGCTCCTGGGAAAAGCAGCCAGCTAGCTTTTGGTAGAGCTGAGTGAGATCTGTGGTGGCAGCAGGAGTGTGATCTTGGAGCTAAGCAAATATTGAAGTTCTAGGAAGGAAGAAGCATGGGTTTTTTGTTTGTTTTTTTGTTTTGTTTTGTTTTGTTTTCTTAAATTACATGCTACATTTAGTAATAGTGGGATGGTGATATCTCAAGGAGTCTATGTGTAAATGTTTTACTGATTTTAATAATATTTTTATCATTCTTTGACAATTTCATATACTATATTAAATAAATCCTGTCTTTCATCTTAGCCAACTCTGAGATTTCTTCTCCTGATCAACCAGTGTTAAGAATGAGGCCTGCTCTAGAATGTGGTCTACCTATCATCAGGTCATATCATTAAATAAAGCTGAATTTCACTCTCTACTAGTTAATAAATTCCAGTATCACTACAGCTGACAGTAGAAGTTCATGTCTACTCATCAATACTGGGATTTTTTTCTGGCTTGAAATTGTGTAGTTCACATACTACCATGATCATTTTGAGTTCAAATATGTTTATGACTTTTAGTGTCTCAAATCCCTGCTTCTATAACTTTTTGTTTTGTTTGTTGATTGTCTTTTACTACCTTTGTATCATATAATTTACATGCATCCTCTCTTGCAAAGTGACCTGTACTCTTTGGTAGAAGGATATGGTAAAGATGTCCCATTTAGGCCTGAGTATTTAACAATCCTATATTCTCTGTTCATGGCCTACAGTAGGGATATTTTTACCCTCACATTTAATGTAGCTTTATTCACTATAATAAAGAATTTGAATCAAACTTGTCTATTAGCAGATGAATGGGTGATAAAAATAACACATGTGATGGTGTGTCTACTTTTATGTAGAATAAAAATTATCATGGATTTATATACCTAATTCATTAATCATTCATTACACATAAGTTAAAAGGAAATGCGTCTTTTTAAAAAAAATTATAGTGATAATTCTACTAAAAATAAATTGGAAAATTCAAATCATGAGGAGCTCTATGACATGAAGGTCTTATCATGAAATCAGAAGATAAAGAGAAATTTATATATACACAGTCAACATCTTAACAATAGTTTAGGTTATATGTTTGGTATAGTATATATTATTACTACTTAGAAGCTATTTATTTGTATATATTCCTAAAATTGGTTGAAAAGTGATGAATATGTTTTTAATTATTCATGTAACAGGCTATATCATATAAATATATATTTGGTTTATTTTCCTGTTTTTGAGTACTTTGCTTAGTTCTGGGATTTTAATACATCTAATGTATAATTTTTGCTAAATACTCATCTCTACTGCCTGACTGCTACAAATTTTGACCTTTTATTTGCTGCAAAGCAATTGTATTCTAATTACCAAATACAATATGTAGATACTTTTTGCTTGACCTTTTATTTCGACTACATTATTGCCTGATGAACAAAATTCTTTTTCTATTTATTTGTGAATCTTGTATTTTACTCAATAAAATAAAATATCCTTCATTTGCTATCCACGAGGCTATTTATCCTGTATGTCTCATGCCTAAAGGCTATATAAATATTAATTTATGATCTCTAGGGAAATTGTGCATTGAAAACTAAACGAGGGATAGATTTCAATGTAACTTTAAAATTATACATATGTTTTTACCTTAGTTTCGAAAGGCATTCATTTTCAAAAAATGAATTGAATATCTTATATTCAATTGAATATTTAAAGGGTTTATAATGACTATACTTTTGAGGTTGTTCTGCTTTGTTTTTGTTGTAGGGTGAGGCAATACATCATGGTGGAAATGCAGGTGAAGAAAGAATCATTAACAGCATGATGACTAAGAAGCAGAGAAAGAATAAAGATTATGAGCTTCTATTACTGGAGTTCTCAAATATAGCCTCAATAATATACTTGTTACAATTAGGGCTACCTCTTAAAAGTTCCATATCTTCTGACTAAGTCATTAGCTGGTAAACAAGCTGCTAATCTATGAGCTTCTGAATGTATTAAATATTGACTTGATATATACAGGCACATGTATGCGCGCGCGCGCGCGCGCGCACACACACACACACACACACACACACACACAGAGCATTATTTTCCCAAGGACAACAAATACATGTCACAGAGTTGTGAATACAATTGAATTTTACTCAATGATGGAGCATTGTTTCCAATGTCATACTATTGGTAGATAGTGATAATGCTAATGAATGAATCTCCAGTTTCAAGGAACTATATTTTATTGCCAACCTAAGAAGGGATTATACTTTAATATTTGTCATTGAATACAAATATCTGCTGTCTTCTTAAAAACATTAATCTTATAAAGAACAAACTAAAATACCCATGTTTTGTTTGGAGATATCTGATCAAAGGTAAATGTCATTCTTTTTCATTAAATAAAAATAGGAAAGAGTTTAGTTATGAAAGTTGAAAATATTTTCTTAAGGAAATTTGTAGAAAATAAAAACTTAGTCAAAATTTGAACTGATTAACAATAACTAACTGTAAAAAGAACACATAGATAATATTACTAGTGAGTTGAAGGTGATACACATAGTGTTGTTCTCTTTAAAATAATTTTTAAAAACTTCATTCACAAATAATGCATCCACATCACTCACTTATTCCTTTCTCCACTTCTAAGATTATAATTTCAAGTTTATTATATGTACATATATATACTCATATTACGTATGAGCATGTGTATATACATTCTCCTGAGTTCATTCAGAGTTGTTTATAGGTCCATGTGTCTTGGTCTCACCAGTTGTGACTAGACAACTTACTAGAGAGATATTTGGTGAAGTAAATGAAATATTTCTCTCTCTTGGAAGCCACTGATAACCTATAGTTAAGTATTTTTTATGTGACTTACATAATGGCATTAACAGTAACATATTGAAATTAAAAGAACAATTTCACACTGGGAAGAAATATTAAGATCAACTCTAAATAATTTGAATTGTATACATTAGATAAGAAAAAAATGAGTTTAAATGTCCAGTATTGGTATCCTGAGATAATACTGACCCAAGATACTAATAGATCTGATAAGTACAAGAAAATAATAAAATCAGGACTACAATTTAGCTGGTTACCTTCCTGTTTATTGTGTATCCACAGGGTCTACTTAAAGAAAGGTTAAATTAGAAACCATGGTGAAATCAAAGATAATAGTGAGCAAGTAGTATTGATTCATTTTAGCATTGTTAAAAATAAATAACACTATGACTTTCAACATATCATAACACATTGAACTCTCATGTGTAAAATAAAATCAATAATGCTTTATCAGATTTTAGAAAAATACAAATGGGGAGATGTGTATAGAGGCTCATTCTACACTGTAAATTTCTCGGTTGTTTACTCAACTATGCTCTGTAGCTCATAAATGAGAGACTCTTTTGATTATTCCCAAAGAAAGTAGCATAGTCATTAAATACAAGCCTTCTACAAGGGCATGAAATAAAAAGTTCTAGTCTGAGTGGCATTATTTTTCACTTCACTTATTTTAAAATTTTGTAATATTTTAGAAGTTACAATACTCTATACATATTATTTCTCGAATGGCCAAGAAACACCTTAAGAGATGTTCAACATCATTAGTCATCAGGGAAATGCAAATCAAAATAACCCTGAGATTCCACCTCATACCAGTCAGAATGGCTAAGATTAAAAACTCAAGAGACAACAAGTGCTGGTGAGGATGTGGAGAAAGAGGAACACTCCTCCACTGTTGGTGGGATTGCAAAATGGTAAAACCGCTCTGGAAATCAGTTTGGCGGTTCCTCAGAAAAGTGGGCATGTCACTTCCAGAGGACCCTGGCATACCACTCCTGAGCATATACCCAGAGGATTCCCCTGCATGCAATAAAGACACATGCTCCAATATGTTTATAGCAGCCTTATTTATAATAGCCAGAAATTGCAAGGAGCCCAAATATCCCTCAAAGGAGGAATGGATACAGAAAATGTGGTATATTTATACAATGGAATACTACTCAGCAATTAAAAATAATGAATTCATGCAATTTGTAGGTAAATGGTTAGACCTGGAAAATATCATCCTGAGTGAGCTAACCCAATCACAAAAGAATACACATGAAATGCAATCACTGATAAGTGGATATTAATGAGCCCAGAAGCCATAAATACTCAAGGCACAATTAGCAAGTCAAATGATTCCCAAGAAGAAGAAAGGAGAGGACCCTGGGCCTGGAAAGATTGGATCCAGTTTTGTAGAGAAACCGTGGGGGGAGGGGGAATGAGTGGGGAATAGTTGGGGGGAGAGGAACTATGGGACATAGGGAGGGGGGAAATGGGAAAGGGGAAAGCCTTTGGAATGTAAACATAGAATATAGAAAATAAAAATTTAAAAAAAGAAAAAAATTAAAAGAAAAAAGATTCCCAAGAAGAAGGAAGGAGAGGACACTGGTCCCAAAATGACTGGTTCCAGTTTTGCAGGAGAGTACCAGAACAGAGAAAGGGTTGGGGGGTGATTGGGGAATGGGGGGGGAAGGGGGAAGAGGAATTATGGGACACATGGTGAGGGGGGAACTGGGAAAGGGGAAAGCCTTTGGAATATAAAAAAGAATATAGAAAATAAAAATAATAAAAAAATTAAAATAAAATAAAGAAAGAAACTTTCAAAAAAATCATTTTAAATTAAATGATCTGGAGTAAACTTTAACTCTAGATCTTGGTTCATGGTTTTGTAGTTCAAATCTTATTTTCATGATGATTACATATTCTGCTATATTTTTACTTTTGCCAATATTTCATAAAAACCTAAAATATATACTTTGGAAATGTTGGTATCATGGGAATTAAAATTTTAGTAGTCAAATGCTAATTTTCATGATGATTACATATTCTGCTATATTTTTACTTTTGCCAATATTTCATAAAAACCTAAAATATATACTTTGGAAATGTTGGTATCATGGGAATTAAAATTTTAGTAGTCAAATGCTAATTTGTTGTAGTTCTATTGAGAGCATAAAATCAAGATCATTTTTTACTAGTAGTTAACTACATTATTCCTCTTGTAATATCTGTTAACTGTTTAACTAAATAGATTCTAATATAGAGTCCTCATTATTTTCAAATATTCCACGAATACATGTGAGTTAACATCCTAACAAATAAATAATAAGAATTATCGGGATGGAGTGATCTGCGAACTGGAGCTGGGCAAAGTAGTGGTTCCTGTGTTCCAGCCGGGCATGGGTTCTCTGCCTTGTGGGAGACCCTGCACTCCCTGCAGCCACCACCTCCATCATTGCTGCTGACTGGACTAAACAAGCAGAACTAGGTAACCATGATATCCCAAGTTTAAGATATCTGGGGACTCAGGCTACCAGACTGCAATCTGTGAGCAGGAGCTGGGCAGAGCAGTGGTTCCTGAGTCCCAGCAAGGCGTGGGCTCTGTGCCTGTGGGGGACCCTGCACTCCCCACAGCCACTGCCATCTTGGCTGCCACTTGTACCAAGCAGGGGGAACCAGGTACGCGAGATATCCCAAGTTTAAGATCTCTGGGTAATCAGGCTGCCAGGCAGGGACCTCACACAAAATCTGAGCAGAGAGGTGGATCATCTGTGTGCCAGCCAGTCCTGGGTCTTGTGCCAGGCAGGGCCATGAGCACTTGGAGGGGCTCCCAGCCACCATCTTTGCTCCCTGACAGAACAGACAAGCAGCATCAGGTCCACAGAGACAACCGAATATAACATTGCTTAGATCAAGATACACCAGGGGTCCAACAGCATCCAAGAGGAGAAGAGCACATCAGCAATCTGTGCCAGAGAAACCAGTCATTCAGTGGCGGGGAAATAGCCTTATGAGCCCACAGGAGGTTCACGCACCAGCTAGTGACTACAGGACCAACTAACACCAGAGATTACCAGGTGGCAAAAGGAAAATGTAAGAATTTTACTAACAGAAATCAAGGCAATATGGCAGCATCTGAACCCAGTTCCCTGACAGCAGTAAGTCCCAGATATCCCAACACACCAGAAAAATAAGATTTAGATCTAAAATCACTAGTCAGTATGCTGTTAGAGGAACACATAGATAAATCTCTTAAAGAAATACAGGAGAAAATGGATCAAAAGTTAGAAGCCCTTACAAGGCAAACACAAAAATCTCTTAAAGAAATTCAGAATATGGATCAAAAACTAGAAGCTAATAAGGAGGAAATACAAAAATCATTTAAAGAAATACAGGAGAATGTGGGTCAACAAGTAGAAGTCATGAAAGAGGAAACACAAAAATCTCTTAAAGAATTACAGGAAAACATAAACAAGCAAGTGAAAAATCTGAGAAAAACCATCCAGGATTTAAAATCAGAAATAGAAACAACTAAGAAATTGTAAAGGGAGACAAGTTTGGAGAAAGAAAACCTTGGGAAGAAATCAGGGGCCATAGATGCAAATATCAACAATAGAATACAAGAGATAGAAGAAAGAATTTCAGATGCCGAAGATACCATAAAAACCAATGATTCAACAGTCAAAGAAAATGCAAAATGCAAAAAGCTTGTAAGCCAAAATATCCAGGAAATCAAGGACACAATGAGAAGACCAACCCTAAGGGTTATAGGCATAGATGAAAGGGAAGATTTACAACTTAAAGGGCCAGAAAATATTTTCAACAAAATTATGGAAGAAAACTTCCCGAACCTAAAGAGAGATGCCCATGAATATACAAGAAGCCTACAGAACTCCAAACAGACTGGGCCAGAACAGAAATACCTCCCATCACATAATAATCAAAACCCCAAATGTACTTATTAAACAAAGAAAGAATATTAAAGGCAGCAGGAAGAGAAAAAGGCCAAGTAACAGATAAAGGAAGACCTATCAGGATTACACCAGACTTCTCACCTGAGACCATGAAAGCTAGAAGATCCTAGGCAGATATCATGCAGCCTCTAAGAGAACACAAATTTCAGCCAAAACTACTATACCCAACAAAACTCTCAATCGCCATAAATGGAGAAACCAATGTATTCCATGACAAAACCAAATTTGCAAGATATCTTTCCACAAACCCAGCCCTACAAAGGATAATAGGGGGGAAACACCAACACAATGAGGGAAACTACATCCCAGAAGAAGCAGGATAGAAACCTCCTCTCATCAAATCCAAAAGAAGATAACCACTCAAATACAAAAAAACTTCAAAAATGTCAGGAAGTAATAATTACTATTCCTTAATATGTCTTAACATAAATGGACTCAATTCCCCAATTAAAAGAGATAGACTAACATACTGGATATGAAAACAGGACCCTATTTTGAGTTCCATAGTTTTCTGTAGCTACCCAGGACTAGCTCTGCAAGAGAAAACTATGTGATGGATGGGGAGCGTGGTGCAAAAGAATGAGGTCAAGGAGACATTGCCTTTCAAGACACGCATTTTAATAAATGTAACCCAATATATAGTCTGGAAGATTCCCTCTCCCCAGGCATGAGGTGCAGTCTTAGGATCTTGCTGGCTCCAGACTCAGCAGGTGGTTCGCTCCTTCTCTGCAGCTTGCCTGCTGAGGGTTGAGAATTGCAAATCCAGGATGCTTCCCTGGCTTCAAGTTGTGGCTGGGTTTTTCTAAATAAAACAAAGGCCAGGAAATATGTGGGCTGAGGAGAGGAGAGTCTGAACCTCCTCACCCTGAACTAGGGGAAGGGACAAGCCTACATTTTGCTGCATACAGGAAACACATCTCAGTGTCAAAGACAAACACTACCTTAGAAAAAAAGGCTTGAAGACAATTCTACAAGCAAATGGTCTCAGGAAACAAGCTGGAGTAGCCACTCTAATATCAGATAAAATTGACTTTCAGTCTAAAGTCATCGAAAGAGATGCAGAAGGTCACTTCTTGCTGGTCAAAGGGAAAATCCACCAAGAAGAACTCTCAATACTGAATATCTATGCTCCAAGTGCAAAGGCTCCCTCATTCTTAAAAGAAACTTTACTAGAGGTTAAAGCACACATTATACCTAACACAATAATTGAGGATGACTTCAACACTCCACTCTCCTCAATGGACCGATCAGGAAACCAAAAACTAAATAGGGACACAGTGAAACTAATAGAAGCTTTGGACTAATTGTATTTAACATATATATAAAACATTTCATCACAAAGTAAAAGAATATACTGATTCTCAACACCACATGGTACCTTCTCGAAAATCAATCATATAATTGGTCACAAGACAGACATCAACAAATACAAGAAGATCGAACTAATCCCATGCCTCCTATCAGATCAATGTGGAGTAAAATTGGTCTTCAATAGCAAGAAGAACAATAGAAAGCCCACATACACATGGAAACTGAGCAATACTCTACTCAATGACACCTTGGTCAAGGAAGAAATAAAGAAAGAAATCAAAGACATTTTAGAATTCAATGAAATTGAAGGTACAAATTACCCAAATCATTGGGAAACAATGAAAGGAGTGCTAAGAGGAACACTCATAGCCCTGAGTGCCTCCAAAAAGAAACTGGAGAGAGCATACACTAGCAACTTAACAGCATACCTGAAAGCCCTGGAACAAAAAGAAGCTAATTCACCCAGGAAGTCATCAAACTAAGGGCTGAAATCAATCAAGTAGAAACAAAGGGAACCAGACAAAGAATCAACAAAACCAGGAGCTGGTTCTTTGACAAAATCAACAAGATGGATAAACCCTTAGCCAGACTAAACAATGGGCACAGAAACAGTATCCAAATTAACAAAATTTGAAATGAAAAGGGGATATAACAACAGAAACTGAGGAAATTTTAAAAAATCATAAGATCCTACTACAAAAGCCTATACTCAACACAACTGGAGAATCTGGAAGAAATGGACAATTTCCTAAACAGATACCAAATACCAAAATTAAATCAGGATCAATTACATCAGCAAAACAGTCCCATAACCCCTAGACAAATAGAAGGGTTTATAGAAAGTCTTCCAAACAAAAAAGTACGGTACCAGATGGTTTTAGTGCAGAATTCTATCAGACCTTCAAAGAAGACTTAACACCAATACGCTTCAGACTATTCCACAAAATAGAAACAGAAGGAACACTGCCCAACTCGTTCTAGGAAGCCACAATTACCATGATACCAAAACCACAGAATGATCCAACAAAGAGAACTACAGGCAAATTTCCCCTATGAATATCAATGCAAAAATAATAAATAAAATTCTTGCCACCCGAATCCAAGAGCACATCAAAACGATCATTCACCATGCTCAAGTAGGCTTCATCCCAGGGATGCAGGGATGGTTCAATATATGGAAATCCATCAATGTAATCCACTACATAAACAAACTCAAAGAAAAAAAATCACATGGACATCTCATTAGATGCTGAAAAAGCTTTTGACAAAATTCAGCATCCTTTCAGGCTAAATGTCCTGGAAAGAACAAGAATTCAAGGCCCATACTTGAACATAGTAAACGCAATCTACAGCAAACCAGCAGCTAACATCAAAATAAATGGAGAGAAACTTGAATGAATCCCACTATCTTTTCAATATAGTACATGATGTTCTAGAGAGAGCAATTAGACAACATAAAGAAGTCAAAGGGATACAAATTGGAAAGGAAGAAGTCAAACTATCATTATTTGCAGATGATATGACAGTATAATTAAGCGACCCAAAAAAACTCCTCCAGAGAACTCCTATAGTTGATAAACAATTTCAACAAAGTGGCTGGTTATAAAATCAACTCAAGCAAATCAGTAGCCTTCCTGTACTCAAAGGACAATCAGGGTGAGAAAGAAGTTAGGGAAATAACACCCTTCACAATAGCCACAAACAATATAAAGTATCTTGGCGTGACTCTAAAAAAAACAAGTGAAAGATTTGTATAACAGGAACTTCAAGTCCTTGAAGAAAGAAATCAAAGAAGACCTCAGAAGATGGAAAACTATTTCTTGCTCTTGGATTGGCAGGATCAATATAGCAAAATTGACCATCTTGCCAAAAGCAATCTACAGATTCAATGCAATCCCCATCAAAATCCAAAGTCAAGTCTTCATAGATCTAGAAAGAGCAATTCTTAAATTCATCTGGAGTAACAAAAAACCCAGGATAGCTAAAACTATTCACAACAATAAAAGGACTTCTGGGGGAATCAATATCCCTGACCTCAAGCAGTACTACAGAGCAATTGCATTCAAAACTGCATGGCATTTGTACAGCTACAGATAACTAGATCAATGGAATAGAATTGAAGACCCAGAAATGAACTGACAGAGATATGGTCACTTGACCTTTGATAAAGGAGCTACAACCATCCAGTTGAAAAAAGAGCCTGTTCAACAAATCATGCTGGTTCAACTGGAGGTCAACATGCAGATGAATGTGAATTGACCCACTCTTATCACCTTGTACTAAGATCAAGGACCTCCACATAAAGCCAGACACACTGAAACTAATAGAAAAGAAATGGGGAATACAATGGATGACATGGGCACAGGGGGAAAGTTCCTGAACAGAACACCAATAGCTTATGTTCTAAGATCAAGAATTGGCAAATGGGACCTCATGAAATTACAAAGTTTCTGTAAGGCAAAGGACACTTTCAAAAGGAAAAAATGGCAACCAACAAATTGGAAAAAGATCTTCACCAACCCCACATCTGACAGAGGGCTAATATCCAATATATACAAAGAACTCAAGAAGTTAGACCCCAAAAAACCAAATAACCCTATTAAAAATGTGGTACAGAGCTAAACAAAGAATTTTCACCTGAAGAAATTCAGATGGCTGAGAAACACCTTAAAAAATGTTCAATATAATTAGTCATTAGAGAAATGCAAATCAAAACAACCCTGAGATTTCACCTCACACCAGTCAGAATGGCTAAGATTAAAAACTCAGAAGACATCAGTGTTGGCAAGGATGTGGAGAAAGAGGAACACTCCTCCACTGCTGGTGGGACTGCCAGCTGGTACAACTACTCTGGAAATCCGTCTGGTGGTTTCTCAGGAAACTGGACATGATACTTCCGGAGGACCCAGCCATACCACTCCGGGGAATACACTCAGAAGATTCCCCAGCATGCAATAAGGATATATGCTCCACTATGTTCATAGCAGCCTTATTTATAATAGCCAGAAGCTGGTAAGAACCGAGATGTCCCTCAATGGAGGAATTGATACAAAAAATGTGGTATATATACACAATGGAGTACTATTCAGCCATTAGAAAGAATGAATTCATGAAATTCTTAGAGAAATGGATGGAGCTGGAGAACACCATACTAAGTGAGGTAACCCAGTCTCAAAAGAATACCCATGGTATGCAGTCACTGATAAGTGGTTATTAGCCTAGAATCTTGGGACACCAAAGACACAATTCACATACCAAATGATGTCTGACAAGAAGAAAGGAGTGGACACTGGTGCTGGAAAGTATCAAAGCATCAGTGTAGGGGAATATAAGAACAGAGAAGAGGGAAGGCATGGAAGAGGGATCGGGGGGGGGGAAAGGGCATTTGGGACCTTTGGAGGGTGGGGAACCAGAAAAAGGGAAATTAATTGTAAATATAGAATATATCCAATAAAAAAAAACTCAAGAGACAACAGGTGATGGTGAGGATGTGGAGAAAGAGAAACACTCCTCCACTGTTGTTGGGATTGCAAGATGGTAAAACTGCTCTGGAAATCAGTCTGGCGGTTCCTCAGAAAATTGTGCATGACACTTTCAGAGGACCCTGTCATACCACTCCTGGGCATATACCCAGAGGATTCCCCTGTATGCAATAAAGATACATGTTCCACTATGTGCACAGCAGCCTTATTTATAATAGCCAGAATTTGGAAGGAGCTCAGATGTCCCTCAAAGGAGGAAGGGATACAGAAAATGTGGTATATTTATACAATGGAATACTACTCAGCAATTAAAAATAATGAATTCATGCAATTTGTCGGCAAATGGTTGGATCTGGAAAATATCATCCTAAGTGAGTTAACCCATCACAAAAAATACACATGAAATGCAATCACTGATAAGTGGATATTAATGAGCCAAGAAATTCTGAATATTCAAGGCACAATTAGCAAATCAAAAGATTCCTAGGAAGAAGGAAGGAGAGGACCCTGGTCCCATAATGACTGGATCCAGTTTTGTAGCAGAGTACCAGAACAGAGAAATGGTGTTAGTGGTGGGGTGATTGGGGAATGGGCAGGGGGAAGAGGACTTATGGGACATATGGTGAGGGGGGGGGACTGGGAAAGGGGAAAGCCTTTGGAATGTAAACAAAGAATATAGATTTTTTTTTTTTAAAAAAAGAAGTGGGTTGTATTAGGAGGTTCTTAGGTCCCTGGCACAAACAGGCCCCTAGAGGTGATTGTGATCCTTTTCCTTTCTATCTTTTGCTTGCTGCCATGAGATAGGCAGTTTTTCAATTCTAGATACTAATACCATGTCATGTTGTCTTGTCTTCAATTCATAGCAACTGACACAGAGTAAGTCTTTGGAACAACAAACCAAAATAAACCCATTATCTTCATTCTTTAAAAAAAAATTATCAAGATGTAGTATGTGAAAGTTTCTTATGTTGTAATGTTATTAATATAACATAATATAGAAATAATATTTGTGAACTTTAATGTAGTATAAAGTACATTGAAATTTAACTAGTTGGACAGATAGCTTTAAATACCGATGTTATATTAAATTGTGTATGTATTTAACTATATATTTATTCTGTATATAGTTGGATATCGTGGGTATATATTGTGAGTGTGCTTGTGAGCTCTTGAAGGCACAAATTCAACCTTGGCTGGTATGCCTTAAACATCTTTTTACCTGGAGTTTATTTGTTTGTTTGTTTGTTTGTTTGTTTAGACAGGTTCTATCTTGGCTTTGAATTTTCTGAGTAGGCTAGGCTGTTAATGGAGCCTCAATGATGCACAAATATATACCTCCCAATTTATGGGATTAGCAGCATCAGCTCCCATATTTGAATTGTCTTTTTAAAATGAATTCTTGGGTTGAAAGTTAGTTCCCTGTGGTGGCACATAAAGAACTCAACTGATTAAGGTATGTTCAAAGTTGCTATTCAACATTTTATATTTTTTTTAATTTTCCTTATATAGAAAATGTTTTTTTCTATGCAATATACTCTGATTATGGTTGTGACTTTTATACTTTCAAAGATCCTCCCAACTTCTAATCTCATTCAAACCCATGTCTATTCTCTGTCATTTTTCCTGTTGTGTTCAAAACCTATTTTTTCTTGGTGTCCTCTATGGCTTTTGAAATCATTCTTTCCTTTTTTCCATGGGATTTCCTGAGTAGTGAGGGAAGGAGATTGATGGAGACATCTTATTTAGGAGTTACTGCTCTAAGGTCTGTGACTCTCTACATTGTCACTACTTTGTCATCAAAACAAATTCTAATGATGGTTGAACAAGAAAATGATGTATGAGTATAGCATAATTTCCTTAGAAGTAATTTTATTGTTATCTTCCTTTATCACAGCAGTATTATTTAGTAATTGGCTATTCCGCAGAGCAAGATTTTTGTTCACACAAGCAGTATCTGGATTGTATTACAGCTCATGAAGTGGGCCTTAAATCCTATTAGTTATTAGTTAACTGTTCCACAGGTTTTGTGCCATTATTGAATAAGCACAACTTGTATGCAGGAATGTGAATACCTATAAAAGGCATATGGTTGGTCACTTTTTCATGACTCAAGCACATTCTCCTACTTGAAAAACATTTAAATGTTCATGTCGTATCAAATTTTTACAATATTATAATATATTAAATATAATTTTAAATCCATGCATGAGATGAGTTATAGAAGAAAGGAAAAAGTCATCCAAAAAAGAAGAATCACTGAAAACATTTCCACAATCATGAGAGCCATAAGCAAAATCTGGAAAAATATCATTCAGTTTTTGTTTGCCTATAGCTGTTCTTCTGAAATACAGTAGATTAACTAATTAAATAATACCACATTTGTTCAGTATATGAGGAAAAGTAGATGTTAAGTTTATATAAATTCATTGTATATCATCAATATGATTCTGAGCTGAGGTTCCAGAAATTTTGATAAAGATCAACCATTACCACAGTAAATTAGTAGGAATAATTAAAGCTTACTTATTGTTTTTTGTTATTCACCATGTAATATTGTGCTTATATTCATCAGTTTCCTGAATCATTCCTCTTATTTCTCTAGCTCACAACCTTCCCCATGATGTTGCTTTTATTCTTGTGTGAGTTCTGAGGTATACAGATAGTAAGATTATACATGCAGTGTTAATTGCCACATTAGTGATCATTGAAAGAACACTTTAGTTGATGTTATTCAAAATAAGCTCAAAATTGCAATTTGTAAGACGTATCTGTATTCTAAAGATCAGTTCTAAACTAACAAACATAGCACTGTTAGATGAGGTAGGCTGGAGGATTGTTTAATCCATTCTCATTCTCTCCCAACAGTTGTGAATTAATTGACTGTTAGTGCCTGTGATATGAACTGAAGTTCATTAAGTATAAATATTGAAAAATGATTAGAGAATCCTTAAAATAAAATGTCCTTAAGTGACAAGACTCTGATCTTTTAATGCAGCAGGTCACCACTACACATTTGTTTTGGTTTTACATTCTTCTTAGTGACCAAATTGAGAGCAGCATTTAACTCAGTATAATAAAACAGTTGACACTTATGCAAAATTACAAATATTCTAAGGTCTGTAGATATTTATGAGGGTTTTATCCTTAAATCTATGGATAAGTTATTCCACTGGAAATTATTTGATATGTAATTTTTGAACTAAATTATGTAGCACAGGACTGAATGCCTTGTCTGGCCCCAGTGGGAAAGGATTCACTTAATCCTGTAGAGACCTGATCCCCCAGAGAAAGAGGATGCCCAGAGGATATGTGTCTCATCCTCTCAGAAGTAAAGGAGAGGTGGAATAGGGTGAAGAACTCTGGGTTGAGTGGAACAGGGCTAGCGCATCATTTGAAATGTAAATAAATAATAATAAAAAAACACGATCATGTGATAAAAATCAACCACAGATCTCAATTTATGAGCACTTGTGTATAGATTTGGAGATGATTAATCAACTTTTATTTTAATCAGCAACAGGTTTTCACTTCCTTTGCTGTATCTATCCATCTCAATGCTAATTCTTGATGTTATTTAAAGAAATATTTTCAATATTTACTCATTCATGCTGTGATTTTTGCAGGTTTTTAGATTGTCTACTACATTATTACACTTCTAACTTACATACTTTCCTTCTCCTCTTCTCTTCCTCCTCCTCCTCCCTCTTTACTTATTTCACTCATTTACATTCCATCTGTTGTCCCACGTCCTGGTCCCCTCTCCCACTGTTACTCAACCCATTCCCTCTCACCCTTACGTCCTAGAGGGTGTTCCTCACCTCCACCACCACTACCACTACCACCATGCATCCCCCTTCCCTCGGGCCTCAGGTCTCTGTATGATTAGGCTCATATTCTCCCACTGAGGACAGACTGGGCAGTCCTCTGCTGTATATGTGCGAGTGGGTGAGCTCAAAGCAGGCATATTTTGCTGTCTGATTTAGTATTATTGTTTATCAATTCTGTTGATATGGTATTTTCTGTCTTACATAATCCTAATCCCCAAACAGTCTCCTGAAACTCACTCATTTTCAGAAGGATTAAAAGATAAAGCAATTATTCTTTGCCTTCACATCTGGAAACATTAAGTAGATATCCTTAAGGTAAAATTAGTTTGTAGAAGGAAACAGCCATGTTTGAAATTGACTTCAAATTGAGGGTCAGCAAAGTAACAAATTAGAGAAAGGGTTGACAGAGATAGGATATGTCTAGCTCTCATGAGAATAGCACAAGAGAGACTAAGAGCAAAGCAGGGAAATAGAGTTTGTAAGTTGGGATTCAGTGCAGTGAGTACAGTGCATTGGAATTGAGTTTGTTCCAGCGTTCATGCAGTTCAGTACATGTCCACAGAGGCAATTGAAGGCAGAGAATAAAAAGGAGCCAGATTAGATCACATTGCCAGAGTTAGTTTGAAGTCAAGCAGAGGAATTCTGTGAGAAGACAAAAGCCACATTGAATCAATCAGCTTGGTGAGTAGTTTAAGCCAGAAGAGCTGAGTTGAACCAGACAGCCAGAGTTCAGAAAAAAAACTAGAAATAGTAAGCTTATTATTCAGCAGTAAGCCTCAAAGATGACAATTACATCTTGTGAATAAAAGTTACAACTTGTCTGCCTCTGTGCAGATATGTTCGAATCCTGATGATACAATTACACCAAGAGAATAAATGTTACTTTTTTTTTACTTTTTAGGACTTTTTAAAATTTTATTCAGGATGTAGATAAGAGCATAATTAGGGAAATATTATGCTTATTATAGGAATAGAATAGGCAAGAATGCCATCTAAAAACAAATATCATGGTTTGCATTGGGTGTTAGAAGATTGAAATTTTTCCCTTTTTGTAAGGCCAGTAGTTTATTGGAAACCCATGAGGAATTTTCAACTAAGCAATATAAGTTTAGATTCAACCACTGTCTCTCCTCTATTACAACCTTGTGTGATATATGAAGAATTAAATTTGGAGGAAATATTCTTAGCATCATTGTTAACATGCTTATGTTTAGTAAGTTAAATATGCTTCTATTATGAGTTGAACTATATTACAGAGCTCTTCAAAAAAGGATTTAACATGAGCCAGCTGTTTGCTTCTTCATCCCCCTGCATAAAGAACATGTACCTGTTTCATTATATGAAAAGCCAGTTGGAGTCCAAGGACATGAGATAGGATACCTGAATAATTCTAGAAATCCGTGAGTTTGATGATCGAAGCTCCTGAATCACATTTAAATCAGGGAGCTTGCATGATTAGTGTAATGAAGGATACAATCTACTAGTGAGGAGTACTATTTGATAATGAGACTTGTTAAATCTAGCTTTTAGATTTGGCCTCAGTATTTAATAAGATTGTTCAGCTTTGTTCAGCTGTATATACACCCTGCTGTGCTGAAGTAAACCCAAATCTTTTCTTTCATCTGAGATATTGAGATACATCTTATATGACAAAAATAATCCAGAGTGAGAATTTATTTTATAAATAACATTTCATATTATCAAACATAAATTTTGAGGACTTCTGTTCCTTCAACTGCTATAGAGATACACTGCAATTTAAAGTAATCATACATTACATATGCTGGCATAAAATTATATATTTAGCAAAATCAACTTTTGTTTACATTCTGTTACAGTCTATCAAGATTTCCTGCCTAGGTTATCACTTGATATTCTGAAGACTGTATCTTCAAGTTTTTCTTTGTACTACTTTCCCTCTTTTTTATTGTTTAGTATATTAATGTTTTTATTTTCTATATTCTTTGTTTACATTTTAAATGCTTTCCCCTTTCCCAGTCCACCCGTCACCATATGTCCCATAAGTCCTCTTCCCTCTGCCCAATCCCCAATCACATACCCCCCATTTCTTCGTTCTAATACTCCCCTACCACACTGGATCAAGTCTTTTCAGGACCAGGGCCCTCTCCTTCCTCTAGGGAATCATATGGTTTACTAATTGTGACTTGCATATTCATAGCTTCTGGGCTAATTAATATCCACTTATCAGTGATTGAATTTCATGTGTATTCTTTTGTGATTGGGTTACCTCACTTAGGATGATATTTTCCAGTTCCAACCATTTGCCTACAAATTTCATGAATTCATTGTTTTTAATTGCTGAGTAGCATTCCATTGTATAAATATACCACATTTTCTGTATCCATTCCTCCATTGATGGACATCTGGGTTCTTTCCAGCTTCTGGCTATTATAAATAAGACTGCTATGAACATAGTGGAGCATGTGTCTTTGTTGCATGCTAGGGAATCCTTTGGGTATATGCCCAGGAGTGGTAAGGCATGGTATTCTGGAAGTGTCATGCCCAATTTTCTGAGGAACTGCCAGACTAATTTCCAGAGAGGTTGTACCATCTTGCAATCCCACCAACAGTGGAGGAGTGTTCCTCTTTCTCTACATATTTGCCTGCATCTGCTGTCTCTTAAATTTTTAATCTTAACCATTCTGACTGGTGTAAGATGAAATCTAAGGGTTGTTTTTATATGCATTTCCCTGATGACTAGTGATGTTGAACATCTCTTCAGTTGCTTCTCAGCCATCCAAATTTCTTCAGGTGAAGATTCTTTGTTTAGCTATGTACCCCATTTTTAATAGGGTTATTGGTTCTCTGGGATCTAATTTCTTGAGTTCTTTATATGTATTGGATATTAGCCCTCTGTTGGATGTGGGGTTGGTGAAGATCTTTTCTCAATTAGTTGGTTGCTGTTTTGTCCTTCTGACAGTGTCCTTTACTTTACAAAAACTTGGTAGTTTTATGAGGTCCCATTTGTCAATTCTTGATCTTAGAACATAAGCTATTGGTGTTCTGTTCAGGAACTTTCCCCCTGTGCCCATATCCTCCAGGGTCTTACCCAGTTTCTTCTCTATTAGTTTCAGTGTTTCTGGTTTTATGTGGAGGCCCTTGATCCACTTGAAGTTGATCTTAGTAGAAGGAGATAAGAGTGGATCAATTTGCATTCTTTTGCATGCTGACCTCCAGTTGAAACAGCACCATTTGTTGAAGAGGCTATATTTTTTCCACTGGATGGTTGTAGCTCCTTTATCAAAGATCCAGTGACCATAATTCTGTGGGTTCATTTCACGGTCTTCTAACTATTCCATTGATCAACTTGCATGTCACTGTACCAATACCGTGCAGTTTTTAACAATATAGCTCTGTAGTACTGCTTGAGATCTGGGATACTGATTCCCCAAAAAGTTCTTTTACTGTTGAGAACAGTTTTAGCTATCCTGGGATTTTTGTTACTCCAGATGAATTTAAGAATTGCTCTTTCTAGATCTATGAAGAATTGATTTGGGATTTTGATGGGGATTGCATTGAATCTGTATATTGCTTTTGGCAAGATGGACACTTTTACTATATTAATCCTGCCAGTCCAAGAGCATGAAATATTTTTTCATATTCTGAGGTCTTCTTCAATGTCTTTCTTCAACAACTTGAAGTTCATGTCATACAGATCTTTCACTTGTTTGGTTAGAGTCAAGCCAAAATACTTTATATTGTTTGTGGCTATTGTGAAGGGTCTTATTTCCCTAACTTCTTTCTCAGCCTGCTTATCCTTTGAGTATAGGAAGGCTACTTATTTCCTTGAGTTGAGTTTATAACCAGCCCCTTTGCTGAAGTTGTTTATCAGCTGTAGGAATTCTCTAGTGGAGTTTTTTGGGTCACTTAAGTATACTATCATATCATCTGCAAATAGTGATAGTTTGACTACTTCCTTTACAATTTGTATCACTTTGACTTTCTTATGTTTTCTAATTGCTCTAGCTAGAACTTCAAGTACTATATTGGAAAGATATGGAGAGAGAGGACAGATTGCCTAGTTCCTGATTTCTGTGGGATTGCTTCCAGTTTCTCTCAATTTAGTTTGATGTTGGCTACTGGTTTGCTGTATATTGATTTTAATATGTTTAGGTATGGGCCTCAAATTCCTGTTCTTTCTAAGACTTTTAGCATGAAAGGATGCTGAATTTTGTCAAATGCTTTTTCAGCATCTAAGGAAATGATCATGTGGTTTTTTTCTTTGTGTTAGTTTGTGTAGTTGATTTTTTGATGGATTTCCATATATTGAACCATCCCTGCATCTCTGGGATGAAGCCTACTTGATCATGGTGGATGATCATTTTGATTTGCTCTTGGATTCGGTTGGCAAGAATTTTATTTACTATTTTTGCAATGATATTCATAAGGGAAAATGGCCTGAAGTCCTCTTTCTTTGTTGGATCTTTGTGTGGTTTTGGTATCAGCGTAATTGTGGCTTCATAAAATGAGTTGGGTAGTGTTCCTTCTGTTTCTATTTTGTGGAATAGCTTGAAGAGTATTGGTGTTAGGTTTTCTTTGAAGGTCTAATAGAATTCTGTACTAAAACCATCTGGTCCTGTACTTTTTTTGGTTGGAAGACTTTCTATGACCCCTTCTATTTGTATAGGGGTTTTGGGACTGTTTACCTGAACTATTTGATCCTGATTTAATTTTGGTACTTGGTATTGGTCTAAAAATGTGTCCATTTCTTCCAGATTCTCCAGTTGTGTTGAGTATAGGCTTTTGTAATAAGATCTGATGATTTTTTGAATTTCCTTAGTTTCTGTTGTTATATCTCTCTTTTCATTTCTAATTTAGTTAATTTTGATACGGTCACTGTGCTCTTTGGTTAGTCTGGCTAAGGGTTTATCTCTCTTGTTGATTTTCTCAAAGAACCAACTCCTGGTTTTGTTGACTCTTTGTATGGTTCTCTTTGTTTCCCTTTGATTGTTTTCAGCCCTGAGTTTGATGATTTCCTGTCTTCTACTCCTCCTGGGTAAATTGGCTTCTTTTTGTTCCAGGGCTTTCAGGTGTGCCATTAAGCTGCTCCTGTATGCTCTCTCCAGTTTCTTTTTGGAGGCACTCAGGGCTATGAGATTTTTCTCTTAGCACTGCTTTCATTGTGTCCCGTATATTTGTGTAAGTTGTACCTTCATTTTCATTTAATTCTAAAAAGTCTTTGTTTTATTTCTTTATTTCTTCCTTGACCAAGGTGTCATTGAGTAGAGTGTTGTTCAG
Organism: Apodemus agrarius; assembly: GCA_964023405.1. Lineage (NCBI taxonomy): Eukaryota > Metazoa > Chordata > Mammalia > Rodentia > Muridae > Apodemus > Apodemus agrarius. The sequence goes on along the minus strand of OZ030010.1, from coordinate 121,913,014 downwards.
TTTCCATGTGTATGTGGGCTTTCTGTTGTTTTTCTTACTATTGGAGACCACTTTTACTCCACTGTGATCTGATAGGAGGCATGGGATTAGTTCGATCTTCTTGTATTTGTTGATGTCTGTCTTGCGACCAATTATATGGTCAATTTTGAAGAACATACCATGAGGTGCTGGGGAAAAGGTATATTCTTTTGCTTTAGGATGAAATGTTCTATGTATGTCTCTTAAATCCTATTGGTCTAAAGCTTCAATTAGTTTCACTGTGTCCCTGTTTAGTTTCTGCTTTCCTGATCAGTCCATTGAGGATAGTGGAGTGTTGAAGTCACCCACAATTATTGTGTTAGGTGTAATGTGTGCTTTGAGCTTTAGTAAAGTTTCTTTTATGAATGAGGATGCCCTTGCATTTGGAGCATAGATGTTCAGAATTGAGAGTTCTTCTTTGTGGACTTTTCCTTGAACAGCAAGAAGTGTCCTTCCATGTCTCTTTTGATGACTTTAGGTCGAAAGTCAATTTTATCTGATATTAGAGTGGCTACTCCAGCTTGTTTCCTGCAACCATTTGCTTGTAAAATTGTCTCCCAGCCTTTTACTCTAATGGAGGGTTTGTCTTTGTCACTGATGTGTGTTTCCTATATGCAGCAAAATGTAGGGTTCTGTTTATTTATCCAGTTTGTTAGTCTATGTCTTTTTATTGCGGAATTGAGTCCATTGATGTTAAGAGATGTTAAGGAATAGTGATTATTGCTTCCTGTCATTTTTGATGCTATTTTTTATATTTGATATGTTTTCTTCTTTTGGTTTTGATGAAAGAAGGTTACTGTCTTCTTTTTTCCAGGGTGTAGTTTCCCTCCTTGTGTTGGCATTTTCCCCCTATTATCCTTTGTAGGGCTGGGTTTATGGAAAGATATTGTATAAATTTGGTTTTATCTTGAAATATCTTGGTTTCTTCCTCTATGGTGATTGAGAGTTTTGCTGGGTATAGTAGTTTTGGCTGGCATTTGTATTGTCTTAAAGTCTGCATGCAGTCTGCACAGGATCTTCTAGCTTTCATGGTCTCAGGTGAGAAGTCTGGAGTTATTCTTATAGGTCTTCCTTTATATGTTACTTGGCCTTTTTCTCTTACTGCCTTTAATATTCTTTTTTGTTCAGTACATTTTGGGTTTTGATTATTATGTCTTGGGAGGTATTTCTATTCTGGTACAGTCTGTTTGGAGTTCTGTAGGCTTCTTGTATATTTATGTCCATCTCTCTCTCTTTAGGTTAGGGAAGTTTTCTTCCATAATTTTGTTGAAGATATTTGCTGGTCCTTTAAGTTGTAAATCTTCACTCTCAGTTATATCTATAATCCTTAGGTTTAGTCTTCTCATTGTGTCCTTGATTTCCTGGATGTTTTGGCTTACAAGCTTTTTACATTTTGCATTTTCTTTGACTGTTGAGTCCATGATTCCTATGGTATCTTTGACATCTGAGATTCTTTCTTCTATCTCTTGTATTCTGTTTATGATATTTGCATCTATGGCCCCTGCTTTCTTCCCAAGGTTTTCTACCTCCAAAGTTGTCTCCCTTTGCAATTTCTTAGTTGTTTCTACTTCTGCTTTTAGATCCTGGATGTTTTTTTCTCAGATTTTCGCTTGCTTGTTTATATTTTTGTGTAATTCTTTAAGAGATTTTTGTGTTTCCTCTTTCATGACTTCTACTGGTTGACCCACGTTCTCCTTTATTTTTTTATGTGACTTTTGCATTTACTCCCTATTGGCATCTATCTTCTGACCCATTTTCTCCTGAATTTCTTTAAATGATCTTTGTGTTTCCCTTGTAAGGGTTTCTAAATTTTGATCCATTTTCTCCTGTATTTCTTTAAGATATTTATTTATGTCTTTTTTGTGTTCCTCTAACATCATCATGACCAGTGTTTGTAAATACAAATCTTGTTTTTCTGGTGTGCTGGGATATCCAGGACTTCCTGTTGTCAGAGAATTGGGTTCAGATGCTACCATGTTGCCTAATATTTTCCCTCTTAATGAATATTACTCGATATCCATGTTTGGACTGATTGTGACTTCCCTTGGGAATCATCCTTGTATTTTGACTCTCCTTTATGTAGACTGGACACAGGATAGAATTAAACTTAGGTTACAGTCAGTTTGTTATGAAGTCAAGACAGAGACTTTAATCCTACATGTATTTCCCATAAATTTCATAATTTAAGTGCCTTAAATAACTCACTTATTTCTTCAGAACTTCCAAAGGCTTTGTAAGTTTCTTTTCCTTCTCATTTTGGGAATTTCCATCATAATCTATATATAAATCCTTCTTTATTAAAACCATTTCCATCGTTAGAGCATTGTAACATTGATAAATGTTAATACCACAAGATACAATAAGTTTAAGCAATTTTCAAACATTTGTGAGAATATTTATTCAGGGGTGGTGAATAAGCAATTTATATTCCCTATTTCTAAGTTCTCAAGGGCACCACATTTCAAAAGTATCATACTTCCTTCTAGGAGAACAGTCAAATTACATGATTTTCTTATAGAAAATTGACAGCGTATTTCTTATGAGATTGTAGTTATCATGCATTCAGTCACATTAAAAATATTTTACTCAGTATGTCTGGAGACAAATTCACAAATAGTTATCTCCCTTCCAAATTATAAAAATACTGGCCAGTCATGTCCTCATTTTTTGTAGGGGTCTAGTAACATAATTTTATTGGATTTTTTATTTACATTTCAAATAAACCCACATACCTATGGTCACTTTATCTTTGACAAAGGAGATAAAATTATGCAGTAGAAAAAAATTACAGCATTTTCAATAATTGGTGCTTGTTTGACCGGCAGTTAGTGTGCAGAAGAATGCAAATTGATCCATTCTTATCTTCTTGTACAAAGCTTAAGTCCAAGTGGATAAAGAACCTCCAAATAAAACTAGATACACTGAAACTCATAGAAAAGAAAGCAGGGAGGACGCTTGAGCACATTGGCACAGGGAAAAAGTTACTGAACAGAAAAACATCAATAGCTTATGCTCTAAGATGAAGAGTTGACAAATGGTACCTTATAAAATTGCAAAGGTTCTGTAAGGGAAAGGACACTGACAAGAGGGCAAAATGGCAACCAACAGACTGGGAAATAATCTTTAGCAATCCTACATCTGATAGAGGTATAATATCCAATATATACAAAGAACTCCATACTAATTCTTATACTGGATTCATCAGTGAATACTCTTACCAGCAGGGATTAAATGTTTCCCTTTTCCAAGACCTACTAGCTCTTGTATTAATTTGATTTTGCTGTTGTTCATATTGTTTGTTTACTGCTTATATTACTCATATAGGTTTAATATGAAATCTTAAAGTACTTTTTATTGGTGTTTACCTGATGGCTAAGGATTTTTTTTTTACTTTTTATAATGTTTAAGAGGCATTTCTACTTTATATTTTGAGAACATTGTTTAGGTCAATATGCTATTTTAAATTATTTTTTTTTATTTTTGATATTTAGATTTTTGAGATCCTAGTATATTCTAGATATTAATGGTTCCTTAAATTTATAGGTGGTAAATATTTTTCCCACTCTCTAATTAACCTTTCACTCAAATGATTGCTTCTTTATTTCATAGATTTTTGTTCAAAATTCTGTGAAGGCTCATGTGTTGACTATTGAATTTATTGCCTACACAATTGAGGGCATACTCAACTTTCTGGTTCACATAATTGGTGTGATGAAAACAATAATACTAACTGAGATCTCCATCACGAACTTCTCAACCCACTCTAGTCAACCAAAGAATGCCTTCCAGAAACTACAGACTCTTCATTGTCCCTCTTTCTGTTTCTCATACTTCCTTATCTATGACCTATCTCCCATCCATCTGTCCTAGAGATGCAATTAGATGACCTGCAAAGCCTCTGTCCATTCTTGTCTCCAGGAACCAGATTTCCACAGATTTTGACCTCTTTTTTGATCCCTCTCTCTTCATTTGGGGCTCACTAATGCTTACATTGTTCCATATAAAGAAATGTGTAGCTAATACCTGTGGATTTGAGACCTGGACCAGTCCAGAACTCTGCTGATTACTTAGATGAGAACCTTCTAATGCTTTTACACACCCTTGAGAGAAAGAACCAGTCCACACTGCTAGGAATTTTCCAAGTTTTTTACCTAGGCCATTGATATCTCTAGACTGTAATTGATAATCAGAAGGTATGGAAAAGATGCTGTAGTCTCAAATCACAAACATACATGGGAGATTGATATCTCAACCATGCTGTGAATTAGCCCACTTTGAAAACTTGTGTTCAAAGAAAACCACGACAAAGAGGTACATAAGAAAGTAAATTTAAGACAAATAATAAAATTTAAATCATTTTTCAAGACAACATAATCTGAAACAATGAGGGAAATTAAAAGTCTAATAATCCCAATAAAAACCACAATAAAATACCTGACCAACAGAAGGAATAATGGCAAAATAAAAAGCAGAACTAGTGATATATAACAATATAGAGGAATGAGATTACTCAGTAAAGGTCAGGTAACAAAATATATGAATGATGCATGAGCTATCAGGAAAAATTAATATCTGAAATACGGACATAGAAGAAAGAGGATAATACAATGCTATAGTTACAGCAAAAAAGAGTATGTTCCTTAAATTAATAAAAGGGAATTTCTCAAAGCTAGAGAAAGAATTGACTATTCAGGTGTAATAGGCCTACAGAGTACCAGGAAAAGTAAAAGAAGAAGAAATTCTCCTGGTCTCATTGTAGTTAAAATATTACAAACACGAGAGTGAAGGCCATTGAAAGTGACAATAACGAATGGTCAACATACCTATAAAGCAACACCGGTTACTCAATATAAACCTGAAAACAAGAAAGGCCTGGAATGTAGTACTTCAAGGCATGAAAATAATTTGTCAACCCCTGTTATTTAGCTAAACTACCTATTAAATTTGGAGGAGAAGTAAATCTTTCTATGATAAAAACAGATAAGTGATTTTTTACTTTTTAATCATCCTTACAGAGAATACAATAAGAAACAACTTCAAGCTGAAGAAAAGGATAAACATAACATAGCAGTCAACTAAACAATACTAGAATGGGACATAAAAAGGGAGTTTAACAACATTACAAAATGAACAACATGAGTAGAATTATAACACTTATTTCATTACTCTGAATACTAATAATCTAAATTCTCTAATAAAGAAAATAAATCAACATATTGGATTAGAAAGCAGGATACATAGTACCTATGTCTCATTCTATTTGTGGTGAAGCATGTGATTTTCCTTCTCATGTTAAAATATAAACCTTGAAATGATGACATTGCTAGAGGGAACCATAGGAAAAGCATTTCAAAATATACATATAAGCAAGAACACTTTTAAAAACAAAACTCCAAACTAGCAGAGAAATGGTCAAATAATAATCACATTATGCTTCATAAAACTCAAAAGCATCAGTACTGCAAAAGAATGTAACAGATACAGAAAAGGCATCATTATTTCTGCAGGGTAAGATCTGCAGAAAGAGAACAAAAATTATCAGTCAATAAATGGCAAATATAATGAACAGATAACTTCAAAAGAAGAACCAAAAAGGTAGAGGGAGAGGAGATAGGCTAAGGAATGCTTTGAAAGGGGACTGGGAAGGGGGTAACATTTGGAATGCAAATAAATAAAACATTTTTTTAAATGATTAATAAATATTTTTACATGGTTAACATCAGTAGCCAAAAGGTAAATGCAAACTAAAATTATTTTAAATTATTCTCAGTTAGAATTGCTTATTTTCTAATGAAAACAAAAAACAACTAATGTAGGTAAGAATCTGACAGAAGAGAAACACTTATTCAATGCTTTTGGGGGTGTAAACTAGTAAAGCCATTGTGAAAAGTAATTAAAAGTTTTCTCAAAAGTTAAATTAAAATAGTACTCCTGAATATATTCTCAAAGTCCTTTACATCCTACTAAAATAATACTTTCAGTATTTATAAACAAGAAAATATAAACAGGTTAGATGTATGGCAGCAGAAAAATACATAATTAAATGTGATAGATGTACACAATGGAATTTTATTTAATTATGAAATAAATGAAATGATGTAGTATTTAGGAAAATTAATGGAATTAAGAATTATATAAATGAGGTATGCCATACTCAAAATTACAAATAATGTATGTTCTTTTCCATGTATATGGATATTTGTGATGTTACTTATGTATTATACATTTATAATAATAAAATAAACAATATAATTATAATTGTTATATTATTCTATATAATTTTATTTGTATTTTATGTATTTACATTGCAAATGTTATCCCCTTTCCTAATTGGTTTCCCCTCCACAAATCCCCTATCACATCTACGCCCCGCCCCAGCTTCTATGAGGGTGCCCTCCTTCCCAACTAACCACTCTCACCTCACTGCCCTGGCATGCCCTACACTGGGGCATCGAGCATTCACATGTCCAAGGGCTTCTCCTCCAATTAATGCCACACAGTGCCATCTTCTGCTACATATATAGTTGGAGCCATTGGTCCCTCAGTGTGTACTCTTTGGTTGGTGGTTAAGTCCCTGGGAGCTCTGGGAGGTCAGGTTGTTTGATATTGTTTTTCCAATATAACAATATAATATAATTATATTATATAATTGTTATGTTATATTGTTATATAATATATAAATGTATATTATATTGGTTTTTGATTGGAGAATGTTGGATTCTCTTTTCGTTGCTATTGTAAAAATCATCTGCTGTGATTATTCATTTATGGTTTGGCTAGAAACTCATATAACTAGATTCTCATGACCATGATTTTCAGCATCCAGAATTTCTTCATGATGTTTCTTTTTAAAACAGTTATTTCAAAAGCACATTATTAGTGTCTCTAAAGAAAGATCTACAAAAGGCCACAAAATGGAAGTATTTGTCAATTTTTTTTGTTTTACATTTGTTAACTTATACAAATGATTTACTTGATCAGCCCAGTCAAGGAGGTGTAGATAAGGGTACAGTTACTCCATGCACGGTTTATGAGTAGCCTTTTAAATGGCATCATATACAAATGAGTATAATGTTTATTAGCAAAATATTTTCAAGTCTTATAAAGGCTAAAATATATAGAATAGCCATCCATCAACATATCATTATAATGAACTTCAACAAATCTGAAAAAAATATATTTAATAATTAAAATGTAGCTATTAATTTATAATTAATATAAAGGCAGAAATTAGAGCCATCTACATGGAATTTGTCAGAAATGGATGTTCATAAGAAATAAAGTAAAAATTAGAAATACAAAACACATTCTGGTAAAAGATGGAAGTTCTCATTAAGTAAGTCACGATAATACTGAGAAGGTTTTCATTGTTCCAAAAATTAAAATGATGTTCTGAGGACATGTAATTTGTGACTCCCCAATAAGCAAGTTCTTTCTTAGCAGACTCTTGTTTTCTTTAAGAAGTCTGTAATAAAATTTAATTTGTGAATAAAATAAATTAGTTAAATTATTATGTTTGTGAGCATTCTCACACAAATGCAACATTTTCATAGGGACAGTTGGCTGCTAATGGAAAAATATCACTATGTCTGAAAAATAGGGACTGCTCAGTCACTTTCTAGAAAAGAAATGCCATTTGTCAATAGCAGTTTTTCAATTAACATTTCTCCCTTATATTTACAACAAGAGGGTTTTGTTTGCATTTTGTTAAAGAAATTGAATGAGTATTTAGACAAAAGCAATCTGAGCTTATGTTCTTCAATTTAGGCATAAATCTAGTTTATTACACTTCTAAAATTCCTCAGTAATTTTGCAATGTAATGTCTATATCCATATAAAATTCATATCCAGGAAATAAAACCTACAGCTCCATCCAGCTAATATTTGGGCAGACATTCTTATTTATCCATGCATTTTTCAGCTGATCATTTTTGTAGAATTCAATCTTAAATTGGTACAACTGGGGATCCACAAATGTGACAGCTGCATGACAGAAAGGTAGCAGGTGTTTTTCAGTGATGCTTGTAGAAGATTAAATAATTCTTACCTATTCTTGATGTTTAAAAACAAAAGTGAGAATAAGGCTTTTGATCTCTCTCAAAGAAGTGGAAGAATTTTCAACACAAAAAGTAATTAACATATTGCTCAGCTGTGTAGAAGAATATGAATTTCTAATCTTCAACTACATTAAACATCAAAATTGTCTATTACAATTATTGAAAATGGGAAATCCAGTATCTGAGCTGGAGAATGATTTATTAGAAGTTGTGTAAGAAGAAAGATAGATGATTTTGAAGCAGTAACATGATGCTATTACAGGTGATATTGGGTCTCCCATGTCCTTGGGTACCACTTCATATAGTATAAACTTTGTCAAGATTTCAAGAATGTTAGTTATTTCTCATTTGTTCCTATAGGTCATCTCCTCAGTGTTTTAGTAAATGAACCCAGGAACATGCTTGTCAAAGGTAAGGAGTGAGACAAAGTTTGGTATCAATGTTTTTATCAAATTGGAATTTTCTAAGCAGCCTGGGAACGAGCTTCATGATATAGGAGGTGAAACAACCATTTCAAAAGACAGAGAGGATATTGTAGAGTGAACAATTCCAGCAAAAAACACAGTTAAGAGTTTCAATGAACAACGTGGAATCTGTCCCAAGCATTAAAAGTGCATAACCACGATCTGTGGTATAATAATAGCTTGATTTCCATCTCTTTGAATTTCCTGTTTTCATAGCATATGCCCTTGTAGCTAAGGACTTTAAGCTACATAAATAATCTGTAGCATTTTCTAGCATCAATCAAAATATTTCATCCCTTTTGTCGTACATGTTTTGCCCATGTTTGTTATTTTCAACGTTATTCTGTTTCACTTGTGAGGTTGTATCAATTGCTTCCACCAACATAGAAGATAGGTGGCTGGTTAATTAACAATTTATGCATTTTTTAGCATAGGTGTCTACATGTAAGTACAAACTTAGTAGTAAATCTGAAATGCTTCTTGTCACATTTCTCTTAAATGAGGTCTCTCAAATTCCTGACATCTTTTCTTTATGTAACTTCTTAAGTCTTCTGTTATTCTCTGGCATAATTTTAAAAACTAAGCATATTTTTTTAAAAGAAGAGTAAGACTTGCCCCAGAATTTACTATATTTCAGGTGAAAGTTACCATCTAATTCCATATATAAATATGGAATCAGAATTGCTGAACATTTTGAGACATATATGTCTGTGCATGTTTGTGTGTATGTGCATTTCAAAGTTATTCATGAGTCACTAGTCCAACAATAATCAAAATGTTTAGAAATTTTGATTTCATAGATTGATGGTTGGTCTATAAATATTTGTTAATAAATATGTTCTGCATCTAATTATAGGAATGGATGTTTCAGCCACAACATCTAAATCAGTAGTGCTTTGAGTTATTTGCATAGAAAACAATCAGCTGTTGGTCTCAACTTTCCAGCTTTATGTATATAGATGCTATGTTTCACATAACTCCTAGCCTGAATGTGATTATTCCCTCTCCATCTTATGTATAATGCTTTGTAAAAAAAGATCAGGAACAACAATGCATTCTTCAAAAATGGAAAGGTGGAAATGTGACAGGTTTTGAAGCAAACGATAGAAATCTATAGAAGTTGTACTGTTATTGAAAAATTTCCAAATTTCAATCCAATCAAAATAAATTCATCATATCTTTATATCTGTCATACTTAAAAATATAGTAAATAATATTACTAAGGAACACATAATACACCATGACATTTTCAAATAATACTTGAATTAATGGTACATTTGCTTTTTTGCTAGGGGAAATGAAAATTCAAGAAATACTTTTGACAATTTTAAGTAAAATTTGGTTAGAAACGCATAATAATTGTAGAATACATATAGAAAAAGATGTAAAATTTGAGGATATGATTTTTCTCTGTTACCAGGAAGAAACAAGGTAAAATATGTGCATTATTATAATGACAGGTATAGCTTCAGTTATGTAAAAGGAGGGACCTCTGCCATCGAAGTTACTAGTCAGCAGAAGTGGAATGTATTGATGTCACAAAGACTTATTGTTACCTTCCAGTTTATGATAGTTCCATAGTTAGCATCTCTGTTGTTTCTGTATAAATTGGAGGTACTTGAATAAAATATACACAATTTCATCCTGGAGAAAATAATCACAGTATTTCCTATGCTTGTTACTACACATTCAACGTATGTGTTCCTCTACATAAATAATTTGCATTTGCTTGCTTTTAAAAATTATAGCCATATTTCTATGTAATATCTTTCAAAATATAATCTGGGATTTCATTCTATTTTCCACAGAAAACTGAAAATTCCAAAAGGACAATTTTCATGCCTTTAATTTACTGAGTAGTTTTCATGAAAACCCAACAAATCATTGTGTATACTCACTGGGATCTCAACATATAAATAAATGTAAGAGTCCCTCAACATAATTGTAAAATTCAGCTGTATACTTTTCTGCATTTTGTGTAATTTCGAAGATGTTGGTGCCTATGGCAAAATGCCATGGTTTGTATTAATAAATTTGCAGCGTTTTCAAGTGAATACTTCAAATGAAAGCTGCCATTTCTTATAACAGGATTACCAGTGATATTCATTTTTTTCTGATCGGTTCCTGACAGAAATTGTCCGTTGATATTTTTTCTGTATTGATATTATTGAATTCATGAACATTTTCATCTTAATTTTAATGCTTACTTCATTTTAAGAAAATACTTTCTTTATGCAAATACCTAAGACATCATATACGTATTTCAAATCCAGAACACAGAAGATTGGTTGTGACATGAATGTTTGCTTCTTGAGAAAATGTTTCATGCTATGAGAAGGTGCAATAGGATCTGTCAATCAGTAGAAGTAAGCAATAGTTACCCCAGTTGGAATGTTTATGAACTATAATGTGACCAGAATGGTATAGTAACTCTAAGGGTTAATAATAATTCACATATGTTTGCAGCAACTGACCGCTCTCTAATTGTATGTCTGTTCAATGGTATAAAACTCATGCCTAGTACTGGATGCCTAGACAAATACCCGTGGCTAGTGAAGTCACAGAGCTTAGAAGATAACTCATTATCATGGCTCAACTAAGCCAGCACAATTCCTAATTGAATTCTGAATACTTATATCCACCTGTAAGTGTAGCTCTCACTATTCTTCAAAGAAGCTTCTCACTGCAGCAGACAGAGATCATTACAGAAAACTTCTAATCAAAAATCAGAGAAAAAGATCTTGCCTGCAGCTTCCCATCCAGCTGGTGGCTGGGAAGCCAGACCCAGCCAGCTTCCCAGGTGCTCAGACCCAGCCGGCAGAACCAGGTACCCGAGATAGCCTGAGTTTAAGACCTTCGGGGACTCAGGCCTGGAGCGGGAACTGCTCACAGAGTAGCAGTTTGGGGCACAGCAGCTGAGCCTGCGCTCTGTGCTCACAGGGCGGATGCTGAACTCCCTGCAGGCAGCACCATCTTGCCTGCACCTTCCCATCCAGCCGGTGGCAGTGGCGGGGAAGCCAGACCCAGCCAGCTTCCCAGGTGCTCAGACCCAGCCTGCGGAACCAGGTACCTGAGATAGCCCAAGTTTAAGACCTTCGGGGACTCAGGCCTGGAGCGGGAGCTGCGCACAGAGTAGCGGTTTGGGGCACAGCAGCTGAGCCTGCCCTCTGCGCTTGCAGGGCGGACCCAGAACTCCCTGCAGACAGCGCCATCTTGCCAGCTGCTTCCCATCAAGCCAGCGGCAGGGGAGCCAGCCTCAGCCAGCTTCCCAGCAGCTTTGGACCAGCAGGCAGAACCAGATAACTGAGATATCCCAACTTTAAGACCCTGGGGGGAAACAGGATACCAGACAGCAAACCCTGAGCAGGAGCAGTGCAGAGCAGCTGCCCAACAGGCAGAACCAAGTACCTGGGATATCCTGAGTTTAAGACCTCGGGGGACTCAGGCCACCTGTCAGCAATCTGTGAGCTGGAGCCCTGAAGGGCAGTGGTTCAGGTGTCCCAGTCGCTGGGAAATAGCCTTATGAGTCCACAGGAAGGTCGAGCACCAGCTAGTAACTACAGGACCAACTAACACCAGAGTTAACCAGATGGCAAAAGGCAAACCTAAGATAATTACTAACAGAAATCAAGGCAGTATGGCGGCATCTGAACCCAGTTCCCCGACAGCAATAAATCTTGGATACCCCGAAACACCAAAAAAACAAGACTCAGATCTAAAATCACTGGTCAGGATGCTGATAGAGGAACACTTAGATAAATCTCTTAAAGTAATACATGAGAAAATAGATGAAAAGCTAGAAGCCCTTACAAGGCAAAGACAATTAAATCTCGGATATCTCAACACACCAGAAAAACAAGACTCAGATCTAAAATCACTGGTAAAGATGCAGATTGAGGATCACTTAGATAAATTTCTTAAAGTAATAGAGGAGAAAATAGATCAAAAGCTAGAAGCCCATACAAGGCAGACACAAAAATCACTTAAAGAAATCCAGGAGACTATAGAGCAAAAAATGAATCCCAATAAGAGGGAGAAAGAAAAATCACCTAAAGAAATACAAGAGAACATGGGTCAACGAGTAGAAGTCATAAAAGAGGAAACACAAAAATCCCTTAAAGAATTACAGGAAAACACAAACAAGCAACTGAAAGATATGAGCAAAACCATACAGAATCTAAAAACAGAAGTAGAAACAACTAAGCAATCGCAAAGGGAGACAACGTTGGAGATAGAAAATCTTGGGAAGAAATCAGGAGTCATAGATGCAAATATCAACAATAGAATACAAGAGATAGAAGACAGAATCTCAGATGCTGAAGAAACCATAGGAACCACGGATTCAACAATTAAAGAAAATGCAAAATGCAAAAAGCTGGTAACCCAAAACATTCAGGAAATCCAGGACACAATGAGAAGACCAAACCTAAGGATTATAGGCATAGATGAGAATGAAGATCTACAACTTAAAGGGCCAGCAAATATCTTCTACAAAATTATGGAAAAAAAACTTCCCCAACCTAAAGAGAGAGATGCCCATGAATATACAAGAAGCCTATAGAACCGCAAATAGACTGGACCAGAAAAGAAATACATCCCGTCACATAATAATCAAAACCCCAAATGTACTAAACAAAGAAAGAATATTAAAGGCAGTAAGAGAAAAAGGACAAGTAACATATAAAGGAAGACCTATCAGAATTACACCAGACTTCTCACCTGAGACCATGAAAGCTAGAAGATCCTTGGCAGACCTCATGCAGACCCTAAGAGGACACAAACTTCAGCCAAAACTACTATACCCAGCAAAACTCTCAATTGCCATAGATGGGAAAACCAAGGTATTCCATGACAAAACCAAATTTGCATGATACTTATCTACAAACCCAGCCCTACAAAGGATAATAGGGGAAAAATACCAACACAAGGGGGGAAACTATACCCCAGAAGAAACAAGATATAAACCCCACCTCATCCAACCCAAAAGAAGAGAACCACTTAAATACAAAATAATAATAATAATAATAATAATAATAATAACCCCCAAAATGTCAGGAAGTAATAATTACTATTCGTTAATATCTCTTAATATCAATGGACTCAATTCCCCAATAAAAAGACACAAACTAACAGACTGGGTACGGAAACAGGACCCTACATTTTGCTGCATACAGGAAACACATCTCAGTGTTAAAGACAAACACCACCTTATAGTAAAAGGATGGAAGACAGTTGTACAAGCAAATGGTCCCAGGAAACAAGCTGGAGTAGCCATTCTAATATTAGATAAAATTGACTTTCAACCTAAAGTCATCAATAGAGACACAGAAGGTCACATCCTGTTTGTCAAAGGGAAAATCCACCAAGAAGAATTCTCAATACTGAACATCTATGTGCCAAATGTAAGGGCACCCTCATTCGTAAAAGAAACTTTACTAAAGCTTAAAGCACACAACACACCTAACACAATAATTGTAGGTAACTTCAACACTCCACTCTCCTCAATGGACCGATCAGGAAAGCAGAAACTAAACAGGGACACAGTGAAACTAATTGAAGCTTTGGACCATTTGGATTTAACATATATATATATATATATATATATATATATATATATATATATAATATCCCATCCTAAAGCAAAAGAGTATACCTTTTTCTCAGCACCACACGGTACCTTCTCAAAAATTGATCATATAATTGGTCACAAGACAGACCTCAACAAATACAAGAAGACTGAACTAATCCCATGTCTCCTATTGGATCACTATGGAGTAAAAGTGGTCTTAAATAGCAAGAAGAACAACAGAAAGCCCACATACACATGGAAACTGAACAATACTGTACTTAATGACACCTTGGTCAAGGAAGAAAGAAAGAAAGAAATCAAAGACTTTTTAGACTTCAATGAAAATGAAGGTACGGCCTACCAAAATCTTTGGGACACAATGAAAGCAGTGCTAAGAGGAAAACTCATAGCCCTGAGTGCCTCCAGAAAGACACTGGAGAGAGCATACACTAGCAACTTAACAGCACACCTGAAGGCCCTGGAACAAAAAGAAGCTAACTCACCCAGGAGGAGTAGAAGAGACGAAATCATCAAACTAAGAGCTGAAATCAATCAAGTAGAAACAAAGAGAACCATACAAAGAATCAACAAAACAAAGAGCTGGTTCCTCGAGAAAATCAACCAGATAGATAAACCCTTAGCTAAACTAACCAAAGGGCACAGAGACAGTATCCAAATTAACAAAATTAGAAATGAAAAGGGGGATATAACAACAGAAACGGAGGAAATTCAAAAAATCATCAGATCCTACTACAAAGGCCTATACTCAAAACAACTGGAGAATCTGGAGGAAATGGACAATTTCCTAGACAGATACCAAATACCAAAATTAAATCAGCATCAAGTAGATCAGCTAAACAGTCCCATAACCCCTAAAGAAATAGAAGGGGTCATAGAAAGCCTCCCAACCAAAAAAAGTACGGGACCAGATGGTTTTAGTGCAGAATTCTGCCAGACCTTCAAAGAAGACTTAACACCAATACTCTTCAAACTATTCCACAAAATAGAGACAGAAGGGACACCGCCAAACTCGTTCTTCGAAACCACAATTACACTGATACCTAAACCACAAAAAGATCCAACAAAGAAAGAGAACTTCAGGCCAATTTCTCTTATGAATATTGATGCAAAAATACTAAATAAAATTCTTGCCAAGTGAATCCAAGAGCATATCAAAACGCTCCTTCACCGTGATCAAGTAGGATTCATTCCAGGGATGCAGGGATGGTTCAATATACAGAAATCCATCAATGTAATCCACTACATAAACAAACTAAAAGAAAAAAAAAACCACAAGGTCATCTCATTAAATGCTGAAAAAGCATTCGACAAAATTCAGCATCCTTTCATGCTAAAAGTCTTGGAAAGAGCAGGAATTCAAGGACCATACCTAAGCATAGTAAAAGCAATCTACAGCAAACCAGTAGGCAACATCAAAATAAATGGAGAGAAACTTGAAGCATTCCCACTAAAATCAGGGACTAGACAAGGCTGCCCTCTCTCTCAATATCTTTTCAATATAGTACTTGAAATTCTAGCGAGAGCAATTAGACAACATAAGGAAGTAACAGGGATACAAATTGGAAAGGAAGAAGTCAAAGTATCATTATTTGCAGACGATAAGATAGTCTACTTAAGCGATCCAAAAAACTCCACCAGAGAACTTCTACAGCTGATCAACAACTTCAGCAAAGTGGCTGGTTATAAAATTAACTCAAGCAAATCAGTAGCCTTCTTGTACTCAAAGGACAAGCAGGCTGAGAAAGACATTAGAGAAATAACACCCTTCACAATAGCCACAAACAACATAAAGTACCTTGGCATAACTCTAACCAAACAAGCGAAAGATCTGTATGACAGGAACTTCAAGTCCTTGAAGAAAGAAATCGAAGAAGACCTCAGAAGATGGAAAAATATTTCTTGTTCCTGGATTGGCCGGATCAATATAATAAAAATGGCCATCTTGCCAAAAGCAATATACAGATTCAATGCAATCCCCATCAAAATCCCAAATCAATTCTTCATAGATCTAGAAAGAGCAATTCTCAAATTCATCTGGAGCAACAAAAATCCAGGATAGCTAAAACTATTCTCAACAATAAAAGGACTTCTGCGGGAATCAATATCCCTGACCTCAAGCAGTACTACAGAGCAATTGTGTTAAAAACTGCATGGTATTGGTACAGCAACAGGCAGGTAGATCAAATGGAATAGGATTGAAGACCCAGAAATGAACCCACAGAGTTATGGTCACTTGATCTTTGATAAAGGAGCCACAATCATCCAGTGGAAAAAAGATAGCCTTTTCAACAAATGGTGCTGTTCAACTGGAGGTCAACATGCAGAAGAATGCGAATTGACCCACTCTTATCTCCTTGTACTAAGATCAACTCCAAGTGGAACAAGGACCTCCACATAAAACCAGACACACTGAAACTATTAAAAAAGAAACTCGGGAAGACTCTGGAGGACATGGGCACAGGGGGAAAGTTCCTGAACAGAACACCAATAGCTTATGTTCTAAGATCAAGAATTGGCAAATGGGACCTCATAAAATTACAAAGTTTCTGTAAGGCAAAGGACACTGTCAGAAGGACAAAACGGCAACCAACAAAGTGGGAAATTATCTTCACCAACCCCACATCTGACAGAGGGCTAATATCCAATATATACAAAGATCTCAACAAGTTAGACCACAAAGAACCAAATAATCCTATCAAAAAATTGGGTACAGAGCTAAACAAAGAATTTTCACCAGAAGAAATGCAGATGGCCAAGAAACACCTTAAGAGATGTTCAATATCATTAGTCATCAGGGAAATGCAAATCAAAACAACCCTGAGATTCCACCTCACACCAGTCAGAATGGCTAAGATTAAAAACTCAAGAGACTACAGGTGCTGGCAAGGATGTGGAGAAAGAGGAACAATCCTCCACTGTTGGTGGGATTGCAAAATGGTAAAACCGCTCTGGAAATCAGTGTGGTGGTTCCTCAGAAAATTGGGCATGTCACTTCCAGAGGACCCTGGCATACCACTCCTGGGCATATACCCAGAGGATTCCTCTGCATACAATAAAGACACATGCTCTACTATGTTTATAGCAGCCTTGTTTATAATAGCCAGAAATTGGAAGGAGCCCAGATATCCCTCAAAAGAGGAATGGATACAGAAAACGTGGTATATTTATACAATGGAGTACTACTCAGCAATTAAAAATAATGAACTCATGCAATTTGTAGGTAAATGGTTAGATCTGGAAAATATCATCCTAAGTGAGCTAACCCAATCACAAAAGAATACACATGAACTGCAATCACTTATAAGTGGATATTAATGAGCCCAGAAGCCCTAAATACTCAAGGCACAATTAGCAAGTCAAATGACTCCCAAGAAGAAGAAATGAGAGGACCCTGGGCCTGTAAAGATTGGATCCAGTATTGTAGACCCAGAACAGAGAAATCGTGGGGTGGGATGAATGGGGAATAGCAGGGGGGAGAGGAATTATGGGACATATGGTGGGGGTAACTGGGAAAGGGGAAAGCCTTTGGAATGTAAACATAGAATATAGAAAATAAAAATTAAAAAAAAAATCAGAGAAAAAGTGATGATAGGGTGCACAAGCCCAGTTGAAAAGCTTACAACACAACTCCTGCATCTTAATCTCAGGGTACATTGAATGAGAGGAGCAGAAAAATTGTATGAGCAACAAGACAAGGAAATCTTCCATGAGACTGTGATTCCTAGACATGACAGTAAAGCTATACTTGTGATACTCCCAAACTATGACTGTTAAACAGGACCTTGAGAAGTACAACACTAGTAGATATTCTAATATTCATGAAGGAAATCTCATACACACCCACTCATTCAAAGAGAAAAATCTAAAGACAATAACTGCCCCCCACCTCCATTAGCTATTCAATACTATGCAGTAAGCCCATAAACCATATATGTAACACTAAGCATAATGAATAGGTTTTACTTATGTATTTAGGCATGAACTTGTGTGTGTGTGTGTGTGTTGTGTGTGTGTGTGTTTATAAAACAATAACTACATAAAAGTTCATTAGTTTCAGAGGGTGCAAAAATTGCAATAGAAATATTAGAGATTGGAAAAGAAAGGCACAAATGATGTAATGCTTGATCTAAAATATTAATTATCAAAAAGATAAAATTAGAAAAATCAAAAAGGAAAGCACTTTTAATAAAATGATTAAAAGTTATTTGGGGACTCAGATAAATACTTCAAGCAAAAGGTGGCTCAACTTTTTTTTTTTTTTTTACTTGATGGCGAGATCTAGAACTCTCTGTGCATCTTATATAAAAGGCCATGAAAATTATCTATGCTAAGGAGAATTGCATCATTGACTTTGATTGCATATAATGACTATTTTTATTCCATATGGCATGTGAGATTGAAGAGATAATGAGGCAGATGTTTTAAAAGACAAAATTATATTTAAAAAGAAAAAAATCACATGACAATAGACAATGATAAAATCTTCACTGAACGGCTGCTTCAAAAGAAGCAACCATTAAAACTTATTAATGCCTAAAATCATAAATGCTATTCTGTGAAGGAGATTTAATTAAAATCTAGCAAAAAACTACTCCATGATATTGGATGTTTGTTATAAGAAGATTTAACAAGTATCCTCCTTTGAAACTATACTGAATAAGCAATGGG